>OY856409.1:91590221-92790221 GCA_963693085.1 Alisma plantago-aquatica
TTATCAAATTTTAGGCTGGTGATGTACCCCCTGAAGTTGTTACAACACTTGATGAGCAGCAAAAGAAAATTGAGAAAGTGAGGGGCATCACAATGATGAACAAGTTAATACATCAAAGGGGCAATGGACCCAAATTGGTTGTGGATTTTGATCAGGAAGGAAATCCATATGGAGTGAACCACAACTCATTTGTTTCATATCTTGGGGTTCTTACTCACAGCCATTGCAGTCCTATCCTAGAATCATGGCATAAAGTTCCTAAGGGGAAGAAAGACCACATATGGAAGGAACTATGCATGAGTTATTATTATTTGTAATTCTATTTGTGTAGATTACTAATTTTTAAGATACTAGTTAATAGCAATTCTATTTAATTTGCAGAGCATATTTGATCTGGATGAAAAGTTACATCGTAAATGTGTGATGCAATATTGTGGGAGGGTCCTAAGGAACTATAGGACCAATCTCACCCGAGATTACATACGCGATGCTGAGAATAGGTTCTTGATTGATTCCAATTCTAGACATTGATCAGTATTTCACTAACTCTACACTAATAATTTTTGTTTGTATTCTCTTTGAAAAATAAATATAGGAAGAAGGAAGCCACACAACAATGGAACTACTTGGACCCCAAAGAATGGGAGGAGTTTGTTACCCAAAGAAAAATAGATGAATTCAAGGTATTAAACGCCACTCCTAATTTAATTAATATATGTTTTTATGTATTCACCTATTCAAGATTAACCTTTAGTGTTACTAACCAAATCAATGTGCTAACTAACTAGGATATCAGCGATGCTCAACGAGCAAGGCGTGAACTGAATGTGCACGACCATAGAATGGGTCCAAGAGGATATGCAGGCATTTGCCAAAGACTACAAGATGAGTCTACTCAGCCTACTGCTACTTAGGAGACTGCAGAGTCCTCTACTGCTGCTCCCGCACCTCTGCGTCATCATGTTATGTGGATAGCTGGGAGGCAAAACAAGAAGGAAGAGATACTGAAGCCCGCAACCGTTGAGGCGGCTGTAAAAATGGTAAAAATCAACTCTTAGAGAAATCTATCGATATTGATTATTGTTATGTTTACTTGTGAATTTTTGTTGATGGTGATTAGCGGGAGCTGCACGAGTAGAGGAAGGAAGGCAAGTTCATCCCTCAGGGCACAAGGGATGAACTGACAGTTTCTCTGAGTAACCCAGAGAATCTTGGACGTGTAAGGGGTGCAGGCACTGTTGTGGGCATCAAAGCGTTCTTTGGCCCATCCCAGCGCAAACCTGTCCCAAAAGCGGGACTTTCACAAGCTGAGGTAACTTATTCTTATTTTAGAATATTATTGTAAAAGGGAATTCAATAATCAGAAACTAGCATTTCTTTTATCCATGTATAGGTAGATTCCTTAATTTATAGGAGAGTCGAGGAAGTACTTGATAAAAGACTCCATGAAGCAATTAACAAGTGGCAGGCGTCTTAGACTGCCACTCAGATAGTACCTGTGGTACACCTCTCTTCTCCTACTGCTCGTACTGCAGAGGTTGGGAGTAATCCTATAGACCCACAACCTAGCACGTCCTCTGTAAGTATTTTTATGGCATATATAATAGCTAGTCTGTTCAAGATGATATGTTTGTGTATATATGCATATAACATTCTTTACGTAAATTTGTAGGGGTTGAATCCATGCCGACTAAAAAATGAAGGATATATCATTGTAGAGGCATCGGCTTACCCACCCCTTAAAGGGTGCATGTTTCATGGGAGTCCAGTACCATATGGCATGGTACGTGTGAGCCTGATACATATACTCCCTGGCTGGACAAATCTTGCACTGCCTCATGCACACCCAGATGCTGAAACACTTGTCGAGGCAGTAGGCGGAGTGATACTGTGGCCCGAAGCGGATGTCCTCTATACTGATATTGTATGATAAATTTTCATTACTTTAATTTGTTAGTGTGTATATATATATATGAGTCAATTGATATGAAATTATATATAGGTCAAAAAGACGAGACCCGCTACATATCATCCTCCACCTCCTCAACTACCAAGTTGGCTTCCAGGGGACCTACACACCTTGATAGGTCCTAATTGTAGGAGTGTGGCAATATGGATCAGCGAACATAATCCAAATTTCCCTATAAATGTTACTATTTCGGAGAATGCTGCAGGTAAATCATACGATAACAATCTATTTATACAAGTTTAACATATGTATTAATGCATACGTAATAGAAGTTCTGGATACGTATTAATGCAGGTCAAACATTTGGAAACAACATATTTATACAAGATATTTTGGAGTTGTTTAGTTATGAATGGCTGAACACATCTATGATAGAGCTGTGGATATGGTGAGATTAATGCATACAACAATTTGGTTTGTACATCCATATACCTTGTTTTATATACGACACTTTGGTTTCTTATATATTAATGCATACGTAATACATGTTTTGCAACCACTTACACAATACATGTACATATTTTGGGTTTTCCCATGTGGGATTTTTGGTTCCATCTTTGATTAGTCTTATAGATACAGACCCGTATTCAGTTACTTCATACTGCTGTGATGTTTTTGAATATTTTGGTAAAAATAATAAGACGGTGATAATAGCTCCATTCAATGTCGAGTAAGTTTACTTTTCTTGTAATTTGGACTTAAGCAAATTACATTTTTATTGCAGATATTGAGTTATTAATTTTCTACTTTCTTACATGTAGTGCTAAGCATTGGGAGTTATTAGTTATTGTCCCCAAGACATTTACCGTCTATTATCTAGATCCTGCGGGGAGTGAGTTGGATGTATTATATGGACATGCAATTAAAAGTCCATTATTCTCATGAGAAATATTTTATGTTTTTATATCTGTTCACATATGTTACTACATTACTATTTAATTATGCAATTTAATGTGTTACATTAACATATATAGGGCTTTACAAGAGTACAAAAAAGCTGGAGGAAAGGTCCCCAGAAAAAAAATATGACACTCATTTGGGAGAATGTGAAAGTAATTTCTTGACTCCAATGTATATATTATTTATGTGAACTGTGCTTATTTGTATTTTTGAATATTTTGTATGTTTCAATTTATAGTGTGCTACACAAGACAATGACTGGGCATGTGCCTACTATGTGATGCGATTTATGGACCATATCATCAAACATGCCGTATTGGAAATCGATAATATACAACATGTATTATACATAGTCTCGTTAGATAATATGAAATATATGAATCTTATTATATATTATTATAATTATGTATATACATTATTCTCTTTGTAGGTCTTTAAAACTGAGGACTTCAACACAGGTGCAAAACGTTTCGATGTACACGCTCCCTATACGAGAGATGAATTAGATGCTGTAAGAGAAGATTGGGCAAAAGCCTTGCAAAGAGTGGGAATTTTTCAATATGATTTTGTTGACAATGATGACAATGATGAATAAAGAATAATTTTGTTCTCATAATTAATTTTGTGTGAATGTGAATGAATTTTTATGAATTGTCATATGTGTGTGAAAATCATCAATACATGAATGTTTCTACATGTGTCTGAATGTGAAAAGAGATGAAATAAATGGAACTGCGGGTTGCTACTGGTTTCTACATGCGTGTGATGAAAAAATAATATGAATTAAATGTTCTTATACATGAGTGTGAATCACATATATATAATATTGTCTATCATGTTAATTTTGCAGGTTTGTGGCCTGTTGTTGGCTGATATCAATGGATGTCGTAAAACCTGCAGTTCATAACTGAACTGCAGGTTTCTCATCCTGCGACCAGCCACAGCAGGTCTACAGACTGATAGAAAAAAAATCAAAACATAGATGTCGGTTATTTGAACAAAACCGACACCTAAGAAATACGACGGTGGTTTTTCACCTAAAACTGACGTCTATGTGACCAGGTACCATGGCCGTGCTGGGAAGCACATCCGTGGTGGCAGGCAGGGGATATGGCGTCGGTTATTATCACAAAACCGACGTTAGTTCAAATGATTTGGCGTCGGTTTCTTTTAGAAAACCGACGCCTATAATCCCTTTGTTGGCGTGTTTTTGGTGGCGGGAAGAGTTTTGGCGGCGGTTGTTTAGTAAACAACTGACGCCTATAGTCCCTTTGCTGGCACGTTTTTGGTGGAGGGAAGAGTTTGGGCGTCGGTTTTTACTAAACAACCGACGCATTTATTCCCTTTGCTGGCCCATTTTTGGTGGTGAAAAATGTTCTGGCGTCGGTTGGGATCCGACGCCGAAGGTGTTCCCCTTTAGCGGCGCCCACTTGGGTGTCACTTTGAAACCGACACTAAAGAGCTTAAATAACTGACGCTAAAAGGCTTTTATGTAGTAGTGAGGAAGAAGAAGGGATCACCACCAAGGGAGAAGGATCGGCCACCAACTTGCTCCAAAGGGTAGGTGTATCATGCACCAAGGAAGAGAGGAGCAACAAAGAGCTAAAGGGTTCCTAAGGAAGAGAAAGGCAAGGCATATATAGGTGGGGGTCAAGGTTAGACCAAGGCAAGGTGTCACCTAACCAACGGACACTTGTCCACACATTTTACCACCTTGCAAAACTCATACACATGCCGTGCCACTACTCTCCCAAGGGTCGGCCACATGTCCAAACTAGGGTGACACAACCAAGGCAAGAAGGTCAACCAAGGTCAAAGGCCGACACACTACTCCTCCATGACCGATACACCCCATAGGTGATACCCCATGGCTGACACAAGGCACTCTTGCCCAACACAAGGTCCAACAAGGCAAGGGCAAGGCCCAAGCAAGGAAAAATAAGGTCTAACAAAGCTCAACCAAGCCCAAGACAACCCAAGACACGAACCCAAACCTTCCTCTCAACCCTAGAGGAAGAAAAGAGAGAGAAAGACATCTCTCAAGGTGACAAACTTGCTCTTCAACCCTATCTCAGGTTATTTTGCAAGTAGCACCTCTAGCTCTCAACAAAGCACAAGTAAACCCTAATCACCACTAAAGGTGATTAGGAAGCAACTAAATATACTAATTAGTTGGAAGTTTCCTTGTTGGCAGGACTAAATATACTATCTCATCCACATACACCCAAGCAAGCTTCTCTACTATATATGTTGTTTTTACTGGTATGAAATGAACATATTTTGTCAACCTGTCTACTATTACCCAAATGGAATCATGATTCCTAGCTATCTTTGGTAGACCAACTACAAAATCTATGGTTATATGATCCCATTTCCATTATGGTATCGGCATGGGTTGCAACATACCTATCAGATTTTTATGCTCATCTTTAACTTGTTGACATACTGCACACTTAGCCACAAACTCAGCTACATCCTTCTTCAAGCCAGACCACCAATACAGGTCCTTTAGATTATGATACATCTTGGTGACTCCTGGATGCATAACATACATCGATGTTTGTGCTTCCTCGAGCACTAGCTTCCTTAGATTATCAACATCGGGGACCACCATTCTACCATGATATCAAACTAATCCATCCTCGGACTCATGGAACCCATCACGCTTTTTGCTACCAAGCTATGACCTGATCAGCTGCACTGTATCATTTGTCTGCTGTGCGTCTTTGATCTGTTGTCTCAGCGTTGGCTTGACTTGCATTTGTGCCAGCAGTCCTGCCAACAAGGAAACTTCCAACTGCACATTCATCTTCCGCAAGGAGACAAACATATCCCACCTATGGCATACCAAGGAACTCAACTGTGCCTTCTTTGTGGAGAGAGAAGAAGACTTTCTGCTAAGCGCATCAGCTACCACATTTGCCTTACCAGGATGATACTCAATGGTGCAATCATAATAATTGATTAGCCCCATCCAACGACGTTGTCACATATTCAGCTCATTCTGTAAAAAGATGTACTTCATGTTCTTATGATCTGTAAAGATCTGACACACTTCCCCATAAAGATAGTGTCTCCAAATCTTTAGCGCATGGACCACCACTGCCAACTCCAAATCATGTGTTGGATTGTTCTCCTCTTATTTCTTAACTTGTCGTGAAGCAAAAGAAAGCACACGATCTTCCTGCATCAGCACACAACCTAAGCCTTTCTTGGAAGCATCGCAGAAAACAACATAGCCCTTCCCAGGCTCTGGCAACACTAGCACTGGAGCACTAGTCAGCTTCTCCTTCAAACTTTGGAAAGCCTGCTGACAACGATCATCCCAAACAAAAGATACATCCTTCCTGGTCAGCTTTGTCATCGGCAACGCGATTACACTGAAGTCCTTGATAAACCTCTGGTAGTATCTGGCCAAACCCAGAAAACTACGAACTTCTGTCGGCATCTTTGGTTGCTCACAATCTTCCACTGACTCCACCTTTTTAGGGTCCACTCTGACTCCTTCTGCAGATATCACATGACCTAAGAAAGTCACTTCCTTCAACCAGAACTCACATTTGATGAACTTGGCATACAACTGATGTTGGCGAAGAAGAGTCAACGCTTGTCGAAGATGTCGCTCATGCTCTTGTCTATCCCGACTATAGATCAAAATGTCATCTATAAATACTACAACAAACTGATCTAGGAATGGATGGAACACTCGATTCATCAGGTCCATGAAAGTAGCAGGCGCATTGGTTAGCCCAAACAGCATAACCACAAACTCGAAGTGACCATACCTCATCCTAAACGCTGACTTTGGTATGTCGTCCGCCTTAATCCTCAATTGATGATATCCAAACCGTAGATCGATATTTGAGAACACTGTAGAACACAGAATTGATCGAACAGATAATCTATCCTCGGCAACGGGTACTTATTCTTGATCGTGACTTTGTTCAGCTGCCGGTAGTCTATGCATAGCCGCATCGACCCGTCCTTCTTCTTAACAAACAACACTGGAGCACCCCAAGGTGACGAAAAAACAAAGAGCAAAATGTTCCAAGCAACTGGGCTTCAATCTGGAAGAAATAGGTTCTGGAGAGGATCATGTTCTTCCTATGGCTTCTCCAACATCGAGCATTGTAATGCTAAGAAGCATCATTGCCACATTGATGTTACCAGTGTCTATCAGAGATGTCACTCAGGAGACGAAACCATCATTCACTGCCTTCAGGATTGCCCAATAAGTGTTGCAATCTGGCATGCCTTCCAACTTGCTACCAGTTTCTTTCTTGAAGATGATGAACTGTGGATTGCTAAGATAGTGAAAGGTGAACATGCCAACATGCATCCAATAACGCAGGTAGTCACGTTGTGGTACCTTTGGACCCTTCGCAACAATGAGGTTCATGGAGGTAATGTCACACCTATCCATGCCATCCTACGCTTCATACAACTGCACTTAGAGACGGTGAGGGAGCTTCCCAACCTCACACACCCTACTTCAGGGTAGAGCCCCCATCCACTGCAGCAGCGAAGCACACCAGTGCATCCCGATTACATAATCTTCATTGACGCCTCCTATACTCCATCACCGTTAAGATCTAGATTTTGATGCGTCGCATTAAGTCCCAAAGAGAATCTTGTCTTAGGGAAAGGCTACCCGACCAAGGTTGGGTTAGTGACTAAAGTCGAGATCATAGCAGTCCTTCAAGCTTCCATCTTAGCCAAATCCCATGACTGGACCAACATGCTCATCATCACAAATTCTACCTTGGCCATCCAAGCTTTGACAACTAAGACATGCACCTAAGCTCGCTTCCATGTACACAATCATTATTGGAAGAAGCTTTCCCTCAGCACTCCCTTGTACTACATTCTACACAACCCCCGAGAGTTCATCACCATCACTGATACAACTGCCAAGTTTGTCCTTAAGAGTAACAACGGAGTAGAGTTCTCCTCTTAGCCACCATGGTTATTTTGTAACGGTCCTATAGACATGTCTTTCATTCCAGCTTTGTATTCTGTTGATTATTAATTGAAGTGAATTTGTTTTTTCAAAAAAGAGGAATATTGCATCTAGAATATTATTCATTTAAAAAAATTGTCAAACTAAGAAGGGAAGACATAATTAATTGGACCCATGACCCCAAAAATATTAGTAATGATTGTATAAAAAGCATCACATAGAAATATAGGTTCCCAATCTTTGTTTGAAAAAGATTCTTACTTTTTGGAAGAAGAGTAAAAAGAGTATTAGCAGTCTTATCTGACACAAAAAGCTTAGAAATAATATCTAGACAATAATGACCCAAGTTGTCTTGAATAAGATTCCAATGAAGCCATCTAGACTAAGAGTAGTGTCATCTTTGAGAATTTCATTAGGAGATGCATTTTTAGAATTGACTAATAGTTTGCCAAATAGTTTAATTATGTGCACCATTTTGATAAGTCTAAACCTAGTTATCTATCCAATATGGAAGGGGCCATAAACTTTATCAATAATGTTTGCATAAAAGCCCACTATATGTTTTTTGATACTTGTTAGTTCATTGCATTCCGTATCATCAATTTAAAGGAGCTTTATATGGTTCCTCATTGGTCTGGTCTTCATGGATTAATAAAACTATTTAGAATTTTCCCTTCATCTTTCAGTCATTATATGCAAGAATGTTGTTTGATCAAGGCTTATTTGTATTGACGGCTAGGATGGGTGTTTTTTTTGTGTTTAATCTTGCTTTGGATGGTCATATTCTCCCAAGTCTGGATCAACTCTTTGTTAGAGACATAGGGATAATATTGGATGGTCTTTTCACTACAGAACATATCTCATTAGTATCTCTATTCCATGTTGTGAGGGTATCTTTGGTGCTTCTAAGATTATTGTACATGTATACATAGGATTTCTATCCATCAAAGAATACCACACTATTTTAACCATACCAGTAAATTCATTACTTCTCTTTCTTATAACTCTAAAGAACCTAAAAGACCCCTCTAAGCTACAATGTCAATGAGATTTACAAAAAGTTGGCAATGGCGATAGGTGGTATTAGAATGAACTTCTGACCACACTTAAGGACATGTCTAGAAGACCTTTTAGCAATGAAAGGAGGATCTAGTTCTTATTCCCATTTATATCTATCTTGTAACTTGTTACACGTAAAAGATGGCCCCTTTCATACATTCATAAAGTTTGTAGTGGTTGACTCAAACACAAATATAGATTGAATGTATGGGTTTGAACTTCATCTTGGTTAAGAAGTGATATGCACCAAATTAATATTTTATATCAAAATTCGCATACAATTTATGGTAGGATATAATTCCTCAACATACTTTAGTAGAATCAATATGTAAGAATAAATGTTTTACACATATACAACAGTGATGTCTAGCTACTGATCCTAGAAAATATAGTATCATGCATTGCATGATAGCACTCACTAACTTTGGTGACATTTTGATTCATATAAATGCCATGTTCCCCAAAGGGTGAGGGTTATGGTTTAATATAAATATAGATCTAGGCCAAATGCTACTGATAGAGTTTTAATGGCATTTAAATTAATCATTCTTTCTCCTTGTATAATGACATTGACATGCACCTATGTGATATTTTCCAAAAGAACATCATTGTTGACACTCAAGTTTGAGTATGTCCCAGATGAATGAGATCATTACAAGTGTCAATTCAAACAATGTACTAATTAGATGTAGATACACAAACAAACTCCAATATTAGGGTACATTCAATCATGAACTTTGTGCATAACCTTAATCACTAAAATCTAGCCAATTAGGGCGCTCATGGTCACTTTGAAGTCCAAGAAAACAATATAGGTATCTTAGATACGAGTTGAATCCCTAGGGATGTCAGTATATGAAAAAGAATATTCAAATGTGATTCTCAATATATCTACTTAACCATGATAATATAGAATAGATCCATGATCAATAAAAGATATATGAATTGAAAATCAGGACAATGGACTGTCACTTGTTGGATTAATGAAGAAAGACTCCATATACCTCATTATTGGAACTCATTTTCATAAAAAAAAACATGCATTATAGTTCCAACTAACCAATGGTACACTATGGAATACCTCTCTTGAATGTTGTCACCATGACCCTAAGATGAGATAGTTCCCTATCAAGGTTTATGTCACTAAGGATAGGCTTTTCAACTGAAGTTCATGTAGCGCAGCCTGTCGGATGTGCCCAAAGAGACTAAAATTAGATAACACATCCATTTGACATGTATCATGCCTTCCCTACTAGATTTGAGCCTAATAGATACCCAACCTTTGTGCATGAGGGTCCCTGATAATGGGTGTGCAACAATCACGTGCCAAAACTCCTTGTACTTTCCCTTTGACCAAATCAATTAGAACATGTGCAAAACACATCTGGAAGACTCTAGAAGGGGGTACCATGTAATGTGAAGTCTACATTGATTAAGCCAAGCAAACTGTGTTACAAATGTGTCACAAAATTTTTATCAGGAGGCCATTTAATGTGCATCCCTTATTTCTTAGATTCCTTTAAGACTTTCCACTCAAATATAACCCAAGACAACCCCCAACTACTATAAATATGATTGGACACTGGAAACACTTATTGGAAACATATTCAAAGAGGTCAACGACCCAAGAGTAATTGGGCCTATGATTTTGAGAGAGGATAGATCTTGGCAAACACCTAGGGAGATCTGTCCAAAAAGGATATGGGCATTGGAGGTTCATGATCCTTGTTACACATTCTTTAAATGTAACCTTGGATTTGTAGGTTTCCTTTCCTTTCTTATTATTTTTGTCTTGACCATATAAGCCCTATTAATTAAAATGATAAAAAATATTTGACCCGGGTTAAGATTGGAAACCACAAGGGCATCATGGGTTGTCTAACATCTTCCCTACATATAACTTGACACATTACCTAATCTCTAATTTTCCTTTTTCCTTATATAACAACTTTTCAAAGATTTTAAAGTTTCCTTGTTGGCATGGTGGTGACTTCTCTTTTTTCCTAACACATCAACTACCATCCCTCTTTTTGGTTTTATGATGGAGATCATGCATCTCTTTACAACCAAAACCATAGTCATGATTTATGGGTTCATTCATACAAAGATTCTTATGAAGAATCTCTAGTTTGGTTTACATGTAATGGCCTGATATCAACTTAGCCATCTAATTACTTAGATGATTGCATACTTTAGGATATTAAACCTAATTTGATCTTGATTAATGATGATAGTTTTATGAATATATTTTAAATCTAATGAGTAACTTTAAGAATAATTTTATTTTTAATAATTAAGGTTTGAAAAGTGAAAACTCTATTCGACAAAAACTAGGATTTTGGTAGTACTATAATAAAAAATATGATAAATCAAGTGGTGTAATAATTGAATTTTAGTATTTTATCTATAACTCAGATTTCATTGAAATTTGAATATACCTTGTACAACTCATATGGAGCGTTTCTACAAAATATCAAAATCTTTTAGTGTTGTTCAGCATTGTTGGTTGACTGAGTTTTTTGTAGGACTAACTCAGCTGACCATGTATTCAGTATAAAGCGTAGTTGTATGGCATTTGATTTTTAGTTATTTATTAGCTTATCCTTTTCTATTGATATTTTAAATGTATCTTTGAAACTCCATTTCACAAAATGTATAAAATGTTCATAAATTTCAAAGAATATTTGACTGACCACATACCCCTTCATGGGACAAATTTTAGACAAGAACAATTTGTTCGATGAAAAATTGTGTTGAAATAAAAATGCAATAAAAAACTAATTTTAATTGTAAAAATCACCTCAATTAATCTATATCACTAAAATAATACCTGGTATCTTCTGTAAGAACTAAATCTAGAAACACAAATTCTTGAGAGAGAGGGAGTTAGGTTTTGTAAGGGAAAAGAGGTGGAGATGATGATCTAGGCCTTTATATTCTTAGAGTTAATAAAATAAAGTAATTTCATCTTATTTCTAAAGGTTTTCAATGTAAACCTTATCTCTTATGTCTAAATTCCATCCTCTGGCTAATTTTAATGAAAAAGATATGAAATCAACATTTCTCTCTTTCCTTCTCTATGATACTTATTTTTTATAATTTTTAAATTGAAAAGAGTAAGAAATGAATTGAATTCTTGGGAATTGTAATGAATGCCAATTCATCATGTTTTTAATTGCATTTTAAATTTAGGTATGTATATTTTTATGCGTTCCATTCCATATTTTACTTATTTTATGTTTTGAGTAGTTTATAAAATTTATTTGAAATTTAATATTTTTTATGTTTTATTTGTAGGAGTGATGTGAGTTTAAGAGAGAAGTAAACATCACTCCTAAAAGGCTTAAGAATTGACCAAAGATCACATATCTTCACTTCTCAACTCTAACAATTGATGTGAGGACATCATATAATGATTCAAGATAAGCAATACTATCCAGGGAGGCCAACCAATCAATTGATTATCCAAATGGTCAACTCAAATCACAAAAAGTGGATAGTAAGTCCCTCAAATTCTTCCATGTGAGGCTATTCGGTCGACTGGTTATCCAACCGATCGATTTTCCTATTGATTTTCTTACAATGTTTAATATATTGCACACCAAAATCACCATATTGCTTGGATCCGATCTTAGAATTTAATGTTTAAATATATATTGAATGGAGAATTACATTATATACAAAAAATATATATTTTTGGACCACTTTATAACTTATTACCATCCCAACATTTCAAAAAATCTTGTGATGGAAGTATGTAGTTGACAGTCATTGGATTAATTAGATGGATTTGATGCTTTGTGAACAGATGTAAAAACACTTGAAGGAAGTTCAGGTTTAGGAGTTTAGACCTATTCTTCCTCATCCATAACCATAGATTTCACTTAGGAGATCTTAAGATAAAAGTCAATGTCTTGATGTGGAGATGCACTCTGCCATAGATCTAGACCAGAGACTGGAGGTATTGTTCGGGAGTTGTGATGAGATTATTGATCTTCTCCTCTAGGCTGCTACTTTCTCCATGGGCTTCTTCTTCTCTCACCCTTTTTATATTATGAACAATATGAGGAGGTAGATCTCATTATTGGGGCATGGGTCATAGCCCCATAGGTTATACTTTGTTCTAGTTGATATCAAGTTTAAGAATTTTGTTTGTTATATGTATTTCATGCAATCTCTACCCTTGTTTTTTGACTTGATCAATCATATATCTTGTTTGTTATAATCTTTAGTGAACATATCACAGACCATAATGTTAGAACTCTAAATGAATACATAGAACTCTAGAAGAGATTGCAGATGGATTTCTACTAGACGATTAGATAATGACCCATGGACACCGAGATCCTGAGTTTGTGAGGAGTTTGATCCTTGTGAGGTTTGTATTCTGTAAGGAAGCAATCCACATGGTCCCAATATAAACATGATTAATTTTAAGAGTTATATAAATTAGAATGATAACCTATGGTGGTAAATCACATCTTCCTCGTACTTTTATACTAGTGTTAAAAGTCATTTTTTCCATAGTTTGATTTCTTTCTTACATTGTTATTTAGTTAATCAACCAAAACCATCAACTTAATATATACTTATTATTTATTTTCATAGTTAGATTAAAATTCAATTAGTTTCCTAATTTTGGTTTCACCCTTTTCTATACTAAGATTGACACGTTCACTTACGGGTGAGTTGATTGTTATTGTTAAGGTTAACTCTAAGGAATCTCTTCCTTAGTGAGTTTGTATGTGCAAACACCTCACATCAAGTTGGTTGGATTTCTGGAAATTTGGAATGTGGAAAATGCTCTTAAGTTTTTCAGTGTCTGAGGTAAGTGGTTGTGTCTTGAATCTCTATAATCATGTTGAAAGACTAATTCTACCCAACTAAAATACATAAGATCCTTGCTAGTTTTATATGTGATTGGGTAATCAATAAGGCAAATTTTGTAGGATTGAATGCTACTGGTCTAGATTCATTATTTTTTACTTGTATATGTCTAGTTCTTGATCTATTGATTAAAGTTCTATGAAAAATCCTACAGATTCAGAACAATGTTTTTATACTAATATTTCTTAAAGATAATTGTAAAGAATAATATGCCAAAAAATTCAATAAACATGTATAGAATGATGTTAGAATTAAATAAGAATGAGTTACTCAATTGTATTGTTGAATATTAATACATGTGTAGGGTTAATATTGAGGGATTGAATCAAATGAGAATCGATGAATTCTTGTAAACAATGGATGTATTGAATGGCAATGGAAATTATGGTTTCCATATTTTGAAAATAGATGTAATAAACTCAATTGTAATCTGAGGAGGTTGTGATTAATAGGGTGCTTATGATGATGAAAAATATGTAATGAATAAATTTGATTTTCAAAAACTCTCAATTTACTTTTAGACTAAGATTGGGACATAAAATTCTAACTTCTATATAATTTGTGGATGGAAAGATATTATCTATTTAGAAACTATTATTTACATTTAAGTTAATAAATATCATTAAAATTATATATAAACCTAATTGATCTCTTAGATCCTTAGGATTAAGGAATGAATCCAACATGAACATAGGTCGTTTGCATGAAGTGTGTAATAAAAATTGAGAGTGTGAGTAATGAATGAGTTGAAGTAGCCATAATATGATATATTGCTTAATTAAAAAAATGATGAGCATTGAAGGGTTTTTATTACAAAATGCCATTGGCAGTTAATAACCTAGAATATGAGTATTCAAATACAAGAAATGAAATGGAACAAGGTGACTGAATTGATATGATAAGTAATGGGTGAATATCAATAAAACTAGTATGATTAATTAATTTGTTTATTGGGGGGTAACCTAACTGCAAGAAATAAATAGTAATTGGGCAAGAAGGATTTAGTGAGAGAGAAGATTTGTGCATTAAGTGAATTTAGTATGATCAATTATTATAGCTATATTTAGTGACAAATGAAAGAAGTTAAGATTAATGAATATAAAATGAATGGAAAATGAAGATAATTATTTAGATGGATCTGAGAACCTAACCCCAACCATAATATGATGAGTAAAGTGATAGTAATAAAGAATATGTTGGTATGTATGCCCATAGAGCAAATCATGTGATGATTGTGATGGCATAATATGTAAATGATTAATAATAAAGACAATCTTCCAATTTATTCTATTTTATTCAGTTATGAGATAATGATGTGACATAGTAAATGTCTAAAGAATGATATTACTCAATGACATATGTCTTTGTTGATGACCTGAACAATGAGATCCTACATATGTTAAGGGTATATAAATTCTTATTATATCCCTAGTCATTTGTTATTATGGACAGTTGATAGACAATAATAACACTTAAGACTAGAGGGTGCATTGGTTGATACTAGAATCTCATTAGTCATGATATGTGATATCAAACCAAACACATAGATACTTGTTAGAGAATAGTGTATCAGACAGACCCACCTTGAGAGTGATACATGGTCATTATTGAATGGTAGTCAGAATCATCTCCCGTAGTGATGGTGGTGATTGTGGTTCTTAGACCTGAAATAACTAAACTCATTACATGTTGTTTGATGTACTTTGTCATGATCAAACATGACCTTGAACAAGGGTTTCCATAAAGGTGATGTTCAAATGCATTATGACACAATGGGAATGACTATGAGTGATGTAGATGGGATTTGTCCCCCCTACAAGAGTTTCATATCCCAACCACTTGATAAGAGGGACTAAGAAAAATGTGTCCATGCACATACAAATCAATATATGATGTTGAATTCACATATATCTCAGACAGTCTGCTCAAGTTTAAGGAATATGGATTGAACATTGAAGAGGATGATGATTTCATGCCTTGAGTTCAATATGGATATCGGAGACAAAGGAACTATACAATAACTACAACATCAATCATGGATTGTATGTATAAGTTGTTCTCCAACTTTTAGAATTACTTGGGTAGCAATGATGTCTTTCTAGATACCAATCATTGATTGTGATGTTATAAATTACTTATGGACATTCACTGCCAACGTAGATTGAGAACTATAGGGTTAGAAGCATAGAAATGCACTTGGAATAGAAGTTTATTCATGAATGATGTTTAACATTGATTAATAAATTATTAGGTATTCAATTTAAATGACATTTCCAATCTGCACTTTGAAACAACCGATTCAACAAGTGAATCAATCGGCTCAGGTGCATAAACTAATCAACTCAAGTTATGTACCAACCTTTTGGTTGATCAATGAGTTTGGATCAAGGATTGTTGCTGACAACATGTTGTGCATTTATAAAATATTAATTACCAAAAGAATTGTAAATAGGAAACATAGTGAAACTATCAGTTCAAGTGTTGAACCGATCATATCATGTGTGAACTGAATAGTTCGATGTTCATAGGTTCTAAAAAATTTATGAAATTTTGTCTCTTCGACTCTCAGACTGACTGGAAACCCTAACCCTAACCCTAACCCTCCTATAAATAGAGGGGTACCGGGGGATCCTCGGATACAACAATAAGCTATGACAATTGTTGTCTTATCTGGTTGGTGTAATCAAGAGATCCCGAGCAAGTTATACCTATAAAAGGAAGGAACAACAAGGGAGAAACAATTTGGGAGACCAAGTTGATGTTAGCACGTCATCTAGAAGGAACAACTCCTTCCTATCTACTCATCTAAAGTGACAGGAGCCTCTGGTGGTCCATGTGGACTACTCTAGAGGGGAGAGTCGCTTGCCCTGTTAGGAGGGCGTTGTCAGCTGCAGTCAATGGTGTCCAACCAAGAGGCAGACAATGACCGTTGTCCCTGTGTAACTTGAAGAAAGGTGCACACTATTGCAAGGAAATTGTCGTTGGACTTGCTCTTGGACCAGGTATAACCTTGAAGCCCTATTTCCCATCTCATATTTGTTGACGCAATCTACTGTTTAAGGGGTTATGGAGAGTAAACTTTTTGTTTCTATTGTCATATCTAATGTCTTTTCCCAACAATAGTATAAGAGTTCGTTAATTTATTATGTTTTGGGGTTTATTGATGTGATTGGATTTTGGTTTTAATCTTGCATGTGGTGTAAATATTCAAATGGTTAATGTGTATATCCGATTAATTGCCACATAGAATCCCTATATATATATATATATTTATATATATTTATATATATTTATATATATATATTTATATATATATATATATATTTATATATATATATATATATTTATATATATATATTTATATATATATAAAAACACACACACAAACACACACACACACACACACACACACACATATATATATATATATATATATATATATGCAAAATGAAGTCGCCTTAAAATTGTTTTGATGGTGATTGGAAGCATGGTTATGGCCTATACTCCTAGACCTTTTGTTCTTGGTTGGATGGTTGCTTGTTCCAGTTTATATCTCAGTTTTCATACCGAGCTTCTCTCTTCTTTCCATATGTAAAAATATTAAGTCTTTCCTTCATATGCTCCTGTGAAATGTAACTTGAGGTTTGCTAATTACAATGTAATATGATAAATAGGACTATGATAACTTTTATTTCTTGTTATTACAAAGAGTACGTTCAGCACCAGGATAACTGACCAGTTTAGGAGACGAATCATTGGCTGGAGGACCAAGGAGGCCAATGATAGGAGGAGCCAACAGATTGGCTGGTGGCCCAACCGACTGGCTAGAGGAGTCTAGACATCGCAAGGACTGGAGGCCAGACGATCGATCTGTAAGACCAACCAGTCGACTAGGAGTCCATAGATCAGTTAAAGGGTTGAACTAATCGACCCAGATTGGATCCAACACAGATTGTAATCAACAAAATAATACTACATATGATGTGGACCTTAGGTGGTAGTTTTTCCTTTTGGATATAAGGAATTATAATAGGATGGCCATAACCATTGCTTATATTTATTGTTGCATATTTTCGGTGTGGTTATAGTATGTATATGATGCATATGATTTGTATGTGGTGATTGGATATGTATATGTATTTATATTAAATCCCTTAATAAAATATTAAGTCTTAGATACATACCATAAGATGCACACATGAAAACTTGATCGACTAAGCATAGGTTATGCCAAAGCGTGGTGTGATGTCCATCTCGTGGAAGCGTGATGGTAGATACCTAGATCTGCCAAAGTAGGGTGCTTATTCTATCGTGTTGTCTTTTGGGTCAGGCTTAACTAGTTGATCTCAATGAGATTAAGTACCTACAAGAATAAAGATGGATTTTGACAAAGAGTTGTACACACCATCTATCCAAGAGTTGCATATAAATGCAATTGGAAAAAAAATTATCTACCTAAATAGTTCGATTGTGGGCGATCAACCAAAGCTAACTCATGATTTGATGAAATATAGATCTTGGCTCACTATAAGATTATACGATGCAATCTTCCGAATTGATAAGTGAGGGTTATATATTTGAATTAAATAGTGGGATCAATAGTTAATTAAAGGACTAATTAAGTATCATCAAATTTTATTTTAATCAAATCAAATAAAAATGTTTTGATAAAATTGCAATTTTTTCTTATAGAATCAAATGTTGACAAATAACACATTTTCTTTGTGATCGGTCCTTGAGAAGGACAAGTTGAATGGAAATAATTTCCATGATTGGTTCAGGATGTTGAGAATTATTCTCACACAAGAGTGCAAGCTCTATGTCCTAGAAACACTAGAGCCAGATGAACCTTCTCCCAGTGCTCCTAAGGGTGACAAAGATGCTTACAAGAAGCACTCTAAAGATGTCATAGATGCCAAATGCCTAATGTTGTTATCTATGAACTATGAGTTGCAAAGACAATATGAGAATATGGATGTGATTAAGATGGTAACACATCTTAAGAACATGTACCAAGATCAGACAATATAGGAGAGATATGATGTCTCCAAAGTGTTGTTCAAGTGCAACATGGCAGAAGGAGTCCCAATAGGTCCCCATGTTCTCAATCTTATCAGGTATGTCGAGAACCTTGTGAGACTAAGATTTCCCTTGGCCCAAGAGTTGTCTACTGATGTGATTCTACAATTATTGTTATAGACATACATTCAGTTTGTCATGAACTACAACATGAACAACTTTGCCAAACTGTT
The DNA here is from genome assembly GCA_963693085.1 of Alisma plantago-aquatica. Taxonomy (NCBI): domain Eukaryota; kingdom Viridiplantae; phylum Streptophyta; class Magnoliopsida; order Alismatales; family Alismataceae; genus Alisma; species Alisma plantago-aquatica. The sequence continues at coordinate 91,609,249 of OY856409.1, forward strand.
GCTAGAATTACTTGGCATGTTGAGAATAGTTGAAGTGCAAATGAAGAAAGACAAGACCAATTCTATGATGATGATCAATGAAGAAAAAGGGAAGTCCAAGGGCAAAGAAAAAGCTAAGAAGAGTTCTAAATATAGCCATAAGCCAAAGTCTTCTGCACTAAAGCCAAAGGGAGGAGTTACCAAGGGAGGAAATTGTCACCACTATCACCATCTTGAACATTGGAAGAGAAATTTCCCTCTCTATTTGGAGGAACTGATGACGGAGGAGATAGAGATCTCCACTTTAGGTATTTACATTATTGAGATTAACTTATCTACTTTTTCGTTACGGTTACTAGACACTGGATGTGGATCTCACATATGCTCGAATATACATGATCTGAAAAGAAGTGGGTCTTCAAAAAATAGTGAGGTCAAACTGTGCATTACAAAAGGATCAAGAGTTGATGAAATTGCAGTTGGAAGTTGTAGTTTATCTTTGTCCACGGGGCTTGTAATAGAGTTAAAGAACACTATTATTTTTTAGCTGCCATTAATATAGACATTATTTCTATATCTTATATGGACAAGGATGGATATGAATTTCATATAAAGTATAGTTTATGTTATACTTCAAAAGATGAGATATTTTATGGCATTTCCCCAATGTCCTATGATCTTTATTTATTAGATCTTAAGACAAATTTTTATATTATAAATATCAAAAGGCTAAAACTTGACAACTAAAAAAAACATATCTTTGACATTGTCGTCTAGGGCACATCAATGAGAATCACATATCTAGACTCCATAAATATGGCTATCTAGACTCTTTTGATTTCAAATCAATAGAGACATGTGAGTCTTTTTTGTTGGAAAAGATGACCAAGACTCCTTTCACTAGAAACACTGAGAGGGCTAGTGATCAATTAGGACTCATAAATATTGATGTACTAGTTATTGTGTGTGCTATGCACGTAAATTGTTCATAAAGTCTACAGAAAAAATTTCACTCTTGACACATCATTAATTTTTAATTAATATCTAAAAGTCCACTCACATCTTGCATAATTAACTTTAAAGTTTCTATATGTTATGTTTCATAAATATAAATTTGTGATTTTTAAAATTATAGTCTAGTAATTATATGAAGAAAAGCAAACATAATAACATTTATATAATCAAATTAAACTCATCTTTAATTTCACCAAATGTATTATGTAGTATGAAACCTCACATGTTAATCATTTTATATACAATTGTGTTGAGTTTGAAAATATGATAGGAAAATGCATGCAAATGAATACGTCGATGGGATAGGGTCGGACAACTTACAACCACTTGTAACCTATTATGAAACATAAAATTATGCACCATTATGTATTTGCATTGTTCCTAACGTTGAACATTGTTTGATGGTCTTTTTTTACCAGATTAAAATCTTGTGGTGGTCATCTCATTGAATCAGAGCATTGGTAATAAAAAATGTATTGACAAATGTTGCATGAAAGATGAAGAATTAAGCATGGGTATTATGTTGCAAAGGTTTGAAGTCATATTCCTTAGAAAGACCGTACTTTGAAAAATAGTGGAGTTGTATTGATTCTCCAATTGAACAATGTGTAAGATTTAGAAAAATGGACTATGCGGACTTGTCGGGTTGATTTTATCAATTTGTAAAAATGTTAGTTTGACATCCTTCAAGCGCCCACAGTTTGCCGGAGGATTCCCAAACTGACTGGCTTCAATCCTTCAAGTATTAGTCTGTGATTCACTTGCTAGTTAGACGATCTTGAAATGTATGCAGTTTTCTGGACTTTCTCTAAGACTTGTTGGCTTCAAATACCAGAACAAGATGACTTTGTTGTTTGAACATGGCGAAATCTCATTTGCTGGAACATAAACCGTCACGATATAATGAAACATTAAATCTGGATCCATGGCACACTACGTCAAGAAGAAAGGAAAGAGAGGCAAGAGAAGGGAGAGAAAAGAGAGAAAGAGAGAGAGATGGGCACAAAGTGAGAGGAAATAAGAGGGAGGAGGGAAGAAGTGGGAGGAGAGAGAGAAAAGGGACAAAGGGAAGAGGTAAGTAGTGGGATGAGAAAGAAAAAAAATATGTGAAAAATGAGAGAGAGAGAGTGGCTGGAAAGAGAGAGAAAATAAGGATAGAGGGAGTGAGTGGAAGGAGAGAGAAAAAATGGGAGAGGAGTGGCTGGAAGAGGGAGAAAAAAGTGGAGAGCAGAGAGATATATTTATTTTTCTTATAACTTTCAATCCATAATGCTTTTTTTGCTAAAATAAAAATGATTACATTTCTTATAAAAAACACATTTTAAGAAGACTAACGTCAACATACTTTTGACAAAAATGATATAAAATCTAGAACTAATATAAAAAATTACTATAGTTATTCTAAAATAAGTTTATTTTTCTCTCTCCTCCTCATTTCACTCATTACTTTCCTGCTCTTGTATTTTCTCTATACTAAAAATGAAAGAGGGAACAAATGAAGGGCTGAGATTAAAAATGAATATTTGACAGAAAACAAATGGAGGAGAGAAGTAGTGGGAAGATAAGTGAGAGAGAAAATAAGATGGAGGAGGGAAGTAGTGTCATTAATTTATTTTCTTATATAATCAAATTATGATCTCTTCTCTAATGTGCGATTATTGTTTGTCAGTATTTTTTATCTCTCTCCTCATTCCACTCATCACAAAGAGAGAGAGAGAGACAGAGAGAGAGAGAAAGAGAAATAGGGGGAAGAGGGAAGAAGTGACATTAATTTGCTTTCTTTTTTTAATCGATTTGTCATCTTTGGTATGTTGTATTGTTATGATTGGTCAAGTGTTTTGTTTTATCTTTCCTCCTCATTTCACTCATCACAAAGATACAGAAAATAGGAGGAAGAGAAAAGTAGTAATATCGATTTATTTTCTTTTATAATCGAGTTGTTATCTTTGTTCTGCTGTGTTGTTATGTCTAGTATTTTGTATTGTTACAATGTTTTTTCTCTACTCATTTCACTCATAACAAAGAGAATAAAATAGGAAAGACAGGAAAAGTAGTGTCATATTATTTTTTATTTTGTAATTATTGATTTGTTATCTCTGGCATGGTGTGATGTTATCTTTGATATATTATTTTTGTTTCCTCTCATCACTAGACCATTATTTTCTACTTTTCAAAAATTAGGGAGGGGACAAATGGAGGATGGAAGTAACAAATGAATATGTGGTAGATAATAAATGGAAGAGGGAACTAGTATGAAGGGAGAGAGAGAAAATAGGAGAGAGGAAGAAAGTAGTTCTATTGATTTATTTTCTTTTGTAATGAATTTATTATCTGTTCTTTGATGTGTTGTTATCATTGGTTCAAAATTATATTTTTTCTCTCCTCATTTCACTCATCACAAAGAGAGAGAGAGAGAAAAATGTGGAGAGGAGGAAGTAATGACATTAATTGATTTTCTTATATAATCAATTTGTTATCTCTGATCTATTGTGTTAATGTTGGTCCAGTGTTTTGTTTTTCTCCTTCCTTCTTATTTCGTCATCATAAAGAGAGAAAAATGAGAGGAAGAGGGATTTAATGTCATTTTTTGTAATTAATTTCTTATCTTTGGTCTACTGTGTTGTTATTTTAGGTCCATTATGTTATCATTGGCACAATAATTTTTTTCTACTCCTCATTTCACTCATCATAAAGAGAGAGAAAATAGGAGGAAAAGGGAAGTAATATTTTTATTATTTTCTTTTGTAATCGAGTTATCATCTCTATTTTTCTATTTTTTATCTTTGATCCGTTGAGTTTTTATTGTTGGTATAATGTTTGTTTTCTTCTCTTCTCATTTCACTCACCACAAAGGGAGAGAAAGAATAAGATGGAGGAGGGATTAGTGGTATTAGTTTATTTTCTTTTTTAATTGATTTTTGAAATCTTTGGTCCTACATATTATTATCACTGTCTAGTATTTTTTTCTCTCCTCCTCGTTTCACGGATCACAAATAGCTACAGAGGTAGAAAATAGGGAGGAGGAGCGAAGTAGTACCATTCATTTATTTTCTTATGTAGTCAATGTGTTATTTTTGTTCCATTGTGTTGTTATTGTTGTTCACGCGTTTTGTTTTTATCTCCTACTAATTTCACTCATCACAAAAGACAAAAAATTGGAGGAATAGGGAAGTAGTGCTATTAATTTGTTTTCTTTAGTACTCAATTTGTTATTTCAGTCTAGTGTGTTGTTATCATTGATCTAGTATATTTTCTATCCTCCTCATCTCACTCATTACAAAGGGATAGAAAATAAGAGTGAGGAGGGAAGCAGTGACATCAATTTATTTTCTTTCTAACTAAATTGCTATCTCTAGTCTAGCATATTGAGAAAAATTAAGAGAGAGGAGGGAAGTAGTGTCATTCTTTTTATAAAGAAGAAATGTAAGAGGATGAAAGTAATGAGTAAAATGAGGAGGAGAGATAAAACAATACTCATTTTAGAATAACAATACTAATTGTGTGTATTATTTTAACAATATGTATTAACTTCTATAAAAATATGTTGACATTAGTCTTGTTGGAACTTACTTTTTGTAAGGCATCTAATGCATTTTATTTAGTTAAAAAATTCATTACCGATTAGAAGTTACAAGCAAATAAAAGATCTCTCGCTTTTTTCTTTCTCACTATCCAGACAGTCCTTCTCTCCTCTTTTTTTCTCTCCACTTTCAACCACTTCCACTTTCCTCATTTCTACTTTCGGGCATTTAGACGTCTTCCACCTCTCAAAGAAAAGCAACCCACGCCTTGGGCAGAATGCCACTAAAAATGGCAGTTGGAAGGCACTACATTTGGTGGCGTGATGCTACCATCCAAAATTGGTCCTGTCTTACTACTATGTGGCACATCTCTAAGAAACAATATTTCCCCTATCGACATTATTGACTAGCACTATTGCACGTGGCTATTCCCCACTCCAGGAAGAGAGATTGCAACTTCAAAAATATATCAACGACAATAAGGAAGCATACAAATGATTGTTGGAAATAGTTTGATGCATACAATTCAAGATCTCGAATGTGGGAAGAAGACCGACTTTAGGGCGCCTAATATTAGCTAGATGGTACCTACATATTAGTTGTGATTATTAGTTTTTTGAGAGCAATTGTTTCTATTAATTATGATTTAAGTATTAGTTTACCTATTATAATATCATTAAACCATCCTACTTTACCACTCTTATGGAAAGTAGTCCCCCATCGCCTCGTAAAACTAGAAAACTAGCATCTATGACTAACTTCTTCTTTGCCTGCCTATAATGCCATATATTGTGTTCCCACACTATGTCGCATCACTTGAACCACCATCTAGAAATGTCAATTCACTTTATACCCACCTTGATCTGATTCAACCTGCTCTACACTAACCATTTAAAATGGGCCTTGATGGGTCTGGTTACAAAATAGATCGAGTATAAGGATTCCAGTATCTAAAATGTAACATGTTGTTTATCAATTTCCACCCACTACCCCAACATGGCAGCTAGGAGAGTACATAGCAATATTTAAATTGATTCTTATTCTACTCCCAATAAACATAGTTTCATTTTGTTCACTCTCCCACTCTAGTATGTGTTAATTTGTAGACAATGAAGATGACTCTGCACTTTCTATCCCTCATGCACCATAAAATTATACTTTCCTATGATGTTGTAATTTTACCATTCTCACAAATGCCATTTCTATACACCACATCATGCCCTTCTTGTGAGACCCTAAGCCCTAACCTAGTTGGTAATCTGGTTGTATTCCAAATTGAGTGATCATGTTAGATAAATTTTGGATTAATATTCAATATGTTTTGATTTCAAGTGCAATAATTACATGTGTTTGTCTACTAAATTAGGGTTTGGGTTAGCCACACTCGTAGTTTTGGATGGAAATATAATTCTGGGTGTTCTTTAGAAAAACTGGTTACATGGATTAATGTGGTGACTAACCCCTAATGTTAACTTATGTTGATGATAAAATAATTCATTATAATGTTACAAAAGTAAATGCCCAAAATTTACTGATTATTTCTTTCAAATAGTTAAGATTCCATGATTAAGTGTAAAAAAGTTAAAAAAGGCCATCTAGAAATGCAATGTGGAGTGGATTTTTTTTTGGAAATGACCAAGTCGCCCTAGTAAGCTTTTAGGGAAATACATGGTTGGATGCTTTTAATTTTTAGTCGACAATTCAATCTAAAGATTACTGAAGAACATTTTTGGGGTCAAAAGAAATTTTATAAGCACACAAGTGAAGTTATATGATCCTGATAAACCAAACAACTCTTTAGGAAAACTAGAGAAAGGAGATTGATGTGGAAATATTTGGTAAGATGCACCTTAATCTCTTTTTGTTTCACCAATTCTCTAAGATTGTCAAGCTTAGTCAAATCTACCTAAAGCAGATAAGAAAACCTAGTTTTCCTTTTCTTTTTCCTCATTTTTTATTCAGTTTCCTAGGTAAACATTTTTTTTTGTGTATGCTCTATTTTAATGTGGTATTTTGTGCTTGACTTATAAAAAATAAAGGAAATTCCACTTATTATTGACTAAAAAATATGATATCCTAAGAATGTTTTGACCCATTGACATATACCTTTGGGTTGAGAAGCTAAACATGAGATCATATTTATACTTCAAGTATTCATGCTTATATGGCTGCTATTCTCCTACTTTAGCAACCTTCTCTTCTTAGCAGTTGGAATGGAGGATGGAAGTCCTTGCTACCATTCGTGAAGATAGATGGAGTAGAGAAGAGGTTCTCTCTTGAGTAACCACTACTTCTTCTCCAAAATCTCCCTCCTTCTACTATGCTATAAACTCTGGTCATAACATGATCCAAATGACAAGTGATAATCGACCCAAATGAGTCCCTTTCACATTTAAAATGAGGGACAATTTTCTTTAAAATTGAACTGAAACTACCGACAACATGTTGTGTTGTTGAATAAACACTACATGGTTCTCTCAGTAATTGTAGTCAAATTGTCTAGCACGAAGGTCGCATAGTTTGTTGGTTGGTCAACACACCGTGTTTCCATAAGTTGAAAATACTTGGACAGTTCTGGATTGAGGAGACACTGTGTGCATATATTCGACACGATGTGTTGTTTCATTACAACAATTTTTGACTTTTCTAGATCGAGGAGACTTGGCATTTTTATATCCAACATGCCATGTTGTTGCATTACAATGATCCCTGACATCTTCTGGATGGAAGAGATACCTTGTGTTGGTTGGCCAACATGCCATGTTACTACAAGTTAGGGAACTTGGTGATTTTCTAGAATGAGGGGGCACATCATTATAGTTGGCCAACATGTTGTATTTCTACATGTTAGAGAGGATTTCTTTTGCCTTCAATGGACACGTCATGTTGGTTAAACCACACGACACGTTTTTGTCAAAATCTTCAGAAAATTCCTCAAAGTTGTGGAATCTCTTAGGAAATTTGAACAAGGATGGATTGTGATTAAATTATCACCATTTTGTCATCAAAATATTTTACCTATGATCAAACCTAAGAACAAGTAAAGATAATGGATTGAAAATGCATGCAAGAGTAGGTAAAAAGGCTATATAAATCATGCACATCAACGGTCCTTAGATTCTATTGTGATATTGATAATTACAACAATACTACATAAGATTAATGTGTGTGTTTTACTCATTTTTCTATATTAATAGTCATGATAATGGATATGAAGTCATGCACATAGGCACTTGTTAGAAAACAAGTGTATGGGATAGTCCCACCTTGAGAATGATACGCGGAAGCCATCCAATGGAAGTCAAAATTGTATATGAATGTGACAGAAGTAACTATGATCCTCAATCCAAAAGTTAGTCATAGATGACATGCTTTAATGTACTTGAACAATACTCAATGTGACCTTGAATGAGGGTTGTCATACAAGTAGTGATTGGGTGCACTATGGACTATCTAGAGTGATGTAGATTGAATTTGTGCCTCCTATTGGAGTGGTATCCCTATCACACTATAAGTGATACTTTGAAATACATGGGATTAAGAGAGAAAGATTTCTCCCCCCCCCTCCCATGCCCATGGCAGAGGCCGAATGCCCGGGAGGGTTGTAAATCAAGGCGTCAACTGGGATTCGAACTCGGGTCCCTTCATGAGACACTGTGCTGACCACTTGAGCCACTCCTTATCGGCAGACTTTGAAATACATGTCCATGCCCATGTGAGTTAATATTCAATATTGATCTCAATGTATCTCAATAGTATTCTTTAGATCAAGAAACATAGATTGAATATCAAGAAGATGTAGACTCCATGCCTCATGTTTAATGTAGATATATGTGAAAAAATGATTATATTGTCATGGAAACGGTGGTCGTACTTAGCTTAAAATTATTCTCCACTTTTTCAAAGGCTATGGTACAAATTATGTGTTGATGTATACCACTCATCGGCTATGAACTCAGGATGACCTCAATGCCAACATGATTGAAACCTATTGGGTTATAAACATAGGATGCTCAAGTGAAAATGAGTTTGAAATCACAATAATAAGAATAATGGTTCTAAATTGATATAGGATAAATTTGAATCCAATGAATCATATGAGTTGTCAATTGATCAACTGATAATTGAGACAATCAATTAATCGATTAAATGTCAACCATTTGATTGATCACAATTTTGGGGATACATCAAACGAGCAATGAGTAGTCAATTGATTGATTAATAATGAATGAATAAAGTTTGTGTAGGTTTCATAAAACATTTAGGATGTCAAATTATCAATTTATTGGTCTAATTTGAAAATCCTTGCAAATCACAATAGGTCGTTCACAATACACCATATTTTTTATTTGGACATTATCAACAATGTTGAATTTATTTGTATATAACTTTATGCTCACCATGGCAACCTTAGTTTATTTTATTTTTTGACCATTGCACATAATTAACAAAAATACATGTACCTTACATAAGGATGCATTCATGTTCACTTTCATGTTGTTGTTTTCTAGTACACATTAACTTAATTTTTAAACGTCAAATGCCAATTATTTGTCCTCAAGTATAGTTTTGATTAATATATAACCTTTTTATTGAGCAATAATGATAATCATATATATGTAATTGTACATATCAAAAGATGTTTGGTTAATGTTTTTTGGTCACTATGCTTAGTTTATATTAGATTTCATGTTTGTGATATATCATATTACTCATTAGAATATGATTGAATAGAGAAATTTGCTTGCCCTTTATTTAGTTGAATTACTTTTGGCTATACATGGTTCACGATATTGACTTTGAGGAAAATCAACAACTACTTTTTATCATGCTATTGATGATCATGTTGATATTGATCAAGGGGCAGAAATCCAATTATGTAAACTCTCAAAATCATATACACTCAAGGATATGCCTACAATCTACAGTAATGAAACAAATTTTCATAGGAACAGAGAATAGTTGCCTTCAAGAAACTAGAATGAGAAGATTAAAATTCTTTAAACTATGTGATATGATTAAACAGTGGCGTCTTTTGCATGATACAATAAAAATCTACTTTGATGAACAAATGATGATGTTCCAAATTATAGTAGGTAAATGTACACTTCAATGTGGGATTTCAAATTGCTATGATAGATTGCAAGAGATTATGAGTTATTATTTCATTAAATTTTTATATGCCATAGGTTGCCTCTATGATAAATACATCAAAACTCATTTAGTGACTACTCCTCTTCAGATTATATGTCAACCATATAAATATGTTTAATATTATAAGTTAAGTATGCAAACACATTTACTTTAAAATTATAATTAATTTATATCTTAAAGGAGTAATTTTTTTAGGATTGCATACATGCGATATATGGGAGACACATTATCACTACAGTGAAAATTGATATTCATCCAACATAAAATGTTATAGTGGCATGCAATTTTAGTTGTAAAATATGCTATGTCAAGTGGGAAGGATCTACAAATACATGATGTCATTTAAGTGTGTTGATGACCTAGATGGTCTAATAGTTCCAAATGGTTAATTTTGAATAAATTAAATGCTAACATTCTATATTAAAATAAAATGATTTTTTAATTCTAGGTAAATACATTTTAATAGATGTTGGCTATACAACTATGCCTGGATTCATAACTCCTTACCATGGAACACGATATCCTATAAAATACTTTTCTTGTAGTAATGCTCCAAGAAGTCAAAATGAATTATTTAATCACAGACATCAGTCTCCACAAAATGTAGCAAGAAGAAAAATTAGTTAGCCATTTTAAGGTTAGATCATGCTATTGTTTTGAAACACATGTTGATGTCGTGTTGGTTTAAGAAATTCTAGATAATTACATCATGGAAGTTCATCCAAATGGATATGAATTTGTCACATGAGATTATAATGATGGTGTACCAACATTAGAAGAAGAACCCCTGAATAAACCATCATGTTTTCTTTTGAGGACTACACCCAGACTTGGACGACAAGAGAAAGAAGGGATAGGAATCGAGCATGGAAAGATAAAATAGAGAATATTCTCACACTGATTTTAGAATGAGTACTAAGATAGAATGAATGATATGTAGTATTAAGGAGATATGGTATTTTGTATATCATTAAAAAAATCATGTTTTATTAATCATTGAAATAAACTTTTTCTTGGTTTTCAATTGGTTCAAAAGTCCTTTCTCTTATTTCTATGTGATAATAAATTGCAACTAATTTGGTTTTTATGTGGCGTACTTTTTTAGAGAAATTGGATCAATTCACAACACGTAATCCATATGACATCTACAAGAAGAGGATATGATACCATCAGAACATACAACCAACAAGATCAATAACAAAATATCACTACAACTCCTATTGGAATAAGAAAATGTAGCTTTTGTATAGATACCTCTTCATCGACACTGACCAAAGCAGTTTATCATGAGGGTTACCTTCAACCTGAGAATCAGGCAGTGATAGAGAGGATGAACTAGAAAGGTATTTTGACAACATGTGACCTCCTCAAACATATCCATACAACTAAGTAATAAGATCAAACTGAGGCAAAATTGAGACCTGACAATAGCTAGAAATTTCATCTCTCTCCTAAAGAGGGTTGCAACACAATTCATGGATGATAAACACTAATAAATGACAACTAAGGGGTAGAGAAGCTGAAATTGACAACCAAACTATCAGATAGAAAATGAAAAGACAAAAAAAGAATTGAGCAACCAAAAAGGGGGAAAAGGACCTGAGAAACATGGATCTAAACTGAGGGGAAGCGTTAGAACCATTGAAGAAAAACACCGAGGGGGAAAGCTAGGTCTGACTTAGCCACCACGTCGATGCCTTCACCTCCTTCAACCACACAACCTCTAGGAAAATAGACCCAATGGAATTGGGAAAATCGGCGTCGTACAACCATATGAAAGCAGAGTTCCAGACACAACTAACCACTAGGAAAGATCTAGTGTGCTCAAACAAGAAAGAAAGATAGGGGGAATGATAGCGGACGGAGCCCCTCCCCCAAGCCAATCGCCGCTAGGAAGACCTAGGTTCCTTCCTATTCGCTAGACAGTAGGCATGTGGGTGTACTTTTTTACTTCACCATTGTTTTGTAAATCTCATTTTTTTCATCTTGATATATTTGTCCTTTTCAAGTATATTAATGTGAAATTTTTGTGTGTCAAAAGATGGATAAAGATACATATTACTCTTTTCCAGTTCCATCAAGAAAAGGAACACATACTTTTGGATGGTAAAAATACTTGAGTAAGATTATTGTCAAGTTTCTTGCCAACCTACTAAGGAAGGGGTACAAAGTGGATACGGCGTTAAATCAGCTAAATTCCACAAAACAATATAATATGTTAACAAGGTATTTAATTAGGAGATATTGTTAAGGATACTTTTGCAAAATTATTTATGAATCATGAAAAAAAATTGAGATGCAATTCAAAAGGCTAAGAATTGAATTGAAATCAATGACTTTGACCATGTGACTTGTATTATAAATAAATGTAGAAGTCATTAGAGAATACATTCAAGTGAGTTTTTGATGTAATATAATGATTACATTTATTATATATTGATTGATATTTTTCCATCACATATTCACTCTAAAGCTAAGGAGTACATAAATAAGATAATGTCATTATATAGTGAAATGAGAATTATTTGTGAAAATGACACGGCAACATGGATTTTTTTAATATTTATTCATAATCCTATAGGTGATATGTCCATGAGACAAAACTTAGTAGAACCTATTGACTTGAATAAGAATGACACAATTGGTGAAATTCAAATTCAAGATGTTGATGTAGTCCAAGAATCACAATATGTAGACTTGAGTCACACCTCTTACCAATAGCATGAGGACAAAGAATAAGAATTGAAAACAAAGCATGGGAAGTGGAAGATGATTTGTTGAATAACAACAATAAACTTAACAAGCTAGTTGATGTGATCCCATAGCCTAGATCAGAGCAGCATACTTGGGTGGGAATAAGATATATGAATAACTAGAGAAGTTGAATAAATATTGAGAATTTGATGATGACGATATTGTAGAAGCCCTAGCACATTTATGTGAAAGCTAGGTCGATGCCATAGTGTTCGTGAGTTAAAAACCTAAAAAGTGAACCACTTGGCTTTGCAAAATAATTTAAGAAAGATAGAATATTAGTACTAGAGATAACAATGATTTAAGAACATATTATTTGGTTCATTGATGAATTTGTCTTATGAAGCTTACTCTGAACTTCATGATTATAAAGGTTACTTTACCTTCAATTAAAAACCTTATTTTTTGAAATTTATTAGTTTGGTTAGTATGAAGTTGCTACAATCTTTTCATACCAAGATTTCATTTTTTTAATGAAGTTTGTTTGGTTGATATGAAGTTGCTACATTCATTTCATACACAATATTCCATTTTTAAAATGATGTTGATTTATTACTTTAAGAAAAAATAGGTTGGTTTTGCAAAAATGATTGTGCATTATGATTTACCTATAATTTATGTATATTTTAGTTGACTTACAAAAAATTATGTCACATGGACGTTTTTTTCTCTAAAAAACATAAAATTTAAACCAATCACTTAAAGTCATTTTTCTAGCACTAAACTTAGTGAAGCCTAGGTGTAAAGTTGGTGCAAGAGGTTAGGTTAGATGATGATTCCTAGCAGTTGGGTCATATTTTTACTTGTTAGTAGCAATAATTTATGCACACTCCTTAGTAGTGAGTAGGGCTTTCAATGGGTAAGGGTTAACCCGTTTACCCTTCACCCATACCCTGTAGGGGAAGGGTAAGGGTAAATGATTTTCTTATCCGTTACCCTCTGATCCGCTACCCGCCAAAACTTATGTAAAATATATTAAATATATAGTCATTGTGATGTTTAAGTCTATGTAATATTCATTATTATGAGCTCATCATTTGATAAAATACATGGTATTCATATCTATCTCTTATATATCTAACTTAATTGGGTATACAAATCTATTAACAACAATAACTTTTGTGTTGTATTTTCATTTAATACCATTTTAGTGAAACATCTTTTTATTTTAGGGGTGACTTATTTATTCATAGTTGATATTAGGAGTACGACTTTTTGTACATGAATCAATCGTTTCCTTGCTAATAGAATTATTTTGAATAATTAATAGACATTAATGGGAATCTTGATATTTCAATGAAATATATAAATATATTTGGCAGACCATCATTGATAATATAAACACTAAGTTTTAGAATACATAGAAATTCCCCACCACACCCTTACCCTCCCCATTTACCCTGTGGGTAAGAGGGTAAGGGTAAGGGGAGGGTAAGGATATTGGTGGAGTGGGGAATTACCCATACCCTTACCCGCTACACTTGGTGGGTATGGGTAAGGGTAAACCCTTACCCTCCCCATTGACAACCCTAGTAGTGAGGAGTCACCTCTTTGGTCAGTTCAATGTTTAACTCCCAATTGTATGCTCCATGTGGACATCATTGTGGACTTAGGCTTCAATTGGTTTGCATGATTTTGTGTAGGATAAATCTTGAATCCTCTGGTATTTGAAATATCATGTTTGGTTAGGAAATAGTCACATTAAGGTTGCATTTTGATTGCAATGTAGTCCCTAACATTTGGGACTTTCATGTTTTGTGATATCCCCAGGTACTTGGGTGGTACAAAATGCCTTGCTCCCCCATTCCAGTCCTCGACTCCCGTTTTCTCCCAATAAAATGCCTTTCTCCCCCAATTTCAGTCCTTGACTCCCCTCAGTTCATGTCCCTGACTCCCTCTTGGCTCCCCTCTTCATGTCCTCAACTCACCTCAGATCCTCTCTTACTTGTAAGAAATTTCAGCCAAAGCCTTTCCTCCTTCATTTTTTCAGCAAGTCCCACACATAATGGCTGAAGGCAATTCTTCCTATATATATCTTCTTACTCTTTTCATCAGATTTCTACTCTTGTTTTCACCAACACAAAATGATTGAAGAACCTTGTTACCTTTCTCTTCCATCAAGCACGAGACTCTTTTTGAGAAATGTTGATAAATTTTTAGGTGGGAAGTCGTTGAGTCTTGTAGTCTGCAAATGCTCCTCTACTCATAGGTCATAGTAGTGTGATGAAATCATCCTCTATGCTTAAGATTGTAGATCTCCTTGACGGTTGTTAATCCTTGTCCTTGATCTATTTCAAGAATAGGAGGGGAAGACAAAAATCACATCCCATACATTTTCAATTTTTTTCTTCCCACATCCTATTTATATCCTTTCTAGTGAACCAAACAGAGTCTTAGAGTATGCGTACTAAAGTCATGCTAGCTTGTGCAGTAACCCTTAATCAAGGGCTATACTTGAGCTACCCTTGAGTTGAACATGGGATGACACAATCTATTAAGGTCGTACTTGAGCTGCCCTTGAGTTGAACATGGGATGACACAATCTACTAAGGTCGTACTTGAGCTGCCCTTGAGATGAACTTAGACTGGCACAAGTTAAGCCGAGAGCTTAGAAGAGCTCCATTGAACTAAGTCAAACTTCTCACTAGCTAGACTTACATTCCCATAACTTTTTTGGACCTTGTTTCATTCAGAATCCAATCGGGATCAGGTGCTGTCTTTTTGTACCACGAAGACGTAGTCTCGATCAGTTTAGTGGGGATTCAATCCCGCATTGTTTAGCAAAAACTAGACTGGCAAGGCCGTTTAAATCTGTAATCATGCAGTACATACCAACTCACCCTACTTATAGGAGAATTACAAATTCAAGTCCGCTTCAGTTATGTTTTATATATTATTTTGTTCAATATACAACACTGAAAACATAACTAATCGGGACGTCAATTAAATCACAAAATAGAATCAAACTGGATCTATCCACACTAATTCACAGATATTTTGACTAATCCAATCTGAACTACAGAATCCTAATCATGAACTGAACACACCTTTAGAGTTTCAGAAGATTGAAAGGGGGGAGGGGGAGATGGGGCACATATCCGTTAACATAAGACAACGAATCGTGCAAGGTTGACTCAAAGATGCGGCGGATAACTGTGGGGGGGCGGTACAGCTGGGAACGTGGACAGTTGTAGTCAGTCTGGTGGCGGAGGGGAGAGCTTATCAAACCCACTTGCTCCTTATCTGTTCCACAGTCCACACACATATATGATTGTGATGTCCTGGCACCATCCCAACAATATATCCGATCCGATGATTTATTTAACTAAATTTTGTAATATAGGGATTGACTAACCACAAGGAAAGAGAATTGTCAGTGCAATTATTATCGTCTGTATGTATGTGTATACTGTAAACAACTTGCCAATATGTATGTGTATACTGTAAACAACTTGCCAAACTACCAACAGGCACCGCGTAGGGACAATTATTATAAGTATGGTCGCAGGGGATCTACAACCATTGTTAGGCTAATTAATACCCTATCTCTTATATAGCTAACTTAATTGGGTATACAAATCCGTTTACAACAATAACTTTTGTGTTATATTTTCATTTAATACCATTTTAGTGAAATATCTTTTTATTTTAGGGGCGACTTATTTATTCATAGTTGATATTAGGAGTACTACTTTTTGTACATTAATCAATCATTTCCTTGCTAATAGAATTATTTTGAATAATTAATAGACATTAATGAGAATCTTGATATTTTAATGAAATATATAAATATATTTGGCAGATCATCATTGATAATATAAACACTTAGTTTTAGAATACATAGATGTAGGACTAGCTCTCTTATAAATTTCCTACTCACTCTAATGGATGTAGCAAGTGATTAAGCTTAGAGAGAGAGAGGAGGCTATAGGAAGCACTCAACTATAGAATAGGAACCTCACATAGAGTTTTGCAATGAATGCTCAACCTTGGAATGAAGCCCAAGGGGTCCTATTTATAGCTGGGGATGCCTCTTAGCCTTTGGGAACACTTGGGGCCGAAAACTAGCCGTTTTGTGGCTTGCAACAGATCTATTTTCACTTGTTGCAACTCCACAACGGCTAGAAGCACTTTTCTGCACTTTTCCGTACAGTGAAATCGGTCGAGTTTCTATAAAGGTAACTCGACCGATAGAGTAAAAGACAAAGCCGATATTCATACCATCGGTCAAGTTTGTCCTGGGGAAACTCGACCGACCAATGAAAATCGATTTGGTCAGTTACTCCATCGGTCGAGTTCTGTGAAACCACAACTCGACCGATCAAAAGTCATTTTCAAGATCCAATCAGGATCGGTCGAGTTTGCACCTCACAGAACTCGACCGATGAACAGCCTGATGTGAATTTTGGAAAATGGCTTTTGAGTGCTTAAACATTCGATCTAAGTGCTACTGATTTTTTCTAAGCTTAATTACAAGTCATACAATCATTACAAGTGATTTACAACATGATTCTAATGGATTTACATCATATTACAAAAACATGCACTTGTATTAACTTTGACTTATCGTTTCTCCAATTTGAGATGCGCAAGTTAGGGCATTTGGAGTGTGTCTATACCTAATCTGAAATCACTCAAGTAGAGACATTAGACACCAATATGTGGAATGGTTAGTCATCATCAAAACACGGGTTTAGTCAATTTAGACGTGAGTCAACATTGACCTAATTGACCTTGAGTCAACATTCTCCCCCTTTTTGAAGATGACAAACCATTCCATAAATGTATTGAAAGCATTTAAGTAAAGTCATACCTTTGGAGAAACCTAGGGGTTTCAATAGGATTGATCTCATATGCTCCCCCTCAATTGATGCGCATGGAGTTCTCATACTCCCCCTCAATTGATGCTATTTCTCCTGCATGGTTAGCTTTCATAACATTTATAGAAAACTATGTCTTCTACTCATATATGTTCTACACATATATGTCTTCTCCCATTTACCTTCTCCCCTTTACATGAACATACTTCTCCTCTTCATATAAGACATGCCTTCTTCCTCTTTTAAAAGAAGACATACCTTTCTCCCCCGTTGTCATTTCAAAAAGTGGGGTTATGAAGAAATAAGAAACATCACTTGTTAAAGAGAAGGGAGATAACACAAATATATATAAGGAGAGTAGAAGAGCACAGATAGGGGCTTGTCCAAGCATAGAAAGAAAAGCAAGTTAAAACATATACTTGAACAACCCAAAAAGCAAGATGAAGTGCTAAAAAAAAAATAATAAAACATAATTTTGACCCTCAAGATGACGGATTTTGACGAAAAACCATCAGAGCTCATTGCAAAGCAATGAGTCTTGCGCAGAAGGTCGTTTCTGCATGACAAGCACTAGTCTTGTACCAAAAATTGAAACTGGAGCAAAAGCTGCATAAAATCCAAAAAAATACTCCAATTTCTACATACAATGTAGATCTATGTACCCTGCATCACAATGTTATGCAAGTAACTCAAGATAGTAGATAAGCAATTCAAGGAACAATCTTGAGCATGTATGAGACAAGATACAAGCATAGTATATATATGAGAAAAGATGTCCATTATAAACAAGGTTAGAACTACATGTATATGAACTACTAGTAGATGTTATCACAAGTTAGGACTACTAGTAGGATCTAGATCATAGCAAGAGATACCAAAAGATACACAAGATATAGCAAGCTATGAGTAGATGTAGAGATATATCCAAACAAAGAGATAAGAAATTTTAGAAGCATGAAAGGATATAACTCACTAGATATGCACCCTTACCATAAGATGATTACCACTAAGAACCTCAAGGTTGTATCAAAACAAGATATACACCTAGATATATGTAGCAAGTTAGAGTACAACGGAAGAAATGTTTAGAAACAACCAAAAGATCCAAAGAGATCATCATCAAAACCTGCAAAACAACTCAAAGCAAGTAATTGCAAGATATAGATATACCAATTTAGAACAATGAAAGAGATAGAGTTGTAAGCAAGATAGACATAAAAAACATGGCAATATGCATAAAGGTACCAAATGAGAGTGCCAAAGAATAAGGCTATTGGTTGAGAAAATCTAGTTGAGAGGGAAATTCTCATCCAATAAGCCAACTGTGTATTCTGTGCACAGTGTTATCGGTCGAGTTTTGTCCATTGACAACTCGACCGATGACAACTGCTGGCAACACCCATAGGTGTCTATCGGTCGAGTTTCAAACAGGGCAAACTCAACCGACATAGCAGTTGTCAAAAAGCACATATATTTCATAAGAACATATTTAAAGGCATGCTAAAAATACAAACCATATCCAAACATGTCTAAGCAAGTTAGTAATGCACTATAGAAGTATTAGAAATAGTTTTTGAGCAAGAGTGTGAAGACACTAGTACAGGAATGGTCTGTAGCGTCAGTTTTTTTAAGCCTGCAGCGTCACTTTTTAACCGACGCCTAAGTGGCCGTCTCTATAGAATTTGCTCTATAGCGTCAGTTTATTTAACCAAATAAAACCGACCTTATATAGTAAACATCGACGCAACAGGTTGTAAAAATTCTGACCTAGGCGAGAAAAAAGGAGCCTGTAAGGTCGGTTATTCAAAAAAAACTGACCCTGTAAATGGTCTCGGTCGAGAAAATTGTCGACAGAAAGTTTTTCGGTCGACAATTTTCTCGACCGAGAGAGTTTACAGGGTCGGTTTTTTTGAAATAACCGACCCTAAAGATTGAATAAACATTTCAGTGTAACACTCGATCGAGAAAATTGTCGACCGAAAATAATTCGGTCGACAAACATGTCGACCGAAAGGTACACTGAAAATGTTTATTCAATCTTTAAGGTCGGTTTTTGTAAATAACCGACCTTATAGAGGACATTTAGAGTCGGTTTTGTACAAAAATCGACGCTAAATATTGAATAAACATTTCAGTGTAACACTCGGTCGAGAAAATTAGCGACTGAAAATATTTCGGTCGACAAACTTGTCGACCGAGGGGTACACTGAAATTATTTATTCAATCTTTAAGGTCGGTTTTTGTAAATAACCGACCTTATAGAGGACATTCAGAGTCGGTTTTGTACAAAAACCGACGCTAGAAGTTATATTTCGGTCGAAAATTTGCTCGACCGAAGAGGGTACACTGAATTCAATCTTTAGGGTCGGTTATTTAAAAAACCGACACTAGAAGTTATGATTTTTTTTTTAATTTCTGCAGAAATTGAAATAGAACAGAAGAACAAGAAGATTCATATATTCTGGGAGAGGGGAGCATTGATGGTCAACCGTCACCTTTCAAAACCACACATTCATAACAAAAATTATTCATAATCACATCATAATTTACAAAATGATAGAGTGCAAGTATGAGATGACAGATACAAAAGTAAATATGAAAGAGTACTCAAACCACATACATAAATGGAGCCGACATATTTAATCCAATGCTATATCGACTTCATTTATAAAAGACTGACAACTCTTCTCAGAATTCATCCAAGTCCACATGTGTGTAAGGCTGGGTTGTAAAGATCTGTAACAGAAAATGCACATGCTAATATTTTATAAAATGACTACAATCACTTGTAAATTTATGATGTTATTCTTTATTACTTGACTTATAGTCTGAATGTCATGTGATGCTTGTTTGACAATAGCTTGCATATATTTCATTACATAGTAGCCACAAGCCCAGTCATTATTTTGCATAGGACACTACAAATAATAAATTATATTTAATGTTAGTAAACTACTATAAACATCAATTGAGATAAGAGTATAAGAGTTGACATATTACATATAAGAGTAAGCAGTTGTCAAAGTAGCTACCTTGACATTTTTCAAAGTCAATGTATTTAATTTTGTGGGTATTTGTCCTCCAGCTTCACGAAAAGCCTTTATACCCCTATCAAATTAAACGATAGTTGGTAAAATAGAAATTCTAAATAGAAATATCATGTTGAAGCATTGATTAAATTTATGCTTACTCCATAGCTGGCAATTTCAGTTTGTGACTCCTTGTTGTTTTACCCATTGGATCAAGATAATAAAGAGTCATCAATTTTGGGGCAATCACCACTAATTCCCAATGTCTAGCTCTGAGTAAGAATAAAACAAACATTAAAATAAATAATTTTATTCATTATTAAAATTATATTGAATAATAATACTTACTGGACGTTAAAAGGAATTAGGATAATTTCCTTCCCCTCACTAGCAAAATATTTGAATGCATCAGAGAAGTACTCATTCACATCCTCAATATGTGTCTCCACCTGACTACTGACCGAAGGAACTAAGAATCCAACATTCTTTATATCAAAGTCTGTGGCCTCGGTATATAATTGGTTGTTAAACATTTGTAATTATTTTCATATGTAGAAATAAGCTAAAAATGTGTATTGGAATTTTCTATATATATTGACAGATCCTTACCTTATCCATACTTCTATTATCGAAGTGTTCAGCCAATCATACCGGAACAACTCTATAATATCCTCAAGAAAAATAAAATTATGAAAGTCCCTCCCAGCTGCATCTTGTGTTAAATTGACCAACATATGTGAGCCTGATCTTTGGTTGGCTAAGTATCGACACAAACATTTAGATTTACTTCCCAATTCGTCAAATGTAGTTTCGGGAATGAAAGATGGCTTGGGCATAGGAGGACGACTAGTAGAAGTTTTACTTTTTGGTTTACAACCCTGTTAATTAAATTACATACTTATATTACATGAGTTCATATATGCAGTCAAATATGAAAAATATGGTAGAAATAAGGTATACCTTGTCATTGATAACCAGGTGTCTAGGCCAACCCACCATAGCACCCTCAGCTTCTTCAACTGTACTATATTCAGGATTAGGTATGGGTAGTGGTTTGTCCCCCATTCCGTCATACACAAGATGGATGGACACACGACAAATGTCATCAGTAATTTGTTGGCAATGCAATGTACCACCAAGGTTGTACACCTTGCCCGCTACCACAACATTATATTCTGGAACCTCCACTACAAGTTTACAGTTCATACCAACCTATATTAAAATAATATAAGTTATATAAGAAATAGTAGAACAGATACATGTTACAACTATATATATTATCATATATTTATCATACTAATAACACAACATATAGAACAAAAACTTACTGTAGATTGTTGTGGTGGGTCATCGGGAGTGCTCCCATGACCTTCTACAACTGGAGAATGGGCTTGTACCTCATCACTTGAGAGACACACAGTATGAATAGGTTGAGAAGGTTGAGTAGGCTGAAATGAAGACATTATTTCTTTTACTTTCTGCGCTAGTAATGCTTCAACATCCTCTTGTATAAGACCTCCTGCACAACCTCTTTTAGATTGCGAAGGGCCAAAATAAGACTTGAATCCTATGCCAGCTCCTAATCCCCTAACACGGCCAGGATGCTCATTCGTACCAAGAGCAACTGCTAGTTCATCCATGTAGCCAGTTGGGATGAACTTTCCTTCCTTCCTTTGCTCGTGGAGATCATTCTATTCATAGTTAATAAAAATATTAAATCACAATATCAATTAGATATAAATAAATCTAAGTTTGTGGGAGTTACTCTTTACTTAGTTGGGATAAACCTACCATCTTTTGTGCCACCTCCTTAGTTGCAGGGTTGACAATTTCACCGGCTCGATTCTTTCTAGCATCAATCCATGTCAAGTGTCGGGGTGGTCGCTCAACTCGAGTTGTACTAGATTCTTCTCCAGAAAATGATTGCTTCTATTGTAGTTGGCGGAGGAAGGCATAACCACCGGGCCCCAAGCGATGGTCATGCACATTTTTAGCCCGTCTTTCCTTTTGAGCCTGGTGAATAGCCTGATCATTTAAAACGAGGTATTGCAATTTAGACTTGGCAAACATGTATAAAAAGATTCACCTCCTTAATTGTTTAAAATTAAATATTCATACAATGCATCACAATCTTTATTACCTCAAACTCTTCCGATCTCCTAGCTGCAACAAATCTTTCCCACACCTCAGGATCTATAAAAATATATACATCTGTAGCTTTCTTATTTTGTTTAGTATTATTTATAAATTCCCTTACAAGATATGTCTTAAAACCCCTCCATCGTACACCACAACGTTGTAGCACTCTTTTCTTGTGATCTTTTTCATTTAGATGAAAAACACCCTATATATACAAAAGAAGCAATTAATAATGTTGTTTTGAAAAGGAATTAATTCCAAGCAAACTAAATTAGAATCAATAGATAAAAAACATATTAAAATAATATCACTTCCACTCACAGATATATATTTCCATATGAGGTCTTTTTTGGCATTAGGAACATCATGCCAATTTTCTATATCTATTGGCACCTTACTGCACGCGGTCGCCCCTACGTAATGCTTGAAAGCACTAGCATGTTCCCCAACAGGTGCTCCTGTCATATCAAACTGGACTGGCAATTTATCCCCTTTAGCCCTGAGCTCCCGCAGCCTACGCATCAATGTAGGACCTATAAGTTTCTTAGCATCACCACTACCATCCTCATGGTGCTCATGCTCAGAATGTTCATCTTCACTCGCCATTTTAGAACCTGCAAGTATACATGATAAAAAAATAAGTGATAATAAAAGCACAAGTGATAAGGTATACATGATAATAAAATAATTAATTCAAAGAATACATGCCTTTAGTATTGGTTGAGTTGTTAGTCAAGGAAAATTCCTTCAGCATGGTCTTGACGTTTATAATATTCATCGGTGTTATCTTCAACATTTACACTTAGCAAACCAACTGAGAATGGACTGGAATCATCATACTTTTCATAGTATTCTTCTTCATTTATAGGATCTACAGTAAACTGTCTTTTTCCATTAAGAATGACAGACCAATTTTTAATTGTCGGGTCATCAATATAGAATACTTGTTTTGCTTGGTCTGCCATGATGAATGGCTCATCTTTGAAACCAATCTTTTCAAAATTCACCAATTTGAAACCCAACTCATCCACTAAAACTCCTTTGTTGTTGTCAACCCAATTACACCTAAATATAGGAACTCGAAAATTTGTATAGTCCATTTCCCATTTGTCCTCAATGACGTCGTAATATGACATCTCAGCTTCGCGTGGTCTTTTATCTTTGGCACTAGAAAAATACAATGAACAAGCTTTAACAGTGACCCCACTATTTTGAACTACACTACTTTCATCTTAACGCTTTGTGTAGTATGAAAATCCATTAATGTCATAACCTTCATATGACATGACATCCATTTTTGGCTTAAAGGCGAGCCATTTTATGTTCTCAACAACATTATTTGGTGATTCAGATAGTTGATTAAATACTTTCTCTTCAAACCACCTAATAAATGTTCAATTATGCTCTCTTGCAAGCCACATTGAAATGGATCGCAGATGATTTCTCTTGATAAGATCATTGTGTTCTGTGATGTAGCTACTAACTTCATCAATGCTGTGTAAAATATACAAATGTGCTTGTTCCCACAACTCATGACTGATTCCTTTCACTCATCCTCCCAGAGTTCCTTTGCCACAATAAGATCCAGTGTGATGGGAATTTTTTTGATCGCTACAAGTTTCATTGCAATTCAAAAAATCATTACAAAAGTCCATCACCTCCCTAGCCACGTAACCCTCAACAATACTCCCTTCAAGACGATAATGATTCCGAACATCACCTTTAAAAACACTCATGTAGCATTCAAATGGATACATCCAGTGTAAGAAAATTGGACCCAACATCTTCACCTCCCTTGTAATATGTACTACAAGATGAACCATGATATCAAAAAATGAAGGAGGAAAGTACATTTCAAGCTGACACATGGTAACAATTACATCTTTCTGTAATTTATCGAGAGTATCAGGATGTATCACTTTGTTGCATATTTCATTGAAGAAGAAACAGAGTCTTGTGATTGCAAACCTTACATGCTTCGGCAATATAGATCGAATAGCCACAGGTAAAATTTGTTGCATTAAGGTGTGACAATTGTGAGATTTGAGACCTATCAGTTTCAGATCTTTCATTGATACCAATCTACGAATATTAGAAGAGTATCCTTGTGGAACCTTAATATTATACAAGCACTCACAGAAAGTCTTTTTCTCTTTATTTGACAAAGTGTAACAAGCCGGTGGCAAATATGTGCGGCGACCCCTGATCTCCACTGATAATTCTTTTCTAATACTCATTAATTCTAAATCTTTTCTAGATTTGATGCCATCTTTAGTCTTTCCTGGTATGTTCAATAGCGTACCGATGATGCTATCACAAATATTTTTTCCAACATGCATGACGTCAATGCAGTGTCTAATTGCCAAAGATCTCCAATAAGGAAGATCCCAGAATATTGACCTCTTCTTGTATAGAGATTTGTCACATGAGAGTGTATGACTACTTGAACTCTTTCCAAATTCATTAACAATATGTTTCACCCTATCATATACAACATTTCCTGGTATAGGTTTAGGAGCACTTCGTTCCTCAGTTGACCCATTAAAGGTTTTGTGTTGCCTTCGATAAGGATGCACTGGTGGGAGAAATCTCCGATGACCAAGATATACGATTTTACCACCATGTTTCAGTCTGATTGAATCAGTATTTTCCTCACAAACAGGACATGCTTTGTATCCTTTTATGCTATATCCAGACAAATTTCCATAAGCTGGAAAGTCATTAATCGTGCAAAATAACATAGCACGCAAACTGAAGATCTCTTTACGTGAAGTATCATATGTCATAATACCTTCTTCCCATAGTTTCATTAGGTCATCAATTAGAGGTTGAAGGTAAACATCAATATCATTTCCAGGTTGCTTGGGCCCTGATATCAATATTGACAACATCACATACTTATTTTTCATACACAACCAAGGAGGAAGATTGTATATAACAATCATAACATGCCAGGTGCTATGTTGGCTGCTTAATGTACCATAGGGATTCATTCCATCTGTACAGAGTCCAAGTCTTAGGTTTCTTGGTTCTTTACCAAATTGAGGGTATAATAAATCAATTTTCTTCCATTGTGGTGAATCAGATGCATGTCGTAGGACGCCATCATCATTGACCTTTAACTCCCCATGCCAAGACAAATTGTGTGCATCTTCTGTATTAGCAAATAAGCGTCGAAATCGTGGTATTATTGGTAGATACCACATCACCTTGGCAGGAGAGCCATTTTTAGCCTTAGCTGAATTTGTAGTCTTATACCTTGACGCACCACATTTTGGACAATTTATCAAATTACTATAGTCCTTCTGAAATAACACACAATCATTTGGACATGCATGAATCTTCTTAGCCTCCATTCCCATTGGGCACATTATTTTCTTTGCTTGATATGTTGAAATTGGAAGCTCGTTGCCTTCAGGAAGAATTTCCTTTAACAAAGACAATAGTGAAGTGAAACTCTTATCGCTCCACTGGTTTTGAGCTTTAAGAGTATATAATTGCATCGCAGCACTCAACCTCGTGAACTTAGTACAACCCTTATATAATATTTTTTCAGCATCATAGACAATGGTTGCAAATAAAGAAGGTGGATCAATGACATGTGCGCATGTTAATATATAAATGCATTATTTTCATATTTATATATTAAGTTAAACATCATGCATCAACCCTAAAGTGTCAATCTAGGAGTACACATGTGATAACACCAAATTTTGTGATGTTTTAGACTGTTTTTCTGTTATCAAAACTGCCCTTTTCTGCCATTTTCCTCTCTTTTATATGCATTTTTCGCAATAATTAGCCAAGCAATGCTCTCAGCCCAATATTTCCATCTTTTGCAGAGTTTCCTCCCTGTTTGGCCCATTTAGTACCAATAAGGCCGTTCCGGCCCGCAAATAAGTCCAAGACTGTCTTAACCCCCCCTGACGCCCGATACACACGCTAACCGGCAAGGCTGCGTGACACGACGACGCACGACGCAAGGATGTCGCGCGAGAAGGTACCGATGGACGACACGCCTCTTTACCCGACGGGGAGCCAAGCGCGCCGCAACTACTCTATGTGTCGCGCGATATCGGCCACCCACCGGTAGGCACCCCTCGCCATGACGCCCGACAGCCGACCTCTTTGTGTCGGGCGATACCCGCGTCAGCCGACCACCAACTGAACGGCGGAAAGGAGGACACGTGGCGCTTCGAGCACCATATCTTCTCACAACCAGCTGCCTATAAATAGCAGCTACAGGGAGTTGAAAAGACAGCTTAGACAGTTTGGACAAGCTTTGTCACTTCAGGTTTTGGATAGTCGAGTGATCTTCGGAGGAGGCTACGAGAGCAGGCGTATCGTGCTCCAGTGTTCGTACCGGGCGACACTAGGTGAGCTCTTCCTCATCCCGAGAGGGAGGGGATTGGTTCACCTAGGACTGTACCGGGTGACACTGGGAGCCGATATCGGCTGATGTAGATACGCGACATGAGTGCCCGACACCAGTACCTGGCAGTAGGATACGCAACTCCATGTCCGACACGATAACGAACCCGATACGCTCCGCCCGTCGGGCGTGTCGCCCGATAGGGTGTGCCGCCCGACTTGAGCGTATCGGCCAGGTCCTTGAGCGATGCAGTCGCCCGTCGCGATATGCCGCTTGAGAGAGCGTGCCACCTGACACGGATGTATCGGGCTAGGCCCCTTTTCCGATATCGGGCGGGATGGTTACTGTAGCATGTCGTCCTTCTACATCAAGAAGGGGACACCTATCTTTAATTCTGTTATTTAATTCCTTACTTATGCATTGTAATTAAGACATTTAATGCTTATAGAAATAGAAAAGCCTTATTACTTGCTGCTCTATGCTTGGTGCAATATGTTGGATGACTGCTATGATTTGATATTTGAACTCTAGCTTGCATGTTTTGGATCGCGTTTCGCTTAGCTACCGAATCGTGTTTTCCCGTCGCAACAACTTCGAGAGTTGTGTTGTGGCTCTAGTGTTTGGTCCGATTCTGGAGTACGAGAGTGCCCAGAACGGAGTTGCTTAAGTAACCTTTCTACTCTAATTTGAGTCTGGTGACCCCGAGAGTGGAACTGATGCCTTGTTAGAGGTGCCCGCTTCGAGAGGAGGGGTACATGATTGGTTCTACCGCCGATTGTTTTACTGCAGTTCTATCCTTTGTACCTTGCCTTAGCTCCAAGTATATCCTTTTGTTTCTGTTGCATGAAAACCCCTACAAAGTGCTAAATGCTTAAAACCTTAAATCTTTCTAGTAACTCCACTTGGAGATAGTTTTCTTGTTTTGTTCGTGACATCTTTATGCTTCCCTCCTAGGGAATTTATCATCTCTTTATACCTGCCGGAGTGTAGCGTGTCGATTCTGGGTTCTCAACACTACCCCCCTTGTCCCTGTGTTTGACCCTGTATATCTACTTCGACCCCGTAAACAAAGTTGCGGGGGCCTAGAAGGATTCAGGTTTATAAATGTAAAAGCTCGACTACCTCAAATCCGCCTCCAATTTTAGGACGCGCGATTTAGGCCGGTCAGCTTTTTGGCGCCGTTGTCGGGGACCAGGCAAAACGGTACTGTTGACGAATCTGAATCCACTAACTACACTCCCGTGCCGCAAGCTTAGTAATGAGTTTGACAGTACCCTTTTTCTTTTTCTTTTTCCTTACTATTATTCTTTGCCTAAACCAAATAATTCAATTTTCTGACTTGATTTTTCGTGCCATTCTTTCAGGAAGCCTGAAAAACAGATCACTGTTCCACCAAGCTCCGACACCATTCAACCAATCGACAGAGCACAATCATCAACATTATGCCTCCTCGTGTCAACCCGCAACACGTTGAAGGGGAACAGCAGGGAAGGCCTAGGGATGAATCACCTCCGCCGAATGACAACGATCGCTACGACGGAAATTATCAGCAGGAAGATCAGGAATTTGAGCACTCCGAGAAAAGCCACCCCCATGTCAGGCGTCGTCACCATCATCGACACAGGTGACACCAGCGCCAAGAATAGCAGGGAGGCAGCAACAGCGACGAATCAGACGAAGAAGAGAAGACTCTGAGGGAGCTAGCCTCCACTAAGGCTAACAATTCCAGATGCCCTGTCGTCGTTCCGTGATTCAACGCCGCAAACTTCGAACTGAAGCCATCCGTCATATACATGATTTAGAACAAAAGTTTTAGAGGGAGTTCCAAGAATGACAATCCCTATCACCATTTGGATGCTTTTAAGAACATCTGCGATACTATCAAGATGAGGGGAGTTCCCCAGGAGGTAATCTATTGCAAGGGCTTCATCTTTTCTCTGGAAGATAAAGCTCTATCATGGTACCTAGGGCTGCCCCACCATGCTCTGAACGGATGGGGAGCATTGGCGGATGCATTCGTAAATAAGTTCTACCCAACTGAGAAGACAGTGAGAAACAGACGAAGGATAACGTCGTTCATGCAAAAGCCTAATGAGAATCTCCATGACGCCTGGGAGCGATACCAAGAATATCAGAGGGACTGCCCTCACCACAACTACAAGAAAGGGTTCTTGATCACTACCTTCTATAACGGCCTGACTCCTGAGGAAAGGGTTTCGTTGAACGTAGCAGCAGGGAGTGACTTCCTAGGGAAAAAGCCAAGCAGGTCTGAAAAGATCATCAAGAACATGGCCGAGCTGCAAGCCGGCACTGACTATGACAGATCTGACCGGGGCCAAGCTAAGAAGGTTAGTGAAGGATCTTCTTTTGAATCCAAGGCGCTAGAGACAATCACTTCTCAGATCCAGAGGATAGCTACGGATGTAAAACAGTTAAAAGAATCTGGCGGAAAGGGTAAGAAATAGGTTGAAAAGGTAATGAAATGTGTAACGTGTGGAGAAGGCGGCCACGGGGTAGACAATTGCATCTACACCCAGCCAGACACATCGAGCGATTCTAAATCTGAGGATGATGAAACTGAGAAGGTGGCTTTCATGAATTTCAAAAGGCCGGACCACCCTGGTTTCAGCTATGGCAACAAGGATGCAGCTGAAAATGCGCATCAGCTGCAAAGCGCCTCCAAGCAACCTCAGGATTTTGAGCAAAGGGGAGGACCAAGCCAATACCCCAAAAACACTCATTTCCCATCAAACAAAGGGAACTTCCAAGCGCAGGGGAAGTATCAAGGGCCTAACCTAGAACAAAGCAAGGGCACGGGACATGCAGACGTAGTTGGCCAGTTATTTGATTTTGTCAAGAAGCAAGATACGATCAACAATCAACTGGCGCAGAGTGCGTTATCAAATTCCAGTGTCTTGAACTCGTTGCAGGTACAACTGGAGGACATGCAGACACACCAACGCCAGATCGACCAGCAGCTAGCTCAATTGGCTGAAATTGTGAAGAACCCATCAGGAAGGATTCCGTCAAATACCGAACCGGCGAAAAGAACGGGACAATGACTGCAGGAGCACGGATGAAGAAACTTTGAGCGTCCAGCTGAAGACGAGAAACGTAGCGCTTCTCGGGAGGCAACCTGAGTTGTATTTTTAATTCCTAGAATAGGACGTTTTTACTTTCCTGCAAGAGAAACATTACAAACATTTTGGGATGTAATAAGGCCCGAATCAGTGCATGCGCCACATGCGCTGACTCTGTTTTATGGGTCACCGAAGTATTCTATAGGATGGGATGGGTAATGCTAGCTGAGGTCGGGACCTTAGTTTCAGGCCAGTGATGTTTTACTCCTCAACCGCTTTTGTTACCCCTTTTCATTTTCAAGTTTCCTTTTCTTTCTTCTAGCTTTTGCTCTGAAGGTCGTAACGCAAAGCAACCCTACCGGCAGGATATGCACATCATCGTGCAAAGAGTGTTTCGGGCATCGCTAAAGCCATGACAAAAGACGCTCCTGGACGGCATGAGCCTGTGACGATCGTGCCAAAGGACTGATCACCCTTAGGCCGACGGATGGACTGCCCGTCTCGAGAATGAATTGCCTAATCGGCCGATGCATGCCCAGGATTGCTTTCCGTGTTTTCACCGTACCGAAAAACCAAGGTTGAGTTCACTATATATATACGAACATGTTTTACCGTGTCGGGCTACCTGAATTACTGTGTTCGTACTCCCGTATCGTGCAAAGGACTTTGTGCTTTTTGCTCCCGTGTCGCGCGACACCCCCCATGCCTTCGTAACGTGCGGAAGTCCCGAACTCTGTAAGGTACAGCCCGACAGACCTATCGCCCGGTAGATCTATCGTGCAGCAGTCTATGCTGCCCGACACATTCTCTAAAGTATAGATTATTGGCCTTGTTAACTGAACGGTTTCGTATCGCCCGACATGCATATCACGCAACGTATCTTTTAGTATCTATTGCCCGATATGCCATGTCAGGCGATAGTCGTGTCGTCCATTTTTGTATCGTCCCGAAGGTTTTGTGTCGGGCGACACGTTGTTTCTTTTTTTTACGAGCCGTATCGGGCACCTTTTATCGCCCAACACGACTGAGCGTTTGTCGCCCTATCGCCTTATGCGTATCGGGCGATGCCCGTCCCTAGTATCGGCCACATGACTTTACCTCAAAATCTTGTGTGTCGCCCGATACTGGGAGGGGGAGGCCAGGAAATCTTTGTACAGAAAAACACCGGGCCACACATCTATTCTTTATTATATTTCTTCCAAGGGCCAACATAATTAATCAAGATATCTCTTTTGTTGTCCTACAGAGATGGCCCGCACCAAGATGAATGATGTCCCCATTGACTCTCAGGGTAGGAGGATCCACCCCAAGACTGCGGCTGAACCCTCCAACGCCGGGCGGAAGCGCCCGTACCCAAGACCAGTCGAGGCCTCTACAACAGAAAAGAGGGCCAGGGTTGGAGAAGCGGCAACTCCAACGCCAACTCTAACCCCAACGCCCCCAGCAGCAGCAACA
Organism: Alisma plantago-aquatica; assembly: GCA_963693085.1. Lineage (NCBI taxonomy): Eukaryota > Viridiplantae > Streptophyta > Magnoliopsida > Alismatales > Alismataceae > Alisma > Alisma plantago-aquatica. Next base: position 91,640,566 of record OY856409.1, read on the forward strand.
ATCCCGAAAGCCTTGGCAGTGAGTTTCGAGCCAAGGAACGACGAGCATACTCGTCGGTATGCTGAGCTGGTGCCCAAAATCTACCACCACAGTAGGTTCTACCACGAAGCCTCATTTGCTGATCTAGGAATCGAGAAGAGGCTGAAGGCCGTCCTCGCCGCGGCGGGACTGAAGAAAATCTGCTTCAGCAGGTCTTCCTCATACACTAGGCTGACGATGGAGTTCATGTCTTCCCTCTACCGGGTGAGAAATTCACCGGCAGAGAGAAAGGAATTTGGAGGGCCAGACAGACTCCAAGCCCGACTCTACAACTCGGAGTGCACAATATCCAAAAAGTTTCTGAACCAGATCTTCTCTTCAAGCAAGGAGGAGAGGAATCTGATGGACAATGGTGAGAGAATCACCAAAGGAGACGGGTTCGATCCCGTGAAGCTCTGGAACTAGTTAACCGACGAATCTTCGTTCAAGCCGGGAAAGAAGATAGCTGTTGAGCACTCATGCTTCTAGAGGATAGTGCACAAACTGGTGGCATGCCTCTTGTTCAGCAAGTATGAATCCAGCAACATATACACGGAGGAGCTCCAAGTTATGTGGCACATAATGGAGGGCCGAGTGATCAACCTCAGATGATTTTTGATGAACAGGCTACATCCGATGAAGGAAGCCACCAAGGAATACTGCATGGGTGGCATCGTAAACCTAATCGCAGTAGGACTCGGGTACCCAAAGGAGCCGCGCAACCTTTCAAGGATGCAAGGCGATGAGGTGTTCGACACCAAGTACCTGATGAGGACCAGCATCATTAGGAAGGAGGGGGAAGACTATTTCTATAAGTTCGCAAGGACAAATACACTCCTCCCGCTTCCTCGCCGCGCCAACTACGACTTAGACAAGTTGGTGTTCACTACAATTGAGATTGAAGCTATAGCAAAAGGCGCAGCCCCCACCACCACCACCAAGGTCTGAGAAAGGGCAGTTCCAGAGCTATCGGCTACAACTGCCAGTAGGGTAGTAATCGCTCCAGCTATATCAGCCGCCGCCTCAACAAGAAGGGTGGTAGCCGACAAAGAACATGTGATCGTTGGGGTCACCGAGACAGAGACTTCGGGAGCTGCCGCAGAAGAGACGGTCGCAACCCCTGTCATCCTTGAAATGCCTGCAGAGGCAGAAGAAGAACCTGAGCCAAACACTAGCAATGCGGTGTTCGCCGAGACCCTGAGGATGGAGCTCGAGGGGGCTCAGCTGACACCCACGCCGCAGCCTGTGTCGCCTTTTATAGCTGGAGAGGAGATTGCCGACAGTACAGAGGTGAACCGAAGTTCGCCCACACCACAGCCGTCCCCTCACCGACGAAAAGGCAAGGCGATAGCTGCTGAAGTAGTGTCGTCGCCCCGCCTGGAGGCATCGGCAACACAAACTGTTTATATAAAGTCTACCACGCCTGGTAAACCATCACATGAGAAAGAGGTCGCGAGGATAGAAGGAAGATCTACCGAAGCTTCCCCGTCGCTCGGAATGACGCTCGGGAACGAGCTCGACAGGTTGCGGGAGGTAACAGATACCAACTCTGACATTTGTATTTCCCTAACCCGCAAATATGCGTCTATTCAAGACAGGCTGAGCAGCCAAGAGCGAGAGCTGCTGAGCGGACTAGAGGTCGTAAATTCAATAATGCAGCAAGTTCTCCAATGCCTCTACAAGATCGAGGAGAGACTGGATAGAAGGGACGACCATCCGCATCGAAGGCAGCCGAGACGGTCGCCGTCACCCCCGAGCCGTGGCTCTCCATCATCTTCGTCAGCTTCTCCCTCGACATCAGCATCACCCTCCTTCCCCAGCGGGCGATCCTCAACGCCCAAGGAGGGGACGCAACCGAATTCCACTAACAGACCTCCAGCAGGACAGGAGAGCTCTGTAGTTCCCGAGGAAGAAAATCCCTCAATCCCCCTGGATGATATTGAAGATGATAACGGAGATGTCAGCATCGGTACAGACTCTTCTGACGAGTCGGAGGGAGAAAAAGGGGACGTGTACGCAGCCAATGAAAGACACTTCCCTCGAGGAAGACGCTCGATGGCGGACAGGTTCCGTGAGCCATCAGAGATACCTTCCTTCGAGATGGCCAACTTCGACAGAAGGGCCATCGGCTACTTGTCGATCAGAGACCAAAAACTGCTAGACAAGGTCCTAAGATCGAAGGCAGATGAAGAAGACGTTGTCTGAAGCGACAACTACTTCTCCGTACGACGGGGAACTCTCCGCAACATGTTCTGCTCGCCGGCCGTCGTCGGAAAAAGGCTATTCAAGGTCCTCGAGAATGCTATAATAGAAAATATCTATAGTAGGATAGGTCAAAAGAAAATATAATGTGCCACCCCGACCTTGGCGAGAAGGTTGAGGTGCAGAGAACTAGACTCCTCTGTAGTGTCCAACATGCTACAGCACATTGACGAGCATAACCCTAACCTCATGTTGGCACCGTACAAGCACCGCAGCATATCGTTCCTCTGCATAGCAGACCTAAGGAACCACGAAGTTCGGCTCCTGAACTGCAGCCACAATGAGGTGCCGCACTCCGGGATTGCCTTCAGCCGCCTAGAAGACAAAAACCTGAGGCTTCTACCGGTGCGTCTTCAAAGAGTTATCAAGCGAGGAGCCAAATGCCACGGTGGCGTTTGGAACTTCTTTTCTATTTGCGACTTCCCCGTCCAGGCTGAAGAGGGAAGTAGAAACAGCGCCTTAGTTATCTTAAGTGCCATTGAGGTGCTCAGTACATTTGGAAACTTGAGGGCCCTTAGGGGCCATTGTTTCTATCAACGCAGGGGCATCTACGCCTTGTTGCTGATCAAGGACAAGCGCTATTTCCGGGATGCAGGGGTACCGGAGCAGCTACTGGACAGTGACCTAGATGAAGACTCTTCTCAATCCAGAAGCCCCTCAGAAAAAGAAGAAGAAGTGGCGACCGTCAAACATGGGGCAGGCAAGGAACTGATGGTCCTTAAGAAAGTGCAGGGGAGGGAAGAAACTGCTTCGCCTAAAGCCACAGAAGGAATGATCAAAAACTTCGACCGTTTCTCGTGCGCTACGCTCACGAAGGAGTAGGTAGATGTAATCCTTCTGAAGTTAGCAGATGCTACCCCGAGGAATGTCATTTAGAAGGTGGGCAATGTCGTAGTCCCTATTGATGAGCTAAGGGACGTGGTTAAAGAAGGAGGATGTTTGGCGATATTTGTATTAACCGCTTGCGTCCAAATATTACAACCAAAGTTTGACCACGCATATATAGCCCATCCTATGTTGTTTAATGATGTTTGCCTAGCCGACGAAACAGGAGCACAGAAACTTTTTCTGGAAGAGTTGGAAAGCAGAGTCCCTAGCCAAATCTTTCTGCCAATTCTTCATTATAACCATTGGACGCTCCTGACGGTGTACACCCGGAAATGAGCAGGAATCTTTTACAACAGCTCGGACGACAACAAGAACCATCCAGTGCCATGTACATCAGAACCGTTGTCATCCGTCGAACGCTTAACTCGGAAATACTACGACGGGGTGACAAAGATGATACAACCATTCCTAGACAAACAAGCAAACAAATGGCACGAGCTTCAGTTCTGCCACCGCAGCCCACAACAGATCCCATTATCCAACGACTGCGGCATCCATGTCCTGGAATGGATAGCGAATAAAGAGACGCCTGACTAGCTCCATCACATCGATTACCACATCAAAAGAGGAGAATATGTGTGGGAGCTTCTATCTGACGAAGGTGCACTCGTCGGCTAACCCTCACTGGATTAACATTACCTTTCCTAATCTACTTCACAACTCTGGGACAGAGCGTGGAGTAAGTTTGGGGGGTACCATGGTACCAGTGAGGGAGGTACAAAATTTTGCCAAATTTTCTAACCTAACCTTTTGATTCTTTTGTTTATCATGTATACATATAATTGTTCATATAAAACTCTTGGATACATATGCATGTCCATACAAAATTTGAAATTTTGAAAAATTTTGCTTATTCTGTTCCCAGACATATGTACAAAGTAGCTATATTAGTAAAAACCTGATGCAACTGCTTGCAAAAGTTGTTTTCTGTATGCTTAATGTGATGCAAGTTTTGTTATATCTTTTTGATAATGCTGCTTCAAACAAACAGAAGATTACGTTTTTCCATGTCAAAATTTTCAAAAATATAATAATCTCGCAAACAGCTAAGAGACGAGTATGGAGAAGGAAAAAGCTGCCCAAACAGCAAGAATCTCTTTGTCTCCCTTACCCAGAAAAAAAAACCTAAAAAGAGAGAGAAACCTTATGAGAGTGAATAAAAACATGAGAGTTGTGCCCAATAAAAGAAAAAAAAATATACACACACTTGTTTTCCAAAAGTACTCCTCTTTAGGCATGGTAGATCCGGGGAAGTGGTACGTAGGATGTGAAATCACTGCTCTAAAGCCAACTGGCTTAGACTGCAGGGACCACTTGCCCGTTAACAGACCCTTACCTGGATGGACCGATGGGAAACAAGAAGAAAACCCAAAAAGCCTTAGCCTACCTTATACACAACTTTCTGCCCCGAAAATAAAGCTGTTTGGTGTGTAAGCTAACTTCGAAATCATACAACAACGTCTCGTCGAAGCTGTAGAGAATAATCTTACTTAAACAATAAGGCAAGAAAGACGAAGTCTTTTGTTTGTAATGAAGCAGCATTATCTCTAAAGGCATTACGATACTTGTTTTACATCTTGGTTTGAGAAGCATACTACGCAAGAAGAAGCATCACCAAATAAAGTTTAAATATTGATTGAGGACAATCAAAAAGCTAAGTTTGGGGGAGTTGATAACACCAAATTTTGTGATGTTTTAGACTGTTTTTATGTTATCAAAACTGCCCTTTTCTGCCATTTTCCTCTTTTTATATGCATTTTTTTCGCAATAATTAGCTAAGCAATGCTCTCAGCCCAATATTTCCATCTTTTGCAGAGTTTCCTCCTTGTTTGGCCCATTTAGTACCAATAAGGCCGTTCCGGCCCGCAAATAAGTCTAAGACTGTCTCGGCCCCCCCTGACGCCCGATACACACGCTAACCGGCAAGGCTGTGTGACACGACGACGCACGACGCAAGGATGCCGTGCGAGAAGGTACCGATGGACGACACGCCTCTATACCCGACGGGGAGCCAAGCGCGCCACAACTACTCCATGTGTCGTGCGATATCGGCCACCCACCGGCAGGCGCCCCTCGCCACGACGCCCGACAGCCGACCTCTTTGTGTCGGGCGATACCAGGCGATACCCGCATCATCCGACCACCAACTGAACGGCGGAAAGGAGGACACGTGGCACTTCGAGCACCATATCTTCTCACAACCAGCTGCCTATAAATAGCAGCTACAGGGAGCCGAAAAGACAACTTAGACAGTTCGGACAAGCTTGGCCACTTCAGGTTTCGGATAGTCGAGTGATCTTCGGAGGAGGCTGCGAGAGCAGGCGTATCGTGCTCCAGTGTTCGTACCGGGCGACACTAGGTGAGCTCTTCCTCATCCCGAGAGGGAGGGGATTGGTTCACCTAGGACTGTACCGGGCGACACTGGGAGCTGATATCGGCCGATGTAGATACGCGACACGAGTGCCCGACACCAGTACCTGGCAGTAGGATACGCAGCTCCATGTCCGACACGATAACGAACCCGATACGCTCCGCCCGTCGGGCGTGTCGCCCGAGAGGGTGTGCCGCCCGACTTGAGCGTATCAGCCAGGTCCTTGAGCGATGCAGTTGCCCGTCGCAGTATGCCGCTTGAGAGAGTGTGCCACCTGACACGGTTGTATCGGGCTAGGCCCCTTGTCCGATATCGGGCGGGATGGTTACTGTAGCCTGTCGTCCTTCTACATCAAGAAGGGGACACCTATCTTTAATTCTGTTATTTAATTCCTTACTTATGCATTATAATTAAGACATTTAATGATTATAGAAATAGAAAAGCCTTATTACTTGCTGCTCTATGCTTGGTGCAATATGTTGGATGACTGCTATGATTTGATATCTGAACTCTAGCTTGCATGTTTTGGATCGCATTTCGCTTAGCTACCGAATCGTGTTTTCCCGTCGCAACAACTTCGAGAGTTGTGTTGTGGCTCTAGTGTTTGGTCTGATTCTGGAGTACGAGAGTGCCCGGAACGGAGTTTCTTTAGTAACCTTTCTACTCTAATTTGATTCTGATGACCCCGAGAGTGGAACCGATACCTTGTTAGAGGTGCCCGCTTCGAGAGGAGGGGTACAGGATTGGTTCTACCGCCGCTTGTTTTACCGCAGTTCTATCCTTCGTACCTCGCCTTAGCTCCAAGTATATCCTTCTATTTTTGTTGCATGAAAACCCCTAAAAACTGCTAAATGCTTAAAACCTTAAATCTTTCTAGTAACTCCACTTGGAGATAGTTTTCTTGTTTTGTTTGTGACATCTTTATGCTTCCCTCCTAGGGAATTTATCATCTCTTTATACCTGCCAGAGTGTAGCGTGTCGATTCTGGGTTCTCAACACTACCCCCCTTGTCCCTGTGTTCGACCTCGTATATCTACTTTGACCTCATAAACAAAGTTGCGGGGGCCTATAAGGATTCGGGTTTATAAATGTAAAAGCTCAACTATCTCAAATCCGCCTCCAATTTTAGGACGCGTGATTTAGGCCGGTCAACATGTCTAATCTAGTATTAATTTCTAAAATTTATATAATGAATACATTTTTTCTAGCATCATGGACGTTGCGCATAGGTGGGCTCTCGGTCGACTAATTGTCGACCGAGATGGACCTGGACGCAGCAATGGCGGCGGGTGGGAATGAAGGAGGCGGGAATGAAGGAACGAAGGAAGCGGTGAACTTACTTGGAAATGGCAGCGACCTTCGTGGAGGATCAGACGACCTTCACGGTGAGGCGGCGACCTTCGTGGAAGAGGGGAGAGGCGGCGATGACGAGCTCTTTTCATAGAGAGGAGGCAAAACTTTAGCGGCGCAGAGAGGTGGCAACGTCTTCACGTACGGACACCATGATCCTCTTGGCAGTGTAGAGAGGTGGCACGAGCTTCATGGCAACGGCTTCACGGAGAGAAGGCAAGGCATTCGTGGCGGAATGACACAGGAAAAAGCAAGGGTTCGCAGCACCGCGGGAGAGAGAATAGAACAGAGAAAAGGGTTTCACGGGAGGAAGAAAGACTAAAGTTTCGGCTTTTTCACAGAGAGAAAGACCTGTAGCGTCGGTTAACAACAAAAAACTGATGCTAACGACAAACGGTGCTCGTGTCGGGTTGTTTAAAAACACTCAAACACATTTTTGGTCGACGAATTTGTCGACCGAAAAGACCTCTAGGGTCGGTTATAAGGAAAAAAATGACACTACAAGTGCTTATACGAAGGAAATCTGGCTCCTTTCGGTCGAAAAATTCGTCGACCGAGAAGGAGCAAGATTTCCTTCGTATAAGCACCTCTAGGGTCAGTTTTTTCCTTATAACCGACCCTAAGTTTATCTCGGTCGACAATATTGTCGACCGAAGAGGACTTTAGGGTCAGTTATAAAGAAAAAACCAACCCTAGAGGTGCTTCTAAGAAGGAAATCTGGCTCCTTTCAGTCGATGAATTTGTCGACCGATATCTATCGGCCGATAAATTCGTCGACCGAAAGGGGCCAGATTTCCTTCGTATAAGCACTTGTAGCGTCGGTTTTTTCCTTATAACCAACCCTAGAGGTCTTTTCGGTCGACAAATTCGTCGACCGAGAATGTGTGAATGAAATTGGATCGAAATTTCATGTCGGTCGAAAATAATTTTTGACCGGGGAGCATTTTAGGGTCAGTTATAAAGAAAAAACTGACCCTAGAGGTGCTTATACACGTGAAATCTGACTCTTTTTCGGTCGACAAATTCGTCCATCGAGGGAGCTCTAAGGTGCTTACACAACCCTAATAATGATGTTATGTGAAACCCTAATATATGGTGATGTCGTATGAAACCCTAATATGGGATAATGTTATGTGAAACCCTAATATGGGATGATGTTATGTGAAACCCTAATATGGGAATGTTATGTGAAACCCTAATATAGGGTGATATTGTGTAAAAACCCTAATATGGGGATAATGTTATGTAAAAATTTCAATATGGGATGATGATGTGAAACCCTAATTGATAAAGATGGGAAACTCTAACCCTAATGAGGGAATAGTGATGTTATTTTTGTATTGCATGATGTTGATATGAAATTGATATTGTTGATATGAAATTGAGATGCTTGTGTAACAAATATCCTGAATACCTTGGTCAGATGACCTGAAGGTAATAGTTACCTAATAACTGATAACCATGTTTACTGATGAACTAAGGGTTTGAATACCCAGATCTAGCAAATGTGATGATGGTGGTATTGAGGGATGTGAATTCCCAACAATGAGACAAAAGATTGAGATCCCAATGCTTTATAATGTTTTGAAAAGTACTAAACTCGATCCAAACTTTCTATCGGTCGACAATATTGTTGACCGAGGAGCCCTTTAGGGTCGGTTATAAGGAAAAAACCGACCCTAGAGGTGCTTATACACGTGAAATCTGGCTCATATTCGGTCGACGAATTTGTCGACCGAGGAGCCCTTAAGGGTCGGTTATAAGAGAAAAACCGACCCTAGAGGTGCTTATACACGTTAAATTTGTCTCTTATTCGGTCGACGAATTTATCGACCAAGGTGCCTTAGAGGTGCTTATAACCGACCCTAGAGGTGATCCTAAGTCCTCCTCGGTCGACAATATTGTCGACCGAGAGTGTCTCGGTTGACAATATTTTCGACCGAGATTAACCCTGTTTCAATGTTTTAAATTAAGTACCAAGTGTGTGTATGAGTGTGCGGTTGTGACACTATTTTAGGGGATGACCTATCTAAGTGTTTTAAATGGCTAGGTAAGATCTAACGCTTGATTTACATGATATCTAAGTACTTGTACAAGATTTTACATGATATCCAATATAATCATTTTGTATGACTCTTTAGTTCTCCCCCTTAATTTCATGCTATGCTCCCCCTTAAAGAGATATTTAATTTTAAAACCAAGTGATGCTTTGTCAAATTTAGCCATAATTTATTTTTCAATCATTTGAAATAACAATATTCTTATATAACATGTATATGTCCAAATGAAGCCATGGAAAACACTTTTATTCATAACAATTTAATGCCCATACACTTTATAAGATGAAGCATGCCATACTTGCTTTATAAAAAGATATCCATTACAATCATTACAAAGATATCTCATAATCTCAATGAAAAGACTGAAGGATTACATCAATGTCTGGGTCTTTTCCAAGAAAGGGCTCAACTCCATAATATTTGACCAGTGTCTGCCACTCCAAGGCACCTGTCTTGGTTAAGGCATAAGCCTCCAAGAAGGTGGGAACACGATCAAAGCGAAAGTGGACAGCAATGTCTTAAAGTTGAATTGGGGAAAACTGAGTATGTGTGAGATCAGGAGATGGTGGAGGTGGAATTTGATAGTAGTTGTAGGAAGGATTGTATGGATTTATCATGCCAGGATTAAGGGAATAGGGATATTCATCAGGTTGGTTAGGATAGAGAGTTTGCATCCTTTGGTTTAAATAAGTCATGGCATGGTGATTATAATCCAATTTCCTAATTAGATGATATTGGGATCCAGCAATGTATGTCAAGGTGTTTGTATTAGGATCATGGGTTAGGTTGGTAGGAGGAGGTGGTGGAGGTATGTCTTGGGTGGATGTATCCCCTTCAGTCCTAGCCCTTTTGTGGCCAAAGTCGATTCCCATCTTTTCCACCGTATTTTTACTTATCTTTTGGGGTTTTCTATCCCATGTGTAACCTAAGTCGTCCTCAATATTCTTCTTAAGAAAATGTTGAGTGATTTGGCATACAAAGTCAGCATAAGGTGGATTGCCAGAAAACTCAAGCATATTCTTAAGGATGATACGAATAAAGTTTATGGGAATACCTTTGAGAATGGCATAGATAAGGTACATACGAAAGGTGGGTACTTCAGATTTGTTTGCTCTAGGATGGATATTGGTGGCAACAATGAGATTTATGATCCTAGCTTCAGGTTTTAAATTTATGGCATAATAGGTACCCCTATCTTCATGACAAGTCATATTTGATTGAAATATGGCTCTTTTGACATCACTAAGGCTAGTTGTAGTGTCATCTTGGGAGAGTTTGTTGAGTGGATTTCCTATGGTGAGATCAAGAAAATCTTTATATTCCTCTATGTCTATGTCAAGCATATCAAGATTACCCTCCTCAGTAAAATGGAATCCATACCCACCAACCATAGAGGAGAAGGTATCATGGTCAGGATGTGGGGTTAAATTGGCATAGAATTCATTAACTACTTTGGAGGAGTAGGAATGGAAGGAGGGATTTAGAAAATCAGTCAAATGTTGCACCTCAAAGAGTTCCTCTAAATCGACAATGCTGTGGAAGTCCATGACATCGACTGGCCGTCGTGGCAGAGGAGTTCTTGAGGAGAGCCTGAGGTAGTGATCGTATGCAGCTGCGTCGTCAAAAGGGACGTCATTGATGAACGGCAGCGTTGGAGAGACCATCCTTCCTTTCCTACCTGCAACTTGCTTCTTTCCACGCGTAGATGATGAAGCCATTTCATTGCTTTGAAGCGGAGAAGTAGCAAGCAAGACTTGGATGTAGAGAAGCTAAAGATTTTCACAAGAATACACTAGAGAGGAGCTAGAGAAGTGAGAATGTGAAGGTGTGAAGAAATGGATCATTTTGGGTGTTATTTATAGCAAAACAGAGCCCATCTCGGTCGACAATTTGTCTAATTGTCGACCGAAGCCCGCAACGGTCGTCTCCCGGTCGGCCAATGGTCGATCGAACTAGCCGTTACGACGGTCGATTTTCTAGTCGTTACGACGGTCGATTTTCTAGCCGTTATGATTTTTTTTAAATTTATATTTTAATCAGAATATTGCCTTTTTAATTCAAGAAAATGGAGGTTCACAGGGTTGGCCTCGGTCGAACAATTCGTCGACCGATGTTGTCTCGGTCGAACAATTAGTCGACCGAAAAAGAGCCATACCTCTAGGGTCGGTTTTTTCCTTAAAACCGACCCTAGAGGTACTTATTCATGTGTGAAATACTAAACTGGATCCTAAGTTTATCTCGGTCGACAATATTGTTGACCGAAAATCCCTCTAGGGTCGGTTATAAAGAAAAACTGACGCTACAGGAGCTTATACGAACGAATCTGGCTCTATCTCGGTCGAAAAATTCATCGACCGAGAAACAGCCAGATTTCCTTCGTATAAGTACCTTTAGGGTCAGTTTTTTTCTTATAACCGACCCTAAAGTCCAATTCGGTCGACAATATTGTCGACCGAGATAAACTTAGGATCCAGTTTAGTTTTTCACAAGTGTGAACTAAATTGGAACCAAAATTCATCTCGGTCGACAATATTGTCGACCGAATAGACTTCTAAGGTCGGTTATAAGCAAAAAACTGACCCTAAAAGTTGCTTATACACTTGAAATCTGACTCCTTATCGATCGTCGAATTTGTCGACCGAGATTATCGGTTGAAGTATTCATCGACTGAGGAAAGCTCTAAGGTCGGTTATAAGTACAAATCCGACGCTAGAGGTGCTTATAAATGTGTGAACTAAACTGGATCCAGAATTGATATCGGTTGACGAATTTGTCGACCGAGGAGCCTTTAGGGTCGGTTATATAAGGAAAAACCGACGTTAGAGGTGCTAAACCAAAGAGGACTTTAGGGTCGGTTATAAGGAAAAAACTGACCCTAAAGGTGCTCGTATACGTGAAATCTAGCTCTTATTCGGTCGACGAATTTGTCGACTGAGGAGCCCTTTAGGGTCGGTTATAAGGAAAAACTGACCCTATAGATCGAGGCGTGAAGCCAAAATCAAGAAAATTTTTGCCGCGGGAAACTTGTAATTGACTTTCTAAACCAATTGTCTATAAGGTCGCTTATTTTATAAAAACCGACCCTATAGAGATGCACTACAAGGTCGGTTATTTTAAGAAAAGCGACCCAAGAGGTCTTAAGTGGTGCCCGCATTTTTTTATAGACATATAAGGTTGGTTATTTGGGAAACCGACCCTATAGAGATACACTACAAGGTCGGTTATGTTAAGAAAAGCGACCCAAGAGGTCTTAAGTGGTGCCCGCGTTTTTTATAAACATATAATGTCGGTTATTTGGAAAACCGACCCTATAGAGTTACACTACAAGGTCGGTTTTTTTAAGAAAACCGACCCAAGAGGTCTTAAGTGGTACCCGTGTTTTTTTTAGACATATAAGGTCGGTTATTTGGATAAACCGACCCTACACGTAGGGACGTTATAACCCATTTTTGTACTAGTGAGAGAAACACAAAATGCCACTTTTGACTCAAAAACCATATGTATAGTGCACACTAACTTGACAAAAAAAAGTTAGAAATGGTTATAAGCAATAAAAACTTTACCTTTGTTCTTACCATTCCTTTTCCACTTGTTGTCATCTTCTACACATCTCACCTTTCTTCTTTCATGTGGATTGAGAAGTCAATTTGCAATTCAATAGCTCAAGTCAATCCATTTGCAAGTACCTACAAGAAGAAAGATGAAATGGTCCCCAATCATATTTTTGGGTCCGAAGGGGTTATCTTAGCAACTCAAGTCCTATTGCTCTTGGGTGCTTTCCTAAAAGGACAACAATTAGAATAATGACCAATTTCATTGCAATAGTTGCATGTGCCCATAGTCTTGGAACTAGAGGATTCTCCATGGAATATTGGAGGTCCTTTATCTTTGTTGTTCCCTTGACTACTATCATACCCTAAACCATGTCTACCAATTTGTTTAGTAGTATGGTGTAGGATGTCATTAAGACTCTTTTTACCAACTAATAATCTTTGCAAAGAAGATCTCAAACTATCATTATCATGCATAAGAGAAATAATAGTAGAAGACAAATGATTGATATTATCTCTAGCATGTAAAAGATCATTTTCTAAGCAAAGAACTTTAGTTAAATGAGAATCTCTATCAATATGAAGAGCAGCAACATCATTCTCTCTACTAGGAGAACTAGAACAAGAAGCATGCACATTGATTTTAGCAAGCAAGGAGGTATTTTCTATTTCTAATTCTTGCAAAAAATAATCTTTGTCCTTGTTTTCAGATTTAAGAACAACAATATCATGCATGAGAGAATCAACAATTAAAGTATGCTCTTCATTAGAACTAGTCATGAGAGGTTGAGCTTCTAGAAATCTAATCTTATCAAGCAAACTAGCATTTTCAAGTTTAAGAGAATCTACTTGACTAAGACAATCATTTTTATCATCAAGCAAGAAAGAATTAGCATGTTCAAGATCATCTAGTTCTACATGCAAATTATCAACAATTTTAGCAAGCTTTTTCTTTTTCCTTTTAGAAGACTTAAGAGAGGCACAAATATCATGAATAATAGCAATCAAAGATTCTTTATCTAAAGAGTTTAGATTTACCTCACTTGAGTCTTCACTTGTTGATGCTATAAGAGCAAAATGGCATTCTCCTTCATCACTAGAGCTTGAGCTTGATCCTTCACTTGAATCTTCACTTGAGCTTGAGTTGGAGGAGCAACTTGAGCTTGAGTGCCGTTTCTCCTTCTTCTTGTGAAGATGGGTCTTTTTGCCTTGTGGGCAATCTTCCTTGTAGTGACCCTTCTTTCCACATGTGAAGCACCGGATGGAGGATGACTTGCCTTTGTAGAATTTACCCTTGGAGTACATGGCATCTTCTTTAGCTTGAGAGGATGGAGAGACTTGTTCCATGATAGCTTCAATTTGAGCCTTCATTTCAGCCTTCTTCATTCTCTTTAGCTCTTTCTTCTCTTGTCTTTCTACTTCCTCCCTCTTGTCAAGTGTGGCTTCATGTGCTTGTAAATTTCCAATGATCTCTTCAATAGGAATATCCTTAAGAGACCTTGCTTCTTCAATAGAAGTCACCTTGGGTTCCCACCTCTTGGGGAGAGTTATAATGATCTTTGAGTTGATCTCTCCACTAGACATAGGATGTCCTAGAACAGCAAGACCATTCAAGATGATGTTGAGCCTTGAGTACATGTTGGCTATTGTGGCAACACATCCCATTATCATACAGATAACGAGGTGTTACGCGAAAATGTGCGGAAATCACCATAACCACAGATTGTGGAAATGCAATTCCAAGCAGCAGCACAGCTGGCTGTGGCGAAACCTTCTGAGACAAAGAGACGATAGTGTCCACCTAGTCAGATACGAGGTGGGGCAAGGAGGCAATATCTCACTTTGGAACGATCCCTGGTTAAATGGCGCTTACCTAGAATGCATTGTCAGTAAGTCCCTCTCACTCAGGAACGGTTTTGGGAACGATGTCAGGCTGAGCAGCATCATACGCAATGGTGAGTGGTGCATCCCTGAGCTACGCAGAACTGCTGCTCTCATCCAAATTTGCTCTGGAATACCGCTGAAAAACAGAGACAAATGCTATCTAACTAGCATGCAACATTGGTCCTTCAGGAACTGCTGGAATCTCATTAGGCAAAAGAAAGAAGAAACGGACTGGGCTGTCTGGCTGTGGAAGGAACGCGATTTTCCAAGGCATTATGCAGTACATTGCTGGAAAGCTTTTCACCTAAGATTATTGATGGAGGACAGACTGCAAGGGCACGGCTTCTCACTTGCCTCACGGTGCAGCCTATGCAAATATGCAACTGAAACTAATGAGCATATCCTTTGGAGGTGCCCCTTTTCTATTTCCATATGGGAAAGAATGAGAAACAGACTCCCGCTGGTTCCTAAAAATCTACAGGACATACTGCGTCTCGTGAACAAGTCTGAAAAGAGAATAGCAACCTCCATCATCTACCATATTTGGTATATGAGAAATAGAACAATTTTTGAAGAGGCTAAGCCAGACCCAAACCTTGTATGGCGATCTATAAGCCAAGACTTAATTGCTTTATAATCTTGCATAGATAGGTTGCTTTTCGTTGCTAACCTACACTTGTATACATCTTTTTTGTATATGAATAGAGGAACACGCTTAACGATAAAAAAAAACGATTGCGGAAAACATAAAAACTGTGAAACTATAACTTTCCAGTCCTCATCCTGCACAGAAACATGTCATATATTTACATACACAAGATCTGATACGTGTTCACAGCTTACTGAAACAGCTGTTCATCCATCGCATGGGTTCATCACCTGTTCATATACACAGAGGCCCGCATCCAGCCAACAGCAGGATATACAAACATCTTCGATCGTTCATCGTGAAACATCGTCAAAACACTGCCAAGGACCTGAGAGTACAGGGATGACTCTAGACTCTACTACAAAACATCCCAAACAGCAGCATATCCATCGCTTGCCTTCTACTGCTCCTCAAGCTGCTCGTCCGCAACACCACGACCACGTCTACCTCGACCACCTGAAAACCAGCGGAGTGAGACAATTGAACAATTGTCCCAGCGGGAAACATAACTTCCCACCGCAACTACAGAACCTCACAAGATTAAGTTATAACAGCAGATAACTAAGAACGGGTATAACAAGAGCAGTCTATATATGTATATATATATGGCAAAACTATACTTATCGACAAGCTTACCAGCTGTACAAAGGCATATAACCAGATATTCCAAAAGGGACATGATCGACAAGATAAGATATATCATTGTGTAACATGATTATCAGAACAAGATGTAAAGCTACATAACCTGATTATCAAGATAATACAGATTGTCACGTAACCTGCAAGGTACAACAGAGATATTTACACAAATAAGGCCTCAACCAATGTTTCGTATTTGATATGATCAATGAATACTAAACGGCTGTATTACGTGTTATTATGCCCCGAGGATTTGAATCGTACCATTCAAATCCAACCTCTGGCTACGAAGCCTCAGACTGGTGCCATACAAGGTCAATGGAAGAGCTGGACTCCACGACCTTCCCCCTTGTAGTCAGTGTATGAGAACAACACAAGCAGGACCGCAGTCACATGCTGAAGTGGTCTAAGCCACAGGGTCAGCTCCATAGGCTACCCTCACTCTAGCTCACCTTGGTACAGGTCTCGGTGCTAGTACAACTGAGCCATGGGCCTGATCACCGTGCTCTGAGCCATGAACGCATTCATGCTCTACATATCACATATCCTGAGCCATGGGCCTGTTCACCATGCTCTATATATGTACTTGAGTCTGTAACCGAAGTTACACTCTTACCTCCTACTCTAGGCTAGGAGTAACCTCACATATTCAACAATATGCGCTCCGGGTTAACCCGTAGGAGAACCCGTTTCACCATTACCAAGTCCTGACGATGATGGATCTATGGCCAGGGCAAACTACATGATATATTTCATTGTGATTAATTAGTATCTTTTAGATGGATTGCATGATTCAACCAAGTTATATAACATGCAAGATATAACAGAAAGTAAAGAACATTATATTATTATTGAAACCACATCAACCTGATCCAACATCACATGTTACCACTTGGCCTCTTGCCAACCATCCAGATCCATCTCAAGGATCATCACATATTAGGGGATCTCAATCCTTCATCATGTACTGTCACTGCCTCTCAAGGCTCACATCATCATCATGGGACCAACACATTACATATATAATCTCATAGAACAAATATCAAGGTAATGTTACTCATCACATATGTCACATAGCCCTTTCATGGCTACACATCACCTGCATGGTTAGGATACACAATAACCATAGATTCATCATAAGGAATATGCTCGCTATCATGGTCTATCATTCAAGATAATTTATTTATCAAAGTTACACTATTTGATGATCAAGCTTGTTAAGCACATCATACCATAATCATGCCTACCCTTATCTTAGGTTTATTCAAACAATCAAGGTATTCACTTTATATAACAATTATGTTGAGTATACAAAGCAACTACTATTGTTACCAAAAACATTACCTTTATCATTAAGCAACCATTAATGAAACTACCAGTTATCCTTGCCATTAACAATTAAGCATAAGACTTACATTATGCATGTCATTACTACTCTTGCTACCATCATTAATATTATCAGCATCACCATCCACTAGTATCTGTATTGTTATGTCACTAAGCAGACTGTTAATGTAGCTATCACTAAGCATCATTATTATCATTACTAATACTTCCACTACTAGCAAGGCATCGCCATCATCTTAGTTATCAACAACATTATATTATTACATCGTTATTGCATTTACTTATGAGTAAGGCATCATCTCATTGTTGTTATTACTAACAAGACACCACCATCGTTTATTGGTGCACAGCTAACTACTTCCTTTCACTAAGGCCGTTACTATAGGATCACAACACCCTCACTAGAACTTCTCATAACCCTTACCCAGGCACAACAAAATGACTGACCAAGAGGGAGAGCAGCAATGCTGCGCGACACAACGTTATTGGGGTATCGTGCGTCAGAGAGGGGTGTCGGGCACCCCATGTAAATCGGGCAACGCCCGTCGTCACTACTCTGCCGGCCGACGCTCAAGGGGTGTGACGCCCGTCAGGCCTATCACCCGTCCTAGGCTGACGCCCGATACTTCTTCCCAAAGCGGCCAGGTCATCACAAAGGAAAACCACCAGGAGAGAGAAAGGATGGAGAGAGAAGGACTCCCACAAAACGTGCTACCAACATAGCCCACTCTAATGGTCGATACATCAAAGAAAGGGGTGTGATGCCCGTCACAAACCCAGGCCCTGTCGGCCGTCACACCTTGCTCTATCGCACGTCACAGCCTCAAGAAGATAACGCCCGTCAGGGTTATCAGCCAACACCAAGTTGCATGCCGTGCAACCCAAACTACTCACCAAAACAAGCCCTGTCGTCCATCAAGATACTAAGGCCTAACGTCCATGAGAAGAAAAGAGGGCATTACTCATCTATTGTTCACCAAAGGTATACCTATCGCCATCCAAGGGGATGCCATGTCATCCATCAAAGAGGATATCGTCCAACTCACCCAACCAAGGAGAGATATCGCCCAACACACTCAAACAAGAGAGAAGATATCGCCCAACTCCAGGCTGACGCCTGTCAGACCTGCTGCCCACCACAACTATATCGGCCAACATAGGTACAAAAGCAAGGTACACAAGCATATGAACAAAAACATAACGAGAGGAAAGGAGTTAGGGATAGAAATCATGCGACCCGCCTTGAAGCTCCAAGGAAGAAGAAGAAGCACTCCAGCTCTAAGGGAGGTGTATCGGCCAACACAGCAGAAAGGGGAGGGATATCGTGCACTCAAGGTGGAGGAGAGACTAAAAGAGCAAAGGAAGCTAAGGCAAGGGAAATAGTTGTATATATAGAAGGAAGGGGAGGAGAAACCAAGGTACAACCATGCCATGTGTCGTCCACCCAAGGGACACTTGTCCTAGGGTTCAATCCAACACATTAGTAAGGCATGGGACACTTGCCCAAAACATGCACCAAGTGTCCACTACACAAGACCAAGCATCCTGGGTGACACAGGCAGCAGCTCTGCTGGGCGACACACCAGCCTGTCGGGCGACCCAAAGCAGGTCCTGGCCGACACAAGGCTCAAGCAAGCCCAACCCAGGCACCTCAAGGCTCAAACAAGCTCAACTCAGGCCCAGAGAACTCAAACAACAAGCCCAAGCCTTCCTCTCAACCCTAAAGGAAGCAAAGGGAGGGGAACATCTCACAAGATGGAAGACTTGCACACAAAACCCTAAACTTGGGCTATTTGCAAGTAGCCCCTCGAACTCTCAACAAAGCACAACAAAAACCCTAATCACCACTTAAAGGTGATTAGCAAGCATCAAAGCACTGAGATTAAGCAAAACAAACAGGGTAAACCCTAAACGCAGGTCAGGGTCCTTACAAGCTAACCCCCTTTAAGGGATTTCGTCCCCGAAATCTAAAGAGAAAAGCGAGGGATACTTCCTCCTCATCTCTTCCTCAAGCTCCCACGTGGCTTCCTCCATGCCACGACGCTACTAGAGGACTTTCACAAGAGCCAGTTCCTTCCTCTTCAGCTTCTTGATCCTTCTATCAAGGATCGCCACAGCACCTTCCTCGTAGGTCACATCTGCATCAAGCTCAACCTCAACTGGCTGTATCATTGTACCTGAATCCGGAGGACTTTTCTTCAACATACTGACATGAAACACTGGATGCAACCTGTGCAACTCTGGAGGCAATTCTAACTCGTAAGCTACCTTGCCAACACGTGATCTAACTGAGTAAGGTCCCATATACCTGGGAGCTAACTTACCCTTCCATCCAAACCTTAACACTCCTTTCCACAGCGAGACTTTGAGATATACTTTGTCTCCTACCTGGAACTCCAAAGGTCGTCGGCGATTATCTGCATAAGACTTCTGCCTGTCCTATGCCACTTTCAACTGTTGCTGTATCACTTTGATCTTATCTGTCATCTGCTGCACTAACTCAGGACCCAAAAGCTGATACTCCCCAGACTCGTACCAACACAAGGGAGATCTGCACTTCCTTCCATACAAAGCTTCATAGGGAGCCATGTCAATGCTCCACTGATAACTGTTGTTGTAGGCAAACTCTATCAAACTCAGATGTACATCCCAGTTGCCTAGAAACTACAGAACACAAGCGCGAAGAAGATCTTCTAAAGTCTGAATAGTCCTTTCAGACTGTCCATCTGTCTGCGGGTGAAAAGATGTACTGAACCTCAACTGCGTTCCCAACGCTCTGTGCAACTGTTCCCAAAAACGACTCGTAAACTGAGGACCTCTGTCAGAAACTATCGTTGCTGGCACACCATGCAAACGTACTATCTCATCCACATACACTCGAGCTAGTTTCTCAGCTGTATACGTCGTCTTCACTGGTAGAAAATGGGCAGACTTAGTCAATCTGTCCACTATCACCCAAATGGAGTCATGATTCCTAGTTGTCCGGGGTAGACCAACTACGAAATCCATGGTTATATGATCCCATTTCCACTGCAGTATCGGCAAAGGTTGCAATTTACCTGTCGGCTTCTGATGTTCAGCCTTCACTTGCTGACACACCACACATCTAGCCACGAACTTAGCTACATCTCTCTTCATACCGGACCACCAATACAAGTCCTTCAGACTATGATACATCTTGGTGACACCTGGATGCATAGCATACATCGACGTATGTGCTTCCTCAGGCACCAACTCCCTCAGATCGTCAGCATCCGGAACCACCATCCTATCACGATAGCAAACTAGTCCATCCTCGGACTCATGAAACCCATCACGCTTGTCGCTGTCGAACTCTGATCTGATCAACTGTACCACATTATCTGTCTGCTGTGCATCCTTGATCTGCTGTCTCAACGTAGGCTTAACTTGCATCTGTGCAAAAAGACCAGACAACAAAGAAACTTCCATCTGTACATTCATCTGT
The DNA here is from genome assembly GCA_963693085.1 of Alisma plantago-aquatica. Classification (NCBI taxonomy): domain Eukaryota; kingdom Viridiplantae; phylum Streptophyta; class Magnoliopsida; order Alismatales; family Alismataceae; genus Alisma; species Alisma plantago-aquatica. The sequence continues at coordinate 91,661,051 of OY856409.1, forward strand.
CGTAAAGAAACAAACATATCTCGTCTATGGCATACTAGAGAACTCAACTGTGCCTTCTTTGCATAAAGAGAAGAAGACTTTCTGCTAAGCGCATCAGCTACCACGTTTGCCTTACCAGGATGATACTCGATAGTGTAGTCGTAATCATTGATCAACTCCATCCATCGTCGTTGTCGCATGTTTAACTCTTGCTGTGTAAAGATGTACTTCAGATTCTTATGATTCGTAAAGATCTGACACACTTCCCCATACAGATAGTGTCTCCAAATCTTTAACGCATGAACCACTGCTGCCAACTCCAAATCATGAGTCGGATAGTTCTCCTCATGCTTCTTGAGCTGTCGCGAGGAAAAAGAAACTACATGATCTTCCTGCATCAACACACAACCTAAACCTTTCTTGGAAGCATAACAGAAAACAACATAGCCTTTCCCAGGCTCTAGCAAGATCAACACTGGAGCACTGGTCAACTTCTCCTTCAAACTCTGGAAAGCTTGCTGACATCGATCATCCCAAACAAAAGGTACATCCTTCCTGGTCAACTTCGTCATTGGCAACGCGATCGCACTGAAGTCCTTGATAAACCTCTGGTAGTATCCAGCCAAACCAAGGAAACTACGAACTTCTGTTGGCATTTTCGGTTGTTCCCAATCCGCAACAGATTCCACCTTCTTCGGATCTACTTTGACTCCTTCAGCAGATATCACATGACCCAAGAAAGCCACTTCGTCCAACCAGAACTCACACTTACTGAACTTGGCATACAGCTGATGTTGACGAAGAAGAGTCAACACTTGACAAAGATGTTGCTCATGCTCTCGCCTGTCCCGACTGTAGATCAAAATGTCATCTATAGACTACAACAAATTGGTCTAAGAACGGACGGAACGCTCGGTTCATCAGATCCATGAAAGAAGCAGGTGCATTGGTTAGCCCGAACGGCATAACCACGAACTCGAAATGACCATACCTCGTTCTGAAAGCTGACTTTGGTATGTCATCCACCTTTATCCTCAACTGATGATATCCAGACCATAGATCGATCTTTGAAAACACTGTAGCACCACACAATTGATCAAACAGATCGTCTATCCTCGGCAACGAGTACTTATTATTGATCGTGACCTTATTCAACTGCCGGTAATCTATACACAACCGCATCGAACCATCCTTCTTCTTAACAAACAACACGGGAGCACCCCATGGTGACGTACTCGGTCTGATAAAACCCTTCTCCAACAACTCTTGCAACTGCTTCTTCAACTCTGCCATCTCTGTTGGAGCCATCCTATATGCTGACTGTGCAACTGGTTGTGTTCCAGGAACCAGATTGATCTCAAAATCAATCTCTCGGGGTGGAGGAACACCAGGAAACTCCTCAGGAAACACGTCTGCAAACTCCCGAACTACGAACACCTCCTCAAGACTAGGACCCTTCGCCTTGGTTACCACAATGGTATCCACCACATGAGCTAGGAACGCCTCACATCCTTGACGTAACAACTTGTCTGCCACCATAGCTGATACCAAACATGTCGGAAGAATCTTCATATCTCCCTGGAAGATCCACTTCTCTCCAGCAACATCAAACACAGCCCGCTTGGAACCACAGTCCAAGACAACCGTATAGCTCTCCAAGGTATCCATCCCAAGGATAACATCGAAACCATGCATATCAAGTGGCATAAGATCCACTTGGATACGATGTCCCGAGAAAGACAAGACACATGATGGACACACTTCTCGAAGCAAAGAGGAACCATCAAGAGGGGTTTCTAACAACAAGCTATCCTTCTTACAACTAACAGGTAAACGACAATTTTCAAGCATACTATAGGCGATAAAAGAGTGTGTAGCACCCGGGTCAACCAGAATAGATATAAAGCAAGAAGAAGACATATCAGAATGAAATAACTCCATCTGACCTGTCACCACTTGCGGGTTGACTATCGCCTCCGGCTGATTCATGGCATAGAATCGAGCCGTTGCTTGCTGTCCACGACCCCTGCCTCCTTGAGCAGACGATCCAGCTTGAGACGCTAGACCGCGTCCACGTCCTCTGCTACCACTGGCCTGTGGCCTCTCTGACCTCTGGAAACTCTGCCTCGGCTGTTGCGTCACTTCAACATCTCTATTCGGGCAATGCAATTTGAGATGCCCGGTCTGTCCACAGAGATAGCATGCCCTATCTTCAAACCGTGGCCTAGCTGGCCCTATTACTGCCACTGAAGCTGAACTGTGTGCCTTAGATAGTGAAGAAACATAACATATCCCCTTACTCGGAGACCACTGAAATGGCACACCAGAACTTCTCATCATTGACGGTGTTGAAAACATAGGCTTCTTAAAGCCACCAAACCTTCGTCCTTGAAACTGAGCAGGTCTTTTAAGAGACATAGACTCTCTTTTCTCCCTTACTGACCTCTCGATCCGTCGAACAAATTCCACGAACGTAGCAAACCGCTCTCTGTTTTCCAACGTAGAAACCAGTGTCATCAGTTCAGCACTCAGACCCTTCTCGAACCGTCTGATCCGCTCCTCATCGGTTGCCACCATGTGAGGACAAAACCTCAACATATCCATAAACTTGGCCTCATACTCAGTGATGTTCATCATTCCTTGTCGCAACCTCTCGAACTGACTGATCTTCTCATCCAGGTACGTCTTGGGAAAGTATCTGGCAACGAACTCGCATCGAAACACTTCCCAACAGATCACCTCACCAGGACGCTTCTCTTCTTCTATGGTCCACCAGTGACCAGCACTACCTTTCAGAAGGTAGACAGCATGCTTTACCTTGTCTGCTTCGGGGATGTCAAGGATCTGGAAAGCCTTCTCGAGACTTGTCAGCCACAGATCTGCATCCGCTGGATCAGCCGTTCCAGCATAATCCTAAGCTCCAACTCGGCGAAGCCGCTCGAAGGTCTTCCCAATACCCGATGCTTCTCCATGGGGAACCTGTGCTCGCGGAGGAGGCACTGGTAATCTCTCAACCATGAGATTCATCGTAGCCATTAACTGCCCCATAAGCTGTTGGTAAGCAGGATGTTCAAGAATGGCTGGGTTAGGTTGGGGAACCTCAGGCACCCGATCTCCATGTGCCTGTCATTCAGCTGAACCAGCATCGCTGTTCTCGCCAGCGTGTTCTTCATGGTTTCCAAACATCTTGACTTTTCTTCTGCTGAGGGCAGAAGATTTGTAAGAAAACCTGGAAAACTCATAAGAACAACTCAACCTAGTCCTAAATCCCTGTAGACTCAGTGAACCTAAGGCTCTGATACCAAAACTTGTGGCAACACATCCCATTATCATACAGATAACGAGTTGTTACGCGAAAACGTACGGAAATCACCATAACCACAGATTATGGAAATACGAGTTAATTAAAACCAATTGCGGAAAACATAAAAACTATGAAACTATAACTTTCCAGTCCTCATCCTGCACAGAAACATGTCATATATTTACATACACAAGATCTGATACGTGTTCACAGCTTACTGAAACAGCTGTTCATCCATCGCATGGGTTCATCACCTGTTCATATACACGGAGGCCCGCATCTAGCCAACAGCAGGATATACAAACATCTTCGATCATTCATCGTGAAACATCGTCAAAACACTGCCAAGGACCTGAGAGTATAGGGATGACTCTAGACTCTACTACAAAACATTTCAAACAGCAGCATATCCATCGCTTGCCTTCTACTGCTCCTCAAGCTGCTCGTTTGCAACACCACGACCACGTCTACCTCGACCACCTGAAAACCAGCGGAGTGAGACAATTGAACAATTGTCCCAGTGGGAAACATAACTTCCCACCGCAACTACAGAACCTCAGAAGATTAAGTTATAACAACAGATAACTAAGAACGGGTATAACAAGAGCAGTATATATATATATATATATATATATATATATATATATATATATATATATATATATATATATATATATATATATATATATATATATATATATATATATATATATATATATATATATATATATATATATATATATATGGCAAAACTATTCTTATCGACAAGCTTACCAGCTGTACAAAGGCATATAACCAGATATTCCAAAAGGGACATGATCGACAAGATAAGATATATCATTGTGTAACATGATTATCAGAATAAGATGTAAAGCTACATAACCTGATTATCAAGATAATACATATTGTCACGTAACCTGCAAGGTACAACAGAGATATTTACACAAACAAGGCCTCAACCAATGTTTCGTATTTGATATGATCAATGAATACTAAATGGTTGTATTACGTGTTATTATGCCCCGAGGATTTGAATCGTACCATTCAAATCCAACCTCTGGCTGCGAAGCCTCAGACTGGTGCCATACAAGGTCAATGGAAGAGCAGGACTCCACGACCTTCCCCCTCGTAGTCAATGTACGAGAACAACACAAGCAGGACCGCAGTCACATGCTGAAGTGGTCTAAGCCATAGGGTCAGCTCCATAGGCTACCCTCACTCTAGCCCGCCTTGGTACAGGTCTCGGTGCTAGTACAACTGAGTCACGGGCCTGATCACCGTGCTCTGAGCCATGAACGCATTCATGCTCTACATATCACATATCCTGAGCCATGGGCCTGTTCACCATGCTCTATATACGTACTTGAGTCTGTAACTGAAGTTACACTCTTACCTCCTACTCTAGGCTAGGAGTAACCTCACATATTCAACAATATGCGCTCTGGGTTAACCCATAGGAGAACCCGTTTCACCATCACCAAGTCCTGACGATGATGGATCTATGGCCAGGGCAAACTACATGATATATTTCATTGTGATTAATTAGTATCTTTTAGATGGATTTCAGGATTCAACCAAGTTATATAACATGCAAGATATAACATAAAGTAAAGAACATTATATTATTATTGAAACCACATCAACCTGATCCAACATCACATGTTACCACTTGGCCTCTTGCCAACCATCCAGATCCATCTCAAGGATCATCACATATTAGGGGATCTCAATCCTTCATCATGTACTGTCACTGCCTCTCAAGGCTCACATCATCATCATGGGACGAACACATTACATATATAATCTCATAGAAAAAATATCAAGGTAATGTTACTCATCACATATGTCACATAGCCCTTTCATGGCTACACATCACATGCATGGTTAGGATACACAATAACCATAGATTCATCATAAGGAATATGATCGCTATCATGGGCTATCATTCAAGATAATTTATTTATCAAAGTTACACTATTTGATGATCAAGCTTGTTAAGCACATCATACCATAATCATGTCTACCCTTATCTTAGGTTTATACAAACAATCAAGGTATTCACTTTATATAACAATTATGTTGAGTATACAAAGCAACTACTGTTGTTACCAAAAACATTACCTTTATCATTAAACAACCATTAATGAAACTACCAGTTATCCTTGCCATTAACAATTAAGCATAAGACTTACATTATGCATGTCATTACTACTCTTGCTACCATCATTAATATTATCAGCATCACCATCCACTAGTATCTGTATTGCTATGTCACTAAGCAGACTGTTAATGTAGCTGTCACTAAGCATCATTATTATCATTACTAATACTTCCACTACTAGCAAGGCATCACCATCATCTTAGTTAGCAACAACATTATATTATTACATCGTTATTGCGTTTACTTATGAGTAAGGCATCATCTCATTGTTGTTATTACTAACAAGACACCACCATCGTTTATTGGTGCACAGCTAACTACTTCCTTTCACTAAGGCCGTTACTATAGGATCACAACACCCTCACTAAAACTTCTCATAACCCTTACCCAGGAACAGCAAAACGACTGACCAAGAGGGAGAGCAGCAACGCTGCGTGACACAGCGTTACTGGGGTATCGTGCGTCAGAGAGGGGTGTCGGGCACCCCATGTAAATCGGGCAACGCCCGTCATCACTACTCTGCCGGCCGACGCTCAAAGGGCGTGACGCCCGTCAGGCCTATCACCCATCCTAGGCTGACGCCCGATACTTCTTCCCAAAGCGGCCAGGTCATCACAAAGGAAAACCACCAGGAGAGAGAAAGGATGGAGAGAGAAGGACTCCCACAAAACGTGCTACCAACATAGCCCACTCTAACGGCCGATACATCAAAGAAAGGGGCGTGATGCCCGTCACAAACCCAGGCCCTATCGGTCGTCACACCTCGCTCTATCGCGCGTCACAGCCTCAAGAAGATAACGCCCGTCAGGGCTATCGTCCAGCACCAAGTTGCATGCCGTGCAACCCAAACTACTCACCAAAACAAGCCCTGTCGTCCATCAAGATACTAAGGCCTAATGTCCATGAGAAGAAACGAGGGCATTACTCATCTATCGTTCACCAAAGGTATACCTATCGCCATCCAAGGGGATGCCATGTCGTCCATCAAAGAGGATATTGTCCAACTCACCCAACCAAGGAGAGATATCGCCCAACACACTCAAATAAGAGAGAAGATATCGCCCAACTCCAGGCTGACGCCCGTCAGACCTGCTGCCCACCACAGCTATATCGGCCAACATAGGTACAAAAGCAAGGTACACAAGCATATGAACAAAAACATAACGAGAGGAAAGGAGTTAGGGATAGAAATCATGCGACCCGCCTTGAAGCTCCAAGGAAGAAGAAGAAGCACTCCAGCTCCAAGGGAGGTGTATCGGCCAACACAGCAGAAAGGGGAGGGATATCGTGCACTCAAGGTGGAGGAGAGACTAAAAGAGCAAAGGAAGCTAAGGCAAGGGAAAGAGTTGTATATATAGAAGGAAGGGGGGGAGAAACCAAGGTACAACCATGCCATGTGTCATCCACCCAAGGGACACTTGTCCTAGGGTTCAATCCAACACATTAGTAAGGCATGGGACACTTGCCCAAAACATGCACCAAGTGTCCACTACACAAGACCAAGCATCCTGGGCGACATAGGAAGCAGCTCTGCTGGGCGACACACCAGCCTGTCGGGCGACACAAAGCAGGTCCTGGCCGACACAAGGCTCAAGCAAGCCCAACCCAGGCACCTCAAGGCCCAAACAAGCTCAACTCAGGCCCAGAGAACTCAAACAACAAGCCCAAGCCTTCCTCTCAACCCTAGAGGAAGCAAAGAGAGGGGAACATCTCACAAGATGGAAGACTTGCACACAAAACCCTAAACTTGGGCTATTTGCAAGTAGCCCCTCGAACTCTCAACAAAGCACAAAAACCCTAATCACCACTTAAAGGTGATTAGCAAGCATCAAAGCACCGAGATTAAGCAAAACAAATAGGATAAACCCTAAACGCAGGTCACGGTCCTTACAGCTATGCTCTCCTCCTTTCCCATCTTGAAGTTCTCAAGCAGCCCTTTGAGCATGTAGACTTTGCTTTCCTTCACTTGATATGTCCCTTCATAAGTGATGCAAAGCTTTCTCCATACCTCATAGGCTGTTTCACATGAAGAAATCCGGTTGAACTCGGTGGGGGTCATGGAGGCATAGAGGATGTGCATGGCTCTAGCATTCAAGGTTTCTTTCTTCAAGGTGGCTTCATCCCATTCTTCAATCTTTGTCTTTGGTAGCATGTATGGGCTGTTCACCATTTGCCACATCTTAATACTTGATCCTTGGATGTAGAATTGAAGCCTTCTTCTCCAATAGAGGAAGTTGCTCCCATCAACGATTGGAAGGCTGATCGAGTATCTCCCTCCTTGGTAGTCATCCATCTTCTCCTACTTGTTGAAGTATGCTTGGAGAAGACCCGCTCTGATACCAATTGTTGGATCCTAGATGGGTGATTAGATGCTCTAGAGGGGGGTGAATAGAGCTGAAAGCACTTAAACAAAACTCATTAAACCTTCAAGATATATGACAAAATAAGGTTGCTAAATAGGTAATTTGAGTGCAACTAAAACATACATAGCAAGGGAGAGAAAGATTGAACATGCACCAATTATACAAGCTATTTAGAGTGGTTCCACACTTCAAACTAGAAGTGTGTCAGTCCACTTTCCTAGAGAAGTCAACTTCTAGGACTTCCAAACTATTGCACTCTTATATTCATTCATAAGACATACAATGCATGACCAAACAAAAGACTTACCTATCCAATACAAAGAGTCTTCAACCTTACCAAGGACTTACCCACTTTGCAAGAGTCTTCCGCCTTCTCCAAGGACTTACCCCCTCTTGCACAAGTCTTCATCCTTGCAGGGATCACCCACTCTTCTTGGATCTTCAGCTTTTGACTTCACCTTCACTCGGAGAAGCTTCCACCAAGGTCTTACCTACTTGAGCAAGGAGTCTTCTGCCTTCTCCAAGGGCTTACCCACTCTAGCTCCAAGTCTTCAGCCTTGATCTTCACTAAGGGACGCCTTCCCTTGTTCTTCTTAACCTCTCTTAGCCAAGAGAGAGAACCTTCATCTTCATGATTGAAATGAGAGATGGGGAGGTGGTGGAAGTGAGAGCCTCACAAGATATACATGTAGGACTAGATCTCTTACAAATTTCCTACTCACTCTAATGGATGTAGCAAGTGATTAAGCTTAGAGAGAGAGAGGAGGTTGTAGGAAGCACTCAACTATAGAATAGGAACCTCACATAGAGTTTTGCAATGAATGCTCAACCTTGGAATGAAGCCCAAGGGGTCCTATTTATAGTTGGGGATGCCTCTTAGCCTTTGGGAACACTTGGGGCCGAAAACTAGCCATTTTGTGGCTTGCAACGGATCTATTTTCACTTGTTGCAACTCCACAACGTCTAGAAGCACTTTTCTGCACTTTTCCGTATAGTTCAATCGGTCGAGTTTCTATAAAGGTAACTCGACCGATAGAGTAAAAGACAAAGCCGATATTCATACCATTAGTCGAGTTTGTCCTGGGGAAACTCGACCGACCAATGAAAATTGATTTGGTCAGTTACTCCATCGATCGAGTTCTGTGAAACCACAACTCGACCGATCAAAAGTCATTTTCAAGATCCAATCAGGATCAGTTGAGTTTGCACCTCACAGAACTCAACCGATGAACAACCTGATGTGAATTTTAGAAAATGGCTTTTGGGTGCTTAAACATTCGATCTAAGTGCTACTGATTTTTTCTAAGCTTAATTACCAGTCATACAATCATTACAAGTGATTTACAACATGATTCTAATGTATTTACATTATATTACAAAAATGTGCACTTGTATTGACTTTGACTTGTCTTTTCTCCAATTTGAGATGCACAAGTTAGGGCATTTGGAGTGTGTCTATACCTAATCTGAAATCACTCAAGTAGAGACATTAGACACCAATATGTGGAATGGTTAGTCATCATCAAAACATGGGTTTAGTCAATTTAGACGTGAGTCAACATTGACCTAATTGACCTTGAGTCAACAATACCCTCCCCATTGACAACCCTAGTAGTGAGGAGTCACCTCTTTGGTCAGTTCAATGTTTAACTCCCAATTGTATGCTCCACGTGGACATCATTGTGGACTTAGGCTTCGTTTGGTTTGCATGATTTTGTGTAGGATAAATCTTGAATCCTCTGGTATTTGAAATATCATGTTTGGTTAGGCAATAGTCACATTAGGGTTGCATTTGGATTGCAATGTAGTCCCTAACATTTGGGACTTTCATGTTTTGTGATATCCCCAGGTACTTGGTGTGGCAACACATCCCATTATCACATAGATAACGAGGTGTTACGCGAAAACGTGCGGAAATCACCATAACCACAACTTAACAAAAACACGGGTTAATTAAAACCGATTGTGGAAAACTGATAAACTGAGGAACATATTACATTCCAGACCATATCCTGCAAGAAAACATGTTACATATATTTCACACATGCCTGGATACATGTCCACAGCTTAGAGCAACAACTGTCCTGTCGTAATCTGAGTTCATCACCTATTATATACATATAAAGGCCCACATCTGGCCAGCAGCAGGATATACAAACAACATCGGTCGTGCATCGTAAAACAACGTCAAAACACCGCCAAGGACCTGAGAGTACATGGATGACTCTAGACTCTACACCAAAACATTCAAAACAGCAGCATCTCCAAAGCTTGCCTTCTACTGATCTTCTTGCTGCTCGGCCGCAACTCCACGACCACCACCACGACAAGCTCGACCACCTAAAAAGGGTGTAAACCAACGGAGTGAGACAATTGAACATTGTCCCAGCGGGAGGCATAACTCCGTGCCAAAACTACAAAACCTCAGATAAGCATTCATATGAGCAGATTACTAATAAAGAATATAACAGAAGCAGTTATGAAAACAAGCCATTCTCACCATCAGATTTACCAGCTGTGCTAAAAAGGCATCTAACCAGTATACCTCTCAATGGAACATGATTGACAATATAAACTATATATGAATCTCACCACATACGAGTAATGCACAAACAACTGCAAGATAATTAAAGTTAACTACACAAACAAGGCCTCAACCAATGTTTCGTGTTTGTCTTAAGCGGTACATGCTAAATGGTTGGATTACGTTTAATTATGCCCTGAGGAAATGGACCGTACCGTTCATTTCCAACCTTCGGCTGCGAAGCCCATAGCCGGTGCCATACAAGGTCAATGGAAGAGCCGGAATCCAAGACCTTCTCCGCCTCATGTTCCGTACATAAGTATAACATAAGCAGGACCACAGTCTCATGCTTGAAGTGGTCATAGCCACAGGGTTAGCTCTTCAGGCTACCCTCTGCCGTGGAACATGAGTATAACATAAGCAGGACCGTAGTCTCATGCTGAAGTGGTCATAAGCCATAGGGTTAGCTCTTCAGGCTACCCTCTGCCTAGCCTGCCTAGGTACAGGTCACGGCGCTAGTAAAACTGAGCCACATGTCTAAAAACCGTGCTCTGAGTCATGAATGCATTCATGCTCATTATATCATATATCTGGAACCATGGGCTATGTTCACCTTGCCCTTATCATAACTGGGCTATGTTCACCTCACCCTTATCATAACTGGGCTATGTTCACCTCGCCATTGAGTCTACAACCGCAGTTGCACTCTTACCTCCTCACTTTAGGCTAGGAGCAACCTCGCATATTCAACAATATGCGCTCCGGGTTAACCCGCGGGAGAACCTGTTTCATCATCGCTATATCCTGACTGGCGATGAATCTATGGCCAGGGCAAACTACATGATAGATTCCACTATGATTAATTAGTATCTTTTAGATGGATTGCAAGATTCAACCAAGTTGTATAACATGCAAGACATAACAGAAGGAAAACAACATAAACTCAACATTATGCATTTCCTGCAATTTACATCACACTGATCTATCACAAGGATCTCACATTGCATGTTATCACTTGGCCTCTTGCCAACCATCTATATCCCTCTCAAGGATCATCACATATCATGGGATCTCAATCCCTTATTACATAGCCTCTCAAGGCTTTCATCATCATTATGGAACATCATTCATAATACACCTGTCATCAGTATTCACATTAACCATTCTTCATAGCCTTTCATTGGGCTAAGCATTACCTTGCATGGCTAGCATCATTCAATAACCATAGGAATAATCAAGAGACTCATCATTATTAATATAAGGTGACAATTAGGGTTATGTACATTGCCATCACAAAGAGACAATAACAGCTATATCCGTGCCTCTTCTTAATATCACACATGTAAGCACATTATCAAGCAACCCTAAAGCATGCTCAAGATCACATTTATCAAATAGAGTAGTTATATTCATACGCATGTGCTTAGCCTTAAGAACAAATATAAAAGCATAACTGACATGTCACCTTTCCATAACAGACCGCGCCCTCACAGAAGGTACCAACATCCCTCACTAAAAGCCATCCCGGGCAGACCCATCCTTATCTAAGCTTTATTGGGTGTGCAACTCAATCAAGTGGGCAGAGCAAAGCTTGTCCGGGTGAGCAGGTACCGGGCGAGACAAGGTGCCAACTGGCGTGCACGGTGAAGCTAAGCGTGCAAGGCAAATGGGCAAGCAGAGTCAGGTTGATATCGGGCGTGCGAGCAGGACTCATGCGTGCCAGTGTGTCTCGGGCGACAGGCCCACCGGGTGAGCAGGTGTGCGTGTTGGGAGAGCAGACACACTGAGCGGTAAGGGTAACTCGGGCGACACGATCAGTGAGTGAGCAAGCTTGGTGTTGGGCGATACTACTAGTGTCGGGCGAGCCAAAGATGCCGGGCGACACAGGGCATGCAGGGCATGTAACTGAGCAACCAAAAGCAGGGTGAGCAGACTTAGGAGGCGAGCGAGCTACTGGGTGAGCAAAGTTCAACTGGGCGAGCAGCCTATCGGGCAGAGCTACCTTAGGGCGAGCAGGGTAAAGCCGAGCGAGCAGGTTTGTGGGGTGAGTAGAGCAAAGTATATCGGGCGAGACAGCACTGAGCTTACTGAGCGTGCAGCCCATCGGGCGAGCAGAGCCAGAGTACTCACCCGCTCAAGGCACAAAAGAGAAGCTTTGCTCACTCAAAACCGTGCAAGGGTAAACTACGGCAAAGGTTGTCGGGCAGCACCTTCCCACACACACATCTCGACCAAGGTTCAAGCCATCTGAATGAGCTCACCATCTTGCCCAAGGTGAGATGAGAGTCTTGCTCGAGCCACTAGGTCATAAGCTCACCTCAATCGGGTAGGAAAGAGGGGTATTGCTCATGACACTAGGACCCCAAGCTCACTCATCTAGACCAAGGGGAGAAAGGAGTGTTTCTCCCTAAACCCTAGATCTCAAGGATCGGCCAACATGCAAGATAGCTAAAGAACAACTCCAAACGTGCAAGAGCAAGATTAAAGCAAACATATATGCAAAGAGAGGAGAGTAGTTAGGGTTAGAGTCATGCAACCCGCCTTAATCTCCAAGGAAGAAGGTGCACTTTGAGCTCCGAGGGTTGTCAGCCACCAAGGCTCCTCCAAGAGGGGTGTATCGGCCACCACCTTCCTTCTCCAAGGGTGTATCGGCCTCCAAGCTGCTCACACAAGGGTGTGTCGGCCACCAAGCAAGGGGAAAGAGAGGGTGTGTGTCGGGCACAAGAGGGAGAGGAACTAAAGGGACCTCAAGCTAAGGAAGGAACCACCTATATAGAAAGGAAGGGAGGAGAAAACAAGGTAAGCTCTTGCTATGTGTCGTCCACCCAAGGGACACTTGTCCTACCAACTCAAGCCACCACTCTTGCAAGCCATAGGACACTTGTCCAAGATGTGCACCATGTGTTCTCTAAACATGACCAAGGTTGGACCAATCTTCATGGGCGACATAGTAAGCTAGCTCTAGGCCGACACAAGCTCTTCTTGGCCGACACAAGGCCCAAGCAAGCCCAAACTAGGAACTCCAAGGCCCAAATAAGCTCAACAAAGGCCCAAAGAACTCAAACAACAAGCCCAAGCCTTCTTCTCAACCCTAGAGTAAGAAAAGAGAGAGAAGAACACCTCTCAAGGTGGCAAACTTGCTCACAAAACCCTAGACTTGGTTTATTTGCAAGTAGCACCTCCAACTCTCAACAAAGCACAAGCAAACCCTAATCACCACTAAAGGTGATTAGCAAGCATCAAACCATCAAGGTTAAGCAAAGCAAACAGGGTAAACCCTAAACGCAGGTCAGGGTCCTTACGCTTGGGTGGTACAAAATGCTTTGCTCCCCCATTCCAGTCCTCTACTCCCGTTTTCTCCCAATAAAATGCCTTGCTCCCCCAATTTCGGTCCTTGGCTCCCCTCAGTTCATGTCCCCGACTCCCTCTAGGTTCCCCTATTCATGTCCTCAACTCACCTCAGTTCCTCTCTTACTTGTAAGCAATTTCCGCCAAAGCCTTTCCTCCATTTTGTCAGCAAGTCCCACACACAATGGCTGAAGGAAATTCTTCCTATATATATCTTCTTGCGCTTTTCATCAGATTTCTACTCTTGTTTGCACCAACATGAAATGATTGAAGAACCTTGTTACCTTTCTCTTCCATCAAGCACGAGACTCTTTTTGAGAAATGTTGATAAATTTTTAGGTGGGCAGACCCTGAGTCTTGTAGTCTGCAAATGCTCCTCTACTCATAGGTCACAGTAGTGTGATGAAATTATCCTCTATGCTTAAGATTGTAGATCTCCTTGACGGTTGTTAATCCTTGTACTTGATCTATTGTAAGCATAGGAGGGGAAGACAAAAATCACATCCCATACATTTTCAAAATTTTCCTTCCCACATCCTATTTATATCCTTTCTAGTGAACCAAACAGAGTCTTAGAGTATGTGTACTAATGTCATGCTAGCTTGTGCAGTAGCCGTTAGTCAATGGCTATACTTGAGCTGCCCTTGAGTTGAACATGGGATGATACAATCTACTAAGGTCGTACTTGAGCTACCCTTGAGCTGAACTTGGACTGGCACAAGTTAAGCCGAGAGGTTAGAAGAGCTCCATTGAACTAAGTCAAACTTCCCACGAGCTAGACTTACATTCCCATAACTTTTTTGGACCTTGTTTCATTCAGAATCCAATCGGGATCAGGAGCTGTCTTTTTGTGCCACGAAGATGTAGTCTCGATCAGTTCAGTGGGGATTCAATCCCGCATTGTTTAGCAAAAACTGGACTGACATGGCCGTTTGAATCCGTAATCATGCAGTACAGACCAACTCACCCTACTTATAGGAGAATAACAAATTCAAGTCCGCTTCAGTTATGTTTTATATATTATTTTGTTCAATATACAACACTGAAAACAGAACTAATCGGGACGTCAATTAAATCACAAAATAGAATCGAACTCGATCTATCCACACTAATTTATGGATATTTTGGCTAATCCAATCTAAACTACAGAATCCTAATCATGAACTGAACACAACTTTAGAGATTCAGAAGATTGAAAGAGGGGGGGGGGGGGGGGACGTCAATTAACATAAGACAACGAATCGGGTGGGGTTGAATCAAAGATGCGGCGGATAACTTGGGGGGGGGGGGGGTACAGCTGGGAACGTGGACAGTTGTAGTCAGCCTGGTGGCGGAGGGGAGAGCTTATGAAACCCACTTGCTCCTTATCCGTTCCATAGTCCACACACATATATGATTGTGACGTCCTGGCGCCATCCCAACAATATATCCGATCCGATGATTTATTTAACTAACTTTTGTAATATAGGGGTTGACCAACCACAAGGAAAGAGAATTGTCGGTGCAATTATTATCGTCTGTATGTGTGTGTATACTGTAAACAACTTGCCAATATGTATGTGTATACTGTAAACAACTTGCCAAACTACCAACAGTCGCCGCGCAGGGACAATTATTATAAGTATGGTCGGAGGGGATCTACAACCATTGTTAGGCTAATTAATACCCTACTGTGTGGGTGGTTTTACTATGATTTGTCGAGGGAGAGATGCGAGTCCATATTAATTAGGTCGGTCCATTTATCATCGTCGTCATCATTTAGAACTCATGAAAGTTCACAACATCACAGAGGTGCGTGGATGTGATTTACCTAATGATCCATAATATATTCAGAGGAGCGCAGGAGGGGAATCACGTAGCCAGCTCGCCATCCCAAGGTTAGCAGATCAGGAACAGTCCCCCCACCGGAGCCCCAAAAGGACAAAATGATGAGCCGACCATGGATTCTTCCTTTGGGGATCGACGGAGCAGTTCGTGATGATTGAGTGGATTTACAGTGAGCCCACGATCCGTTCGGTTTGGTTAGCTTGAGACGCAAAGCTACTACCAGGGACGGGGATCTAGGCAGGCGTGCCTGACCCGGTGGTGCCTCCCTTTTGGATTTTGTGAAACAACTGGTGATCGAATCGTTACGCTACTACTGCTAATATACAAAAGCCTAGAACAGTGGGGCAGCAGAAGCTGAAGCAGAAAGAAGCAGCACGCCTGTACGTATCTGTCGTATCCATCCAGTGTGCCCCGCTGAGAGGGTTTGTGTGCAAAAAAGATGCAGACTTTTGGACCATCTCCGCCCTTGTTCCAACTTCAACGGAGAGATGGACGCGTGGATTGTCACAAATGGAATGCTTTAGTCAAGACCAGTACAGGAAGAATTATGTCCATTCCATAACGGCATCTGTTACATATCACTAGAGTCCTTCCTTTCCATTTCAACACCATACACAAGTATTACGTCTGTCATCATCTTCGTCCGTTTCTGCCTGGCGTGATTGGAAAATCTAGAAGAATTCTGTCGCGACCGGGCGGGGATGGATGGTGGACGAGTAACTTAGTCAAAAATGAAATAGGAAGATAGGATAGCTAGGATTATGAGAGTTGTCCGGACGATTCCTGTCGCCAGTTTCATCACCTGGACTCTAATGTTGCAGTCAAGAGTTAATGCGACACTAATGCAACGGCTCATCGTTAGTGGCAGCATTCAAAAGGATAGGTAGGGCACGGGCGCTCAACGACGAGTAGTCACATCACCTCGCAGAACAGAAGATGAATTAAATGCTTATAGAGAACTGATTTAATGTTTTTGAATTATCCTCCTCTAAATTTACTAGATTTTGAACACCCTCATACATCTTTATTATTGCAACATAACTTGAATTTTTTGGTTTCAAAAATCAAACATAGTACTTTTCTCTCTCCCCTACCTACTTCTAAGTTAGAACACTATCTTTTATATGGGAGTATATGTGACATTGTTATCCTACATGATTCAATGAGAGTATGGTTACATTTGGAAAGTGTGTTGACCATAGGGCATGCACACACGTGCACCACAACATGCCTCAACGAGTTGGGATAGACACATGGGTCGTGGAAATGATCTTCTGTGTTCTATCTATTTTTATTATTATATTTATAGGTACAATGGGCATGCTTAAAACTTGTAAATCATGATTGTAATGCTATTATAAGTATGACAAGTTAATTGTCAGTAGTCTTAGATAATCATTTACTACCAAATATGGTTGGTCAAGGATCTCTCATGCCAAGATTGACACGTCTAACATACATGGAAAGTTCAACTGTATCAATTATTACCATTACTAAAGTAGATGACAATCTGACTTGCCACAATAGGAAGTAACAATTATAACTAACTATATATTAAATTTCCCTACATCCAATATCAGCAAATCACAATTTTGATTAACAAGGTTCAATTGCTAAATTGATAGATTCAAACAGAAGTCCAAAGACAAAATAAATATGTAAAACAAAATTAATTGAATTTGACTAGATTGTCGACAAGGAGTGAAGACTTGGACAATAATGCTCCATTAATGCACAGATGTGCATTATTCTCTTAGTAGAACTTGTCTCAAACCTATCAAATTCGTTTCACACTCACAATGAGGATGATCAACAACACCAATGGTGCAACTCATCAATTGTTTGGTACCAATATACAACAACATGCGTGTTTTAGCTGTGAGAAAAATCTTGTTTGCTGAGGAGTTATCTTGGTTGTCAAAGATACATGCAATAGGTGATTTAGGATAGGCTTGGAGTTTCCCCCACATTTTATCATAAATAAATGATGGTCCCATTCATGATTTGTTTGATGACAATAGTGAGGTAGCTTGTCTAGCTCATGTGCCACCTAATGTCGTTCAAATTTATGCATCACTATTATAGGATAATATGCTTGGCTATTACCAAAACCAAGAAGGATAACCAAATTTTGGAAGCCATGCATTGAGATTCCACACGTCAACATGTCTATCCCATGGGAAATTCATCTCTAACAGACATTACCATCTTCAAGATTTGCAATCCACATAGTTATCTTACCCCTCTTTTGTAGTGGTGAGTTGATCATGTCTTGACTATCCAAATAGCTTAGTGGAAGGCTATGATTTGGATTACAATAGAATGTAAAAGAAGAAGACTGAAGTCTCATGTTGAAGTACACCTACAGTAAACAAAAGGGTCTAGACATGCGGCTCAAGTCTTTGGCTACATCAAAACAACAATATAACTCACTCAATATCCATGGGATGGTAGTCTGTCTCCTCTAGATGACAGAAACCATAGTCAAAACGTTAGCATTGACACATCCATTATCTCCATCAAAATAGTGCACCACATGAGACCACTAGAATAGCATGAAACTGACCCTTGCCTAAGATTGGTTTATCATATGGTACTTTATGATTGTAGCTATTTTACAATGATCCAATCTTTACTTTGTGACATTCAACATCTATAAACTTGTTGACAACCTTATTCTTCACCTCTAGAAGTCTGCTCAGCTCTGTGCGCCATTGGTAATGTCAACTGATCTGTGGCCATTAGTCGTTCAGCTTCAAATGGGTAATTAGTTTGACGTCATTGAGTGTAGGAGTTAGAACAAAAATTTTGAACTAGAACATATGTTTGTCTTTGCTCCAAAATTGTTCATCTGCAACCATCATTCTTTCCCCATTAGAAGATACACCAGGTCAATCAATGACATATGAATCCCATAATTGTGCATGTTTATTGATTCCTATGGTTTCATGTCAATAACCCATCTACAAACAATTGGTAGGTTTCCCTGGTTTGCCTTCATCTCTAGGACACAGTTTAAAATCTTCATTGTGGTTGTCAGGAGTTATAAGACCACTGACCTAGCTTTTTGGTTGATCTTACTTTCTTAGAATAATTAGGCATTTACAACCTTAATATAATATATTGATGTGCTTTGATAACATGTGATAGACTTATGTTTCAAGTTTAGTCCAATTTGGATGTTGTTTGAGCTAGTTAAGCTTATATGTGCTTGTTTTAGACCTAGATTTACCCAAGCTTAGGATTTTTCTTGCAGTTTTTCACATGCTTGTTGTGCCTCTCATGTTTTGAAATCATGTTGGAGAGAGTGGTGCTTTAGGAAACCTTATTGTACCTTGGTTTGATGAGGTGGCATCATGTGCTGAAGTTTTAGGGTTTGCTTGGATGCCCTAGTTTGATGTTGACTTTGAGTGTTGACTGATGATCCCCTTGGTTTCAACGATCGCCAAGATGTACCCTTGGTCATATTTTATACAGTCTATTTGAGGTGTACCTAGTGGTCTCTTAAATCGATGAGCCAAGAAACCCTAGGTTGAGTTCTATGCGACTGATGGATTTTTATCTCTACGACTGTTGAGTTTTTGGATCTAGTATCACTTTGACCAATGAGTTTCCCTAGACCAAGTTGGTCACTAGTTTTTCTTGGTTTTATCATCCTTGATGCATGCATGAGCTTAGTTCTTGCATGCACGAGATATGGTGGACAAGTGGCACATGTTTGCATGAAACCTAACCTCCCCTCTTTCTCTCCTACCCTTGGTTATATAAAATTCTCTTCTTGCATGCAACTAAACCCTTTGAACCCACTTTCTTTCTTTCTTATTTCTTGGAGCTCGTTCCTCCTTGTTGTTGGTGGTGGTTGAGCTTGGAGAAGGTGGAGTTCTAGTGGTCATACCATCTTTCTTGTGAGCTAGGGTTTTGGAGCAACCTTCTTTGGTGATCATTTGGCATTCCTTGATCTTGGTAAGTGACTACGTCTCATGATCTTTGTTTTCTTTCTATCCTACCTCTTTTCCCTCTCTTCTTGACCGAACCCATGGTGCTTGAAGTTGAGCTTGAGGAACTTCTCTCTTCTTGGTCAAATCCATGGTTCTCTATGGCAGTGCTTGAGTTGAGCATGAACAACTCCTCTTTCTTGTCTTTTAGGCCTAGAGTTTTGCTTTCTATCATGTGCTCCTTTAACCTAGGGTTTTTGCTTCTCTCTTTGAGGTGGTTCTAGCTTTTCCAAAGGTGGTGATCAAGCTAGGGTTCTTTCTCTTCTTGGAGCTCCTTATTGTTGGAGTTGTTTCATCCTTGTGAAGGAGAGTTATATAACTTTCTCCTCGATTATTGTTGCACCTACTTTGCATGCAAGTAATCTACTCTTGAAACGTGGTTCCAAGTAGAATGATGATAATATCTATGATCTAGGGTGTACGTTCCATGGTGGTCTTAAGTAGATATCCTCCCTTGTTGGAACCCTAATCTTGTGCATGATTATCTTGTTTGGTGATGGTGGCTTTGATCCTTGCATGCATGTGCTAAACGTTGGTTTCTTTCTCTTTATCAAGGTTTTGTTTTCTTGCTCAATGATGGAGGTTTTGATACATGCATGTTGGTAGAAATATTAGTTTTCTCTCTCCAAGTCATGCGTTTTCTTTCTCTCATGTTGGTGGTCAGATACCACCAGATTTATAAGAGAACCTTCTCATCAAAAATAGGACAAGAAGAAGAGTCAATGCCACTTGTTGGATGTTGTCGAGTTTATAAAAGAACCTCCCTTGTCAAAATTAGTGCATGGAGAAAATTCGATGCCACTCATTGACTCGCCAGATTCATAAAAGAACCTACCTTGTTAAAATTAGTATAGGGAGAAAAGTCGACCCTAATTACCAGATGTTGTTAGATCTTTAGAGAATCTCCCTCGTCAAAAGTATTACGAGGAGAAAAGTCGATGTCATTTGTCATAAGCCGCGAGGGTCATGACAGAACCTCGGTCGTCAAAAGGTAGTGTGTAGAGTTCATTAAAAAATAGATATGTCCTAATGACGATGATTCCTTTTTATATAACCACAAGTGATTTTCTTTTGTTGTTATGCAATCGTACATTGATAATTATAAGAAATTTGTGGAGAAGAAGAAACTTCTCATATGGACAAAAAACTTTATGAGAGACGTTCTTTCATGAAAATATGGTGCACCACTATAGAAGACAATGCCACTCAAAAGAAGTAAAGAACTTCATAAAGGATCTTCTCTCACGAAAAGATGGTGTACCGCCAAAAATAGTGGTGCCACTCCTTAGAAGAATCACATGCGACCTTCTCTGTTGAAAACACGATGCCCTGTCACGCGGGGGTGATGCTCGTTAAATATCAGAAAACTTCATGAGGGACATTTTCTCATAAAAATAATATGCACCATCGCGAAGGGTGGTGCCACTCCTTAAAAAAAATCACGAGCTCATGAAAACATGGTGGATCGCGGCAAAGGGAAGTGCCCTTGTTAATTAGAAAAAATATCAGGAAATAATTTCTCTTGTGACAATTATTTTGCACCGATGTAAAAAGTGGGCCCTTCACAAGAAAACTTTTCTCATGAAAACACAAATTGACGCAAAGGGCGGCGTCATTCATTAGAAAAACTTTTTTTTGTATATTACATAAAAGATAATAACCACTTTAACTTCTACTTATATGTACTACTTGTACCTACTCTCATTGCAAGCTGTAAAGTAAATAATTCCATAGATGGAACACAACTTCTTCCTTGCAACTCAATTGTGACAATTCCCTTCCCCCCCTCTCATATTGTCTCCTTATTATCTTGAAGAGCAATCAATCATCATTTGCCTCTGTTGTAAGTTGTGTGCACAATATATGTTGACTAATATTGTTGCATCATAGGAGGTAGCCTCTATGTGCATCTACTAGGCACATTTTTATATGAGGAGCACACATTACTCTTAATGATAATGCCTTGTAAACATGACGTTCAAGTGAGGCATTCTTATGCTAACATTCACTTAACTTCCCTTAATGATCGTTGCACTTAATAGTCCCTTGTCTCGATATTTCATCTATTTAAATCTCGTACCATGCTGGCTGAGCAACGGCCAGAAGCTCATTTCTTGGCAGATTTGCTTGCTCCTCATGACAAGCCCAATAAAGTCGTGATATAAGTAGAGAAAAATGAGAAAAAAGGGAATGAAAGAACGTGTGGGGAGTTTTGTTACTTATAAAAGCTTTTTACCGTGTTTTTAATTAAAAGATGCCATGTTCATAACCAGTAGTATTTTATGTATGAAGTAGAGGGTGGGTGGAGACGGGGATGGGGTGTGTGATTTGATGGTGTAGTAGGCGACACTATGATTATTTTATTGGCTTTGGGATGAGGTGTGTCTGCGGGATGCGGTTCCGTGAGTACAGAGAATGGAAGAATTTGTCGTCTTCAAGCGAGCCGAGCATATATCATACCGTCTGCAAGCGAACATCTAGACCACGGAAACTACCCTGCACACACACAGCAAACAACCTCCCGCAATCCCAACTGGGATCTTTCCAGAGCGCCTTTCGCAGCATCATGCGGTGTTCGGTGGCCTGGGTCGCGGCGGCAGTCCTGCTGCTCGCGCTTGTTGGCGCGGCGGCAAGGACGCTGGTCTTTGTGTGGATAAGGCCTCGCAAGCTGGAGTGGCTCCTGAGGAAGCAGGGCATGGATGGCACCCGCTACAGGTTCCCCTTCGGGGACCTCAAGGAGAGCTCTTTACGGAACAAGGAGGCAAAGTCGAAGCCTATGCCTCTGTCCCACGACGTCGCCCACCGCATCGTGCCGTTCTACTGGCAGGCGGCCAAGGAATATGGTTGATAATTCAAGTACTTCTATATCTTCTGTGTTCGTTGCTAATGGAATTCTTTTAATTAAGTTGTTGTAAATCAGGAGCGGTAACGCCGATTCCATTCTTTTGACTGAATAGTATTAAGACTACTGCCCTAAAACGTTATTAAAACTACTGCCTAGTTATCATAGTTTTCTGTTCAAGAGACTCCTCTGAATCTTTATAAGCATAGAATTGGTTGCATAATTGCTGGTATTGAAGCTGCTACCCTCGAAGGGTTGCCCTCATGTGTTGCTACTCTCTACTCATTCTAAAGCAGAACCACCTTTGCATATGATTTTTAAGTGTTGTTTAATCTATACAGTCCAAAAGATACAAGTTCAATTTTTAGCTAAAAGTATTACAACTAAGGGGAAAGTCGTGATTCTCATATTTTGAAATACAGGTAAAACATTTTTAACTTGGGTGGGACCTGTTCCTAGAATCATGGTAACGGATCCAGAGTTGATAAAGGAGATTATAGCTAACAAGCTAAACCAATTTGAGAAGCCAGAATCAAGAGCACCTGGGACATATGTAATCTCTGGCCTTGTGACTCACAATGGAGAGAAATGGGCCAAACATCGAAGAATTGTTAATCCTGCCTTCCTGTTGGAGAAATTAAAGGTGCACTAATTTCCTTGAACAGAGGAGACATCTAATTAGATCCAATCGGAAACAAGAAGTTAGTCGTAACTGATCCAATTAAATAACCTACTATGTGTCCATTGCAGAGTATGATGCCGGGATTTTCAACTAGTTGTGAAACATTAATTGGAAAATGGGAGAAAATGGTTGACACTCAAGAATCTGTGGAGTTGGATGTCTGGCATGAGTTTCAAAGTCTCACACAAGATGTCATTTCCCGGACAGCTTTCGGCAGCAGCTATGAAGAAGGTAAACGTATATTTGAACTCCAAGATGAGCAAGCCCGACTTCTACTGCAAGCGTTCGTAAACTATCAAATTCCTGGTTACAGGTAAGTTCATTGACCATATTGTTTGTTAAATTGATTGGATTCATTATATAGGTGATATAATAACTCATCTATCCATTCATGTGTGTCAATGTGTAAAGAAGATTTAGAGGAGAAGCAATGTTGTCTGGTGTGTTTGTGATCTTTTTTGTCCATTTATACAAATATGTCTTTACAGTTTAGAGGTGTTATAGACTCCAGTTTACACATATATTGAGATATATACGTCCAACACTCCCTCTTCATAGTTTTGACTCTGATGGTAGTTGCCTTTTAGATACCAATTATCTCCAACAAAGAAATTTTCCTTAGTTACGGCATGTGCATTCCTTTCTCTCCAATCGTACCAGCACACGTCTTCAAGACAATCTCAAGGACTTTTAAAGAGTCATTTTTAGCATGGATTAGCAGTGAGGTAATGCCACATAGGTCCCTTAGTGGGTTTGCGGCTAACCTACCTTTTAATGATCGTACTCTTTTTGAGCGCATTCAGTAAAATTACAATTAAATAAGAGGTGGAAAATGTTCTTTGAATCTCTCCTGCGAAGTACAGATGTACCTTGGTATTAGGAAACCATAACTAGATCCAATCTAAATGTGGCAAACTATTGTCGGTGCATCAGCTCCACTAAGGAATGTGTTCTATACACCAAATGGGTTGCATTCTTAATGCAATTTCCTTTCTATGATGCTTTCAAGGATGAAAAGACAAGGCACGTGGACGCCCATATATTCTCACATGTTATGATGTACGGAGCAATATCAGGCTACAAGGCAATCGTTTTCTTCCACGTGGATAAATACCCCATCTGCAAGTAGGTGTATGTTGCTCAAGGCTCCGTAATTCTCCTTCATCCACCTGAACGACAATTTTTTCATTGTGTGGGAATTTCAATATGTGTCTCGTTGTTATCCCGCATGGCTAGACTTCAAAGCGTCAAAGTTTGAAACCACCTTGTAATTTCAGCCCCATGTATTGAGATTATAATTTCAACACCGTGTGTTTGGATTATAATTTCAACCCAAACACAATCAACAACACATATTCATCCTCCTTGAGTTTGAAGTTTGAAGTTCCCCTTTTAAGAAGAAGGCCCCTTGTTATAAGATGAAAACAATGATCTAATTATCATTTTATTTTATGAAAGTTACTAAACCAGTCAAAGAAGCTTATTGGTGGGTCATCTCTTTAACATGTTCTGCATTTTGTCTAAGAAGGGGACATAATATGAACCTTTTTTATCGTCGAGGGGACATAATATGAACCTTTTTTATCGTCATTAGTAGGAAAATCTATATACTTAGTGGAAACATCTGACAACAGTAGCCAGTAGCGAGAACTATGGTTTTCCTATGTTTGCCAAAAGATTTTTAGATGTAGATATGTGTCTTTCCTTCATTCATCATTTTGGTCCTCAAGATTTTCATGTATGTATGAGTTGCCATTTAAACTTTTAGAAAATGAAGTGGTAGTCCTCTTCAATGTGCTTGGTTTTCTCGTGAAATACATGATTGTTGGCAAATATTGGCTGCCACCTGTTGTCACAGTATGACTTTCATCATATTGAGAAATTCCAAGCTAGGAAGTAATGTATCTACATTTTGCATTCAGTGTGGGTCATTGCCTGCTATTGTGGCTTAGTGCTTGATTGCCCTATAAACTTTGCTTCTTCCCTTCAGGATACTAGGTTACCACTACTTATAAATGCCATCTCGCAGTGGCTCGCCAATGTTAAGTTGAGAATACCCAATTAAGGGTTGGAAATCACAAAGTCTTGCGATGAACTCTTGGTGCTTCCTTCAGATATTGTAAGATGCTGATTGTAGCATGCTAGTGGGACCTCCACACAGTGTGTTCATGATCTAGCTATTGATTGTTGTGAAAACTATATCCAATCTAGATTTTTATAATATAACTAAACTTTCCATTAATGTTTTGTATTGACAAGGTCTACTAATAAGTCTCAGCTGTGATCCACAATATGTCAACGAGTGTTGCTCCTGTACCACCAAATTCATCCAATAAATCAATGATACTTTAAAAAAAAATGAAAGTGACATGCCAGGTTGACCGTGCTAGTTTAATTATAAGAAAACAATTACAGCTTGCTCAGATCGTTGGTGTAAGAGTGATTGTTTAAGTGTAATTTCAATTTTTAATCACCATTCCGATTGTAATTCATGATCACAATCGATAAACAATCTCAAACCACAGTACTAAATATCCTCGTGATCTGGCAATTAATCCTCAATGTTGTCAATGTCTATGACTTTCGATGTCAAAACCTTGTAATGGTCTATCTTGCCACCTACTTTTTGACCAGTGTCAATGATTTTGGCCTAGTTGTTGACGACAACAACCCAGTCTAGCTAAAAAAATCCATCTTATCGACGATACGTGTAGTTGTTACATACACAGTGAAAGGCTGAAAGAAACTTGATAGGTGCCATTCTTGACCTCGAGGTGATCGTTTGATGGTTTTTGTCTAAAAAGTAGTAGATTTATTCCTCAACTAGATCTAGCGCAAGTTCTACAAGATTTGGTGTAGGCCTAATATCAGTTCAAGCACTATATTTTGTAAATAAACTCATGTTTTTAAATATAACGTTAAAACTGTTGTATTTTATGTAAATATATGGCCTATACACATCCAAAAAATGTGAATTTTGAGCATTTAGTATCGATTAGCATGCATAGATTATATTTCTTTACCGAAGTCTTATGTTTCATGGTCCACTTCCCTCACAATATCACTATTTTTAGCTCATTTTGCATGTAGATTTACTCAATAACTTCTCAAAGTTTCTAAAAAATCCACTTCCACACCCAATGATGTCGAGATGATGTTGACATCCGATGTCATGCCAAGTTGGCACATATGTCGTTGAAAAACTTCAGAAGATAAATTAGTAAATAAGGACTCCATGATGTGGGACACATCGTGAAGAAGAAGATACGAAGAAGATAAATGAAAATTCTCAACATTCAATTCATACTCAACTGCCTAGACAAAGGGCCCAAGGCCGACTTTTATAACACTACGTTACTTGACCCACAAGTAATGGAAATAAACTCCTAACTAATGAAATCTGTAATTAAATAAAGCCTAAAATGAAGAACACAAAAGAATTATGACTACGTACATTAATTAGATAATTTGCACTTAGGTCCCTAGATATATATGTAACGCAAAAGTAAGTAGAATAAAGCCTAATACGGTCTACATCGCGTCAGCTTTGTAGTAGGTGGATGACCAAGGTGTAGATGTCATTGATAAACAGAGGCGGATTGAGCAACAAGCACAATAGTAGGAGAAGCACGGACCATCTTTACCTTCATATCCCCCACCAACTGTCTCCTTCGTGGGATCCCGCATAGAGACAATATATGGGAAGAAGGTTACACTGCAATTCAGTGTTTTTGTAATTTTACCAGAAAACATCAAATTGAGAGGAATTTAGGAAAAATAAAATAGATCACAGAACATTGGAAGAGCCAGCCACATCACCTATCCTAATCAAAAGAGATGTAGACCCATCAACCAACCACACAGGAGAATGGTGTGCGGACTTGTTTGATAGGGAGAAAAGATATTTATTACCAGTTGTGTGCAGTGGAACTTGAATCAACAATCCAATCTTCCTTGATGAAGAAGAGGCTTGAAAAGATGTGTAATTATATGGGTGGTGAGCAATATTTGTTGGAGAAGATTATGTAGACGAGAGGCATCATTGATCAGCTTCTCAAGGACAACAAAACTAAAATTACCATCTAATTATTGGTAGAGCTAGAAGTAGATGCAGATTCCTAGTCAGCTTCAGTAGTATAAACTTGGTTGGGCCACTCGGGCTTACCGTGCTTCTTCTAAAATTTATCTTCATTATGATTTATCATATTGCAAAAGTTACAGTAGAAGATGTACATCCTTTACCAATGGTGTTCGAACCTCTAAAAGGTGCACAACCTGGAGTATCACAACCTCTTCCAGAAAAAACAAGGGCAGTAGGCTGATCTGTAGTGGTAACAGGCATGTATCTAGCCAAATGAAGATAGTCAGCATCTAAGGTAGGCAGTGGGTCAGAAGCAAGAATCTATTGGAGGACTACCTCATAGCTTGACAGTAAGGATGCAAAAAATTGGCACAATTGTATTTCATCTTGTTGATTTTCTAGTTTGGAGAGATTGGTGGTCAGGGGATGATATACTTTAATTTCTCCCAAATGCCTTTTAAGTTATCAAACCATGACCTAAAGGCCGAGGTATCCTCTAGTTTCAAGGGATATTGTCATTTACATAGATAAAAAATTCTAGATTCATTTCCTTTGGTAGAATATGCCTGAGCAATATGATCCCAAGCTTGCTTGACTGTCGCAGTATAGATGAGATTGGTAGTAGCATGAGGCCCACAACTATTTAGAATCTAGGACAAGATGGGTGAATCACGTTCAACCCATTTCTTGTATTCACACTTTTTGTTAGTAGTTTCATCTTTAGGTAGTGAATAGATTCTGTGAGGTAATTAAGCTTGCCAGATAAATGCATATAGATTTGAAAAGAACATGCCTAGAGAAGAAATTTGGCTCCATCAAACTTAGATGTTACACACCTGGAGTGTGTTTCAGGGACCTCCACAGATGAAGATGAGGCCACACGGTCTAATTTGGAAGATAAAACAATTGGACATGGAATATATGTCTACTAATAGAAGCACATAGTGTCTTCACAAAGACATGACGTGTCGAAGATCAACAACAACAATCGAAGGAAGCAATAGATGGCATAGCATGTCTTGGAAGGCACACATCGTGTCAAAGATCAGCACGTCAAGTTTGGAATATGATATATCATGTGAATAGACAAGAAGCATATGGCAACAATAGCTGATAGACACACCGTGTCTATGGTTGACTCACTGTGTTGGGCAGTGGCAAGTTGTGTCTTGGCCGCAACATGTTATGTTCCATGATAGCAACACTGGGGCAGAGCAGAGATAGAGCACACATCATGTCTTTTGGAGACACATTGTTTCTAATGCCGCATCAGGGTGGAGAGGTTGGAAAATGACCCACATACATAGGAAAAGGTGAGATAATCATTGTGAAACTCCACTGGGATATAGGATATGCTGAAAAAATCAGATCAGATAAAAATGACAGGTAGAGCCTTATTATAGGTGATCATGGATTACCACAAAGATGACACAAATTTTCAAAAGACCAGTTTTTAGGGTATATGACTGCCGGAAAGATTGTATGCTACATCACTTGCTTCTCTTGTTGGAGAAGAAGATCAAGAGTTTCCCTCTAGGTGTAATCAATGAAGGCGGTGGTGGTTGGAGGAGAAGATGGCAATGGTGCAAGGAGAACGACGACGATGACAGCTAGATGTGGAGGAGACAATGGCTGCTAGACATCCTATTCCGATGCTATGTCGGAAGGAGCCCTCATTCACATATGAAAAGATAGACTCTCCTCTTCTAGATATATAAGAAGACGAACATACAAGGGAAGCTTAAAAAACCCTAATGGGCCTAATACACTTAGGCTTATTATAGAGAACTAAAGAAACAGAAATTAAAAATTACAATAAAGATATATATCTCAATACATTAATTGCAAGTTATCTTGTTTTCATTAGAGCACTAAATGAATTGAAGTTGACTGTCATTTTCTATGTGAAGATGTTATGAGCAACAAGATCACCACTTCTCTTGTGTCTTATTCTGACTAGATTGATATTTTCACCAAAGTGCTTTCTGGGAAATGTATCCAAGATATATGTGACAAGCTAAACAACGTTAACATCTATGCTCCAGTTTGAGGGGAGTATTTCGGTATAGTAAATTGAAAGACACTTGGTGGTGGAATGATGAAGTACATAAGGATATTAAACTGAAAAGGGAGATATATAGAAGCTTGCCCAAATCTCAAGATGATGCAATGTTCCACAGATACTAGCAAGCAAAGAAAGAAGCTAAAAGGTTGTTCAGGAGGAAAGGTGTGGATACTTTGATGATATCTATAAGAAGTTGGACACAAGAGAAGGGGAAAAAGATATATATAAAATGGATAATATAAGAGAAAGGAAAGGAAGAGGCTTGAGTCAAGTAAAATGCATCAAGAAAGAAGATGGTAGAGTGCTGGTGAAGGACAATGATATCAAGAACCAATGAAGAAATTACTTCCATAAGCTTTTCAATGGAGATACTGCAAATAATGATAGAGACTTGTGTGACATGAATACAAGAGATATCATTTACACACGATGAGTTTCACTATTTGAGGTCAATAATGCTTTGAAAAAGATGAAAATGAGAAAGACACGCGGACCAGACAGTATTCCCATTGATGTATGGAAGAGTATGGGGAGTGAAGGAGTTATGTGGTTAACAAAGTTCTTTAACAAGATTATGAAGACCAAGAGGATGTAGGATGAGTGGAGAAATAATACTATTGTCCCCATCTACAAGAACAAAGGTGATGTTCAGAGATGCACAAACTAGTTGTCCCCATCATATCAAGTTGATGAGTCACACGATGAAGCTTTGGGAGGATTTTTGAGCAAAGGCTAAGATCTATAACGCAGATATCAAACAACCCAATTTGGTTTCATGCCTGGAAGATCAACAACAGATGCTATTATTCTGGTAAGGAGGCTTATGAAGAAGTATAGAGAAAGCAAAAGAGATCGTCATATGGTGTTTATTGATTTGGAAAAGGCTTATGATCGAGTACCAATGGAAGTGTTGTGGATGGTTTTGAAGAAAAAGGGTGTGTCAATTCAATATTGACTTGATTAAAGACATGTATGATAGCTCTACTGTAAGTGTGAAGACTCCTGAAGGATAAACACCCATTTTTCCTATGATAGTTGAGATACACCAAGTATCCACACTCATCCCATATGTATTTGTTCTTGTTATGGATGAGTTGACAAAGAATGCTCTATATGATATTCCTTGGTGTATGTTATTTGCTGATAATATTGTATTGATTGACGAAACTAAAGATGGATTGAATGATAAAGTTAAACTTTGGCGAAAGACATTGGAATCTAATGAATTGATGATTAGTAGGAGAAAAGTCGAGTACATGCATTGCAATTTCAGCCAATCTCGTAGTGTGAATGGTGGAGCCAAGTTGGACGGAGTAGATATATGAAAATGTGATAAATTTTATTACTTGGGTTCTATTATTCAAATAGATGGGGATGTCTGAAATGACGTTTGTCACAAGACCACTGCAGGATGGTTGAAATAAAGGAGTGCAACTGGAGTATTATGTGATCAGAAGATCCCTCTTAGGTTAAAAAGTAAGTTTTATAGAATAGCTATACGGCCAGCTATGCTCTATGGAAGTGAATGTTGGGCGGTGAAGAAACAAGGTCTCAACAAAATGAATGTGGCGGAAATGTGTATGCTGAGATGGATGTGTGGGAAGACAAGAAAAGATCGATTGAGAAATGACTATATCAGGAATAAAGTGGGGTGGTGAGCATTGATGACAAGTTGCGCGAGGGTCGACTAAAATGGTATGGCCATGTGCAACACAAAATAACAATTGTGCCTATATGAAGCAATGCTATTGAGTCAAACACAATTAATAAAAGAAGAGGAAGGATTAAATTAATATAGGATTAACTTATAAAGGAAGATTTTGAATCTCTACATTTCGACCAGAATATGACTCATGATAGAGCTGAATGGAAACGAAGGATTCCATGTAGCCGACCCCGACATAGTTGGGACTGAGGCTTAGATGATGATGATGTGTTCACTTCTACTCATCACAATGATGATGATGATGATTATGTGTTCACTTCTACTTTAGTCCCACACTGTGTAATAGGGTTGTAACTGTTTACCCTGACCTATATAAATAAACAATACTAGGCTAATGAAAACACACAAGAAGTTCCTATATTTCTTTCTACAAAATCTAGCATCAATATAATATGTGTCATTACTAGGCTAGATTCTTTTTGTTGAGAAGTGCATGTAGCATGATTGAAGACCAAGGCAAGGGATTTGTTATTGGACCAAAAACCATTGTCACTTTGGTTCCAGGTTGGCTGGTAATCACATATTGGGGATTCCTTGTGGTAATGTGTACAAAGATCTTGAGTTTTGGAGTTTACATTCTAGGTAATCCTTGTTTTCTTCTTGTGCATCCCTACAACACATTTTTTTAACATTTGCCTTTTACCTCAATAAATTGATGCAAGTTCGTTCCTTATGAGACAGAATGCCATCGTTTATCCTTTATGGATAATATTGTTGTGTTGACATTTCTTATATTTTTTAACAGAGGCCATTCATGAGGCCATAAACTGCAAAAGTCTGATTTAACTTCAGATATAAATAGTAAATAGTTGTTTTCTTATTATTCATGTAGGTTTCTACCAACAAAATCAAACAGAAGAGCAAAAGAGATACATAGAGAAGTTCGGAGACTTTTGAGATGTATTATTGAAAGGAGATTGAAGGCAATTAAATCAGGTATCCACAGTGAAGACTTGCTAGGGTTTCTTCTGGACTCCAGTTTCATTGAAATGCGAGGAAGTGGAAAACACCAAGAAATGTCATTGACGATAGATGATGTGATAGATGAATGTAAGTTGTTCTATTTTGCTGGACAAGAAACAACATCGATCATGCTTACTTGGACCTTAGTTGCATTAAGCATGAAACCTATCTGGCAAGAGCGAGCAAGAGAAGAGGTTCTGCAAGTTTTCGGAAGGCGCCACCCTGATTTCGACGGTCTTAGTCAATTAAAAATAGTGAGTGGTGATTTATTTGTGTTCCAATATCTGGTTGATTCTCCTCATTTTGCATTTCATTGTTCTGCTACTGTTCCTTCTTTTATTGTCGTTGTTGGTTGAACTGCTTTCTCTAACAATGTTAGATATAAGTTGCAAAATTTTATTGTTGCTTCCAGCTAATCATCTGTTGAAGGTTATCTCCATATTAAATAGAATTCATAGGTTTTAATGAGAAAAATATCCTCTTTGATTGCATCTATTTATTGTTGTCATAGTATGATAGTTGGGTCGTTAAAAGATATTGAGTATGTTATACATGTACTTCTTTTAAAATATGTAAGTTCTAATATGACTGCAGGTAAGTATGATTTTCCATGAAGTTCTCAGATTGTACCCTCCAGTTTGGATTTTGTCTCGAACAACATCGAAGGAGACCAAACTGGGAAAGTTCACTCTGCCTGCTGGTGTAAATGTTGGCATTGCAGTACTTTTTGCCCATCACAACCCAGAATATTGGGGAGAGGATGTTCATGAATTCAATCCAGAGAGATTTGCTGAAGGCATTTCTAGGGCTTCAAAATGCCAGAATGTTTATCTTCCTTTTGGTGGGGGCCCTCGAATATGTGTGGGACAGAACTTTGCATTGCTGGAAGGAAAGTTGGCCTTGGCTATGATTCTACAGCGTTTCTCCTTTGAACTATCGCCTTCTTATGCTCATGCTCCTCATACGATCCTAACCATTCAGCCACAACATGGTGCTCAGATTATTTTAAGAAAGTTGTGACGTCTTTTCAGCCCCCTATAGCGTCTGTTGGGATTATGCGTACCATAGTCGCTTAGTCCTTATAATGAGTCTACTTTACCAAGCATGCATATGCCCATGGTGTATATATATATATATATATATATATATATAATCACTATCGTCGACCTGTTGTACAGAGTAGTTCACAGAAATATGTAGAAATTGATTACCACATATAATGACTGACGCTGTTAAATAATGACGAATGGTGATTGAAACATGAATGATGATATAGTATGAACTGTATTTATTGACAGTCCCGTCTCCGGTCCATCAAATATGGCGGTTCATTGATGATGGCCCACGATGGAACCAATGATTTGATCTTAGAGTTTACTATTGCGCTCTATGTCTGGTCCAAGTTGCTATCAACAATCTTTGTGAGTGAATTCTAAGTCCCATGGGAGAGTCGACATTAGACTGCAGTCAAATTGATGATTCTCCAGATACTTCCTTTAAAATTGGGGGCAGATTGTTTTCCTTTATGCCCAATGAGTATATTCTGAAAATTGAACAAAGTGGCGCTTCAGTGTGTTTAAGCGGTTTCTCTGCCTTGGGTGTTCCTCCTCCTCGCGACCCTCTGTGGATTCTCAGAGATATCTTCATGGGTGTATCATACCGTCTTTGATTATGGCAACCTCCAGTTTTAATTTGTTGAGGCAGCTTGGCTGGAAGTCGAGGGTCATGGCTAACTATCTCTGTTCTCTAACTATCTCTGTTATCGACTTGTATGTATATAAGATGAGATCCCTTAATGTGAGATCAACATTCTAGATTTGCAACTAAATGTAGAAGCAACACTGCTATGCGGCACATACTTTTGTTCCAGGTAGGAAGTTTGTGTTGTCTATATTTGCGACTTTTACTGGCTGCTTGACATTATGTGAAACTATTACTGCTTGGATATACACCTAGGGCTAATTTGGTTGGATGTAAAACCAACCCGCATTAGTACTTCAAAAACAGGAAATCAAAGGTTGATAGTTGTAAATACGATTCCTGCATTTGGTTGAACCGAAATGAGTCCAAACCAGTTGCTTTGGATGCGTCTGGTACAATGCAGTTCTGAGCTGAAAGTTTTCCGGTGACCTGCTGATCAGGTACTCAACATTACTCATAACCTAATGCTAAACTTTGAACCAGGTCAATATGCCTCGGACGACGTCAGATTCTCATGTTCTTTTCTTGCAGAAAACTAGTTTACCGGTAGTTAATGACCTGAAGAAACGGAACCGCGCCCAAAAAGAGCGCGGTCCGTTTTCCTCAAATTTCTACAGAAACAACAGGATGGCGGGGGTTCATTTTCACGCTGTGGGTTACAACTACACGCAACCAGGCGCAGTCAGTTGCAAAAAACGTGCAGTTGAAGCTGCACGAGTTCAACTTCTGCTCAACCAAACGGGCTCCTATACAAGTTGAGTCTTGCAGTTGCATTTGTCACTTCTGTAGGGAGAGGCGTTTGGCTCCTATCATTTGAAATCCCATTTGATATACATGGGAAGTATATTAGCCAAGCACCACTGAAGTAATAGGCGTACGACCCAGCTGTAAAATTCTCAGGGGATTATGCAAAAGGAAAACATGCAAGGAAATGAAACTTTGCAGCATCAACATATATGGCATAAGAAAATAATATATGGCGACCTACCAGTTCAAAAGGTACCAAAATTAACCAATCCAAAAAAATAGTTCCTATTGATGGTTGGGCTATGGTAGTGTATTTCTTAGTCAACTACGTCAGAAGGAGTTAGCCTTAGAGATGTTTGAACATCAGATAATCGATCAAATGAAGTCATACCATGTCGTTATTGCTAGGGGTACTCCACGTTTATTTTTGCCATGTTTCCTGATGGTGTGGTTGACAAACATAACGGAATGAATCCTCTGGTCCTATCGCTGGTCATGTAATTGCCCCAATTGAGGGTTTGTAGGGAAGGAAAGGATCATAAGAATGAACTAGTAATTGGGAATCACATTTTCTGATTCTGTCTGCATGCAAGAGGGATGGCCTTGTGACACTCCCTAAAATGAATGCATGTTTGAAGGTTTGTTGTGAAAACATGATGGAAGAGATGTGGGCTCTCCAAGACAATAAGACATGGGTTCTTGTGACCCCACCAGCAGGCAAAAACATTGTAGGCTATCGATTGGTTTTCTCTATTAAGCATAAGTGGGATGTATCTATTAAATGACTCAAGGCACACATGTTTGCCAAAGGATTCACCCAAGCCTTTAGTGTGGATTACTTTAAAACATTCTTCCAGTGACAAGGATCGCCTCCATTCACATCCTTATCTCCCTGGTAGCTCACCTTGATTGGCATCTTTACTAGCTCGACATCAAGAATACATTTCTTCACGGAGATCTCCTGGAGGAAGTCTACATGCACCGACTGTCTGAGTTTGTTCTTGTGGGGGAATATTTTCACAAAGTGTGTCATATCTGATGACGTCTGTGTCCTAAAGCACTCTCTAGGGACTAGTTCGACAAGTTAAGTAATGTTCTTGCATAGCTTAACTCTTGGAGATTAGTCACATACCACTCCTTGTTCTTATCTAAGTTTTCCAAAGGTCATGTTCTTGTTGTTGTTTATGTTGATGACATCATCATAATCCGACAATGATATGATGGGGATATCCCAACTCAAGCAGTCTCTACGTGCACATTTCCATACAAAAGACTTGGTCACCCTATGATACTTCCTGGAGATTGAAATCTTCCGCTCAGTCTCGGGGATCATCCTGTCACAATGCCTATATGTCTTAGACCTACTTCAAGCGGCCAACATGGCAGAATCCAAATCAGTCTCTATCCCGATGGACTATCATATGAAGCATATGCGTGAAGGAGAACTCTTTGTTGATCCATTGAAGTATTATATTATAGTTAGGAAGCTTATTTACTTAACTATTACTCGATCAGATATTATCTATGTTGTTGGGGTAGTCGTCTAATAGATGAGTGCACCACCCTAGGCCCATTGGTCCAGCGTTCAATGTATTCTTTGCTATATCAAGAGTGCTTTAGGATGAGTATTTCTCTAAAATGTCCTAAGTCTAAGGTAATCTCTATCTCTAGATATGCATATGCAGATTGGGTTGATGATTCTAAAGGTCGATGGTCCACTTCGAACTACTGTGTCATGATTGGCACTCACCCAATTTCTTGGAGGAGTAACAAATAGGCGGTGGTATCTCTCTCCAGCATCAAGGTAGAGTATCAGGTTATGGCTCATGCATGTTGTGATCTACAACAGGTCCAGTCCATCTTGATTGACTTTGAAATTTCTTCTCAATCTCCAGCTGACAACCAGGAAGCTATACACATAGCTAATAATCTAGTCTTCCACGAGCACATAAAATATATTGAAGTTGACTGTAAGTTTGTGCGAGACCTGGTCAAATCCAAGATCATCACTCCTCACATTAGGACAAGTGATCAAGTTGGAAACATTCTTACCAATCCTCCCGATTTATTCAATTATATGGGCATCAAGTTGGGACTTCACAATGTTTACTCTCCAACTTGAGGGGGTGTGTTGGTATATTTGGTTAGTTGGGCTTAGACCCATTATATTTTCCCTTATTTCTGTTAATCCCATGCACTCTCTGTCTCATATATATAGGAGGCCCAATACTCTTATTTGATTTACTGAAAGCAACTTACTCTACACATCAAAATAATAGTAAATACATCCATCATCTTGAAAGCATAAGCTTTGAATCCCTTCTATCCTGCTAGAAAATAAGGCCCAATGTTTTTTAGACAAAGTCATATCAGAACTCAAACAAGGCATTCATAAGTATCCTGGAGAAAGAATTGACAAATGACATACACTATGAAGAAGTGTTGTCTCGAGCTAGATAATAGTTCATCAATAGGGTCAACAAGAATTATATTGAGAAACATAAAAAGAAGACTTTGTTGCTTAAAGAATCAAGGAGTTACAAACAGAAATGACAAACCTCTATGATGTTGAGAAGGACAATCACTTAATTTATCTATAGATTGAATACAAAATGTTGTTAGATTAAGAAGAAAGAAATTGGCAACTAAGAAGCCATATCAACTAGATGACAAATTGGGCCAACAGAACTTGATATTTTCAAGTCTGTGTCAAAAGAAAAAGATGTAGGGACACTATTACATCTATGTGTAATGAAGATGATGTATCATTCTCCGATCCGATTGAGTTGAAGTTGATTGTACAAGAAAAAAAAACATAGAAAGCTCCCCTCTAAATAAGGAAGACATGGACAAGTAGTGGTACAATTTCAAGGTGCTGACATGGTCACAACTAAGCAAAATTAGGTGGCTTCCAACTGGAAAAAAAATATTCATGATGTTTTCTAAAGGACGATAAAATATAATGTCAGTGTCCCAAATGGAATTGATGTTTCCTTCTTGCAGAATCAATGGAACCCCATTGAAGATTTTGTCACCACCATGGTGTGTAATGCCTTGTGGGTCCCCACTACTTCCATACATATGTGAATCAGTCATCATACTTGACCCAAAGGTGAAGCAACCGATGAATTAGGAAAAATATTTCCCATTTATTGGAACAACACATATTTGAATATAATATCCAAAGTTCTGTTCAAGAGCTTGAAGACACACATGCCAACCTATATTCTCTGTCACAATGTACCTTTTTACTAGGGAGAAGAGTAGATAACAAGGTTACCATTGTGCAGGAAAATATACACATGACATGAAGAAAAGGCTAGACTCCCTATATGGTGATTAAAGAGGATTTATCAAAAGCATATAATAGAATATACATGTTCTTTCTTCAATGACACCATTCTAGAAGTAGATATACCTGTAGAAATTGCCTCATATATAATGAGTTGAATGGATGTAGGTGCACAAGTTCTCTATCAAATTGAGAAAAGCTTGAGATCTTTAAAGAGTCCATGGGGATATGGTTATTTGTTTGAAACGTGCCTTGACTACCTCAACCAACTCATCCAAGAATACATAGAACAAAAGCAACAAATACCCCTAAAACTAATAAAAAAGGCCCCCTTCCTATCCTACATGGCATTTGTAGACGATCTGATACTATTTGTAGATGCTACACCTAGGAAATGGAGTTTATAATGGAGTGTTTCAATAAGTTGAGATATATATAGGAATATGTTCTTCATGGAGTTTCTTAAATTCATTTCAAACGAATGTATGCTTCATAATGTTTTTTAACATTGTGGTCTTCTTGTGTCATTGTGATGCTATAAAAATCCCACAAACTCATGTAGTTCCATGAAGCATGCTACTTCTTGTCATTGTCTACTCAATGATTCATGCATTTGTGAAGCATCATGCATAATACTTGATATTAGATCTAAATTTACATACACTCTTTTTCGTATATGTGTCACCTAATGCATATAGACAAAACACCAATAACTATACTTGACAACTACTTGTTAACAATGATGGAAACATATCAACTACCACATTTATATTGTCTTTGGTATTGTGTTAAGTATGTCTATACATTCTAGTCTGTTATCCCTCTCTAGTATAGGAATTGTGCATTTGTTACTTTATTTAATCACCATGCATAGTAATGTTAGTGACCATGGTACAAGGTGAGTATGTCTTTGCTTCCTGGTGAACTATTAATGTGACATTGTACTTCAAATAAACTCAACACCTATAAAAATGTACTGATTATTATCCTTGAGGTTATTTGTTTTGTTGGTCCTTGAAATTTTTTACCATCAAATATGTTTCCAAAAGAGTGATATATTTTTCATTTCTTATTGATTTGTTATTTCTCTTTTCTTCATATTTGTGTTCTAAGTGGAACCTTTTTTCTCCACATTGGAAGGGATCATTAATATTTTAACTATATTTTATTTATCGGTATGATTTCCTATATATGGGCCTTGCTCAATAGCTTGTCCATATAATTCATGTATATATGGGCATACACACATGACCATACACACATATATGTATATATATACATATATATAAATAAATATACATATATATACACATACATACATACCGAAAGGAGTGGCTCAAGTGCTCAAGCACGGTGTCCCCTAACAATGGGACCCAGGTTTGAATCCCAATTGCCACCTTGGTTTACTACCTTCCCGTTTGGCCTCCGCCACGGGTGTGGGAGAGGGGTATATATATACATATATATATATATATATATATATATATATATATATATATATATATATATACACACACACACACACGCATATACATACATACATACATACATACATACATACATACATACATACATACACACACACACACACACACACACACACACACACATATATATATATATATATATATATATATATATATATATATATATATATAAGTCAGGCTAGAATACACTCGAGTGTACAGAACACACCGTACACCGCAATGGTTTTTTCCTATCTGGACCGTATATTTGTAAAATCTAATAACAATGTGTAAAGGAATATACATTTACGGTGCAAGGATAAATGTACCATTTCATAAATAAGATGATATTGGAGGATGATCAACCACCATATTTGCAGTTGTACTTTTATGATACTGATCATGAAATTGAAAATAGATTGTATCAATAGTCCAAACTAAAGGAGGATGTGGCAAGGATATTGATCACTATATTATGAAAAAAACCTTACTTGAAATTCTTTTTAAGTCTAAAAGACCTTGAAAACCTCAAAAATTCTTAGATATTTATCAAGTCAAACCCAAGTGTACATCAAGGCATCAAGAATGTACCGATATATACGAAAGCAGCTACAATTTGGATTGATTGTGAAGTGGAAAATAATACTTATGTAATTTTGAACATAATGTTCATGTTTACACTCATACTGAGAGTAGTCAATGTTTTCATTATCACTATGGATGCTAGCATCTTTTATAATACTCACTACTATATCTGTGAGGTGAAAGTGGTTGGCATTAAAGGATTTTATGAAAAGATAAAAGGATCGTTCAATGGATGATTATTGGTACATCATTCAACATGTTGCGTCTTAGTGACATAGACACACTTTTTCAACATGAACAAAGGGAAACATTTTCTAAATTGCTCATACCTACTTATTGAATAGTATACATTTAAGTAATTTATTTCTTTTCTTGCATTCATGTCTTAAAAATATAAAAAGCAAATGGACATTTGTATCATATCATGAATATTATTAT
Organism: Alisma plantago-aquatica; assembly: GCA_963693085.1. NCBI lineage: Eukaryota > Viridiplantae > Streptophyta > Magnoliopsida > Alismatales > Alismataceae > Alisma > Alisma plantago-aquatica. The sequence continues at coordinate 91,701,140 of OY856409.1, forward strand.
TAGAAACTAAAATTAGACTCAACGCCTATACAATCTTGTTAGATTTTAGTTGACTTCTCCAACAAAATATTGTTGACATCTATATTAAACTAGAAAGCAGTTAGCTAGACTACATAAGAAGAGATAAAAAAATATGAGCCAACCTAGAGTAAAGAATTGTCAACAACTATAATCATGAAAAAATAGTGGTAATAAGGTTCTTAAAAAACATTCTTCTTACTTTTTGTATTGACAGTTCTAGAGATATGAGATATCATTATCTTGATACAATGGTATTGGTTTATAGATATGGAAACTTGGAAATATTTTTAACTTTTACATGCAACACATCATGAGATGAGGTAAAAAAAGATTTACAATGTTTTGAAGAAGTACAAAATATGCCATATCTTCTTACTAGAATATTTGAAGCAAAACTTGAACAAATCGAAGTTTATTTCTTTGAAAGAGATGTATTTGGGCATTCTAGTGATTATCTCAGTGTCATACAATATCAAAAAAGAGGACTAACTCCTACACATTTCCTTTCATATTAGAAAAGAATCAAAATATTAGGACACAAGATGTATATGACCAATATATTTCTACTGAAATACCAGACAAATGGATGAATCCACATCTATATTAAATGGTACTAAAACACATGGTATAGGGACAATGTGGAATGTATTTGGGAATTCTAGTGATTATCTCAGTGTCATACAATATCAAAAAAGAGGACTAACTCCTACACATTTCCTTTCATATTAGAAAAGAATCAAAATATTAGGACACAAGATGTATATGACCAATATATTTCTACTGAAATACCAGACAAATGGCTGAATCCACATCTATATTAAATGGTACTAAAACACATGGTATAGGGACAATGTGGAATCTAAAACCCATATACTAATAGCATGGAAAATGGACGACACAAAAATAATAACTAACATATTTCTATTCCATAAAAATAGAAGAAAACAATTCCTACTCTTTGTATCGACTAAGAGAGACAACTTAACAAATAATAATTGATTTTGCATGAATTGACAATCGATGGATTGTTCCATAAAATGCTTACTTATTATAAAAATGCAATTTTCATACAAATATTAAAATTTGATCTTCAATTAAAATAGACAAATATTTATACATGTACATATATAAAGGACATACATGTGTATTCTTTCAAGTGAATGATAAACAATCTAAGAATATGCAATATGAAATTGCAAAATTTGTATCAGGCATGGATAATTTATCAATTCCCTTTGTGTGAAATAATTTTTTTTAACATTCTTACAACTTCCTCTTGAGAACATGTAGACTCTTACATTCCATGGAATTCAAAATTCATCAACAATTGTATAGAGTGATCATTTTTCAAAAATAGTGCTTACAATTAGGACAAATTGCATTGATGAGGCAGCTAGAAGGTACATGTATAAGGAATTTTCTAGGCATTATGTGTGAGCCCAAAATTCCAGGTGTTGAACTAGAAGAAAGCAAGGAAATTCAATTGAAGGATTATATTTGTAAAGCCTATTAAGGTGAATGCTATTATTTTCATTGCCTATCTAATATTTTTAGAGGTGACACATCTTGTGATCATTTGAATATTATAAATGATACCCAATGATTTCAAATCAAGGAAGCAGTTGAAAAGCTCAGTATATTAGATTCTGAGAACAATATTGAAGAATGCCTTGCTGAGGAAGTGCTGCTTAAAATGCCTTCAAGTCTCTAACAATTGTTTTGTATTATAATAGTATATTGTGCTTCAGTTACTCCTATAGATCTTTGAAACCTATTAAAAAAATCATTTAGTGAAGATTTTATGAAACTAAAAATGGATCAGATGAATGCTTAAATAATACTTTGAAGTGCATCCATATGTGTTTAAAATCAATGTAAAAAAGATTATGTGACTTCGACTTACCATCTATTGTTCAAGATGAACATGAAAAGTTATACAAAGAGGTAGAAAAGGAATTCAATATTTTTGTCTCTGAGGATGATGCCTTGACTATAAGACAACTAAAATTATAATCAAGGTTGTGACTCTAGATTTATAATTGATCGACTAAATGGTGGAAATAAAGAATCTTATGTATTGGTAGACCAAGAAGGTTTGGAAAAACATTTCTATATTGTGCTTTACTTGAGTGGTCAAGTAGAAATTGCAACTTCATATTCTGGTGTGGAAGATAACTGTTGGTAGGTTTAAAATATCTTTGAACACTTAAGAACAAATGATATACAACATTTCAAAACAAAGTAGTTTGGGTCAGTTAATACAAAGAACTAAGATTATAGTCAGGCATGAAGTACATATGGCAAAACAACAAACAATTGAATCTCTAGAATTGTTACTGAAAGATATGACAGGAAATTCAATGATTTTTGGAGAAATAATTTTGTCTTTGTTGGTGACTTTAGACAAATTTTTCTTGTTGTTCCACAAGGAGGTATGGTGCAAACAATTTCAGCAAGCTTTGTAAAATCAAAGTTTTGAAAACATATTTAGAAATTAGTGCTAAAAGAAAATATGAGGGCCATATTATGCCCATCATTTGCTAAAAAATTGCTTCAAGTTGGAAATGGAACAATGGAAACATTGTTCAGTGATCAAATTCAAGCTTCTAGTTCTAAAGTGATCGCACTCACTAATGAAAATCTCCTCAAAGGATGCACTGGTATGAGCAATATATCCCAACATTATGGGCGTTGAGCATAATATTCACTCCCTTATTAGGCATGCAAATTTAACGACCAAAATGAGTTTATTGATGAGATTAATAAGATGTTCATTGATATTTTTTCTGGAGATAGAAAAGAGTACTTTAGATTGTTTCATATTGATAAAACAAATCAATTTTAAGAAGAAGAATTTCTAATTTCTTTGGTTCCTTCCGGTCTTCCACCACACAAGTTGGTTCTAAAAATCCGTTGTCCTATTATGTTACTTAGAAATATTAATTTTTATCATATCTTCACAATGGATCCAGACTTATTTGTAAGAACTTCAACAAAAATATTATAAATAATGGGATAGTAGTTGGAAATATGAAAAGACATGGGATTTTAATTCTAAGAATTCTATTAATGCCAAAAGGTCATGGAAAGATACCATCTGCTTTTAAGATATTGTAATTTCCAATTTTCTTATGTTTTACAATGGCAATCGACAAATCACAAGGACAAACTTTAGAGGAAGTTGGAAATTACTTGTTACAGCTTGTATTCTCTCACAGTTACTTATATGTAGATTTATCTCAGGTAAAATTAGATGAAGATATCAAAGTTCTAATAAGACCAATTTCTGCTAAAAACACATATGTTAAAACAAAAAGAAATATAGTCTACACCAAAATATTATGTGATGTAGGGATTATTTAAGCAATAAGGGGTGCATTTCAGTAAGTGTCATAATTTTTTATTTAACATTAACTTATTATAGACATATCTATTATGTTCGTCTTTTTCATTGACATGTGCCAAATTTAAAATTTTGTAATTTTGATGAAATGAAAAATTACCAATTCCTACATAAAACTGACGCTATGGTATTGGGAAGGAAATGAGAAGTATATGTTCATAAGAGAAGGATTCACATATGAAAGGTAGTTCATAGTCCAAATGAAAATAATCCACTTGATCCTTCAGTATACAATAGTATACATCAATCAAACTTTTATTGTACAAGAAGCCTGCATACTAAAGAATATGGTATGTGCATATTGAAAACATACTTTCAATAAATGGTGTTTCATATCATAATCCATCATGAAGAGTAGGATTCACAGATGAAAGGTATGATCATAGTACAAACAAAAGTAATTCACTTGATACTTAAATATATAATAGTATACATCAATCATATTTTTAAGGAGTGAAGATACTAAAAGCTTGGATACTAAACAAAATGTATGTACATATTGAGAGCATAATTTCAATGAACATTGATTCATCTTATGATCTGTCATAAGAAAAAATCATCAAAATGTATATAGTTAACCACATTATGGGCATCAATGCTCAATTGAATGTCACATGCTTAGCCCATGCTCTTTTGCTAGTATAACTATAATAAAAAGGAATCACCAACATCAACATGTCTGCCTACTCATCAGTACAAGGTGTGTGCTTGTTTAATTCTTCATTATTTCTTTTGAGTCTTGCAGTAACATTTGTCATTTCTGTAGGGAGGGGAGTTTGTCTCCTATCATTTGAAATCCCACTAGATATACATGGGAAGTATATTAGCCAAGCATCACTAAAGTAATACACATACGATCCAGCTGTAAAATTCGCAGGGGATTATGTAAAAAAATATGTAAGGAAATGAAAGTTTGCAGCATCAATAGATATGGCATAAGAAAATAGTATATGGTGACCTACCAACTCAAAAGGTACCGAAATTAACCAATCCAAAAAAAAGGTTGTTGCTGATGGTTGGGCTATGATAGTGTATTCTTTAGTCAACTACATCAGAAGTAGTTGGCCTCAGAGATGATTGAAAATCAGATAACCGATCAAATGAAGTCGTACCATATCTTTATTTCTAGGGGTACTCCACATCTATTTTTTCCATGTTTCCAGTTGGTGTCGTTGGCAAATATAATCCTTTGGTCCTATCGTTGGTCATGTAATTGCCCCAATTGAGGGTTTGCAGGAAAGGAAAGGATCATAAGAATGAACTAATAATTGTGAATCACAACTTTTGATTATGCATGCATGTAAGAGGGACGACCTTGTGCCACTGCCTAAAATGAATGCTTGTTTGAAGGGTTGTTGTGATAACATGCGTAGTATTAATGTTCATTCAAATAATTAGATTAACGCTTTTTGTATTTTCTCTATCAAGCAAGTGATAGAACTCCCAAGCACCCTGAAATCTAGATTTGGAGAGATTGTACACACCATCAAACTAGTTGTAGAGAATCCCTCCAACATCCCTACAACCTTTATAGATATATTTGTCCATCCTTAATCTTTGTTTTTTCCAACCAACAACTAGAAAATATCCTTAGAAGGCTTCTCGAAGAGACAACCAGATAGAAAAATGGTGTGGGAAAGAAAAGATCACCAAATCAAAACACTCACCATCATCCAAATCAGACAGTCCTAAATCTCTCAAACGGTCTCACCACACATCCTCCAAACACAAACCCACGTACTCCAATTTTATTGAAGCCTGCAACCCACTCCCATTACAAAGTAGCTACATTAAACACTCTTCACTTGTGAGAATAAAGATTCTGGAGATCGACTGAAAATAGAAATAATTAAAAAGCTCAAATTATCACATAGCCCTCTACAAAACAAACTATCCACCAATTCCTTGTTCACAGTCAAAACATTTCACTCTCTTATCACCACCCTAGAGGCATACAAAAAGAACAATTTCTTCGTGGTTGATGACACAGGTATGGACTCGTCTATTTTCACACACTCTTTGCATGAAGTGTCAAATAATAGTATCTTAAATACTGTTAAACACCCACAAAATGTTGGTATACATTGTACGGCTAATATTAGAGATCTAGCATCATGGACTGGCATTCATTCATTTACTACATTTGCTTCTAAGCTAGGAATATGTTTTGAATCCATGTTGAAAGCCAACATTTCTTTAACAGTTATCGAACACTGAATGGGATGGAACAACACCAGACCCATAAATATAGACACAACACAATTAGAAAAGCTTAACCTATAGAGACACACGTACATAGAGCACTATTTTTACCATAAATATAGCATCTTGGGATGGTTGTAGCGCTTGCACTACCTATAGAAGGAGAGTTATTAGAAGATTCGTCTTTACTCACAAAGTTAACATCATCACCCTTCAGGAAAATAAAACCACTCTTTCCTCATAAAGGTAAACACATCAATGAATGGATTCAAATACCACCTAGCAGTTTCAAAGGTGGTATTATCATCGACCTCAACAAATAAAGTTCAAAATTCTCCACCAAAACTTGTGAAATACAATATCATTATCACTGTCTTAATTCTTCTTGACCAGATCACCTAGTCTTTCGTGGGTGATTACAGAGAACCTAGCCATGATAAACAAATATTTCTTAAAGAAATTAGGATTTGACAAACACTTTGACATCTACATAATGGTTAATTGAAGGGGACTTCAATCTCACTAGATATTACACATAGTGTCTCAATACACAATCTACCATTGATCAATACCAATCTAGATTTGACTTGACTTTCAAACGCTTCAAATAAGACTACCATCTTCTTGATGTTTCCACTAACAATTCATACTTCACATGGGATTGAAAACACCTATTGGCTAAACTTGACCATTTTCTTTTCTCTCGAATATTGGGTAATTTTATTTCGAGAAGGACTTAGGAAAATCCCAGCCCTTAGCACTATGTGCTCATACAAAGATTTGTTTACACAAAGGAAACAAAACCAAACAAGCCCTAAGGAAAAATCTCACCCCCGTTAACGGGAGGTGAGTTGTATAAAGTACCTAATAAGGCTGTATCACAGTCACTCCTTCGGGTCAGTCTAGAGAGTCTACCCGACCACAAACTGAATAGGAAAAAGCATACTGGTAAGATGGGCACAACTGATCTCAGTCGTACTCCTTGTGCACGTGATCATGCTCGTGCCCAACGCAACTCGAGCCGGATACAACGACCAAGAAGTGTGTTGTGTCACCTCGCACCACTTGGCCTCGTCCGACATCTACTCATCAGTGGACATCTCAAACAATGGCAAGCCCGCGCGGTAGCTGTTCCTTCCATTCTGGATGTGCAAACAACATGTTCCTCACCGACATCCTAACTCGTGCCGCCAATGTGGCACTAGGTTGTCCCTGTTCACCATGTCTTCTTTTGTTTCTTTCCATCCAAATAAAGTAAGTAGTTGTAGCAAGAGCGAGGAACACAAGGTCCCTCGTGGGTGCATCCATCCACATAGTGGTGATGTCACGTTGCGTGTAAGGATTTAGATCCATCACCCCCTGGTTACACGTCATGAGTGTAGACCATACAACAGATGTATATGGGCATTGAAAGAATAGGTGCGACGTTGATTCTTCACCACCATTACATAGCGAGAACGATGTGTCATAGTCCACACTCCATCTCACAATTCGATGCGCCATGAGTAGTCCATTGTTGCATGCTTTGTGTACTGTAGCTACCCATCAGGGAATGCAACGTGCATGCCAGAGTGCTTTGGCAAACGTACACTCAGGTCTACGTGGACGAACAACTTGCCAAAAATCAGGAAATGTCTCACTACGCAAGTGTTCACCGCTATCATTGAGTGTATATAAGGCTTGGCAATTTCTATATTCGTCAACCATTCTCCTCCATGTGTATGAGAAGCTTTGTCTCATAGGGTGTTGTACATCAAGCAAGTGCCCATAGCGTCTCCTCATCCATCGTGTCCAGACCGAGTCAGTGTTTGTGAGAAACCTGTCCACTTTCTTTCTCATTGCCCACTTTGCTAGATCTTGGAAATTTTTAAGCCCCAATCCACCTTCTTCAATTGGGTAGGCCATCTTCTCCCAAGCAATGGTGTGCGCTTTACCACCCCATAGGAAATGGGCAGCAATTGTCTAGATTCTGTCTAGAACAACACTGGGTACGTGGCCTTGCATGACCCAGAAAGTGATAAGACACAAGATGTTGGCTATCGTAAGAGCCACTCTACCTGCAAAGGACATACGATGGAGTGTCCACCAATCAATCATTTCCCTCAATCTATCCGTGCATGAACCATAGCGTCTAGCATAGACCGTCCTGGCAGTAAGAGGAAACCCCAAATAAGTACTCGGTATCTCATGCATAGGCATGCCAATGGCTGAAGATAGCAGCTCACCTGTCTATCTAGCCATCTTTGAGAGAAACACCATGGATTTGGTTTGGTTGGCATGTAACCCAGTGATGGTAAAAAATTTGTCCAGTCCTTCCTTTGTTGCTCACAGATTCGCAATCGTCCCATCTAAGAACATGAGGACATCATCGCTGAATATTAAGTGGGAAAGCACTGGTGTGCGTCTCACTTTAAACGTTTTGAGGCTGCCCCTTCTTTCCATATCTTCTAGAATGAGCGTGAGCTGCTCCATAACAAGGGTGAAGAGTAACGGTGATAGCGGGTCACCTTGCCTTAGACCCCTATTACTTGTGAATAAACTACTTGGTTGTCCATTGACCAACACCGAAAAGGAGGCAGATTGGATACACTCCTTTATCCATCGTATCCAAGTGTGTGGGAAACCATAGTCCTCCAACAGTGCCCATAAGCTTTCCCAAACAACATGATCATATGCTTTTGAGATATCGAGCTTGATGCAAACCTTTGGCTTGTTCCTCTTCAACTCAAACCCATGGAGAAACTCCCCAGCAAGTTGAGCACAATCGCTGATGTTTCGACCTGGTATAAAAGCTCCTTGGTTTTTTGAAACAAGTGTGGGCAGTACCGCCTTGAGCCTAGATGCAAGTAGTTTTGCCCAAATCTTGTATAAAACACCACAGCAGGCTATGGGGTGAAAATCCCTCATAGAGGAGGCCATCATCATCTTAGGAATGAGGGCTAGGAACGCATGGTTGCATTCCCACAGCATGCTTTGTCCCTCTGCTAGCCACACTATTGCATTGTATACATCCTTGCATTTGACCGGCCATGCATGTCTATACCATTTGGCGTTGAAACCATCCGGGCCCGGGGACTTATCCACACCTATGAACCATAAAGCCTCCTTCACTTCAAGAGGTGAGACCTTGGCACACAGGCTCCCCTTTTGTGCTTCAGTAAGAATGCGTTCTGGCTTCATCATGGTTTGGTTATGTGTGCCTCCCTGTCCATTGTATAGGTTGGTGAAGAATTGTACTGCCTCCGTGCACAGGTCATCATGTACACTCACTTTCCGTCCATCATTAGATATAAGTTTGTGGATGGTGTCTTTGATGATCTTCCTCTTCATCGCGCCTTGGTAAAAGGAAGTGTTGAGATTCGCATCCTTAATCCACCTTGTGCGACTCCTTTGGTAGAAATAACCTTCTTCTACTTTGGCTAGCGCCTCCAGCCAGGCTTGTAGTTCCCTTTCCGCTTCAATTAACCCTTGGTTCATAGGATGGTGTTGAAGTTCTTTACTAACATTCTCAAAATCGTGGAGAGCATCGTGTTTGAGTTTGACAATGTTGCATTTTTCAGCAGCCCATCTCTTGATGCATTTCTTCATGTTTTGAAGCTTCTTAGCCATAACGAACATAGGATTTCCTTCTAGTTGGAGGTCCCATCCTTCCTTGAGTACTTGGTCATAACCATCCCACTCTAACCAGTAGTTAAGAGATCAGAACAGTTTCTTCTTGCGTGTGGTCACTGGTGTGCCAAGCAACCGTGTCACCAGTGCAGCATGGTCGCTTATCACTGCAGAGAAGGTCAGGCTTACCACCACGTTCCCAAACAGTTGTGTGAATGGGTCATTTGCCAACACACGGTCCAGTTTGCATGCTACCCTCGTGTCTTCGTCTTGTAGGTTAGTCTACGTGATGTCTCCCCCCCTTGCATAAGGCGTTCTATCAGGCTAGATGTGGCCAAGGCGTCGTTGAAGTCCAGGATAGCTCGTAGGCCACATTCGCGACGTCCTTTCTTCTCCCATGCGAATTGTGTGCAGTTGAAGTCCCCCATCAATAACCATGGCCCGCTCACCATGTTGGATATGTTGTTGATGTTGGACCATAGTTGTCTCCGCTCGCTTGTTGTTGTATATCCATACACCACAGTGATGGATAAGTCTACCCCTCCTTTATTGTGGCAGCATGTAGTGATTGTCTGGGGGGTAGAGTAGATAGCCTCTACCTCCCAAACCCTTGGGTCAAAACCCCAACATATGTGTCCACCTTCCACCTGTTCATGGTTAGAAAGAAAACTCCAACCGACTGGAAATAGTGTTCTCACCTTGGCAATGTTGCCCTTCATGACGTGAGACTCAATGATGGTAGCAAGAGAGGAGTTTGCTTCACGGATGACTCCTCTAATCTCACCTTGACGGTAGGATTCCACACCTCCTCTCACATTCCATGCGAGAATGGTCATTTAGTCACTTTGGCCACGTTGTGATCTGTCACGCGGTAATAGTGATATGATGACCTGCTCGCTGCCTCTTGCTCGTGTGCCTTGCCTTCCTCCTTCTCACACATCACCCTTCTTTTTTCCTTCCTCGCCTCCCTGTATCCCAGCATGGGATCAACAGTTGCTTGCTTCCCTGCTCGAGTCTTCTTAGGAGGTCCATTGTTGGACCTAGGTCCCACCCGTTTGTATTTTGGGGTCTTCGGCGTCATCCTAGGTCTTGGTTCCTCTTCTGTAGATCCTTTAGGCACTGAGTCTGTGGATTCCATACTATCAAATTCTCTGTCGAGAGGGTTGTCCCTAGGGATGGCCGTTTCATCATCATCCAAGTTGAACGGGATCGTGGCTGAGTTTGGAGTGATGATTGCCCCCGACGTATACGAACAGATGGTATTTAGCAGATCTTCCTCCGAGAAGTGTGGGTAGTCCTCCTCTTCAATGTCTAGGGTTGCTATGTTGTGGGTCATATGGCCCTCTTCATCAAAACATGACTAGTCTCCCTCCTGGTCAGCGTTAAGACGCACACATCTAGCCACCATAACTGATGCGGTCCACGTAGGTGGGGGTGTCACTGCCACGTGGGCATCCGGACCCTCTTGGATCAGATCAGTAGCGGAACCCGCAAAGGAAGCGCTACCCTTAAACTTCGTATCCTGGTCAAATCCACGAGCCTCATTGAAAACCCCCTGGTCATTTGAATTTGAATGGACCCATTTGAATCAGAATTGGTTTGGTCCCTATTTTGAATATTTTCCAAATTCAAATCTATTTCAATGTGTTCGCTTCCGTTAATGTCCCCCATTAATGAAATTCCCGAAGAAGTAGGAGGGTCATTTGACCCATTGACCTCCTCCACCGCCTCTGGCTCAACGGGTGGCGGCGCCGCCTCCTTGGCCGCCGTTTGGGTGGCACCGTCGATTGTGGTCGTCGTCCCCAGACTGTTAACACCACAATCTTGGGCCTCCGTCGCCTCACTGTGATCTTGTTGCTATTGCTGCGGTGGTGGTGGTCTCCTTGAACGGGATCGGCCTATGCGCACCGAGCCAACACTAGATGGGCAACACTCCTCAGTGTGTCCAAAAGCTACGCAGGCTTTGCAACGCCTTGGGTAATATTCATATTCCACCGGGCATGGAATAACATCTCCGCATTCCACCCAAAGATCAACAAAGAGCGTTGGATCCTTCTCCACAGAGAACTCAATCAACACTCTCGCGTAATCAGGGTTGGTACCCCTCTCCATCCTAACATCCATGCGAAGGAGATTACCGAGGAAGCTTGCCGCCATACTTAGAATTTCCACCGAGTTGAGCAATCCCAAGGTCGGGAACTTGACCCAACATGGAATGGTAGACATAAGATCATGTTCCAAGGATGAAGATGGTCCCCATTATTACTCAAGAACCACTTTTCCATCATAGAACCAAGGTCTAGATGCCATAGCCTGATCTCTGTCTGAGGATTCTTTAAAAGAAGCAAAGAAGAATATGTTCTCCTTCTTGGTGATCTCCACATGACCCGTAGGTCTCCATGAACGAAGGGCCCAAGATTTCATTGGAACAAGGTGGGGGTTGGCGTCCATGACATGAAAGTTCAGTGTCTTCTCCCACCTTCCTTGAATCTAATCCATATGCTCTTTATGGATCATCGCCACGAGATGACCATCTCCGTTGTGTACAAGCGACACTCTTTTAAGCTCAAGGTGTGGTGCGTCCGACCCTAGGGTTTCCTCACACACACCTCCTTCCATCCACGACGAAGGATTTGGTTTGAACGTCCAAGCCCTAGGTGGTCTGTCGCCTCCGGTGGCCATCACCTCAGGCGGGCCATCACCACCCGAAGAAGGACCCGCCCTAGCGGTGGTTCGATCCGAGGACCGTCTGCCCACCGCAGAAGCATGTCGACTCCCTCCTCTCCAAGCACCCCCTGCCGCACGAGCCACATAGCGATAGGCGTTCACGGATAGCGTACTCCTCAACGTCAGGGATGGGAACGTCCACCACATTTGCCTTCCCCTTCTCCACCCGTGTGTCCTCTTCCCTCTGCATAACAACCTCACGAGAGCCATCTCCTGATGGTGCACTGCTACCTCCACCTCGAGCCGATCCGCCTCCTCTACCTCTTCCCACACCCTCGTGAACTCCTCCACGAGCCGCCATGTCATTCTTCTCCAACTCTTGTTGCCGCTCCACTACCAATGTGAGCCGGACACCTCTCGTCCCCTTGTTCTTGCCACGCCGGACCATGCTGGTAGCAACCACGTGGCGGGCGCTAGGTAGCCGGTAATGGGTGGGTGTCGCCCAGTAGGGTGCTGGACGATGAGCGCCGTTGGGTGCCCTCGTTCTAGAGAGAAGGTAGAGCCTCACCTAGAGAGAGAGGGGCGCGGGTGCCCTTGGATCTTAGGACCATTTTCTTTTCTCCCAATCATGGGAGTACTCCTATCCTCTAGAATTTTCATCAAAATCTACAAAACCTATTTTGAATCATTTTCCTACACTGCTTAATACTAAATATGAACCTTGGAGAAAAACCACTCCATTTTGAAAGCTTTTGGATCAGACACCTTGATTTCAGAACACTCATTCACCAAGATTGGCCCATGCCATCTAATCCACTAGAACTAGGATGGGACATACACATAAAACTTAAATACATCATACATAATCTCCCCAACATTGAAATTTCACCAAACTGAGTGATATTCATTGTGCACTCAAAGACAAAATCCTTGCTCCTATAACTAGACCACGACCCCTATGTGGAAAAGAAAGAGATAGAACATCTACTACTACAAAATGACATCATGTGGAAACAAATATTTAAAATCAAATGGAAGAATGAGAAGAAAGTAACATCAAATCCTTCTGGAAATGTAACAATAACACTACAAAAAATAAATTCATTTACAGCCTCAATATCCAAGGTCAAGTCACCACAAATAAACACATTATAAGATCACATATTATAGAACATTTTCAAAAACTTTTCAAATACATTCACAACATTTCCCTACTTTTTTCAAATCCATTGGATTATCCTATGCCTAACTTGTATTAAAAATCTAGACATACTCACTGACATCTTCATGGACTCTGAGGTTAAACTAGTTGTTGACCAATTGGGAACTGATAAATCTCCAGGACCGGATGGCCTTACGTTAGAATTCTATCAACATATGTTGGAACACTTACACATAGACTTCCATAACCTTTTTTAGTACATACATGATGATATCACTCTCCAAATTGATATCCTCAATCAAACCAATATTAGACTTATCAAGAAATTTGATCTTCCTTTCCCGGTCCACTAATTTAGGCCTATAGGTCTTAACAATTCATCCTATAAAATCATTGCCAAAAGTCTCAGTTCTAGGATGAAAAAACACATGAACTCGTTATCTGACAAAAAAAATGTGCATTCCTTAAACACACAAAAAATCAAGATGCATAAATAACGGTCAAAGAAACTATACACTCATGCCACACTATAAAAACACCTCTACTGACCATCAAATTTGATTTGAAAAAAACCTTTGATAATATCAACTAGAATTGTCTATACAACTCTACAAAGGAATGGTTTCCCTAATAGATGGATACACTAGATCAAATCATGTATCATGCACTTCTCAACCATCATCAATGGGGTACCATTTGGATATTTGAAGAGTACAAATGGTCTCTACTAATGTGACTCTCTATCTCCTTATTTGTTCATCCTAGTTACATCTATCCTCACTAGAATGACCAAATTAGGGGGCTCACCATGGACTTATCTTGACTCCCAGTGAGTGTAAGGAAAACATACTTCAATATGTTGATGACACCATCATTTTCATTGATATGAGTGACTCTAACATTATTTATACCATTCATATCTTGGTTCTATTCTCATACATTTTAGGACTCAAAATCAATCTTCACAAATCAAAAATTATTGGCACACATGCCAACATTGTTGGCATTAATCCTTATAAAACACTACTCAACTATTAGAAACATTCCCCTTCACCTACCCGAGCCTCCCAGTCTCACCATCTCCTTGCCAAGAACCACCTGAAATCCTTGTAGTTAGACTTAACTATCGCCTTTCCCCATGGAAGACATATATCCTCAACCTTGCAGGAAGACTTACACTCCTTGGCAGTTCACTTACATCACTAGTACATACTTCTCAATTGTATTTCACTCCCTTCACATATTCAAAAATCTACCAATCATATTAGAAGGGAATTCCTTTGAAAGTATGTGGTACAAAAGATTCACATGGCGCAATGGGACAATATATGTGTCCCAAAAATAAATAAAGGCTAGGATATCATCCACACTAAAATTCATACACAATGATTGATCCAATTTTTTTTTACAACACTGCTCATACCAAAAACATATTGGAAAGAAAAATTGCCAGATAAAATAGTACCAATATAAAAATCCATGGTGAAATATTTAAAAAGGGGCCATCCCCCTTTGGAAAAGTAGTCCAAAGTCACACCGAGCTACCTTCACCACTGAAGAAGCTCCTACAACCTCCTTTCCATAGCCTCCAACCTAGGAGTAGCAAAGGAGAACAAAATACAATAAAAGGAACAAGATTGGAAGAAAGAAACAATGTTACCAATTAAGTACATCGCTTTGATCCTATATCAAGCGTATTGATCTCCTTTCCACTGTGGATGAACATGGTAGTGTGGTGTCTAGGAGATACTAAGCTATAGGACACTAATGTAGAACACAAGGAAAACAAATTGCAAGTGTAGCTCAGCTTGTTGCTCACAAAGAATGAATCTCAAGTGTAATTCTATGCACAAGTGATGATTTGGGTGTCCTATAGCTTGTCCTATTTACAGGAGTGGTTTTCTAATGCTTGGGGACGTTCTAGACACCTTCTAGGGTGTCCTTAGTGCTCAACTAACCGTTATGTGTCCACTAATTACATTGCAATGACTAGTTGTTTAATGCTGAAAAGTGTAGTCCAGAACCTTTCTCAGTCGAGAAGTTTGTCGACCGAGAGTCTCTCGTCGAGGAATTTGTCGACCGAGGGTAAGTCTGGAGTAAGTGTATTGCAATGTTCAATTCAACTCCCAACTACTTTTTCTAACTCAGTCTAATGACTAGGAGGGTCTATTCTCGGTCGAGGACTTTGTCGACCGAGAGTGTCTCGGTCGAAGTTTTTGTCGTCCGAGAATATCCCTGATTCAATGTATTCATTTACTGTGTGTGTGTATCAATGTGCAATTGTGACGCTAAGTTAGAAGATGACCTATCTAAGTGCTGTGTGTGGATAGGGAAGATCTAAACGCTTGATTTACATGATATCTAAGTACTTGTACATTATATAATTGCACAAGTTTTTACATTTGATTACAATCAAATTTAGCACATCGATCTTCCAAGTCTTTGCTATCCACCACCTTATATGTTTGTCCCTAAAACACTAAAATAGCAAGTTAAAACCACAAGAAAGAAATTTTTGTCATCATCAAAACAAAGGGATTATATTAATGTCCAATTTATCCAACAATCTCCCCCTTTTTGAATATGACAAACATTTCCAAAATATAAATCAAGGAAATGTAAATCATATGAGTTTCATACCTAAAGTTTACCTTTTGCAGCCATTCTCTTGTTTGCAAGTGTGTGCTAACTGAGAGATTATGAAACTCATTTTACTTTATGTTATTGATTTTATATTATTTATCCCCCTTTGTCATTTCAAAAAGATAACCAAGCTAATCATTAAGTATGACTTTTATTTTTTCCCTTAATTTGATAATTTGATACTCAATTTTTAAAGCAAGGGTAATCAACACAATTTAATGCAAACCACTTATTTTTATGTCAAATTTAACCACAATATATTTCTCAATTATGTTAATCCTTGAAATGATAGGAGATCCTTTTAGATTCATGGAATATGTGTTTTGATTTCTCATCCATTTTATAAGGGATGTTAAGCCCCGAAAATGATATGAGATCCATTTAGGCTCGTGATGGATACATATATTGATTTCTCATCCATTTTACAAGGGATGTTAAGCCCCAAAAATGATATGAGATCCATTTAGGCTCATGATGGATACATATATTGATTTCCCATCCATTTTACAAGGGATGTTAAGCCTTGAAAATGATATGAGATTTTCTTTACGACATAGTAGGATCAAGAAATATATTTCTAATCAATAATGAGGGATGTTAAGCCCATAATGATATAGAGAGTCCATTTTAGATCAAGATAATTTAATAATCCTAAGGTCATATCAAGTTTTTAAAGTTTGATTTGATCAAGATTTATCATAATGTTTACGAAGTTTTGTGAGCTCCTTCTTAATCTTATAGTCAAGATAGTTTTTGTGAGCTCCCCCTTAATCTTATAATCAAGATAATTTAAGGATTCTAAGGTCATAATAAGCATTAGATCATAATAAGTTAACCTTTTATGAGAGCTATGCACTAAAATCTTATTTTCAATATACTAAGATTGAATGCAAGGAAATGATTTACAATTAAGTATTTTGTCAATCTTATTTTAGGTCGACCTTGACTTTGACCTGTGCGCACCTCGATTGATTTTTATTTCGACTGAGAGGCAATTTTTGCAGATTTCCAGTTTAAGCATTCACAATGATCCACTTGATTGAATATTTGAAACATAGCTTACAGAGTATCATATAAAAAGTATTCATGTATAACAAGGATGATATCATTTTCCATAAGCTAAGCACAAGATAATCATTTAACTTATATGTCAAGATGCATTTGTGCCATAGAGATTTACCTTAATGCAAAAATGGCATTTTTAATGATAACATCATCTTTATGTGTAATGAGATGAATCACTATGATCATTTTGAAAACAATATCCATTCATGGTTCATATATATATATATATATATATATATATATATATATATAGATCAAAGATTATTTTAGGCAAACCAAGTAAAGGATGAAACATAATGATTATGGTGCAATAGTAAAGGCATATCCATAATACAATGATCATGATAGAAAAATAGAAGCATATCCATAATTTCATGAAATATAATGATCATGATTATTTAAAAACAAATTTCAAGACACATGATTTCTATATAGATAAACCAAGGAATACTTAGGACAAACCATGTGGATTATGATAAAATAGTAATTTTCTTGATTAAATCAACATGGTTCATAATTTTCAGATTTAAGCCAAACCATGTAGGAGATGAACCAAAATAATCTCATGAGAAGCAAATCCATGATTTTCTTGATTGAACTTACTCAAATAATCACATTTTTCAATTTTATTATACTCAATGTAGAGAATCATACCTTTTAAGGAAGATTTATCAAGGCAATACCTTTTTTTCATGATCAATCATGGTTCATCAATGTTCAAATTTAAGACAAACCATGTAAATGAACATGCTTAATCATTTCAAGAGAAATAGCAATTGAAGGCTTTACAATGTGTGCATTGATTTTAAGAAAACATTTCTGGTTTCTATTTGCATATAGTTTTTGATCACATAATTAGTAAATTTACAATATGTTACATAAGGATATCAAGAATCAACATATAGATCATGATGCAAATTATCAATATGTGATTTGAGAGTTGTCTCTAAGATTTATGATTCATTCATAATTTCCAATCAATTTTCATTTATACCAAATTTATAGCAAGTTTAAAGCAAACTGAACCAGTTAAATAGGTTTTCCAGAACCTTATTCGGTCGAACTCTTTCTCGACCGAATTCTTTTCGGTCGACATTCTTTCCGACTGAAAAGGTTGTGGTATTTCTGATTTTATCAGTTAAAATTCAGTCCAATAAATGTTCGATCAAATTTATCTCAGTCGAAGTCATTTTCGACCGGAGTGGTTACTATTTTTCCAGATTTCTACAGGTTAGAGACAGAAACTACTTCAGTCGATAATTTTCTCGATCGACGTTGTCTCGGTCAAAGATTTTGTCGATCAAGATTATTTATGTACTGTTTTCATTAATTTGTTTATGTTAGTTTTAAACTTGAGTTATTGCAATAAGATAAAGTACTAGTCTATTTAGTTGAGATGAGACATTAAGATATTCAAATGAAGTTTTAGCTCAAATCTCAACTTAATCATATTCAAATTTGCTAAGTTTGATGTCTTGGGACCCAAACTAATTAAACATCCCTTTTCTTGTATGGGCATGAAAAAGAGTAATGTCCAAGACGCAAGCAATAGTGACAACAAATAGAATCAATTTCATTTCTTTTGAATTGTTCTTGGGTACATACATGATCTTAGTCTTAGGTGCTTGTGTTCTTCTAGTTTAGGTTGATAGGATTTCTCTTTTGGAACATATCCTAAACCTCTCCTTCCATTATAACTAGAAGAATTTTTCAGAATCTTATCAAGAACATCATTGTTTCTCAAGCTACTAATTTCTCTTTGTAATTTAGCAATCTCATCCATTTTCTTTTTGATATCTAACTTTGCTTGATCTAGATCAGATGATAAAGTATCTCTTATTTAACAATAGCATCATAATCTAGATGAGTACACAAGATAGGTTGTGATTGAAGATCATTCAATTTTGCAAGCAATTCAACCTTTTCTTGGAAAAAGAAAATTATGATTTGTCTCAAGAGTAAGCAATTTTGTATTGCAATCATTAAAAGATGATTTCAAGGAAGAATTTTCAGAAATAATACTTTCCTTTTTAGAAGCAAGATCATCTAATTGTGCATACAATTCCTCATTAGTTTTAGTAACTCTTTTTAGTTTCCTTTTACAATCAATATATTTATCATGTAATTCCTCAATGCTAGAAACTAAATCTTCTTTAGATAAATAAAAAAGGCTTACCTCTTCTTCTTCTTCTTCATTTGTTGTAGCAATAAGGCACTCTACTTTTTTTTCTCCATCTTCACTATCATCACTTGAATCATCCCATGCATCTTTGTAGGCTTTTTCTTTCTTCTTGTGAAATGATTTCTTTCCCTTCTTAAGTTTGGGACAATCACCTTTTAAGTGTCCCTTTTTACCACATTCAAAGCACCTGGAAGAAGAAACACTAGAAGTTTTATTAGTTTTAAAACTCCTATACTGCTTACCGTTTACAATGAGAGTTTATTCTTCACTATCATCTTCACTTGTGTCATGACTAATCTTGGTTGATGCTTTGAATGCAATGTCCTTTCTTTTCTCCTTCTTGTGTTCAGCTACCAATCTTTCTTCTGACTCCAAGGTTGCCTCATGTGCTTCTAAGTTGCTAATGAGTTGCTCCATCCTTAGTTGAGTGAGGTCATTGGCTTCTTCAATTGCAGTCACTTTTGGTTTGTACTTTGGAGGCAAACACCTAAGGATTTTAGACACTTGATCCTCTTCACTAATTGCTTTACCTAAAGTACTCAAACCATTAACAATAGAAGAAAACTTTGCATACATTTCACTAATAAACTCATTTGATTCCATACAAAACTGTTCAAACTTTTGTTTAAGCATACCAATTTTCGAATTCTTCACTTGAACAGTTCCTTCATAAGTAATAGAGAGTCTATGCCGTATTTCATATGTAGTTTCACAATTTGATATTCTATTAAACTCACCTACGAAAATTGAACAATAAAGGATACTTACAGCTTTTGCATTCATTTGGGCTAGCTTTACTGTATTAGCATCCCATGTAGCATACTCCATTTGAGGATGAGTGTAAGAATTTGAAACCATCCTCCATAGATCCCAACTTATCCCTTGAAAGTAGAATTGCATCCTCCTCTTCCAATAGGTGTAGTTGGTGCCATGAAATGGTGGAGGCCGAGCCACAAGTGTTCCTTCCAGGTTGAGGTTGTTTAGTACCCCATCACCCATTTTCTTCAAGACTTGTTAGAGTTCCTTGAAGCCTGCTCTGATACCAATTGAAAAACACTAGAGGTATTGTACTTAACCATAAGAAATCCATCAAATTATGAATGAGTACACACAAGAAGATTGTTTGATTTCTTAACCCTAGGTTCATTTAAGTGAAGTCATCGATTCATTACTCCGGTAGTGTCAATGATCATCACACTAAGTAAAGCCATCATTATCTTACTCTTAACAAGACCACTATATTAAGTGTTATGGAACACCATTGTTTCTTTACTTAGTGAAATCAGCAAAACCCATATTAGACAAGCCATCTATTTATTCACTATAATGAAATCATTTCAATCTCTTTTTATGCACTACCATTGTTTCATCATCTTCAAGTCCAAAATAGTTCACATCTGTGAAAGAAGAAGGTAGATACATATAAACAAAAGCTAGTTAACATTACACAACTATTTGCATGTATGTAAAATAGTTTACAAAGGATTATCATCCACCATCTCAACTATGGTCTAGGGTATGATCAATATAAAGCAAGTTAAGAACAAGCGAGAAAATGAGTTGGAAGCTACATAACTCGCATCAAAGTAGGTGATGAAGGTCCAAAGAGCAAGGTAACTCAAAGAGAGAGGATGAAACCCGAACGTGTATGTACAATGCTCCAAAATAGCTCCTTTCCTAAAGATCAAGGTGAAACTAGGGCAAAGAGAGAAGAAAAGGAGATTTTCATCCATATGTGCACAACCTCTCACCAAGAGAAGCTAGTATTTCGTCCAATGAATAATAAAGAAGAGAGAAAATAGCAAGGAACAAGATATAGATCGAGAACTTACTTGGCTAGGTCAAGAGCTAGGTTAGGAACACCAAACAACCCTAAAGTTGCTTGATCAAAACCCTAAAGTAAAATGCATGGGAGCTCCACAGTGGCCTCTAAGAGATTCTCCTTCTCTACCAAGAAAAGGGGTTGAGCCTCTAAAATAGTAAGAAGGTGAAGGGATTGTATACAGAGTTCATTTGGGTGAAAGAAGGGGTGTATATATACTTTTAGATGAGAGAGAGAGAGAGCAAATGGGTAGAGGTCTCAAAACATGCATGCTACGTGTACAAAAGTCAAAATGTATCCTTATCAATGCATAAAGTAGTTCCATCAGATCTTTAACAAGGTCTCTCATCAGTTTGTGCCTTCATGATCTCATCAGGGAGAGTCATCAGTGAAACCATTGATTTTTCACAACACTTAGCCATTTTGCCAAAACTGACCACCCATCAGATCATGCACATCCACTAGGGTCTCCATCAATTCTAGGGTGTCAAGAGAGATCCATTGGACCCTCGATTACAAGGAGGACCCATCTGATCTTTCCCTTACAAAGTGATACCATCAGATCTTCCATACACTTAGAAAACCCATCATCATACTTAGGTGTAAACCCTAGATTTCCTACCTACCAAGGCAAGGGTAACAAACCGATGGTACATCTAGGGGTATAAAGATGAAACTACATCAAACAATAAGGAGGGAACTATGAAGCATAACATGCATGAGTTAAAATTACATATAAAATCCTATAGTTGGTAAAGTGTATAAAGGTCCATATAAGCACATAAATTGCATAACTTAATCAAAACAATGTCCAAACTGGAAAAATTTGAAATTTATATTTATCACATGATATCACAG
Source organism: Alisma plantago-aquatica (assembly GCA_963693085.1). NCBI lineage: Eukaryota > Viridiplantae > Streptophyta > Magnoliopsida > Alismatales > Alismataceae > Alisma > Alisma plantago-aquatica. Next base: position 91,722,774 of record OY856409.1, read on the forward strand.
AGCATATTAGGGTTTGAGTAAGGGTTTACGCATCCAACTAAGATAAACAAGCATGTTCACCCATAAAACAATGTCAGGGCTCTTACAACCATAAACCCCTAACAGGGATTTTGCCCTCAAAATCCTACACGAAAAAGGATGTGTACTTCTTAAACATCTCATCCTCTAACTACCATGTGGCTTCCTTCACACCATGTTGATGATAAAAACCTTTACTAAGGGTATGGACTTCTAGCTCAGCTTATGCACATGTTTATCTAGGATTAATACAGAACCTTCTACATAAGACACATGCTCATATAACTCAACCCCCACTAGATGTAACGTTTTCTCTGTATCTGGGTGACACTTCCTCAACATGGAGACATGAAAGACATTGTGCAACTTGTGCAACTCTAGCAGTAACTCTAACTTGTATGCCACCTCTACAACACGAGCCGAAATAGGGTATGGTCTTATAAATCTTTGATCTAACTTTCCCTTCTTACCAAACCTTAGCACACACTTCCAAGGGGAAACTTTGAGATACACATGATCTCCAACTTGGACCTCCAATAATCTGTAATGGTTATCTGAATAAGACTTCTATCTATCCTGAGCTACCTTCAATTGATGGTGTATCACTTTAATCTTCTCCGTAGTCTATTGTACTAGCTCGGGACCCAAAAGCCAATACTCACCCACCTCGTACCAACAAAGGGGTGATCGACAATGTCTCTAGTATAAATCTTCATATGGTGCCATGTCTATACTTCTCTAATAGTTGTTGTCATAAGAAAACTCGATAAAACTGAGGTGGACATCTGAACTGTTCAGAAACTATAGAATACATGCTCTTGAAATGTCCTCCAAGCTCTAAATGGTTATTTTGAAATATTGTGATAAACCTCATATGTGTCCCCAAAACTGTATCCAGACATTCCCAAAACCTACTTGTAAACTAAGGGCCCTTGTCAGATACTATGGTAACTAGTATACCATGTAGACGAACTATCTCATCAACATAAATATGTGCCAACTTCTCTGTTTTGTATGTTGTCTTGACTGGAATAAAGTGGGATAACTTGGTCAACCTTTCAACTAGCACCCATATGGAATCATGAGCTTTGCTTGTCCTAGGAAGACTCACCACAAAGTCCATGATAATGTGATCCCATTTCCATTGCAGTATTGGCAAAGGTTGCATTGTCCATGTAGGCTTTTGATGCTCTACCTTGACTTGGTGACAAACTAGACACTTGGCAACGAACTCTATCACGTCACACTTCAGACCTGGATACCCATACAAAGCCTTCAGATTATGGTACATTTTTGTAATTCTAGGATGCATCACGTACATCGAGGAATGAGCTTCCTCAAGTACCATATCCCTCAGGCCATCAACATATGGAACCATTGTCCTATTGTGGAAGCACATTGTCCCATCATCTAACTCATGGAACCCATCATGTTTCCTACTTCCAAACTCAGATGTGATATTATGTATCACAATATCATTTTTCTGTGCATCTCAAATTTGTTTTGTCAATGTTAGCTTGATTTGTAGTTGTGCCAGCAATCCTTCAAATAGAGATACTTCCAACTGTGCATTCATCTACTGAAGCAACACTAACATGTCCCGCTTGTGACATGCCATTGTGTGTAATTGTGCTTTATCTATAGATGATAACGAAGATGACTTTCTGCTCAATGCTTCAGTCACCACATTTGCCTTCCATGGATGATAGTCTATTGTGTAGTCATAGTCCTTAATCATTTCCATCCATATTCTCTGCCTCATGTTCATCTCTTGTTTTGAGAAGATATACTAAAGACCTTTGTGATCTGTGAAGATCTGACACTTTTCCCCACAAGAACCACTACTGCTAACTCCAAGTCATGGGTTGGATAGTTCTCCTCGTGTTTCTTAAGTTGTCGTAAAGAAAAAGAAATCACATTCTTATCCTACATCAACATGCATCCCAAACCGTTCTTTGAAGCATCACAGAAGACTATGTAGCCTTTCCCTTGCTCTAGCAGCACTAATACTGGAGCACTGATCAACTTCTCCTTTAATAATCAGAAAGAAACTGACACATATCATCCCAAACAAAAGGAACACCTTTCCTAGTTAATTTGGTTAGGGGTAACACACTGACACTAAAATTCTTAATGAATCTCTTGTAGTAGCCTACCAAACCTAGGAAGCTCCAGACCTCGATCGGTGTCTTGGGATATTCCCACTCCAACACAGACTATACCTGCTTAGGTTCTACACAAACATCCTTAGCAAATATGACATGACCCAAAAAAGATACCTCAGTCAACCAGAACTCACACAACTGAACTTGAGATACAGTCAATGTTGCCTCAACAACTCCAACACTTGATGAAGATGCTACCTCAACAACTCTAGCTCTTAACAAAGATGTTGCTCATGCTACTGACTATCCCTGGAGTATATTAAGATAGAATTTATAAACACTACCATGAACTGATCAAGATACATCCTAAACACCCTATTCATCAGATCCATAAATGGTACTGGTGCATTAGATAGGCCAAACGGCATAACCATGAACTCATAATGGCCATACCTAGTCCTAAAATAATTCTTAGGTATGTCATCTTCATTGATCCTCAACTTGTGATATCCTGACCTCAAGCCTATCTTGGAAAATAATGTAGCACCCTCAACTGGTCAAACAAATCATCAATCCTCAGAAATGGGTCTTGTTCTTCACTGTAACTTTGTTCAACTGCTGGTAATCTATGAAAACCCTCATAGAACCACCTTTCTTCTTTACAAATAGCATGGGAGCACCCCAAGGAGAAGTGTTAAGTCTGATGAAACCCTTATCCAACAACTCTTGCAACTATTTCTTCAACTTTTGCATCTTCCTATAAGGTGTTTGTGTTATGGATTGCGTCTAGGAATTAGATTGATCTCAAATTCAATCTCTCTAAGGGGTGGAACTCCATGGAAATCATTTGGAAAGACATCCTCGAACTCATACACTACATGTACTTCCTAGATACTAGGACTCCTCACCTTGGTATCCACAACATGTGCTAGGAAATCCTCAAACCCTCGATCATCAACTTCTCTATTATTAGCATTGGCACCATGTAGGAAGAATCTTCCTATCTCCTTATAAAATCCAAGAGACATATCCATCACAGAACATCGTTTCCTTGGAACTATAGTCCACTTGTACCTCTCTAAGGTATCCATTCCTAGGATCACATCAAATATGTGCATGTCAAGTGGCATAAGATCCACTTGAAAACTGCATTCTGAGAAATAAAGAACACAAGATGGACACACCTCACACAACTTAGCTTAACCAACTAAAAGGGTTTCTAGAAAGAGGCTATTAGATCTACTACAAAGAGGAATCTAATAACTATTTATCACCTCTCTAGTGATAAATGAGTGCATTGTACCCAGGTCAACTAAAACATATACGAAAGAAGAAGTAGATAAGTCAGAATGAAAGAGTTCCATCTGACATGTCACGACTCATGGATTGACCAATCCGTCTAGATGACTCATATCATAGAATCTAGATGTCACATGTTGTCATCCTCTCCCTCAGATAGATGGTCCAGATGACCCCACCTATGATTCCAGACAACATCCTCTACCACCACCATTGCCATATTGTTGTTGTTGCAAGCCCTACTGACTCGGCCTCAGCTGTTATGTCACTTCGTTATCCTTCATAGGGCACAAATACCTCACATGCCTAACTTTTCCACACTTGAAACATGTCCTTGAAATCATATTGTGGCCTAGATGGCCCTATCACTGATATTGACGATGCACTGTTCGCCCCTCCTGGCAGAAAATTATGACCTCTCCCTTTACTAGAGTACCATTGTGACTGTACTCCTTGGAAAAGATTGATCTCTACTATGACTGCTAGTATTGTGATGATGAGAATCTAATCCTCTTGAAGCCACTAAATGATTGTCCTTGAAACTGTGTTGGCCTCTTCCTAGCATTGACTTCACGCTTCTCAAAAGAAGACCTCTCGATCCTTCTTACATACTGCACAAAAGTAAAGAACTTCTTCCTATTCTCCAAATCAGATGCCATCACAGAAAACTCAAATTTCAAACCCTTCTCAAACCTTTGAATCCTCTCCTTCTCTATTGTTTCCATGTGAGGACAAAACCTCAGCATCTCCATAAACCTTGCCTCATAGTCATTGACCCTTGGTGCAACCTTTCAAACTAAGTTGTCTTCTCATCCATATACATCTCTAGGAAGTAGTGGCTCATGAACTTTCATCAAAACTCTTACCAACTCACTACCACTCCCTGTCTCTTCTCTTCTTCTATGGCCCACCAATGGCTAACACTGCCCTTCAATAGGTAAACATCATGTTTCACCTTGTCCTCATCTGGGATGTTTAGGATCTCGAATGCCTTCTCCAACTCGATTAACCACATTTCGGTGTCTTCCATGTCTTCTATACCCACGTACTCAGTACGTCCCACGTGCTCCAACCTCTCGAATGTCTTCCCTGGACCCTGAGATTCCGCATTAGGGACAACGACCTAGCTTGAGGTACATGTGCCCGATCCGTAAAATGTGTAATTGTTGCAGTGAGTTATCCAAACATGGACTAGAAAGCTAGATTATCCATGGATGCAGGGTCAAACAGAGGTGCTGCCAGCTAGTCTGGCCCTAGCTCAGGTATTCTTCCATCTCATAATGGCCTCCTACCACCATCTCCTAGCGCAACATAACTACTGTCAGTATGATCTTCATGTTCTCCAAACATATCTGCATAAGCATAAGCTATGATCAAATATATTGGATTACGTAAGAAAAAACACAAAACCTAAGTCCTATGTCCCTATAGACTCAGCGAACCCTAAGCTCTGTTACCAACCAAATTGAGGCAACCTGTCACAGTAAATGAGATTACTCAAAACCAAAACATGACTGATCACTAATTATCCACATCACCAATCAGAGGGATAAATAAAACTGAAATAAACTTATAAAACATGTCAAGGATCATTTGCATATTAGTCCAAAATCTTGCATAAAATCTCATATTGTACCAAGCATTTACATAAGTTTCTAGTGACCTCAGCCACAACTTGTATACAAAAGTGTATCCACATATATATGACATGTAAAAACATCAATGTACGACCAAAAACTCAAGTCGAAACATATCATCTACAAAACTTCCCCTGCCCATACCTGAGAGTACATGGATGACTCTAGGACTAACTAAACAACTAGCCAACCTTCTTCTCCTAATGGTCTCCAATCTGCTCCGCCTCACTACCATTGGTCTGATGACGTTGTTGATGATCACCTAAAAAGATGTGGTGAACCACACGGTGAGACCCATGTCCCAACGAAAGATATAACTCTCAACAACATGTTTAGCTTACAACAGGTTATGATATTAAATAGACAAGCAAATAGTATTACAAAGTTAAAATATTTAACATAGGATGCGAATGAATAGAAATAACTAACACCATTTAAACAATTGATTTCTCTTACCATATTATATATAAGCTAAACATTATAAGAAATAAGGCAAGGGTTATCATCCAATGTGAATCGTCGTATAACCGTAACAGATATGCTACACAAATGTATTACACATTTTATTAAGCCCTGGGAAGTTTGAGGAATACCACTCAAACTTTCAATTGACCACTACAAAGTCGTAATCATTTCCTTACAAGATCTATGAGATTCAAAATCCTAAGATCTCTTTCCCTCGGTCAGTATGAGTCTTCCATAACAACATATTAGTCAATATGCAATCAACCTAGTCCTCCCTGGGTACATACGCCATGACATTAGAAACTAGGGTATTCAACCCTATCACCTGAGGTACAATAGCAACTTTCCTCACTCATATCACATATAAATATTCATTCATATGAGATACAGCCTTGAATGTTCTTCATAACCTTGGAATCAAGATGCCAAAGATATAACCTCCCTGCACCCGCATATACTCAATAGTATACAACTTCAAGTTTCCCTTCTGAAATACTCATTTTTCTACCCAGCAAGAGTCCTAACCCTAGAATAGCTCTATGGCACAGGGCACTACATGATTAATATTTCACTTGATTAGTTATTTACAATCAGATGAGTTTAGGATGCATCAATCAAGTTACATGCAAACTCTAAAAGATTCTACAAAACATTGGTATATGACAACTTCAAAAGATATAAAACATATGAGATACATGTTCTTTATCACAACATCATTGGATAGTAGTCCACTACCAAATCATGAGGCGATTACACCTCCACTAGGACATAACACAACCCACAATCCATTAAGGCCAAAACAAAAATCATCCTCCTGTAAGCACATCATTATTATCTGATCTTTGTATAAGGTTCATCATTTCTCCATTAACTTACCATTTTAGGATTAGTATAAATGTGCATCAAACATATGAGTCATGACATTGTTAAGAGTAGCATGAAAGAGTTGATCTAATATTCTGAATGTAACCTTCACCATCTTAATCGTCAACAAAGAGATAGGATTTTGAGCCATAATTAGCTAACCATTTATAAGAAAGGTTCAAAGGTATATGTTGAATTCATATCACCAAGCAAGTCATAGATAACCCATCGATTCATTTGATAACCATAGGAAACCTATCAGATTATTGAGAAACTTAGTAGGAATAGCATGTCATTAACTCTACCTTTATCGTCAGTTGATTGATGGACAATAAGAGCCACCGGTTCTTTAAAGTAATTAACCAAGAAAAGGACCATCGGGTCTTTGTCATACTTAACCATAAGAAAACCCATCGAATTTAATGAGCACACACAAGACCATCATTTGATTTCTTAACCCTAGGTTCATTTAAGTGAATGCATCATCCATTACTCAAGTAGTGTCAATAATCATCACACTAAGTAAAGCCATCATTATCTTACTCTTAACAATACCATCAGATTAAGTGTTAGGGAACATTGTCGTTTCTTTACTTAGTGGAATCAGCAAAATCCATACTAGACAAGCCATTGATTTCTTCACTATAATGAAATTAGTTCTATCTCTTTTTATGCACTACCATTGTTTCATCATCTTCAAGTCCAAAACAATTCATGTCCATGAAAGAATTGGGTACATACACATGAACAAAAACTAGTAAACATTACACAACTATTTTGAATGTATTAAAATGGTTCACAAAGGCTATCATCCACCATATCAATTATGTTCTAGGGTATGATCTATATAAAGCAAGTTAAGAACAAGCTAGAAAACGAGTTGAAAGTCTTGTCACTTGACTAAAAGTAGGTGATGAAGGTTCAAACAATAAGGTAGCTCAAAGAAAGAGGAGGAAACCCTAACTTACACGTGCAAAGCTCCAAAACATCTCCTTTCCTCAAGATCAAGGTGAAACTAGGGCAAAGAGAGAAGAAAAGGAGATTTTCATCCATATGTTCATAACCTCTTCCCAATAGAAGCTAGGGTTTTATCCAAGTAATAAGAAAGAAGAGATAAAACAACAAGGAACAAGATAGAGATCAAGAACTTCCTCGGGTAGGTCAAGAGGTAGGTCAAAAACTCCAAAGAACTCTAAAGTTGCTTGATCTAAACCCTAAAGCATCATGCATGTGAGATCCATCCAAGCTTTGGCCTCCAAGAGCTTCTCCTTCTACACCAAGAAAAGGGGTTGAGCCTCCCAAACAACAAGAAGGTGAAGGGAGTGTGTAAAAAGTGTGTTTGGGTGAAAGAAGGAGTGTATATATACTTTTAGATGAGGGAGATAGTAAGTGGGTAGAGGTGTTAAAACATGAATTCCATGTGTCCAAAAGTCGAAGTCTATCCTTATCCATGCATGCAAAAGTTCTATCAGATCTTTACCAAGGTCTCTCATTAGTTCATGCCTTGGTGATATCATCAAGGAGAGTCATCACTGAACCCATCAATTTGTTCACAACACTTGGTCATTTTTCCAAAACTAACCACCCATCGGATCATGCACATCAATTACGGTTTCCATCAGTTCTATTCCTCCATTGTTCTCCTCTTCATTCCCCTCCCCCTACATGCCTTCATTATCAAACCCCTAGAAAACTGGCCCTAGACCTTTGACACATCACCAATAGTATTTCCCTGGTGTTGAAGTGATCTTCTCTGGGCCTGAGTCGGTTACCCCAAATCCCACCTTCTATCTCCGATGAGGATGAGAACTAGTTCACTGTCATCCCTATGATGCTCACATGGAGATCTGAACCCTTGGAATGCTTCAGCAGATTGTGTTGAAACTTCTGAGATATGTGGTATCTCGTTCTTCACTGCAATTTGTCAGATAAAACATGTTACACTTTCTTCTATGGTCTCTTCAAGACCTTGATGTGGGGTCATTCTAATATGATAATTTTGACATGGAAGACCTCAAGTCACAATTTAGCAAAACAACCTTTAGACTTCTCTGACCCATCCCTAAATAGCTTTTTTCCCACCCTAACTTCATGCATTATATGATACATTTCAAGCATAGTAGTAGAATTTTTAGGGACAAAAAGCTTTTTTTTTACTTTCATGTTATTTCTAATACTTATTCCTATCACCAGTACCAAATCTCCAACTTTTATTACAATAGAAAAGGCCATCTAAGGCCTCACAATTGTTGTTGTCGTGGGCTACCCATACATGATAGGGTAACTCTCCTTTTGCATGACAATGGATGATTATCGAGTGGGAGATGTCAGAATATATGTACCCTTGCCTATCCAAGTTTCTCAAGTGTGTTACTAACAATTGTTATGTTGTAGGATGTTTTGAATGCAAACCACATCACAGAACCATTTCTAACTGAAAATCCAACCTCCAAATGACTAGAAAGTCAATGAATGAAAGATCTAAGCATCTGTCCCTAGAATGGTAATATCAAAGTGTGAATGTAGAAGTGTAAAAGCTTAGCTTACATGAAAAAATAACAAGATAAAGGCACCAACACAATGTTAGCAATCAACAAGTATAATTAAGCAATGTATATTATAATATTTTTATCACATATTGAAGTGTCAAAATAATACAAATCTAAACATGCACACTAAACTTGGATCTTGCGATGAGTACACATGAACACAACTCACCAAGCCATCAACTCCACGCTATCTCTGAACCTAAAGCATATGATAAATAAGTGGGTTAACACATAAGATGTTGGGTACATGACATAAAGATACACACACACACACACACACACACACACACACACACACACACACACACACACACACACACACACACACATATATATATATATATATATATATAGAATATTGAAAAGATTGCAAAAGTAAATGAACAAGAGTAAACAAGTTAAGTTCTTAGCAAAATGAAAGCCCATGTTTGTGTCATTTTAATTTTATCATACCAACAATATCATATACTCGTAAGGCCTTTGATTAACTTACCATTGTAAGAGTACCAAAGGGTGTTAAGGGTTAGTTAACCCTATTTCTATGTGAGGGGCCTTAATGACCAAAGCCATTAAGCAAGACTATATTTCTAAACAAGGGACCTCAATGACTAAAGATTTGAGCAAAACCATGTTTTTATGTGAGTGTAAGTAGTGGGACCCAGAGGGGATCCACTCCCTACTAAAGTTTGAAGAATAAAACATCCATTCCAAACACGCTCAAAGGGTATGTTCAAATGGATGTAAAAATTTCAAATCTTGCATGATGGTATACAAAAGACCAAAGTATAGCAGCAGAATAAAACTTTCATGACTATAATCAATGTTTACAAAAGTACATCACCATCTCCCATATAGGATTTATATGATATTACATCATATGGATCTAGTCGAGGGAAATATAAACCATATCAAGTTTGTCTCCAAGCATCAGGTCCTTAAGGTAGGTCTATCTCAGCATGCCATGTTCTCCATGTCCTACACCTAGGTTGGAAGCATACCTCAGCAAGAGGAGAAAAATAGATGAAATCAACAAAAAGCTGGTATGTGCATACAAAAATGGAATTGACCAATATAATGAGATAAAGGACATCAAAACAAACATGGCTTCCCATAGAAAAAGGAAAGGACTGCCCAATCAGCATAAAAGAAATAAGGGTTCAATAAAATAAGAGTGAGGCATCCATGTGTTTCACCTATGACAATACTAGAACAATATAAACATATTGGTAGAAAACTACACATCCACCATAAATATGGGGTGAGTAGGAACATATACACATCTATTCTGAATATGGAGTGAGCATGAACATATACACATCTGCTCTGAATATGGAGTGAGCAGGAACATATACACATCTGATCTGAGCAGGATAGGATACACATTTTCTCTAATAATATCTATTGCAGGATTTATCACCTCCGCATTTTCAAATTTGTGGGAATTTACATATGCACATAAAATAATACATGTAACATTATACTAGAAGTCACCACATGATGCATAACAAAAGAGTAAAAAATAATAAATCAAAACATGTAACAGGTATCATGTGGGATCCAGAATCCATATAAAATTCCCATCACATAAATATGCACTATAAACATCAACCACAAAAGTGGGCAAAATTAGGGATTCATCAAGAATAAAGGCACAAGTTGAAGTCAAAAGAAAGTCTAACAAAATAGGATGATTGTACTATCAGAATCCAGTAGAATATTCCGCATGGAATAAATTTCTCAAAAGAGAGATGTTGTGTGGGATATCAAAAGAGTGATAATTTAGGATGATTTCTCAATATAGAATATCCGGGGATGCAAACATACCTTATTCTAGAGTCCTAGAAACACTATTCACCAATCTAGTTGTTTCCAAGATCACCTTAACCTAATTTCAAGTAAATCACATGTATTAGGGTTTTGATATTCATTTAAGTGTAATGAAATCCTAATTCTAGATCTTATTAGAAAACATTGGATTTTTTACTTTGAAAACTTCACCAACCGAATTATTAGATTCTCTAATCAATATAACATATTTTATGTTCTGTTTGAAGATTAGATGAATTAATTAGAATTTTTATGAATTTTTACATAACTTCCCAAAAATAATCATCGAAAACATGGAAAATGGACTCTCAAACTATTTTTATTAGGAAGATCATATTTTTCCAATTTCAAAACATATTTTTACTAAATTTTTGATGAGTAGATTAATAGATATGAATTTTACAACATCATCCAATAAGAAAATTCCACATCAACAAATATATTACAAGAGAGGAAAATAGAGAGGGAGAGGGTGGTCGCGTGACTTGGCCCAATCGCAAGCAGCCAATTCACGGGTCAAGGCCCCCGTGGCCTCATCAAGGAAAGAATGAAAACGGAGCCCAAAAAATGATTGTACCCTCGCGCCAGAAACAAAGAAAAGAAGAGAAGAAGAGGGTTATCAGCATAAATAAACATAGGGGATTCTCCTCTCACACACACGACACCATGGCAGTAGCCGGAGCTGCGTACACAAGGTGAGAACTGGGCATTCTCACAAAACACGACCAATTGAGCAACCAAGACCAAGGAAAGAAAGGAAAAGGATCAATGAACTTACCATTAACGTTGATTAGTTAGAGGAGATGAGAAGAGAGAACACCGGTCCCCGCAATCTCAACGCTCAAACTACGTTCAATGGCGGCAACACACACAAGCAATGGAAAAATTGGAAAGATAGGGAGTTCACAAAGTAGCCAAGGAAGGTCTAGGTAGGGCCATATATAGATGGCGATGAGAGAAGTGGAGAAAAGGAAAGTATATGCAATGCTCTACGTGGAGGAAAATGGGCATTTCTCAAAACCACAATGAAATCACATGAGTAATGGCTCAAAAGATACATGTTTTGATTTAGAAACTAATGGAGAAGAAATCATGTAAAATGATTGAGATTTGAGTAAGATATCAAGATATAAAAATCATGTTCTCCATGGCACACTATTCACATAAGGTGGAAAGTACGAGAAGACCACTCTATTGTCAGATCGTGATCCAACAGCCCTCAACACACGTGCATCTAAAAAAATGCATGACCTTAATACAATTGCCAAATCATACTTAGATTAAAGTGAATCATTAATTATTTAACCTTTTATCTCTCCTCAATTGAGGGTGAAAACAAACTCCAAACTAAATGAAATTTTACACCCAACCTAATTTGAGCATGCAAAATTTGAATATGGCATTAGTTTTTTCTTTTGAGGACTTTTGATATTTTAATTAATTTGTTTAAAGTAAATCATATTTTCTCTTTCCTAGATGGATTGATCATCCAATTAATGTGAAACTTCACCCACAAGCAAATCAAACTTGCGGAACATGAATTGCCATCAATTTCCTTTGTTGAGATTATGTACACATTATTTTAATAATTGAGGATTTCATACACATTCTCTTTCCTAATTTCACTAGATCTATCAAGATTATCCAAATTATATGAAAATTCACACATAGGCTAATTTAACATTTAGATTTTGAATCTGAAATTATTTTCCACTTTTGAAGTCATCAAATATTTTATTGGATGTTTTTGGGGAAAACTCATCTCTTCTTTTCCAAACAAAAATAAATTTATTATTATGCAAATAATGTGAAACTTGACTCCCAAGGCAATTGGGACCTAAGAAACTGAAATCTCACATTATATTTCTCTTTTGAAATATCCTTTTATGAATTATAACATTTTTGTATTATTATCATTACATATAGTATATTATTTTATCATTATTATTATTCATTTAATTGTGTCACATTATATTCACATTATTACCAAAATTTATTGTTCACGAAATTCTTTATATTTATATTTTATCTTATTAGGTTATTAATTTCATACTTATTTGGATAATGTAACATTAATCTCAATTATGGACATTTAGTTCTCATATGCTTATCATTTTCTCTTAACATCATACCTTGATCAATACTACCACATGCAAACATATTTTATTTATGTAAAGATTAATATGAGAGAATTATGTCATAATTGTTTTCATGCATATATGTTAGAGTGATTTTATCATGTATTAACATATTAGGATTACAATTAACTACTATTAGGCATATCTTTATCCTTGTTTGTCTAAACAAAACAAGTAAACTTTGTACCCTTCAAGCCATGAGATCAGGGTCAAGCAGCTAGGTTTCAGTTTGTTACAACACTCCACCCCTTAAAAGGATTTTGTCCTCAAAATATAATCATCCATACTTAATAAACCAACTACTCTCCACCCCTTAAAAGTTTTTACCTAATTAGCCCAGCTAAACAACATCTAGGTACTATGGTTACTTTTGCAGGTGTTTAGTTGTGAATATTTAGGGGTTTAAGTTGTTCATGTATCCAACTATTAAGGCATAACCAACTAGGGTTGAGCTATAGGTCCTTGTGTTTCTGACCTAACAACCCTAAGATTCACATTATCCACCAAAAGTCAAGGTTATAAAGGTTAGTTCCACTACACCTTTATATTATTCCACATATTCCTAGTCACTTCTTCATTGACAAAACTAAGGTTAAGATTCTATTCCAACTAATTCTAAGATTTCTCTGCTAAAACTTCACATGTCTCTTCATTGTGACTTAGTTTAAGAAAACATCAATACAATCCAACAAAAAAAATTGTGTACATATAATAGTATAATAAAAATCATTTTTGGCCATGAAATCTATTCGACATAAAACAAAAGATGGATCCAAAATCAATTGCAGAAACCAAGTCCCAATTTTTCCATAATAAGATCTCCTTATCCTACTATTACCTCATCTTCAAAACATGACTCCATCCTCAAGCCAACACCTCATAGCATTCAAAGATGCATGTCACTATTAACCTATATGGTAGGGTAAGATCACCTAAAACCTCATCACATCAGGGTTTACAAAACATGATTCAAATGTGTATCTCATATCAATCTTTCATTATCTCATGAAAATAGAGGTAAATTCTAAGGTAAACGTCTCACTTATAGGGTGACTATGTAAGGTAAGGGTTTTGTCTAGGGATACAAAATTGAAATGGTCAAAATCTGACTACCGCGGGCTTTGATACCATGTTGTAAGGAGTGGGACCCAGAGGGGATCCACTCCCTACTAAAATTTGAAGAATAAAACATCCATTACAAACACACTCAAAGGGTATGTTGAAGTGGGTGTAAAACTTTGAAATCTTACATGATGGTATAGAAAAAACCAAAGTATAGTAGTAGAATAAAAGTTTCGTGACTATAATTAATTTTTACAAAAGTACATCATTATCTCCCATACATTATTTATATAGATATTACATCATAAGGTTATAGTAAAGGGAAATATAAATCATATCAATTTTGTCTCCAAGAATCCACTCCTTAGTCTAGGTCCATCTCGGCATGTAATGTTCTCCATGTCCTACACCTGGGGTTGGAAGCATACCCCAGGAAGAGGAGAAAAATAGATGACATCAGCAAAAGGTTGGTATGTGCATACTAAAATGGAATTGAGCAATATAATGAAATAAAAGACATCAAAATGAACATGTCTTCCCATAGAAAAAGGAAAGGACTACCCACTTGGGAATAAAAGAAATAAGAGTTCAATAAAATAAGAGCAAGGCATCTATGTGTCTCACATGTGATAATACTAGAATAATATAAACATGTTTCTAGGAAATAACACATCTACCATAAATATGGGGTGAGTAGGAACATATACACATCTACTCTGGATATGGGGTGAGAAGGAACATATACACATCTTCTCTGAATATGGGGTGAGTAGGAACATATACACATATGCTCTGAATATGGGGTGAGCAGGAACATATACACACCTGATCTGAGTAGGACATGATGCACAACTTCTCTAATAATATCTATTGCAGGAATTATCACCTCTGCCTTTCAAATTTGTGGGAACCTATACATCCACATAAAATAACGCATGTAACATTATACTAGCCGTCACTGCATGATGCATAACAAAATAGTAAGCAAGAATAAATTAGAAAACCAAAAAAATATAATGTGGGATCAAAGGATCAATATAAAATTCCCATCACACAAATGTGCAATATAAACATACACCACAAAAGCGAGCAAAATTTGGGATTCGTCAAGAATAAAGGAACACACAGAATTCAAAAGAAAGTCTAACAAAATAGGATGTCATAATATCATAATCAAGTAGAATATTCCATATGGAATAAATTTTCTCAAAAGAGAGATGTTGTGTGGGCTATCAAAAGAGTGATAATTTAGGATAAATGCTCAATATAGAATAATTGGGGATGCAAACATACCTTATTGTAGAGTCCTAGAAACACTCTTCACCAATCTAGTTGTTTTTAGGTTCACCTTAACCTAATTTCAATTTATTCACATGTATTAGGGTTTTGATATTCATATAAGTGTAATGAAACCCTAATTATAGACCTTATTGAAAAACATCAGATTTTTTACTCTAAAAACTTCACCAAACAAATTATTAGATTCTCTTGATCAAGATAACATATTTTTATATTCAATTTGGAGTTAGATGAATTAATTACAATTTTATGAATTTTTACATAACTTATTATATTCCCAAAAACCAATCATCGAAAACATGGAAAATAGACTCTCAAACTATTTTATATTAGGAATATCACATTTTTCCAATTCCAAAATATATTTTTACTAAATTGTTGGACCAGTAGGTTAAAAGATATGAATTTTACAACATTGTCCAATAAGAAAAATCCACAACATCAAATATATTGCGAGAGAGGAAAATAGAGAGGGAGAGGGCAGCCGCATGACTTGGCCCAATCACAAGTGGTCAAGTAACGGGTCAAGGCCCACGTAGCCTCGCCAAGGTAAGAAGGAAAACGGGGCCAGAAAGATGATTATACCCTCACACGAGAAACAAATAAAAGAAGAGAAGCATATTATTAGCGTAAATAAGCACAGGGGATCCTCCCCTCTCACACACGATGCCATGATAGTACCCAGCTACTTGCACAAGGTGAGAATTGGGCGTTCTCACAAAACACGACCAATCGAGCAACTAAGACCAAGGAAAGAAAGGAAAAGGTCCAACAAACTTATCGTTAAGGCTGATTAGTCAGAGGAGACGAGAAGAGAGAGCACTCTTCACTGCAAGCTCAACGCTCAAGCTGAGTTCAATGGTGAAAACACACACGAACAATGGGAAAATTGGCAAGATAGGGAGTTTACAAAGTAGCCAAGGAAGGTTTGGGTAGGACTATATATATGGGAATGAGAGAAGTGGAGAAGAAGAAAGTGGCTGCAATGCTCTACGTGGAGGAAACTGGGCATTTCTCAAAATTATGATGAAATTGCATGAGTAATGGCTCAAAAGATACAAATTTTGATTTGGAAACTGATGGCGAAGAAATCGTGTAAAACGATTGAGATTTGACAAAGATATCAAGATCCAAAAATCATGTTCTACGTGATGCACTATTCACATAAACCAGAAGGTATGAGATGGCCACTATATTATCAAATCGTGATACAATGGCCCTAGATGCGTGCACATCTGAAAAAAATGTGTGACATTAATATAGTTGCCAAATCATACTTGGACTAAAGTGAATCATTTAATTTATTTAACCTTTTTCTCTCTCCTCAATTGAGGGTGCAAACGAACTCCAAATTAAATGAAATTTGGCTTCCAACCTAAATTGAACATGTAGAATCTGAATATGATATTAGTTTTTTCTATTGAGGGCTTTTAATATTTTATTTTATTTATTTAAAGTAAATCATATTTTCTCTTTCCTAGATGGATTGATCATCCAATTAATGTGAAACTTCATCCACAAGCAAACCCAAACTTGTTGAACACGAGTTTCATCAATTTCCTTTGTTGAAGTTATTGTACACATTATTTTAATAGTTTAGGGTTTTATACACTTTCTCTCTCCTGATTTCACTAGATCATAAAGATTATCCAAATTAGATGAAAATTCACACATAGGATAACTTCACATTTAGATTTTGAATTTGAAATTAATTTCCACTTTGAAGTCATTTAATATTTTATTGGATGTTTTTGGGGAAAACTCATATCTTCTTTTCTGGACAAAATTAAATTAATAATTATTATGCAAATAATGTGAAATTTGACTCCCAAGGCAATTGGGACCTGAGATACTCAAATATCACATTAGATTTCTCTTTTAGAATATTCTTTTATTGAGTTATAGTATTTTTGGTTTATTTCATTATATCTAGTATATTATTTCATCATCATTATTATTATTCATTTAATTGTGTCCCATTATCTTCACATTACTACCAAAAGGGTTGTATATTATTATTGTTCATGAAATTCTTTGTACTTATCTTTTATCTTATTAGGTTAGTTATTCCATATTTATTCATATAATGTAAAATTATTCTCAGTTATTTACATTTAGTTCTCATATGCTTATTATTTTCTCTTAACATCATACCTTGATCAATATTATCACATCCAAACATATTTTATTGATGAAAGATTAATATGAGAGCAATGTGTCATAATTGTTTTCATACATATATGTTAGGGTGATTTAATCATGTATTAACATATTAGGATTACAATTAACTACAATTAGGTATATATTCATCCTTGTTTGGCTAAACCAAAGAACTAAACTTTCTATCCTTCAAGGCATAAGATTGGGGTCAAGAGGCTAGGTTTCAGTTTGTTACAATGAGGGACAATAATGGCCTCAGTGAAAAAACAACAATGTACAATACTACATGGCAATATTTAAGCAAGTAAAGAAGCATACATACATACATACCATTTGCAAGCAAGAAATACATAGTCATACAAATATTAGATTTTGTACTACTTTACAGATTGTTAACCTCTACATGACCATCTAAATTAGAAACCAAACCTGATTAAGAACAAGATTGCATACATGCATTAGATTCTCATTATAAACCCTAACTAGTTCTATTTTTAGGGTTTTGGCCAATAGGTTCAAGGCTATTTAATTACATTTTGATGATCTATTATTATTTAGAGGCCATTGTAAAGGTGAATTTCAAGTTTCATGTCATTCCAAGGTTTCATCTATTTTATATTGGCATTACAAGATTTATCTCACTTACTTGCATTTAGGGTCAAAAGACTCATAATAGAGTAACTAAGGTCAAGGATGACTAAGGAATGAGAAACAAGTGTAAAAGATGATTTAGATGAGAAAGATAAGGACATCATAATCATATATCAATATTAGGTGGATGTCCCCTGGGTTCAGGCATCATTGTTCCCACCTAAGATTCAACATCTGAAATACACACTCATATCCAACATACATGACTTATATCATTAGGGTCCAACATGTGGATTAGAACATACAACGTAAAGGTGATAATAAGGGAAAATATATTTATCCTAATTTAGAAGGGAAAGACAAGACATCAACATCCATATCACAATTGAGGCACAAGGAAGGCAATAAGCCACTTTAGAATACATTAGGTTATTATGGATGTATTTAGTGTCACAAGTACCATCATAGCACAAAAGGGGTAGACCTTGGGCATTAATGTCATAAAGCGTCACATGATTACTAATTTTAAGGATCCAAAAAGGGTAAACACATTATTTAGGTCAAAACACACTATATTCAATTTTACAAAAGTATAATATCATCTCCCATAAAGATTTACTTGAAACAACTACATCATGATCTAAGTAGAGGGATATTTTCTAGCTGTCTCAATTCTATCTCCCATCAAGATTCTTCTCCATAAGCTAGGTCCATGACTACATGTAATGACCTTCATGTCCTATAGCTGGGGTTGTGCTACCTCTGGGTGGGTTGAAAAACAACACCCAAGAGGAAGAAAATAAAAGGAAAGGGCGTCAGTAAAATTGAGTATATGCATTAAATAACAACTAGGCACTAGTTAAGAAAGTTCAAAGAAGAGAATAAAAAAAGGGATGTTCAAGAGATATAAGTTTCAAGAGAAATATCAGGTAAAGAGATGAGGCATTATAAATGAAAAAGATGATTAACAAAAAGAAATTTTTTCCATATGACAATAATAACAATTCATTAATAGTGTGTGTAAACAATTAGACTACTTTTATCTATGTAGGGTCAAGACCTATAATATCTCAAGCCTAAGTCAGGTGGAAATGTGCACCTTGGGCGAAAAGGCACACCCAATATACATAATACAAGTGGAATGTGCACTAAGGATGGAAAGGAGCACCCAATATATATAATATGAGTGGAAAGGTGCACTCGGGGTGGAAAGGAACACCCAAACATTATGGTAAGTATAGATGTACATGATACTATTAATAAACCTATTCTATTTGCACACCAATAGAATATTAAGGCAAGATATATTTCCAGTCATCATCAACCTTGATTGAAATAAGAGGATGAGATTATTTCAACAAATAGGCCAGATGGCCTTCAATAATAGAATCTGACGGCGTCAATAATAAATCATGAAATATCAAGGGAATAGAAAAACATATTAAATGATGAACAATATTTAACCAAGGGATGCCTCATATGGGAATATTTGTTGGTGATCATATAATCACCTGGATAATCAGAAAAGATTCTCAAACCTCTGATACAATTTACATGTATCTTAGATCAAAACCCTAATTCCATCTCAGTCTACAAGCAACCTATTAAAGGCACATATGAGATTAGGGTTTGGTTTAGATTGATTGTATAAACCCTATAAATCACCTTTTTATTATTAGTAAATGAGGTTATAAAACCATATTATGTTTTAAATTATATTTTATGAGTTCAAAATATATTTTACTTTATTTTTCTAACTTATATATAACTAGTTATGAATTATAGATATTCTAACAAATTTGGAAAATTCTGGAAATGATCACATAATTATTAGTTTGGATTTAGGTGATGAAAACTATTCCATTGAATAGAGAATGACCTCAACATTTAGAAAATTATTATATTTTATTTTTTGGCTTGTAAATAATTTATTATAAATTTTAGAAGCACCAACCAATTAGAAAAATCCTTAAAGCCACGTATATATGATTTATCCATTTAAAAGACCCTCCTGACATGGCCCTATCACCTAAGGCCAACTGGCTCAGGCCCTTAGCAAAGCTAGGCGCAAACCTAAAATGATAAAATGATGGATTAGTAGGATGAAAAAACTAATGTAACCCTGAATAAAAAAAGGCGAACCTAGAATTCAACACTACTCCTTGTTCACAGAAGAACAACTCACAAGTAGGCATCCATGGATATCGATCTACTGATCAGAACTCTAAATCTATTACTTCACGCTGCCTAATAAACATCCCAACGGATCCACTACACCAAAATGAGGTTAGAGATCTAAGACTCAGGTGTAGAAGGATCAAGAACATCCCCAAGTTTCTGTGTCATGACTGCCCAAAAAACATAGATACAGAAACTACATAAGTGGGAAGGACAAAGATGAACAAGCATCCAAATGAGACTTGCAACTCCATGACTAAGCTAAAGGTGCATCTGGTTGGCAAAGGCATGATACCATAGTCAGAATTTACTGATTAGGTTCAAACACAGTAGAAAGAAGTGAAAAAAGGGGAAAGAAAAGTTTAACCCGAATTGGATAAAAAGGGATCTAAGTGGATGATTTTGATCTAGTTGTTACCCATAAGAAGTTTATTGTTTCCCATGTTCCACACACAAATATGAAATTTAGTACATCTAACTTTCTAAAATCATTTACAAAAAATTGATATCTTCCTTGTATGTATGAAGAAGTTATAATCCGAAGATAATATACGCAAGGAACCCATATCCATGGGACTTTATCGTTGTATTGAGGGAGACTGAGTTGTTGTATGAGAGAAGTGTTGTCCCCAATCCAAATCTCCTCATTGAAGATTATTTTTCTTCTAGATATCAAGTGTTTATGTACTTTATTAACATCTATTAGTCTTACATTGTAAACAATATGATAGTTTTTTCAATAAGAAAAGACAACATACGGGGACTAGAGATCTATCTAAACTTGATGTCACCCTAATAATAAGGGGGTTATTCATATACAATAAAGCCACTATTTAGGAGGTATCACTACAAATGGGAGAAATTTTTTTCATAGATGTGTGACAACATAGATTGTTTTTGTAATATTATTGAGTATAAAGGAGGACCATGTTGAGTGGATTTTGTTAGAAGGAGAGGCAAGGACTTTGTTAAATATGCACTATGGATGAAATATGAGGTCAATAACACCCCATCTTATCCATTTGAACTGACACAAAGTTGATCAATTACAAGATGGATCTTACCCTTATTCGTATATGCTCCTCAAAGAAAATAATTGTTAATTTCATTAATTCTATCAACACATCTTAGAGGGTGGATATATAATTGATAGATTTATGAGAGCCTTATATAGGATATGTTTATAAGAGTAAGCCAACCAATGACATTATGCTTTTTCATGATGTTAATGTGTGTTGTGACTTCTCAATAACGGGGTTCCATTCATATGTATGCATGTGATGATGAGAGACTCGTGTATTTAAAGGAAAACATCTCTTTGTGCATTAGAACATATGGAAAGAATGAGACATATCTGATTATGGCACATTAGTATACTTACAAACAATAAACTTCATCTCAAGAGATGTAAAAAGATGCCCAACATATGCATAATTTGGACAATATTGTGTTTGTTTGTTTTGACATATTCGGGTATCATCTACCAATTGGATGACGTTTTATTGTTATCTTGATTACCTCTATATTGTCCATGATTTTTATGTAGTAAGGCTAAAAATATATGCTAGGATGGGATGTTACAATGATGAGCAAGCTTGGGGAGAGGGGATTATATTTCCTTAAACCATTTCTACTTTTTAAGCATCCTAATGGGGTCCATGTATGAGGACAATGACTTGACTTGTGCTAATACGACTATGGATCCAAAGAATCTTTTTTTGTGTGGAAATGTATACCCTTCCTAAAGCTAATACGAAATCTCCCATTGGTATTATCAAAGGATTCTCACAATAAAATTCTAGAAGTGGGATGTTATGATCATGACAAGTGTGAATCACTTCATTGGTCATGATATTGGTATCTTGTAAACATTTACCAGCAAGAAGTGTACTCTATTCTATATCGGCCATCCATTCCATATGTGGCTTAAGTCTTGGTCTCAAAACATTGGCTATGATTTTGTACGATCAATTGATGATAATTATAATGAAATGCATGGTATATTAACTTTGAGGAGGGAAACTCCTAGAGGAGAGACACCAAAAATTCCTATCACAGTTGGGATACATCAAGAATAGAAACTAGGACCATTTGTATTCATGTTTGTTATGTATGAATTAAAAATCATGGCAATGGTGGTATTTCTCTTGTTAATGATATTGTTTTGATTGTTTAAACCAAAGAAAGATTGTATGATAAAGTTTAAATTTGGAGATTTTTTTTGGAATCTAACGGATGTAAGATTAGTAGAAGAAAATTTGAGTATATGCATTGCAATTTCTATCAATTGAGAACTGTAAATGGAGGGGCCAAGTTGGATATCACAGATGTATCAAAATGTGATATATTTTGATATTTTGGTTCTATCTATTAAATGGATAGTGATGTTCAAGATGATATTTTCCAAAAGATCACAACAAGATGGTTGAAATGGAGGTCCACAACTGGAAAAGTATGAAACTAGGACATCCATCTCATATCAAAAAGTAAGTTCTATAGAACTACTAAGTGACTAGCCATACCATATGGGAGTGTATGTTGGGTGGTGAAAAAATAAGGTCTCAACAAGATAAAAAAATGTGGGAAAATGTTTATGTTGAGATGGAGGTGTGAGAAGACAAGGAAATATCACTTGAGAAATGACTATATCAAGAATAGAGTGGGCATGGCTAGTATTAGGGACAAGTTGCATGAGGGTCACTTAAGATGATATGGACATGTGCAATGCAAACCGACCAATGTGCCTATCCAAAGAAGTGATACTAAGTTAAGAGATGTTAAAATATGAAGAGGCATACCTAAAGCTAACTTGGGAAGGGATTATAAAGAGCTATTTTGAGTCTTTACGTCCTTATCAAAATATGGCCCATAATAGGGTGGATTGGAACATAAGGACCATGTAGTTGACCCCAACACGGTTAGAGTTGAGGCTTAGATGTTGATATTGATGTATGATGATGATGATGAATTGATGAGACTAACAGGTCTCAATTTTTTTACATTATAAAGGTTGTTTTGTTTCTTTGTAGAAATATTTTTCCCGATTTAATGTAGAATTTAACATTAGATATTATAATATTGTGCAGAATGTAAGTTTTTACAAAAAACAATAGGATTAGTAAAAAGACATGCCAAAGTCATTAGGTCATGGAGACTTGTTAACCCCCATACTAAAGTATGATTTTTTTATTTGAAAACCTCCCTTCATTTAGTATTTTACATGTCAGATATAAAACTTACATAAGTACCATAATATAAAAGAGAGTATTCTACTATCTAATGAACTACTATATTCATAATCAAGATTACAACCTGAGGTGGTATGTACATACTTTTAATAGGTAGCTTTGTTAGAGAACCAACTAGATTATTCTTCTTTGGAAATACTACATGTTATCTTATTCTTATTTCCTAGAATGAGATTTCATTACTAAAAATGAACTACACATAAATTCTAACATCTAGTCAATGGTGGATTTAATATCAACCCTTTCTTATAATGAGACTTTAGTTATTGTTTGAATGGTTGTATTTGGTTTACTTGTCTTTTGTGGACTTCAATTTTAGGATTGCAGGATATGTTCATGGTCCTACATATAGGGTGCCAAAGATAGTTAAGAAGTTAGGATCTTATTAGCATGATTATTTTATGATTTATTTGATTATTGATAGGAACTAGAAGTACATAATGTTAAATTAGACATGCAAGATAATTTATGTCTATTTATTTAAATTAAATGTGTATAACTTACTACTAATACAAGTAGCTCACTTGGGATGTTTCCACTAATCAGGGATATGTACAAGTCTCATGTGTTTGTTTCACACATTTTAAGGTAATATGCAATCCCATAGAGAGATTATGACAATGAAAATGAACATAGATGAATTTATATTAGATTGCCCATGTGGCTTCACATTCCTAGGTGGGGTTATATAACGAAATATATATTTTCTATATATGTAATTTGATGTAAGATAAATAGACGATGAGTAATGAATATTTTATATTTCACTTTAATAAAATAAAATGTGATTGGATGATAAATGAATGTGTTGATCTTTATATGATACATCATTTCTTCATAAAAAATAAAAAGAATGGCGGTCAGTTCATCCCATCATGTGGGTTCAATCGTGCAACCTCACAGTCATACAACAACACTTTTACCAATTGGGTATCACATCCTTGTCTTCTCTGATATATATAAAACAAGTTTCTAAGGTTTTATTGGAAAAAATACACGTGTTTCTTGTATATTATTCCAATCATATTTTCCAAGAATTAGATGTTTTGTTTCTTTATCAGGGTTTGGTTTATGGATTCTCTATAAATGGTTGGCATTTATGCTAATAAAAAGGAAGTTTCAAAAGAAAATATTTGGAAAGAGGACGAGACAATACAAGTGACGAAAGACTAAATAAAAATATTATGACAGTTGCATATGACAACATTATGTAAAAAAATCATTGATATCCAATATATACTCTTCATGATTGATAATCAACAACCTTTGAATTTGTTCATATTTAGAACATCAAGAACCACATCAACCAACTATGAGTTTACCAAGAGATCCTTTGGAAGAAAAGATCAAAACATAAATAGATCATAGAAGGGCATCAAAAGACAAATTACTTACATGTATTATGTAATGGACACAAAATGGGCATACCAATACACACTCTCCTAATAGAAAATCAAGAACCCAAGACAAACATACATTATAAAAAGCATGGGTAACAAATTCCAAATCATATTCAACCAGAGTCAAACTAATGTTTATTTCATCTAGATAAGGATACTTTCTTGAAATAAAATTATTGATCTTGATTCACTTATTAAATGTGTCATTCAAGAGTAAGTAAAACTCAATTTTTAAGATTATGTCAAGTCTCTAAATTGTGGACTCTGGTAAAATTTTGGGAGTTGCTTGATGGCTTGGCAATGGCATGCTCACTTCCAACCCTCCTAATGGGATTTCATTACATATAGTGACATGGACAGAACTTCTCGATATCCCTTTCCATCAATCAAACTAGTTTGAATTTGAAATAATTAAAGACGTTTTGGGAAGATTAACATGTGTGGATGATTACAGAGGCAGTCAATCATGAAGATGGTTTGATAAACTAGCAATTGAGATCAACAACACCATGATGGACCAATCAGATGTAATCATCAATGCATATATTACATGGTTAAATATGAGACAAGTGTCTAAAATATGCATGGGTGTGGGAGATTAGTCCATGAACAAAAATCATGAAACAAATATGAGCAAGGGTCATACCAAGCAAAGGAGAATGAATAGGAAGAAAAAGATGAATGGGTGGAAGAATAAGATAAATGGAAGACCTATTTTTTACATAATATACATACGAAAACATCTACAAAAGATAAAGAAGACGGAAAGAAGAAAGAAAATCCCAAACACCACAATAACAAGTATGAACTAATGTAAAGTGAAGATGAAGGCCGGGAGGAAGAGATGTATAACGTGGTACATGCAAAGAGTACAAAAGGGATCGAGGTCCAGGGGTCGAACAAGAAGATATGAAAGCACAAAAGAAAGTAGATTGCAATGAAGAAAGAGGATGTCCTACAAGAAGACTAAGAAGGTATAAAATGAGAATAACTTAGCACATCAGTTGATATACGATATAGTGAACACTGAGAAATTGAAAATAGGAAATTGAAAGCTACAAATCCCTATTTTCTTTTCTTCGATTCTCAAAACTCTCCCGTGTGACACTGCTCCCTCCTTCTTGCCCCCGTGCAACCATGTCTTCTCTCCCTTACTCCCGTGCCAACCAAGCCTCGTTGTCGCCTCTCTCGCCACTACCTTCCATCCACCTCACTCTTCTAGATGCAGCATTCGTGCCACACTTCTTGCATTCCCGCTTCGTGTGCGACCCTGTCTTCTTCCCCGCCGGTTTGCCATATAGCAAGGTATACGACGCTCACAACCAACATCATCGCCGCCGCTATCATCGTGCACTTTTCTTCTTCGCCATCGCCGCATATCCGACCATCATATCACACACCCATCACCACCACCTTCTTCGTTGCTGCCGCCGCTTCGCTTCCCTTGTGATTTTGGCACCTGCAAGTTCCTAGCGGTTTCGAAATCGAGCAGTCCCTTGCGGTTTTGCAAACTGAATGGACCCTCACAGTTTCACCCTCGTGGTTTTACCTTCGCGGTTTCACCCTCACAGTTTCACCTCTCACGGTTTCAATCCTAACGGTTTCACTCTTCGCGGTTTCATTTTTAACGGTTTCACTTCTCATGATCTTTAGACCGCATAACCTCCACACGGTCTTAAGACCGTGATGCTTGCACCATTTTACACGTTCCTCATCATTCATATAAAATATTTCCAATATATCATTTCTTGTTCACATTTTATAGAATGGCCTCACCTGCAAAGGATATTGCTGAAGCAACCCAATGGACCAAAGAACAGTTGTTGGAGCACTGAGACAGGTCCAACACATTGTTGACATGTGCGCAAAGATGGGCAAAACTTCAGCTAAACTGCCCCAGGTCCTTCATGACCTTGAGCGCGTCAACAAATGTCTGGTGAAGGACCCAGTTGAGGACCTCAAAGAACCTTCCTCAACTGATGAAGGCTCTGACTACGAGCCAAACTTTGATGAGGAATCTCCAACCACCTAGTCAAAGGGCAAGAGGAAAGCCCAGGAGGCTGCATCCAAACAACCTACAAAAAGACGAGCAAGGAAGTAAGTCCAGCCCATAACCTCTAGGGAACTAGTCTTGGTAGAAAAAACAACTCCTCCCTCTGCCACTGCCGCAGTTGCACCAACTACTCTTCAGATTCAACATCTACAAGTTGGTGACAAAATTCTGAAGCCAACAAAGTACATATGCTCCAACATACTAAAGAGGATGGGAGTACACAACAAAGTTCTTGACCTCCTCAACAAGGCAAACCTCTCCAAACTCTACTTCGTCACCGAGAATTCCTACCTCGAGCCCACATTGGAATTCTTCACCCACCTTACCAAACAACCAGTGGAGGACAAGGATAAACAAAGGGACGGGGGTGAATTCAAGCTCGTCACCTTTCTTTTTGGAATGTAGGTTACATTAACTTAACACATGTTGAACAAAATCTTCATCGACGGCCCAGACCAGTTGAAGAATGCTATGGACGTAGGTCTGGATCACCAACTATTCAACATGCACACATTTTGGAAATCTCTGACTGGAATCCCAAACTATGATTCCAAAACCTACAAAGCCTCCAACATCCACTCCTGCCTGATGCGAACGCTGCATAGAATTATAACAAGATCACTTTTCCCTAGAATAGAGAGCAGGAATGTGCTCATCTCGGACCTCTTCATACTATGGTCCATCTTAAAGGGGCAACTGGTCAATATCGTATGACATTTGATACAACATACATCTTATGCCCCCGGGAAGGAAATCTGCATGGGTGGTCACATGACTACAATTCTAAAATACTACAAGATGGACGGACCACTCAAGAATTGTACATTGATAAAAGGTGACAACCTAACCAACGAGCAGATTCTGAAAAACACATACATCATCAAAGAAAATGATAAAATGCTCCATTATGTTTTCTACCCCACTGTCAAAGAATCAAGAATGTTGTTACCACTTCCCGAGCTCGCAGATTATGATAAAGACAAATATATGTTCACTCAAGAGGAGCTAGCTACTCTTTTAGCCTCTATAAAAAGGAAGGGGAAACAAGCGACAGAAGGGCGAACAGAGCATAGTGTCACTGATCCTGCAACACAGACAAAGAAAATACCAGTGACGCGGCCGTCCAAACTATAAACACATAAGCAACAGCAGTCCAGGACACCCACATCCAAGATCACCCCAGTGGCAAAGCACCCCTAGGAAGATACCTTCTTGAATCCAACATCCGACCCCTTCATCTTGGGTTTGGATATCGGTATCACATCTACATCCACTCCCGCCATCCTAGGGATAGAGGGGTCGAGACCTCTACCCTCCACCACTTCTCCACCTTCCACCATTCCGCTATTTTCCACCACCCTACACCACACCATTCTTCCTCCATATTCCACAATCATACCCACCAACATTCCATTCTCGAAACCTCAACTTCCACCACATCTTCTGCTTCACTCCCTTTTCCTACGGGCGAGCCAATTTTCACCTCAACGCCCGATCTCACCTTTACTTCTACCACCTTCCCCCGGCATTCTCGGTTCCACCTTTCATATCTGGGATGTCGCCACCTTTCTCATCCGCTACCACCCCGATACCGTTGGTGACTCCTTCTACAGTCACCACACTATTCGCGGGTCCACCAATGGTGTCTCTCTCACACAGCACCACCACCCTTCCACCTAGACCCCAACCACCACACCCATCCACCACTGGGGTCCCCTTTTCACAAGTCGGTGAGGCATTCAGATGTCAATTTGACGCTATTCGAACCCTCCTCACCGACCCTTCTAACATCTTACAATCTATTCTTTCTTGTGTGCAGGGGTTTCCATGCAGGTATCCAACATAGACAAGCGGACTAATGCCTTACCGGACCTCCTCACAAGCATTCAACAATGACGAGAATCAGTAGTCCAGCAAGTCAACCAAATTGACGACCGCTTACGTAACCTGCCGGATTTGATGATTAACATGAAGAGCCAGCAAGATACGTTAGTCCAACAAGTCGATAGGATCGCCAAAGAATCTCAACCTTTGCCTCCAACCCTTCACGTGCTTCAACATCAACAATCTGCAATGAGAACGCGTATGGATCAAATGGAAAGCAGACTCACACAAATCATCCGCCGCCAAGAGGAGCATGAAAATGACACTTTAGATCAGCTACAAATAAAAGTGACTGATCTAACAACACGACTCCTCTCCGCTGAAGCAAGATACACAGATATCAAGGAAAGCCACAATGCACTGCTCGAAACCCACGAGCACGTGTAAGTGGCACTTGAAGAACTACAAGCCATCCATCAGTGATGCAAGAAAGCATCCACTAAGAAGAACAAAGACAAAGTGGTGGATGACAAAGATGATGAAGATGATGACGACGACGATGATGATTATGATTCCTCAGCTAACTCCAACGCTGACAACTCCTCTTTAGATGACCAACCGGACGACCCAGGCAATGCTGGAGAGGGCGCCAACTGAGGAGCAGATAAGACACAATGGGGAGACGGTGGAGACCACAAGGAGAGTGGTAGCAAATATTTTGAAGACCACCGTGCTCCTGACAACAATGACAACGTCACCATGTCCTATGCAGACCAATTCTTCAATTTCTCTGCTATGGGCTCTTTGGGGGATACTGCCAAAGACGCAATTTTTGCTGAGTTTCAACAATGCATATTGGAAACCAGCACAAGCCCGCTCGCAACAGCTTTCACACGTCACAAACCTTCTACTTTGGAGCAAGCTGCAGTCCTTCCCCTGGAACAGGAGGATTCTGACAGAGTGAGTCTCGACACCGACGGTCAACTCGACTCTGACTCTAAAGAGAATGAAGATCTACCAAAATATTTTGATGACAATGAACAGACTTCACTTCCTCCTCCAAAAGACCTTCCCCCGTCACCACCTCTACCTCACAAGATGCATGACTTAGATCTGGCGGCCATCTCTACATTAGATGTTTAGGACATCTTCACCTTAAACACTATTGTAGATGATGCCAAGGATGGGGGGACATCCTCTGTAGTAACACAAAGACAAAGTGCAAGCTAACACGTGAAGATTTCTATGTTCTTCTATGACCTCAGTCGGCGGTGAAGATGGCTATCTTCCGTGTACTACTTGCCAACGCAATAGAGGAATTTTAGAGCCTAAAGAAAAAGCAGCCAGTTTTCAATGCTTCACCTGCTCTAGCATTATGCCTATTGAATAAGGACTTACAGGCAAAATCCATCGAGCGGCTGCAAATGGGTCTCGTGAGAAAGGCACGCTACATCACAGTGCCTTTCAAAATTTCTGGCCACTGGTTCCTCATGATCGTTGACACCGAGGCCCGCGACGCCAAGGTGTATAATTTCTATGCCAGTGAGTATAAGGCAGGAACCATTAACTTCACAGGTTCCGAAGTCGTAGAAGCACGATGGATTCCCTTCCAGCTTCTCAAAGTTATATGGGCCACATTCCCATCTCTTACGCACGGCTGAAGCCAACCATGGTTTAAGATCATCAACCCAGCCATTCAGACACTAGAAGTCTCAGGGGACTGCGCTCTCTGCACAATCAGATTCATTGAGGCCCTCAACTGAAATATCCCCTTTACCGAGCTAGCTACATATATGCATGCTTTACGGGGACAATACACCATGGAGCTCATTTGTGACAGATGGTTCTTCAAGGACCCGACAATGGTGTGTGATGATGTACCATGTTATTTATTCTCTTCTATCCAACATCCACCAAAGCAATCCTTTAGACAAATTCTAAAGGAGTTGGAGCAAAAACAACAACAAACCGCCACGGTCCCAGAAAAACATCAACGGGACCCTTACACTTTTGATATGGCAGAAGATAAGGGGGACATAGATCTACTAACATAAGCTATCATCAATAGATCCCCCAAAGATATGGCACCTCTTTCTGAAATAACACCGACATTCTCGAATTTTGACCTTGCTGCATGTAAGAGTCTTTCTGATAATGAAATCAGACTCATCATGTCTCGGCTATATGTAGAGAATGACGAACTTGTTTTCCTCGAAGGGAATATTCTTGTTATGGCTTATGCACTCCACGAAACCGTACAAGTAAAAGGTACAATGTTTTTGAGCATGATGGCCGCCTACCAATATCTTTTAGCACGGGACTTACCTACAATTTACATGGCATCCACATTCCTGAAGGATGATTTGCTCATATCAAAGAACTTTGGAACCACAAAAGCTCTTATTTCATACCTTAAACATACAACTATGAAGTTCATCTTATTTCCCTTCCTTCACTATGAGCATTGGATGCTGCTGGCAACAAACTTACACAACATAACTACAACTATCTATAATAGTTCTGATAGCCAGATCAATCCAAACCAGAGACAGTATAACATCATAGCAAAGACGCCCACGGAGGAAGTGGCAAAGGATTGTGCCGAACGACTACATGATCTTCTAGGAGAGCACACAAGGGCGTACAACAAATCACATTTCAATTGCCCAGCCTTCTACCACAGATGTCCCCAGCAAATTAGAGAATCTAACGATTGCAGATTCTACATACTTTACTAGATGTATACCCTCACCGTTCTTAACAAACATGTTGAGGACATGACGGGCGTGGACTATCACGCATTATGGGAGAAGTTCACCGCCAATCTGCTCCATTCTCATGGAGCCAACAAGGGTTTAACAGAACCTTGACACCCTTGCCCATGTACTTCTCAACCTATCACCTTGACACTCTGGGGATAGAGTGAGTGATAAGTTAGGGGGAGTACACTGGGCAAGGGAAGAGGTATTATATTCAAACCTCCTCATCTCTCTCCCTTTTTCATTTACCTTTGTTTTTTGCACAAATTATTCTTTTTGTTTATATTTTCTAATAATTTCTTTGATAAAATAATTTCTGTACATAAGACAACATTCACTTTGGTAAGGGGACACCTCTAGCTAAGTTAGAGGCAAAGTAGTCCTCAGAAGAACTTGCATAGTAGCATTTAGTCATGTAATGGCAAATTAATAAATCACCTCTACACTCAATATCCATGCATTTGCTTCAGTTTTACATCATACTCTCCACATGTCAAAACTGCGGTTGAAACAAGCCAAATGCTCTCAAGGACGGGAGGGAACCAGGTAAAATCCAAATCAAGGAACCTCGTAAGTGGACCGCCAAGTACGAAACTGAAACAAGTGCATGACGGAAACTCTAGGGAATAGTTTTCTTCTTTTCAAACAGAGACTTGGCAGCCCAAATAAAATCCCTAAATACCCAATTCCCAAGCCGGTGAGCATATGGATAAAAGCCAGAGTGTTGAATAAAAACATGAGAGTTGTGCCATGCATAAGGACTTATATGAAGAACCAATAAAGGTCTTACTCGACCGATACATTCAGCTGCCCTCATGAAGGCAGATGTGTCGCGCCCAGTAGTAAGATCCTAAGGTCCCTAAATATATGAAAAGCTGACAAAGGTCTTGCCCGGCCGGTACATTTAGCTGCCCTCACAAAGGCAGATGTGTCGCGCCTGGTAGTTAGACCCTAAAGTTTAGATAAACCCTCCCCCCTCGAAGGGGGAGTTACACACCAGCCTTCAGCCAACCCTCATACCTTTTTAGCTTCCATTAGGAATTTTAAAGAAGTATAAAACTGACTTAGAGTCAAAGACATGCACATTATACGGTCAAGGAAAAGGTGGTCCCAATGAGAGTTACGTGACACGGAAGAAACCTGAGGACCACGCAACTCCCGATACCTGAAAGAGCCAGAGTAAGTAGAAGCCTCAATAAAAACCTAAGGGGATCTCTGGTATAGAACTGAAGCAAGATTATGGAAATCTTCACTAAATAAAATCGTCTCGCCACTGCATGCCTTAGCTCTTTCCAACTTGAGGACAAGCTAGACTCTAAGTTAGGGGGGTGATTACCTCCCATTTTGTGATGTTATCTTACTAGTTTTTCTTAGTTTTCCATACTCTTCCTTAGATAAATTAGATTAAATACTTAACTTTCTATCTTTATTGTAAATATACAAATAGACTGATATTTCTCTTTTCTTCCTGCAGATAAACCCAAAAAAACCACAAAAGTCTTAACCAAACCGATCTCCAGACTTCAACGACCCAATCAGTCTCCAAGACCGTGAGGATGCTTAACGGTCTCAAGGCCACAAAGACTCAACCGGTCTCCAAGACCGAGAGGATGCTTAAAGGTCTTAGGACCACAAAGACTCAATCGATCTCTAAGACCATGAGGACGCTTAACAATCTCAAGACCGTGAAGACTCAATCGGTCTCGAAGACCGTGAGAACGCTTAACGGTCTCAAAACTGTAAAGACCCAACCGGTCTTCTAAGACCGCAAGGATGTTTAACGCTCTTGAGACCGCAAAGACCCAACTGGTCCTCTAAGACCTTGAGGATGCTTAAC
This sequence comes from Alisma plantago-aquatica, assembly GCA_963693085.1. Lineage (NCBI taxonomy): Eukaryota > Viridiplantae > Streptophyta > Magnoliopsida > Alismatales > Alismataceae > Alisma > Alisma plantago-aquatica. The sequence continues at coordinate 91,756,087 of OY856409.1, forward strand.
GGTCTCAAGACCGTGAAGACCCAAAAGCTCTCAAGACTGTTCAAGATCCTTGGAGCCTATAAATAGGACTCAAGGGGTCTTCATTGGGGGGATTTTTAGACGCCCAAAGGCTGCCTCATTTGTTCCAGAGCTGTTTCATCCTTCACCCCAAGGCTTCCGGTCAAAGACCGACACTCCATCTATAAGCATACTCTCTCTCTCATCGACATAGAAGATGGGGAGTGAAGGATTTGTCACCAAATCAACCACGTAGTGTGAAGATAGTTGTTCTCTACTCCAAGGGGTCAACCTTCCTCTCTCCTATGTGGAGATGATGTTTTCCTTCTCTTCTCGTGTCTCCTTCTTTGTTTTTGCCATGAGCGAGTAGTTCCATACACTAGGGTGCGGGGAGTAGCCCCGCTACCCATGTTTTCATTTCATGCATTGTAATTCATGAGTTTGCAATAGAGAAATACTATCTTTTTAGTTCAACATCAATCATTTAATGAATGCTAGTTGCTTGATCACCAACTTGTATTACCTATTATCTACTAGTACGAATTGTCTACGTTTGTGATTTTAGATTCGATTATCGATTGTATGTTGGTTCTTGATGTATGTAATTACCATATATCTATTTCGGTATGTAGGAGCACTTTTCAAGGAGTGGAGTAAACTCACCTCCATCCTTGTACTTCCATACTATGAAATGGAATCAGTTGACATATGGAAGTACAACTTTGATAGGTCGAGGAACACACTTTGTGAAGGGAGTGATGCAAAGTAAGTGACCATTCGTTCGGGGATGGCTGGCATTGCAATACTTCCACGTTGCTCATAGTTGGCTATTCGTAAGAAAGCTAAGTCTACAAAGATACTAACTGATTAGACCCTTTTTGCAAGCCATGTTATTATGATGTATGTTATGATCCATATGTAGTGGTGGTGAAACTCGATCACATCCTAGTGGTTTCCAAATATTGTTTGCAACCTTAATTTTACTTTCTTGCCATTTAACTTACATTTGCATTTTAGTTTAATCATCAACCCAACTCTTCGATCTAAATATCAACTCTTAAGTAGATAAATAGAATTATAATGTAGATGTTGCTAAAAACAATGCAATGCACTCTCTTTTATAGAACAACAGAGTAAGTGAGAAAAAAAATAGGGCAATATGGGATAAAAGAAAAGCTAAAGACAAGACAAGGCTCAAGCACACAATATAACATAAAGAATATATACTAATACTCCCCCTCAGGCTGGAGCACCAGATGTCAAACGTGTCTGGCTTGTCCACTAGTCTAGCAAAGTGAGTCTTGGGAAGTATCTTGGTAAAGATGTCAGCAACCCAATCTATGGTCTAGACATAAAGAGTACAGATGCAACCAGAGAGAACAGATTCAAAATCAAAATCAAAATCCACCTCTATATGTTTAGTGTGCTCATGAAACTTTGGATTGGTGGTAATAAAAATGGAGGCTTTATTATTGCAACGCATGCGAAAAGGAGCAGATTTAGATATGTCAAATTCCTTGAGGAGTCCTTGGACCCACATTAATTCACAAGCAATATCAGCCATAACTCTATATACTACTTCAATACTAGACTGAGAAACCAAGGTCTATTTCTTACTATGCCATGTAACTACATTTCCCTCGATAAAGGTACAGTATAAATAGGTAGATTTCCTATCACATCTACTTTCGGGGTAATCAGAATCAAAATAACTAATGAGTTTACAGTGACCATGTTTTTGATACAGTAATCCTTTCACTAGACAAGTTTTCAGATATTTAATGATATCACAGACAACATTTTGATGGAATTTTTGAGGTTTATCTAGATATCTACTAACAAGTCCAACAACAATAGTAATATCAACTCTAGTCACAGTAAGCTAAATAAGCTTACCAACCAATCTTCTATATTGGTGGTTATCAAGATAGGGTGTTGAAGATTCATCATTCCAATTGGTATTGGGATCTAGAGGAGTACTACTAGGTTTAGTACTAAGCATTCTTGTTTCCATTAGTAGACTAGAAGATATTTTCACTGTGAAACACAGACACTAGAAGAAGATCAGGAAACTTCAGTTCCCAAGAAGTACCTGAGTTTGCCAAGATCTTTAGTAATACAATGTTGTTCTATATATATTTTGGTAACCACGATACCTTCAAAATCATTACCATATATAATTATATCATCCACATAAACAATAAGATCAACAAGCGCAAAATTGGTCCTTTTAATAAAAAAGAATGATCTAAATGTGAGCATCTAAATTGGAACTTGAAAAGTATTTGGTTCAACTTATCAAATCATGCATGTGGACTTTGTTTTATGTCATACATCACCTTTCTGAGTCTACAGACTTTAGAACACTCCCTATGACTGATGAACCCAAGTGGTTTATCCATGTAGACTTCTTCATGCAAGTAACCATATAGGAAGGTGTTTTTAACATTCAGTTGAAAAGGGGGCAAATTTGTTGGGAAATATAGCATCGGATAAGGCAGTAGAAACAAAAATTGAACTGCCATATTCCCCTAAGAACAATAGATCACGTCAACAACTATCTAATAGGAAGGATGGTTAGCAAGGTTATACCTAGTCCTAGAGCAAGTTCAGCGACAATCCCCTTGAAATAGCGTATACCCATCTTTAGGTTGCACCCAGACCACTTCAGCAGCAGCCTCCTAGTTGATCACCACAGACAACAGTTGACCTCATCCTTCTAGCAGTAGGTAACAACCTCCTTACCTCTATAGTAGTCCACAAGGACTACCGGGAACTCCTATCATTCTAGAAGAATAGATAAGGAGTTATCCCTTCTAGTTAGTGTACTAGCACCAAATTGCTCTCCCAATTGTCTCTCCCTTTCCATCTCTCCCATATATGGGTAGGACTTGCTTGGATTTTGTCAGTTACCACAACCAAAGAAGACAAAAATTGTCATAGCTTATTGTCGTATCTCTAGAAAGCCTCGACCACCCCTCTATTTATAGGAGGGTCAGGAGTTCTAGTTTGAACGGGAATTGAAGGGGATGGATTTTCTTGAATTTTCATATCCTGCAAATGGTGAAACGGTATGTGAGTTGATCGGTTCAACCCTTAAACCGATCGTTTCACTATGTTTCCCAATTTCAATTGTATTGGCAATTAATATTTGATTAATGCATTACATAACGCCAACATTAATCCATTATCCAATCGAATTGATCAACCAAATGGTCGGTTCACACCCTGAACTACTCGGTTCATGGACCTAAGCCGATCGTTTCACTTGCTAAACTGGTCATCTCATGGACCAGATTGTCAATTTCGGTTCAATTGACCTAAAACATGAATCGATATGTTCAACACTTGAACCAGTCAGTTCATAGTCCAGTCAGTCAACTTTCCACAATCTTGCTCAAATTGAATACCTAACACTTTAGTAATCAAGTTTAAATTTTATTTTTTGAGGAAGGAACTGGTCTTGGTATATCCCCGTTAATTTATATGATCGATAGCATCTAATATTGCTACATTGGTAACAATAGAAGGAAAGGAATTCTCAAAAGAAAAACTCTAAAATCTAGAACATGCTACTATTGCTACCCATGCCACATGATTAGCCGGTCTTCCTATGAAAGAAAAATTGAAAAAACTAAAATTAGAGCCAAGCAACTAAATGTTTTTAAGAATGATTCCCAACTAGTTCCTCCTGGTGTTTGTCACATGGAAATCTGACAAAGGATATGTGGATCCATCTCCACCATAAGATTGTGAATTCCCTGATCCTGACTGGACCTAATCCTAGCTCTGAACGCAAGTGCTTCTGCAATTATAGCATCCACAACATACTCATGTTGCTCCCCTTCAATCCTTTTCAGCTCGCTGAGGTGATTTCTCCAAACCATCTGAACCTTCCCTACCTCCTTTCTAGGTCACATCAGTATTGATCTTGTGGATCCCTTCTTCAGGTGGGTGCCAATAGCTTCCAGCTTGCCTCAACAGCCTATCTCGACCATTGTCTTCTCCCTCAGTTGTGTTGTTTCTTCAGTGCTCTTTCATCATGGCTAACATGGCTTCATTCAGAAAATGGATGTCCTTCTCCTCCTCCCCAAAGACTCTCTTGTTTCTACGTGTCTAGATTTTCCACATGGAATCAATGATTTGGTATGTCTCCTCATCCTTCCTCTTCATCAGGAGATGGTCTACCACCTCGCATGGTTGTAATTGCAACATTGAAAGTATGTCATCCTTCATGGATTGTGCCCCATGTCTACAGAGCTCCCAGGCATGTGTACACTCGAATAGCATATGGGTAATGGTCTCCTTCCCATTGAAACACAGATTATTAAGCATTTGGGTGGCAATACCTATCGTGCAGCCTACCCAAAGTGGCCAGACTCCCTGTACTCACCCTCCAAAGGAAATGGACTAGCTTCAGTGGCCACCCTCTCCTCCATACCTCTTTCCACATAGTGTTGGTCCTTCAACTTTGTAGGTCTGCTATTTGAGTGGCCCTTAAACTCCCAAGCCAGTACCTCAATTTCACACTGATATTACCATCCACACTCATCCACCAAAAAATTGCGTCCTCTATAGGGTAAATTCCTAGTGTGATGGATTTGATAGCCTCACTCACCTGTTGTGGGAGAATGTCCCCGATCAGTTCTTCATTTCAAGCCATGCCTCCTGGTACCATCAGCTCACTAACACGCTAGAGATGCCCGTATTATGGGTCCACTGTGTAGCCAAATTTCCTATCTCATGGGGAAGCCACCTATCCTCCCACAAGTTAATCTATGCATCGTTTCCCACTGCCCATTTAATTCCATCCATAAAAAGTGTCTTGGAATTCCAAATTCTCCTCCAAATGTAACTCGGGTTGTATCCTCTTATAGACTCCATAATGGATGAGTTCGGGATACTACTACAGAATACGCCTTTGGCGTCGGTTGTTTAACCCCCTTTGGCGACGGTTTTCAAGCGACACCTATGTGGGCGTCGCTAAAGGTCGAACTCTTCGGCGTCGGTTTTCTAACTGACGCCTATATGATCTATAGGCATCGGTTATATTTAGTTGACCGATGTCTATAGGATTCACGCCACAAAGAAGGGCACCACCTAGGAGACGTTTTGCGTCGGTTAACAACTGAACAACCGACGCCATACTCCCAGACGACACGGCCGTGCTTCGCTGCATGGCCGTGTTTAGTACTATAGGCGTCGGTTTTATACGAATAAGTGATGCCTTTTCCACCAATGTCATGCTTTCCTGCACGGTCGGGTTGTTTGTCATATTAGGCGTCAGTTTTTATATAATAACCGACGTTGTAGGCCTTTGATGACGATGTTTTATAAATAACCGACGCCTACACTTTAAGTTTTTTTTTCTTATCAGTTTGCAGGCCTGCTGTGGCTGGTCAGCAGGATGAGAACCTACAGTTCAGTTTTCTGAACAGCAGGTTTACGACATCCATTGATATCAGCCTACAAACAGGCCACAAACCTACAAAATCAACCAATATTTTTTCACACAAGTAGATACATTCAAACATCAATTCAATTCTCACATTCACACATGTAGAAACATTCAAATACACGTAGAAACATTCAGACATGTATAAACATCTAGAAATATTCATTTACAAAATATCATTCAGCATCGCTATCAGCAACCCAATTATATCTTACAATCTCCACTGCTTGTATGGCTTTTGCCCATTCTTCTCTTATTTCATTTAATGCTTCCATCATATATGGAGCATGTACATTTTTTAAGCATTTACCTATAGTGTGGTCAGTTTTAAACACCTGCAAAGAGAATGATGTATATATATAAGTAATAATATAAACATAAGATTGATATATTTCATACTAACTAATGAGACTATATATAATACCTCATGTATGGTATTAATATCCAATGCGGCATGTCAGATAATCATCTGCATAAATCGCATCACATAGTATGCACATGCCCAGCTGTTGTCTTGTGTAGCGCACTATAAATTGAAACATACAAAATATTAAAAAATACAACTAAGCACAGTTCACATAAATAATATATACATTGGAGTCGAGAACTTACTTTTACGTTCTCCCAAATTATTGGCTGACATTTCCTCCAACATTTTTGAATGCATCTAAACCCCTACATGTTAATGTAACACAGTAAATTGCATAATTAAATAGTAATGTAATAATAGATGTTAACGGATATAAAAATGAAATATTTCTCACCAGAATAATGGCATTCTCAATATGTGTCCAATTTTAGTGTTCAATGTACTTCCCGCAGGATCTAGATAATAAAAAGTGAACATCCCGGGGACAATAACTAGTAACTCCCAATGTCTACCGCTAGAGATAAAAAAGTTAAAAATTAATAACTCAAAATGCACAATAAAAATGGAATTTTCTTTAGTCCAAATTATAAATAAAGTAAACTTACTTGACATTGAATGGAGCTATTATTATCGTCTTCTTTTGCTGACCGAAAATTCTAAAAGCATCTATACAGTATTGTTGAACACTATCAGGGTCTTTAGCTACCATACTAATCAATGATGGAATAAAAAAACCCACATGATCAAATGCAAATTGTTTGCATTGATCTTCGACTAAGTAGCTGCAAAACATGTATTACGTATGCATTAATATATAAGAAACCAGATCACCAGATCTTATACAAGGTATATGGATGTATAAACAAGATCTCACCTTATCCATGTCTCTATCATTGATGTATTCAGCCAATCATACATAAACAGCTCAATAATATCTTGTATAAATAAAGAACTATCGTATGATTGACCTGCATAATCTGCTTCTAAAGAAAAAAATTATAGGGCAATGCATATTATGTTCCCATAGCCAACATGCCATTCCCCTACAAGCAGGACCTAACGGGTATTTTAGGTCAGTTGGAACCCAACTTGGTAATGCATGAAGTGGAGGTGGAGGCCTAGGTGCTTCAGGTGTCTTCTTTTTAACCTGTATATATAATTTCATATCAGTTGACCTCATATATACACATTAACAATCTAAACTAATGTAAATTTGTCTTACAATTTCAGTAGTGTAGACGACATCTACTTTGGGCTACAATATCACCCCGCCTTCTGCCTCAGCAAGTGTATCAATATCCGGGTGGGGATATGGCAATGTAGCTTCCCTTCAATAAAAAATATAAACATACATGCCTCTAAAATTGTGATCTTTTATCAATTAACAATCCTTCATTGTGATCTCCGCGCACATATAATTCATCATTAGCTTCAATATTTTGTGGAGTTGGCAACCCAATAGAGAATGGACTGGAGTCATCATACTTATCATAGTACTCTTCTTCATCTATAGGGTCTTCAATGAACTGTCTTTTACCATGAAGAACAACCGACCATTTATCATTTGCAGGATCATCGATATAGAATATTTATTTTGCCTGTGATGCCAATATGAATGGTTCACCCTTCTCGCCAATCTTTTCAAAGTTCACCAAAGTGAAACCCAATTCATCCACTATAACTCCTTTGGTGTTATCAACCCAATTACATTTAAAGAGCGGAATTCTGAAATCTATGTAGTCAAACTCCCATATGTCTTCAATGACACCGTAATATGACATTTTAGCTTCACGTGGACTCTTATCCTTTGCACTTGCAAAATACATAGTCGAAGCTTGAAGAGTGACCCCACTATTTTGGACGACACTCTTATCATCTTGGCGCTTTGTGTAATATGTGAACCCATTAATGTCAAACCCTTCATAAGACATAACATTCGGTTTTGGTTTAAAGGTGAGGCATTTGATAGTTTCTGTAATATCATTTGGTGTTTGAGATAGTTGATGTAAGACTTTATCTTCAAACCACTTAGTAAAAGTCTTATTATGCTCTCTAGCAAGCCACATTGAACTTGCTCGAGGATGTTGTCTCTTGATGAAATTGGTATGTTCCTCGATATAAACACTCCCTGTTGTGTAAAATATACAAGTGAGCTTGTTCCAACTGCTCACGGCTGATTACTTTCACCCGTGATCCCAAAATTCCTTTGCCCTCCTCAATATTCTTGTCATTAACAGGAGTGTTATTACCACTCAGAAAGTCATTGCAAAAATCCATAACCTCTCTCGCCACATAACCTTCAATAATACTCCCTTTAGGCCGATAACGGTTTCGAACATCACCTTTAAAAATGCTCATGTATCGTTCAAAGGGATACATCCAATGCAAGAAAATTGGTCCCGACATTTTCACTTCCCTAGTCAAGTGGACAACAAGATGTACCATGATATCAAAGAACAAAGGAGGGAAATACATCTCAAGCTGACATAGGGTAACAACCACTTCTCTTTGCAAATTATCGAGAGTATCAAGGTCAATAACTTTGCTGCATAGACTGTTGAAAAAGAAACAAATCTGGTGATTGCAAACCTTACATGCTTCGGCAAGATAGATCGAATTGCCACGGGAAATATTTGTTGCATTAGAGTGTGACAATCATGAGATTTAAGACCTATCAACTTCAGATCTTTCATTGATACCAATCTACAGAAGTTGGATGAGTAACCATGTGGCACCTTAACATTTACCAAGCATTCACAAAAAGCTTTCTTCTCCTTTCTAGACAACGTGTAACAAGTGGGAGGTAAGTATGTTCTTTTATTACCCATTTCACGTAATTCTGTTAATTCTGACCTTATTCCCATTTCACGTAGGTCCAGTCTGGATTTTATCTCATCTTTAGTCTTACCTGGTATATTTAACAGAGTACCAATGATGTTATCACAGACATTTTTCTCAACGTGCATTACATCGATACAATGCCTGACTATCAAAGAACTCCAATAAGGAAGATCCCAAAATATTGACTTCTTCTTGAATGAAGAATTGTCACTCCGTGTGGCCATACTGCATTGTGATTTCTTACCAAATTCATTGACAATGTCTTTTACTCTTTCATAAACAACATCCCCTGGTATAGGTTTAGGTGCACTCCGTTCATCATTCCATCCATTGAATGCTTTGCGCTTCCTACGATACGGATGGAATTTTGAAAGAAACCTTCGATGACCATGATATACAGTCTTGTCGCCATGTTTTAGTCTTATTGAATCAGTGTTTTATTCACATATAGGACACGCTTTAGCTCCTTTGACACTATATCCAGACAAATTCCCATATGCTGGAAAGTCATTAATAGTGCAAAACAACATAGCGTGCAAACGAAATGTCTCTCTTCCTGAAGCATCATAGGTCATCACACCTTCAGTCCAAAGTTTCTTTAAGTCATCAATCAGAGGTTCAAGATAAACATCGATATCATTTCCGGGTTGTTTAGGGCTCGATATCAACAACGACAACATAACGTACTTATTTTTCATACACAGCCAGGGAGGAAGATTGTATATAACAAGCATGACTGGCCAAGTGCTATGTTGGCTGCTCAATGTCCCGTACGGATTCATCCCATCTGGACAAAGCCCAAGTCTTAGATTCATATCTTCTTCACCAAATTTGGGGTACAATAGATCAATCTTCTTCCACTGTGGGGAATCAAACGCATGTCGTAGGATCCCATCACTATTTTTCTTAACATCTACATGCCACCTCAAATTCTTCGCATCTTTCAGATTTGCAAACAAGCTTTGAAACCGTGATATTATAGGTAGATACCACAACACCTTGGAAGGAGAACCAGTTTTGGACTCCCTCAAAGTCGTCAATTTATAACGTGATGCACCACATTTTGGACAATCTTTCAAATCTACATAGTCCTTTTGAAATAATATACAATCATTTGGGCATGCGTGTATCTTCTTGGCCTCCATTCCCATTGGGAACAACATTTTCTTTACCTGGTATGTTGAGATTGGCAGCTCGTTTCCTTCAGGAAGCATTTCTTTCAACAAAGTCAACAATTTAGTGAAGCTTTTGTCGCTCCATCTATTGTTAGCTTTCAACTTATACAATCTCAACACAGTTCTAAGCTTCGTAAACTTAGCACAGCCTGTGTATAACGGTATCTCAGCATCATGCACAATGTTTCTAAAGATAGGAGGTGGATCGGTGTGCTCTACCCTACAACTATCCAGCATCGCATCAACGATGTCTACTGGAATTGGTTCGTTCACATCTACGTCATCGGAGGCAATTTCTTCTTCCACTCAAGCACTGCTATCGACATCTACTAGTTTTGAGTTTGAAATCTCTCCATGTCAGTGTCATTCTGTATAGCCTTGTACAATCCTGTTGCACATGACATGACTTTTGATTTCCTCACTAGTGTTGACTTTCAAGTTGTTACCGCAATGCCTACATGGACAGTAGAACCTATCTATAGGTTTTTTCCTATGTTCCTCGGAAAATCTAACAAACTGATCAAGACCAGATATAAACTCTGAGGTGCAGCGATTGCGAATGGACATCCAAGATTTATCCATTCTATGATCAAAGAGAAAACAAGTATATATTAGGACAAGATTAGGGTATACACTTACATCCAAGATTTACTCCTAATGAGTAAATATTGGACGGGTTTCTAGGCCAACAAACACAATAATAGATATCTACAATGAAGTCGGACTCCATACAAACAGTATATAATTTAGTGATTGTTCATTCTAATTTATACCAATGTACAAGTAATATAAAGAACAATGATTGTTCACTTTCTAGGCCAACAAACACAATAATAGATATGTACATGTTAGGGTTTTATCACAATTGATGTTAGAGTTTCATCAATGTTAGGGTTTAATCAAATCAAATTAGGATGCTAGAATGGACAAGTTTAAATCTTATTTCAACATGCATCAAAATTTAATGAATTAGGTCAAGCATTAGGATTAGAAGCACAAATATATGCAAGCAAAATATTTGTTCGTATCCTAGAATTTACATAAAGCATTACATATAGATTTGTTCATATCCTTACCAACAACAAACATGGCCGTGTCTGTTTTGGCCTACCATGGCCGTGCTGGGCAGCACGACCGTGCTGTCCCGAACAGCCGTGTTGCCCACCACGGCCGTGCTAGGCCAACACAGCCACAGCCGTTTTTGCTGCATGTAGGTAAAAAGCTAGGGAGAAAGAAGAACAGAGTCTATGCGCGGCTAATACATGGAGAGTAGACCGAAGCTAGGTGGCGCGGAACGGCGGGCGTGAGTAGGGAGGAAGGAGCAGGCGGCGGCGGCAACACAGGACGGAGCTAGGGCGGCAGCGGCGAAGCAGGACGAAGTAGCAGCAGCAGCAGCATCGGCGGCGGCACAGAGCAGCAGCATCGTCAGCGGCGACGGCGAGGCGAGGCAGTGTCGGCGACGGCGAGAACCAGCAGGCAGCTAGTGGGCGATCGAGCAGCAGCTAGCGGGCGATGAAGACAATGAAATAGGAAAGGGGAATAAAAGCAATCGATCGTGGGTCTATTAAGTTCGTAAAAGGCGTCGGTTATCAAATACAAACGACACCTAAAGTCTTCGGCGTCGGTTGTTCCTTAACAACCGACGTCCAATTAGGCAAATTTTGCCCTAAATAATTTGGCGGGAACCATTATCGGCATCGGTTATTAAAGGATAACCGACACCTAAGCTGGAACTTTTCGCGCAAATTTTCATTTTAGAAAGGCGTCGATTTTGTTGGTAAAAAACCGACGCTGTATGTGCCAAATTTGTTTCGCTCAAAAATTGGATTTCGCGGGTGATTTTAGGCATCGGGTGTTTGTTATCCAGCCGACGCTGAATGCAAAGCGGTACCCATGTCTTAGCTATAGACGTCGGATGACCTACATCACCTACGCTGAACGTTATAGGCGTCGGTTTTCCTAAATAACCGACGCCCAGAAAAGTGACATTGAATGTTGTTTATGTACTAGTATGTGTATATCCTTTAGGACTCTATGCGCTAGAGTATCCTATCTGGTATGAAGCCTCCATATCTATTTTTCTAGGAATTCCTGGTTGAAAGTATGGATATCTCTAAACCCTATCCCTCTATGGATTTTTGGCTTACATAACATGTTCCAGCCGAACCAAGAGAGTTTCTGCTCTCCCTCTTTTGCTCCCCACCAGAATCTATCCATAGAACTGTTGATTGCATTAATCACCCCTTCTGGCAATTGGAATAGGCTCATGATGTAGTTCGGGACTACTATGCCACTGATTTGATGAGGACTTCCTTCCCTGGATTGGACGGTAATTTTTCTTTCCATCCTTGTAGTTTTTTTGCTACACATTCATGTATGAAGTGGAAAGTGCTCTTCTTGGATCTTCTAATAGTTGTGGGTAGTCCCAAGTATTTCACATGCCTTCCACCTCAATCACATTCAGAAGAGTCTTGATCTCCTCCCTCTAGGGGTAGAAGACTCCCTTAGGCTTTGATTGGTTTGGTGTAAGTCATAAGTTATATGAAATTCATTTTCTGTGAACTCAAGTTCAGTTTCCGAAACTCAATTTCCACTCAATTCTATGTGATTGGTTTGTTGGAAGTGTAAACATGGAGTTTTTCAAAAAATATTTTAATTTTTACCATGTAATATATAATAAGCAAAGACAACAAAACATAAAGAATAAGTTGTATTTGTAAATAATCAAAATATTTTTAACTATAATAAACTCAACAAGTGGTCATGGTACATATGTTGCCCTTTTAAAAATATTTGAATGTTGTATAATTATAATTTTAATAAAAATATTGTGGTCTAAATCACATCATAACGTTTTTATTCCACTTGTATGTACAAAGTATTGTAATAATATCTACACTTTATGTGTTTGTAAATATAGTTTTAGTTCATGATATTGAAGGATGGACCTTTTCTCGAAAAACTCCAGATCTCGAGAAGTCAATTCGACGAATCCTTTCCCGATCATCAATCCTGCCAAATTGAGTAATGAAAGAAAAAGCAAAAGACAGAAACTTAAATCAAACAAAAAAAAACACTCCCCTCTTCTCTTAAAACCCTTGTGCCATCATGGAGCAAAGCAAGCAAGGCAAGATGCTACAATGAATGAAGAATTACGGTTTACATCGACCGGTGGAATTGGAAGATGGAACGAGTAGCTAGAAACATAATGGGGGTTTTGATTTCATCATTGTAACAATGTACAATGTTAATTTTTAGTGTATTTTGTGTGTACAGTTACATTTAATTATCATTTTCATATTATATTGTTTAAACATAAAAAAATAAAAATATGTTAGATAGATCATATTTTTTCACATGTATATGTAAGTCTGTAACTCATTGGAAGTCACAGAACTCAAAGTTCCAACAGTTACATTAAACCAATCATGAAAAGCTGCTTAAGGAACTCCAGTTCATAAGTTTTCCAGATCAGTTATGACAAACCAATCGGAGCCTTACCGAAAGCCACTTGTGTCTTGGATAAATTCATTTTTTGTCCTGATGCTTATTGATATTGGTTAATGATCTCATCTGCTTTCAAGCATTCATCTCTCTTGGCTCTGGTAAAAAGTATGCTATCATCTACAAAGAACAAGTGAGAAATGTGTGGAGCACGTCTACTAGCTCTAATTCTGTGAAGAAGATTATTATCCACTACTAAATTAAACATCATAGAAAAAACTTCAGCACAAAGAATGAAAAGATAGGGTGAGAGAGGGTCTCCCTCATGTAGGCCTCAGGTGGGTTTGATAGTTCTAGTCCTATCTCCATTCACAACAAAGGCATGGCTCACTGTTGAGGTGCATTGATGAATCTTCCCCCACCATTTCTCCCCAAACCCCAGTTTCTCTTGGACGTAATTTATAAATTCCCACTCAACTCTGTCATACACCTCAGACATATCCAGTTTTAGATCCATATGACCTTTTTTCTCCCCTTTGTCTCTCTGCATTGTGTGAAACATCTCATAAACAATCAATGCGCTATCCATAATTAATCTCCTTGAAATAAATGCACTTTGGTTTTCAGACACAATGGAATTCATGAGGGGCTTCATTCTATTGGCCATTACTTCGGAAGCAATCTTGTACAACACATTGCATAGACTAATCGGTTTGAATTTAGTCATCTTCACTGGATCCTGTGTCTTAGGAATCATGACCACCAGCATATCATTTATATCTTCAATATCCTTTTGGTCTTCCACCACCCTTTAATATAATTTGCCACATCCTTTCCCACCACATACCAGAATTTTTGGTAGAACAAAGCTTTCATGTCGTCTGGTCCTGGAGCCTTGTTGGGAAGCATTGATTGGATATCCTTAAGAATTTCTTCATCTATAATATATGCCTTCAACTTTTCCCTCTCAGTGTTTGTGAGCCTGGATTTAAGACCTATTGTTGCCTCCTCCATGTCGGTGGGGTTGCAACTATGAAACAACTCATCAAAGAAGTCATTGACAATTTTCTTGATGTCCTCTTCATCTTCGTTCCACTCTCCCTCAACATCTTTCATACCACCAATTTTGTTTCTTTTCTTCCTAGTCGAAGCTTTATGAAGAAAGTATGTTGTATTCTTATCTCCCTCCTTCATCTCATTAACACATCCCCTGCCACATTAGTATGCTTCATGTGCCAATATTGCAGTTCTTTCATAGCATCTGAACACTTTTGTAATATCACTCCATCCAGTGGCAGTTGAAGAGGTTCTTCATCCTCCTTGATCTTCTTTTTCATATCCCCAAAGTATTCTTTGGCCCATTCTTTAATTCTGGCTCTACAAACCTTGATCTTTTCTAGAACACTAAGGCCATTGCTTTCTTCCCAGCTATTTTTGATAGTCTCTGTGCATTTTGATTCATTGACCCTCATTGGCTGAAATAAAGTCTTTATCCCTCCTCTTCATCTGTCTTTCCCTCCTGTCAGCAGCGATGATGATGGGTGCATGGTCAGATTCATACTTTGGCATATGAATCACCTTGCTATAAGTGAACAGGTTATTCCAATCTGTGCTTGCTAAAGCTTTGTCCAGTCTCTCTTACAGTAGAGTCACCAACATATTACCTCTTGTTCACGTGAACGAAGTACCTACAAAGCCAAGGTCCACCAGATCATAGTCATTAATATCATCCTTGAAATTTTGTAAGTGCTTTTTTGGTTTCATGGGCCCTCCTTCTTTTTCAGTGTGTGATGTAATTTCATTGAAGTCCCCAAAAAATATCACTAGAAGATCATCCTCCGCAGCTAGCATTCTCATCAGATCCCATGTCTTTACTTTTTGTGGTTGGTCAGGCTAGCCGTAGATACTGACAACTCTCCATTGCATGTCACCTTTGTTAATATGACAACCAACATGATATTGTGAGTAAGAAACAACCTCCACCTTTGTGTCCCTTCACCATAGCCTGACCATACTTGCTCTACCTATGCTTGATATACATATTCCATCAGTGAAACCACACTTTCTCTTAGTTTCTTCAAATTTAGTAGTTGACACCATGGTCTCCACTAAGAAAACCAAGTTTGGTCTCTCTCTCCAACACCATGACTAGAGAGCTTGGATCGTGTCAGGGTGGACCATGCCCTGACGATTCCAATTGAGGATTTTCATTGTTGTCTACGGGGTTAGTCTTTCCCAACCTCCGATACTTGGGTGTGCACCACCCCCTTTGTCTGTGATCTCGTTTCCCCTTGCTTTATTTTTACTTCTGATCTCTATTGATAATGCAACTTCGTCAATTTCCATATCTCTGGTTTCAGAATTTCTCTGTCATTTTCCAGTGATGAACTCCCACTCGACCTCTTCTTCTATTATCCCCAGTCGGACATCTCTACTCATCTTGTACATCCATATTGGGTGCTTTTTTTTTGTTCTCCCTTCTTCCCCTATCCTTGTAGGTTGCCTTGCTCTTTTTTTCTTTCTCTAGTCACCATCGAGAGTCTTTCATGTGTGCCCATTCCTGATTCCCCCCATTGTTATCACTATTCCTTCCTACCAACTCTGAAAGTGGTGTAAGGAACTCTTCCTCCTCATCTATATTAACCTCCTTAGGTTCTTTTTCATATATGCCTATTTCCTTGAAAATCTGTAAAAGATCGTGCGTTGAGTTCTGTAGGCCATGGTGTTATGCCAATTGATCACCATCAGCTTGGATTGTTGCTCCTCCCTCACATTCCAGTTCATAAGACCTCTTGCTAGCCTATCCATGTTTCTAAGATTTAACTCTTTCAATGACCTGATGCTTATCTGCCGGACCTATATCGTTTCACCCTTGTGATGCTTTGGTCTTCTCTTCTCCCTCTCCTTTTCCTTTTAGTGGAGCAGGTTCTCTTCCTATTTACTGCCTCATCCCTTGCTAACTCTCTCACTATTTGGCTCCTTGGAAATCATTGTGGCAGTCGTTTCTTTAACTTGATTCCCCCCTGAGTCGATGTCTCCGCTCATGTGTATCCTCTTCTTTGGTTTATGCTAAAACACAAGCGTCTTCTTGACACTGCCTTACCCATATACTTCTTCTGCAACTGAAACCCTAGGTTTTCTGGGTGATTCTTTCAGCCATGCACCCCATTGTTTGTCTTGATCGTCTTCTTCCCCGCACTCTGAGCAATCCTGGTCCAGGTGCCCCATCTGACCGCATAGGAAACAGAAAGTCGGGAGACATTCAAATTTAACCTCCACATTTTTGGGTTTCCTTTCCTTTTTTTGAATTTGAAGTACTCTCTTCAAGGGTTTTTAAACATCTATGATGACTCAGACTCTGGTGGATGCCTCCCACCCAAGGTCATCTCGATCGAGTTGTAAGACTGTCCCCAAACGACTTGCAATAGTTTTGACGACTGTCTCTGACATGAACCCTAGAGGTAATCCATATAGTCTCAACCAAAAATGGCTTGACTTCAACATGATTCTCCCCGGTTGTTCATCTGCATCGATCTCTTTAAACAACAACAACTTGTTCTCAAAATTCCAGGGTGCACCTTCGACAACTTTCTTTTTATCTTTCTGATTAAGAAACTAAATAACAAACATCCCCACTTCTATTCGCTTGAAAAGAACCTTTGATGAGAGAGTCCATGCTTGGGTAAAGGTCCTCTTTAGTGCCCAAAAATTATAAGGCTTATTTGTCAACAGTTGAGCAATCAGAGCAAGTTCGACATGTTCCTCTGCTGATATTGTCACCAATTTTGGTATCTCTATAGGCTCTTCCTCATCCTCTATAAGTCGTATCTTCGTGCATCTCTCCACAAGCTCTGCCTAGAGCATTGGATATAGGACCAGGTTAATCAGTGATTCCCTTGTACATGTAAGAGAAAGAAGACCTAAATGGGAAACATAGGTGCGACCACCGTGTAACCCTAATCATCCGAGCTCTTCGGGGGGCACGGGTCGAGAGGATTTTTCATCAAGTTTGAACTATATTCATGAAGAAACTCCTATTCCAAGTGTATCCTATGTGTGTGATGCTAAAGGTTCCAAGTTACATTGGCAGTGAGTGTCCATAACTAATTTATGACATTACAAGCAGTGATTGGTATTTAGAAAGACATCATTCTTGTCCAAGTAATTGGAAAGTTGGAGAACAACTTCAACCTACAATATGTGATGGTGTTATAGTGATTGTATAGTTCCCTTGTCATTGATATCAATAATGAACATGAGGCATGGAAGCATCATCCTCTCAACGTTCAACCATGTTCCTTGAACTAGAGCAGACTGTCTGAGATATATGTGAACTCAATATCATATACTGATTCACATGTGCATGCATATATTTTTCTCAGTCTCACTTATCAAGAAGCCTAGATATGAAGCTCCTATAGGAGAGACAAATCCCATCTACATCTCTCACAGTCATCCCCATGTGTTAACATGCACCTGAGCACCACCTTTATGGCAGTCTTGTTCAAGGTCATGGTGGATAATGTCTAAGTACCAAAAATGACATGTGTTGAGTGTAGTGATTTTAGTTCTAAGAACCATAATGACCACCATCACTATGAGAGATGATTCTAACTACCAATCATGGTTTCCATGTACCACTCTCAAGGTGGGTATGTCTAATACACTATTCTCCAACAAGTATCTACATGTTTGGTTTAATATCATATATCATGACTAATTAGATTTTGTCATCAACCAACACACACTCTAGTCTTATGTTATATTTCTATCTATCAGGCTTCCACAGTAACATCTGACTAGGGACATAACAAAATGTATCTACTATTTACATCCATATGATATCATTGCTTCCATGTATTTTTCTTAGTGTAACATTTATTTACTTGTTCTTAGTGTAATGTTTTCATTACTTGTTCAAGCATAATCAACCATCAACACCCGAATCTTTACTTTCTTGTTTCAATAACTGTTTAGAGTAAATTAGTTAAAAATTCAATCTTAATCACGTTGTCCTGAGGGATCGAACCTCTCTATACTAATAAATTAACCTTAACTGATTGTTTTTCCATTAATGAGAGGTTAAACTCAAGGATTAAAACCCTTGGTGAGTTGTTGTGGCGAACGGCGTGCATCACCTACTTGCCTAATGTTGCTTTTATATGGGTGATTCAGCCTCGATGTTCTTGATGTTAGGAAGCAATTATAGTTCTTAGGTATATCCATTCATGTTTTCCTTCTCATATCCTCCCATGGTAATCATGTCGTATGTTAGGTCGTCTATAGTGTAATACTTTCTATTCATATATATGCTTTGTGTTGTATTGCGTGCTTTAGCCTTGTCTTGTCTTGTCTTTAGCTTTTCTTCTATCCCATATTACCCAATTATGTTTCTCACGGCTCACTTATCCTATAAAAGAGAGTGCATCGTAATTGTTTTAAACACATAAAACAAAGTTGTTCTCATTCTATATGGTATCAGACATGTTCGATCCCCATTAATCCTCCATTGTTGTTCCCCCACCTCACCCCTTTCCATCGACTACCCTTCTACCTCCACCGCCCCCATCATCCTCCATCAACCAATATACCTTTAATAACCATCAACCTCAAAACCCCATCGACCATTACCCCATCAACCTCCCTTCACCTCTTCAACTTCCCATCGATCTCTTATCACCTCTTCAACTTCCACCACCCCATCGACCTCCCTTCATCTCTTCAACTTCCACTGCCCCATTGACCTCCACCCCATTGGCCTCTACCACCTCCTCAACTTCCAACACCCCATTAACTTCCATCCTCATCGACCTTCACCTCATCGACCTTCACCCCACCGACCTCTACCCCATAGACCTACACCCCAACAAACTCCACCCCATCCAACTCCACCCCTCATCGATATCCACCCCCATTGAGTTGCACCCCTCATTGATCTCCACCCCATCGACCTCTCCCCCTCTTGATCCTTTCATCTAATTCCAAAATAGCAAGTTGACGGTTTAAATGTAACATCTTTTTTCCCACGCTACACAGTAGAGTAAATCTCACACTGTGGCGGTGTAGGCCTTTGCCCCTATATAGATTCTCAGATCTGCTTGTGCTATCTACTGTCCCTATGCAGGTTTCTATGATCTATTGATCTTGATCTACTATTGCTGTCTACTGCCCCTATGCAGGTTTTTCAGATATGTTGATCTAGATCTACTGTTTCTATTTACTACCCCTATGTAGGTTCTTGGATCTATTGATCCCAATTTTTTTCTTCTATCTACTGTCCATATGAGGGTTTTTCAGATCTTTTGATCCATATCTGCTACTTCTCTTGATGCTTCTTTAACTTTTCTATGCACATCATCACTCTGTCTTCCATGGGACTATAGATCCTCCTCAGTCTTTGTGTGTGATGACCGTGAAACTCGATGGATCAAAGTACCACCTTTGGTCAACATCATTTAAATTATTTGTTAAAGCCCAAGGGAATTATTCCCACATTTTTGTTGATGCTCTGGTCCCTCCTTTTGCTATAGTTGATGAAAAGCCAAGCATGCCTACGTGCAATGGTCTAAATATGATTCTAGAGTTATAACGTGGATGGTGAATAGTGTCGAACCAAAGATTAACCCGTCTCTCTTTCGCCTTTAGAACGCCAAAGCTATGTTGGATCAACTATCCCATGTGTATTTTCACCAGCAGAACCCAAAGAAGGTATTCATGATCTTTAAGAGTCTAGAAAAAAAAGGAGTGTTAGACTGATGGATCTATCAAAGACTACTACAACCAAAGTGTGGTACTTTGGGATGAATATGAAGTATACCATCACCTCTCTTCTAACATCAAAGAAGTATAGAGGCAACACAAAAACTTTAGTTAGTTCAATTCCTGGCTAGTCTCCCTTCATCATTTTCTAGTGTTTCTAGCAAGATATTATCTAGTGATCGTTACTCACACTAAGGAATGTTGTCAAGTGTGTTCAATGCCTCCCTTCCATGTCTTCACTATTGGTTACTTCTTCTGATCACTCAGTTCTTATCGTCTGCACCAATGACTTGGATCAAGGATGTGGACATGGCCACACTTGTGGTTGTGATGGTCGTGCTACTGGTACTCCATGATGTGGTCCTCCTCCTGGTCTTGGATGAGCCCAACATCAACTTACTACTGATAACTGCTTATGCACCTTATGTGGGTGCACAAACTACACTGAATACCATTGTTGGAAAAGGCGCGATGAACCTTCCTGGGCAAACTGGGTCTCCTCTACTACCTCTAAAAATTTGACTGTTGCTACATCCATTTCAACCTAGCCCATGGTTGAATGGATTCAATGGGAGTTTGAGAAACTCCTATAGGCTCGCCTATCCTTGCCACTCTAGAAGGAGCTTCTTCTGCTTTACTTGCATCCCTTTCTGCTTATGGTAAAAATAAATGGGCCATCTACTCAGGTGCATCTGCTCATATTTTAGACTTTTCTTATCTTTTTACTGCCTTATTTGAGACTACATGTGTCCCTCTTGTGACCATTATTGAAGGGACTTAGTCTGTTTTCCATGGAATTGGACTGTCTTATATGTTCCAAGATTTCCTCTAAATCTGCTATAAAATTGTTAAGAGCCTCCAGTGCTCAATCACTTTTGATCATGACGGTTGTGTGTTTTCAAGATCTCCGAATGAGGATGATGATTGGTTCAAGCCATGAGGGATCAAATGGACTATACTACCTGGATGTGCTGAAATTTGCTGTAGCTATGCTATCTTCTTATACGATTGGTTTGCAGTGGCACTATCGGATGGGACATCCTTCTGCTGCAAAACTGTGATGTTTATTTCCTGATATTTCTAAGAACCCATTTTTGTGTGAATCTTGCCAAATTTAGCAAACGGAATCAGGCTATTTTTCATAAAAAGAAAGAAATTGGTTATAAAAATCTTTTTGATATTGTTCACGCTGATGTCTGGGGTCCCTGTTCTGTTACTAGCTTGTCTGGCTTTTGCTATTTATGACCTTTATTGATGACCATTCGAGGTCAACTGGTTGTTTCTCTTAAGGGACCACAATGATATTTTGCAAACTATCATCACCTTTTTCACTGAGATCCAAACCCAACTTGAAATAATAGTTAAAACCTTTAGAACTGATAATGCCTTAGAATTTATGCAAAAATCTATAGATCTATTTTATACCTTTCATGGTAACATTAATCAAACTTCATTTTCTTACACACCACAAAAAAAATGGTGTGTCCAAACAGAAGAATTGCCATTTTCTTGAAGTATCATGCACTATTCTTCTTCACTATCATGTCCATAAACATTTCTGGCTTGAAGTTGCTTCTATTGTGTGTTACTTAATTAACCATATGCCATTTTCTTTGTTTCATAATCAAGTCCTTGTCTCTCTTCTATATCCTAACACACCTTTGTTTTCTGTCTCAATATGCATCTTTGGAAGCACTTATTTTGTTAAGAATCCCCACACTGGGATATCTAAACTTGAACACGCTCCACTAGGTGTGTCTTTATGGGATATTCATGGACTCAAAAATGATATTGATGTTATGATCATGTCAATCGACAACAGTTTGTGAGTGTGGATGTTGTATTTTTTAAACACATGACATAGTACTCTCACAAGGGGTCTGTTTGCTCGTTTATCATCAATTCATAGTTCATTATGGTCTAATTCACATATGAGCTCTATTTGTCATTAATTCTACCTTTATCCATTAGAAAACCCTAATTACTACATTAAGGGTATTTATCCACAATTAGGAACTTTTATACTCGAAATAGCTTAGATTTATCATATCTCAACTTTAACCATGAAATTGAACAATTAAAGCCATTAAGAGTCACATTTACTAACATTAGGGTTTCAAGGCCCATTAAAGCATATTTATGCACATGAAACTCTAAATTAAACCAATTACATGCAAAGTTCATCCTTTTTGTTCTTAATGTATCTTTTTACAATTAACAGATTAATATCAACTTTAATCATCCATTAAACCCAACTAAATACATTAATTATCTCAAAATAGGGTTTCTTAATCATTAAAGCATTAAAGTTGATAACTTTCATTACTTTTCGAATTGCAAGAGGAATTAGATTCTAAAACTATTTTTAATGAATTCCTCTCATTTTTCTGAGCAAAATACATATAATATATGTACCAAAAAACTTGACACGCGTATAACGTGTGTGTAATACGTAAGTGTACGTGTCGAAGTAATATGGGATTATGAGTCCCGAGTTCTCGAACACAGGGAGTTGTGAGGTTAAAGACTATTACTAATTAGGATGGATCAGCTAAGCCAAAATTAAGAGTTGGATTTGAGTTTAAACAAAAATAAAAGGAAATTAAAAGAAAAATTAGAAGTGGTTGATTTGAATGAGATGGATTCCTTAGGATTACAGATTTCACCACGAGGTCTCGTTATATCCTATATCTACCGAATCAATATAAATTTTACTCCTACCCTGAATAGAAAGCCTGTAGTTAGAATTTCCCACTTCGACAGTGCAATTCACTACCTAAATTGATGACAATTCCACATCTTTATAATTTATATCTTAGTCTAGGTGCATTATCGAAGACTCTAGGTTTCTTTCTACTAACCGAATGTTACCTTTTCCAAGGAACGTGTAGGAAAGTGAATAAATTATGGCTTTTCAACCTTGAATCCTTCTTCCAGAGTGATTATCAGTCTATTATCCTAACGATGGTGATCAAGCATAGATAGGTCGTTCAATTCTACAATTATATATCCAGGAATGAAGAGAAATATATAATAAATCATGTAAAAAGTCGACACAACGATTCCCCGAGCTACTCCCGGGTCCTAAGGAATTAAGGTTTTTAGTCAAAAATAGACGACATGGCATCACAGTAAGTCGAAAAGATGTAAAACATGAATTTCGAGATACAGTAAATTGGAGAAAGGGTTAAAGAGTGGATCTGGAGAAGATGAAGAGGATTTTCCGTCGTTTCCTCCGCCAAAATGCCTTCAAGGTCTGCCAGGTAGGGTTCCTCTACTTTTCTTCCTCCGTTCGGTTGCCGTATCGTCGCCCCGTGATAGATCTTTTAATTACGGTTCTAATGGTGCCTTTAATAGCCGTCTTACATGTTTAGGTCAAGAGGAAACCTAAAATTTAATTTTTAATACAATATGTGTTAGATTTAACCCATTAAAATTTGGTCTGTAGCGTCTGAGTCAGTGGTACCGAGTTGGAAGTCGGTACCACTGACTTCTTCACAGTAAAAAATCCTTTTTCTTTTTGATTTGGAGCAAAAAATATTTGTACCCTGATGCCATGTCGGTACCACCGAGTTGCAAGTCTGTGGTATCGACTTTTCTATAATAAATAATAATTATCTGCAATAAAATAATCAATGAATAAAATCAAATAATTATTATAATAATTAAAACATGTAAAATGCATGTAAAATACATGTAAAAATATAAGAAATGATGCACAAGTGATTTTTACTAATTTGGTAAAATATATATTAAAAATATATTCAATTAAGTACAAATGACAAAGAAAATAACCAAATTAGATATGCATACATCAATACTCATGTGGGTAACCCTCTCTCTAGGGTTTAGTCCCTACAATGGACTTTTCATAACCTCTCGTTCATGGGTTTAGTTTGTTATGGCCTTCCTTTCCCGGCTAGGCCTCACAGTGGCCATCCTATCCCGGCTTGGCCTCATAATGACCATCCTACCTGGCTTGGTCTTATTGATGATCATCCTATCCCAGGTTGATCATTCATCACCATAGTGACATATCTTACATCCCACATGTAACACTTAAATCCACCAGAGATAGTTGAGCAAATTATACTAATATAATGTGATACTCATAAAGCTTTAAAGATTGTAATAATTAAATAAGCAACCAACATGCTAATTGCAATCAATGCAGGAAACCTAGGAAAACCTCACGAGTCAGTTAAGTCAAGTAGTCATAGGCATAACCACATACCTTTCTTAGAAGTGATCAAAGTCCAAGAAATAAATATAGATTTGGGAGTAAGCAATCAATCACCCTAAAATTAGTGCATAACACCCAAGTATTGCTATTTTTATCGAAAACCTACCATTCAGACTAACTTGGGTTCCAATTTAGGGTTTAGGAGTCAACTTAGGGCTTCATTAGGGTTTTGGCTTCCCAAACGCTAAACATCACTTTTAGTGCCTTTTCAACTAACAAACCCTAAACTTAATGTCTTATGCATCATTAAATCCTAGTTAGGTCAAATATGTCTCTTTTATCCAAAAAGACACAATTTTATCCATTTAAGGTCATTTAAATACAATATGATCATCAAAGTAAATAAATTAGGGTTTTTATACATTTAGTATGTTAAAGATAGCAACTTTAGACACTTTTTGAATTAGAGACAAAATTGTTGTAACTATTTTTATTGCATTCCTTACATTTTTTTGATCATTTTTCATATATTATATATTACCATTGGACCATCCTACCAATTATTAGCATTTTGTCAAAATTAATTGATTTTTAGCCAACCACAAGCTGCCACTTAGGCAGCGAGTCTCGGGTCCCAGCTTTGACAACTCGCCTAGGCTGAGCCAATGGACTCGCACCACTCGATAGTCCACACTTGTGTGCAATCGCTTAAGCAGGCG
Source organism: Alisma plantago-aquatica (assembly GCA_963693085.1). Classification (NCBI taxonomy): domain Eukaryota; kingdom Viridiplantae; phylum Streptophyta; class Magnoliopsida; order Alismatales; family Alismataceae; genus Alisma; species Alisma plantago-aquatica. Next base: position 91,781,030 of record OY856409.1, read on the forward strand.
GGAATAGAAGGGAGAAGGAAAGAAGTGTCCTTACCTATTAGAAGAGAAGTCAGGGGTAGGTTAGTCTTTTCACCGAGTGTCATCTTCCTCCACTCATTGGATTCTTCATCACAATCAGTTAGTCAACCAAGGAGTTAACTCTGAGGTTACAACCCTTTCAGCTTTGAGTGAAGGTGCTATCACCTTCGCCTGTCCTCGATGAACTCATCGATGGTCTCAATTTCCCAGTGATGGTCGGGAGTCGTGAAGGCGACAAGGTGCTTCCTACAGTGAGGTTTCAAGGAAGATCATAGAGTAAGTACGAGACCAGAGAAAGAATTGAGAGAATAGAAAAAGATGTAAGGTCGAGTGGAGTCTCGAGAGAAAATTGGTGATCTTGCATAGGGTCCTTAGGCTCCTATTTATACTCAACTATGGTGACAAAGTTGCTACTACGATTGCAAATTGAGCAAACTTTCTACATCCCTTCAAGACAGGAAAAACCTAGGGTATGTGGGTTCACCTTGATCCCACAAATCCAACATATAGATTTCCAATCTTCCTCATGTAATGAGTTGCAAGAAAATTGATATGGAAATCATGCCTTTACTGCTCCTACTTTCCCTGTTCATCACAATCTAGGAGATGATCTTATGATCATCAAATCCTGATCTAAGGGTTAGCATTGTGTGTGAAAAAATAAGTGTTTGCGATAAAGTTCAAGTGTGAATTGGATTTGTGACATTTAATGTATATTTTCCACAATCCATTCACTTTTAGGATTTCTAGAAAAATCCACCTCTCCCGCTCTGTTAATCCTTTTAATCCCAAATTTTAAATTAAAGTCTTTAATGACATTATTTAAATGTGGGAAAGATTGGAGACCAAAACAATGTTAAAGATACTTTTCTTAATTTCCAAGTCTCCCTCTTTAGATACATCAAATCTATTCTTTTCTCTTTCTACTTTTCCCATATCATTTATTTTGATTACTTTTCTAACTAGAAATAATGTGGAAACAAAACCAATCCATCAGTGACCTTCAATGGCACTTTTGTAGAGAATTCCACACAATTCCTTATTATATCATTAATTACCCATTACCTTGTGTATTTCACCTATTATTGGGGTTTCCTTCTTCCTTTTTCCTTTCTTCCTTTTTCCTTATATTCATTATTGAACTAATGAAATCAGTAAAACTATGAAATTCATAGCAAAGTGAAATTTGCAAAAGAAACCATGTTTCTAAAATGAAGCGACACCAAGTTTCTACTATATCTTTATTATTCAGATAATTGCATTTAAATTATATAAATACATGTGGAAAAACCATGTTATAACAATAATGGACTTCACCTGGAACACCACAACATAATGGTGTATTAGAAAGAAGGAATCACATAATACTAGATATGGTACAATCAATGATAAGTTTTACCGATTTTCCGACTTCCTTCTGGGTCTATGATCTAGAAGCCACGGTGTTTACACTTAACTGCATACCCTCTAAATCAGTTGAACATACACCATATGAGATATGGATTGGGAAGCATTCCAATATATATTTTATTAAGATTTGAGGATGTGAATCTTATGTGAGGAAAATGTTCCTGAAAATATTAACCTAGATCAGATAAATTTTATTTTGTTGGATATACCAAGGAAACCAAGGGATACTACTTGTATAACCCATATAACAACAAAGAGTTTGTTGTTAGGGATGTTACATTCCCAAAAAAGGAATTTATTTCCAAAGGAATGGAGGAAAGTAGGACTCAAAGAGGTTCCAGACCAATAGGAAAACATTGAACCTATAAAGGTACAAACGGTTCAATGAGACTCAAAAAATATTTGTAATGTCAAGTTCCTCATATAACACAAGAACCTAGTAGATCTAGTAGGAAATGCTTTGAGCCTGAAAGATTTGGTTATCTTGTGAGTCAAGAAGGTGGTGAGTTTGTAAGACCCTTAACCTGGGTTTTGGGCAAACCCTATTTTCTTTGGATTGATGATGTGCTTAGAACCTTGCTCTAATCATTTGAGATGATCTTATAGCTTGTGGAGAGCTTAAGTCTCCAGTTTGAACTTGTTTGGATGTTGTTTGTGCCTTGTGTGCTAGTTTTGGTGCAAATTGCAGTTTACCCAAAGTAGGGGTGAATGTGTAATTTGTCACCTCTAGAGTTTTCCTTATCTTTTTTGACATCATCTAAAGGAGAGATAAATGAGTGGGTGCCTTGTTTGAGCCTTTGTTGAGTGGTGGCACCCTTGGTGGTGATTAAGGTTTGTAGGGTTATGTGTGTATCAACCTATGTGCACATGGATGGGTGTAGCGACCCATGTCACGACCTAGGTGGTTTTTGGGTGTGTATTGACCGAGACACTTCTCTTGATCATGTTGGTTTTTGGGTGTGTATCGATCGAGACACTTCTCTTGATCATGTTGGTTTTGACCTAGGGTGTGAGGTGGAGGTCGAGATAGTTTGTCTTCTTGTGTCTCGACCTAGGTTGTGTGGTGACCTCTTGTCTCGACCTGGTGGTGTTTGGTGCTTTGTCGCGACCATGGATGGTGTTCCATGGTTGGTCATGACTGCGACCATGTTGGGGGTGACCCAAGTACCCAATCTAGAGTGTATCACCATCTTGTACATGTATGGATAAGGTGGTTGCATGAGGTTGCATGTTGGTTTCTTGGGTGGACAAGTGTCCCTTTGGTGCTTTAGGGTGTTGAGACCTCATCTCTAGCCCTACTTCCCTCCTCCTTTTCTATATGAACCCTCTTCTATCCATGCAAGTGAACCCTTTCGGCCTTCCTTCTTCCTCCTTCTCTTTTTCTCATCCTTGGAGCTTGGTGGATCAAGGAAGCTTGGTCTTGGATCTCTTGGTAGCCGGACTTTCCTTGCATGTGGTGCTTGTGGTAATCCTTGGTCACCTTCAACCCTAGTAAGTTCATACCTTTCTTTTACAACGTTTTCCTTGGATCCCCTACCCCATATTCTTCTCCTTCCTTGGCCATAGACTATGCATATTCTTCTCCTTCCTTGACCATAAACTATGTTTTGACATTGTGGCCATTCTTGAAAAGAGAGCTCCTCATCACAAGGGTAATATGCCATGTTTTGACAAGGCGACACCCAAGTGAGAGGGAGTTTCTCCTCTCTTTTCTCCTTTCTTCTTTGGATCGACCTAGGGTTCTTTCTTGCCCTTTTTCTTCTTCCATCTTTGACCTTGATTTCTTCTCCTTCTTGAGGTGCTTTTTGGCCAATAGTGGAGCTTTAGTGGAGCTTCTTTTTCCCTTGGTAATCGTGTGCTTGGATCTTGATCCTCAGAGTGATCTTCCTTAAGGCGGGTTATATAACACTTAACCTACTCTATTATTACACTCTTTCTTACATGCACGCTACTGTTTTATCTCTCTAAAATTCTCCCTTAACATTCTAGTAGATGATGCTCAGATCTAGCACTTGTTTGGTATAGGAAATCATGCTTGAGTTGGTGGAAATCCAAAACCCTATTTTTGTACCCGATTTTGGTGATTGTGGTGTAATAGCGGTTTCTCCCTATCTCTAGGCCATGATTTTTGCTCATACTCTTTGAGACCATGTACCTTGATATCTCATAGTGTTTTAGGTCCTATTTTAGGTGTGCTAAATGTAGTTTTATCACCTTTGCATGTGATATTTTATTTGAGTTCCCTTGGTTCAAGTTTTAGGGTTTTTGGTGTTCGCTTGGTGTGGAGTGTTCCACCTTAATGAAGATGATGTTCCCTAAAGTTATCTTCTATTTTGGGTCATGTTCCTCCCTGTTTTGGTTTTGGGCTAAGTGTTGATAGGGTGCTTGACCATGTGGGTTTCTACCCTTAGATGGTTGGGGTTGATACCTTATGTTGGATCAGTTTGGTCGTAACATGTTAACCTCTTGAGGGATGGGCCGCTACCCTCTCTTTTTAGTGGTCAAAACCATGTCCTTATGGGCCAAGTTGCTTTGGTTTGTTGTAGTCGTAACAAGGGGATGTGTTATGGTTGTAACATATGGCTAGGACGGGTCAATACCCTTGGTTATATGTACGATCATGACCTAGATGGTAGTGGGTCATAGCACATGTAGATGGTGTGGGTTAACACCAATGTATGAATACATGGTTAGCACATATACACGTGAGTACATGATGAAATTTGTATGGTGATGTTTGGATAACATAATGTTCAATCTTAAAAGTGAGACTTAACCCTTATATGATCCAATAACGTAGGAAACAATACACCTAGGGTTTTATGATGTTATATGATATAAAACCCTAATCGAATTTAGTGTGAAAACCTAACCCTAGATTGAGAATTTATGATGTGTTCAATTTTCTCTCATGGAATGGTCATTATAGTATGATGGTTTCTCTCTCTTTTTTATGAACCCCTAATGTTGCAGGTGATATGAACTTGATTTTCATAGCTAGTGTATGCTATGGTGGATGTGATATGATACATGTTGAATGGGCCTTCATGAGGCATGTTGAGACACTTGTGATATGGGAATGATGTGAATGGGTTCTGTGACATGGTGATGACTTTATGGCCTTGTGAATGGCAATGTTACACGTCTCGTGTGGTGATAGTGTGACAAGCTCACACCTTATATGTTTTATGTCTTCTGGAGTTATATCATGGCTTTATCTTTATCGAGCTTGTTATGGCTTTGTACATTATAACTTGATTGATGCTAAAAGACACCTAATTTGCCTAACTAATCAAGTGGAACATAATCATGTAGTTTTCCCTATGCCATATATCCATCTTCAGTGTCACTACTTGCTAGATGGTGAAACGGGTTTTCCCTTTGTGGAAGCTCGGATTCATATATTGTTGAGTATATGCATTCACAGGATTGGTTGTGGGCCATACCCTAGCAGGAGTGTGGCTGTGGGTCGTAGCTTGGTGATATGATACTGATGAGGTTTCAAAGGATTGGATGTAGGCCATACCCTGGAAGGAGTATGACTACAGTTTGTAGCTCAGTTCACTAGTGATGTGCTTATATACCAAGGCAGGTTAGGTTGTTTTTGTAGTTTGACTTGATATGTCACTGTGGGGGACTCATAGTGACTGAGGATGTGGAGAGATCAATGGATTCTGGCTCTTCCTTTGATCTTGTATGGCACTGATTTGGACTTAGCAGTGCTCAGTTGGAGCATGAGTGGTATACCTCATCTCCTCAGGGCATAATAAAATACAAAATCAGTCGTGTAGCATACTTGTTTAGGATCAAATACGAAAACATTGGTTGAAGCCTTGATTTTCTTTTGTATAGTATAGTTGGTAGCAATTATACATGTTCTTCATATTCCTTCTGAACTATTGGATGATAATAACTTCCTTGTTGATATCATTAGTTGAATCTGCTTATCATGGTTGTAGCTTTACTTCTATCCTTTAATTACCTTATCTGTGTTAATAATAACATTGGTGGAGAGTTATATCTCCCACTGAGACATGGATCTCACCCTGTGGGTTTCTCCAAATATTTTAGGTGTACGTGCACAAGGAGATAAAGACTGTGCAACTGAGGTAGAGCAACAAAAAGAAGGACAGTGGCTGATAAGGTTGGGTGTGTTGCTTGTATGTCTTTTGGTGTTAGAGTCCTAGAGTCGTCCTTGTACACTGAGGTCTCGGGGATAGTTTGTTGTGTTCTACAGTTGTGATATTGATGTGAGTCTTTGGCTTGTGTGCCCTTTTGATGTAATGATATGCACACACACATACACATACATATATATATATATATATATATATATATATATATATATATATATATATATATATATATATATATATATATATAGGACATGTTTCTCTTGTAGCACGATGATGGCATATGTGATTAGAACATGTTGATGTAAACACCTTGTCATTTATAATATCCAATGTAGGTGTCCTATGAGGACTTATATGTAAAGGTTTTTGAAGCTTTGGTTCTTAATGAAATTCGATTTTAATATTCAGTGTTTTCTGGTAATCTGCTTGTTTAGTTTTGTTTTTTTAGTTTAGTTTAGAGTTATCTTGTTGGTTTGTGGCATGAGGCATCATGGTTTAGTTGGTATCAGAGCTAGGTTTGAGTCTGTTATAGTGTCCTCCAGTCTCTCTTATAATGACTTTTGCTTGTACAAAAGAAGAAGAGGAGTAGAAAAGATGGCTGGAGAACACAAAGAACACGTTGATGAAAGTGGTGTTGCTGCACCAAGTGGAGGTGCAAGAGGCAGGATGTTGATGAGAGGGTGCCTCAAATGCCCCAGATAGACCTTGTAGTGGTGGCCAATCCTACTTTTCAGTCTATGTTTGGACAGTTTATGACCACGATTACACATATGACAGACTGAATGCATGTTTCTCAAATGAGAGAAGTAGACCTTAATGTGGAATCTTCAGTCTCAGGGAAGTCCTTTGAGTGGTTAAGGCATGTTGGATCTGTGGAATATGTTGGTACGGAAGATCCAACAGATGAAGATCTTTGGTTAACAGAGTTAGATAAGGCCTTCAAGATCCTCAACATCCCCAAAGCAGACAAGGTAAGGCATGTTGTGTACCTTTTGAAGGGGAGTGTTGGCCATTGGTGGGCAATAGAAGAAGAGAAAAGGCCAATTGTTGTTATCGAGTGGGAGGAGTTCCGATGTGAGTTTGTCAATCGATACTTTCCTCAAACGTACCTTGATTAGAAGATTAGCCAGTTTTAGAGGATCCGACATGGATCCATGACAATCAACGAGTATGAAGTGAAGTTTATGGAGTTGTTGAGGTTTTGTCCTCACATGGATGATGTAGCCCTATTTTAGGGCTCCATCTTGTGCCATTTTGTACTTAAATCACATCTAAACATGTTAGATTACAATCCATTGCCCCTAATATGTTTATCATTGCCAAATGAGCTTATGGATGTTCTTTGCATCATTTTTAGGTACTGGGACCATGATTAGGGTGAATGACAGAGAAGGAAGGAGTCCTAGGGCTCCTCTACTCATGTAGGGGTCCAAAGAAGGTCCCAAAAGATCCCTCAAACTACCTCCAATGGCCAAGGATCGACATCAAGCAAAGAATTCCGTGAATGATGAAGTTTGAAGTTCAATTGACTGAGGCAGACCCCAAAATGGTCGTGGGCATACCCCCACGTCGTGTTTTTTTTGGAAAAGAAGTGCCAGATTCAATAGGGAACTACCCCAACATACCATGACCGTGTCCCATCAGCACGGCCGTGACGCATTGAAGATACCATGGTCGTGGCCATCAACACGGTTGTGGCCAGCAGAGGAGAAAACGGCTGTTAGAATTTAGTGCAAGAACCCTAGAATCAACAGAGAGTCGCACCCAATTCACCACGACAGAGGCCATCTTCCACAACTGTGGCCACCGAAGATCGACTCGCCCGTGTTGCTACCCCATGACCAAGTCCTCCTCCAAAACGGTCATGTTACCCAACACGGTCGTGGTGCTACTCACCCAATGATGCAGGGGTTTTGAGTCATTTTTATAGACTGGTTTTTCATATGTTTTATGCGTGTTTCGGTCATATTTGTGATTAATATTGCATGATTCACTACCTTTAGTCTATAATCTCTTTTTGCATCAAATTTACCTTGTTTCGTCTTATTATGTATAAAAAATTATATTTGTTGGATTTGATTGGTGTTCTTCTTTTCTTTTCAGGCAATTCGGATATTTACATCTGTCGATACCATCGATGGCTGGTCGATACCATCGATGGCTGGTCGATACCATCGACCTGGTCACAATGTATTATTAGAGAAGAGCAACCAGAAGTCGATACCATCGATGGGACTGTCGATGGTATTGAGAGAGCATCAGTGAGCCAATTTCTAAGTGTCGATACTATCGACCCAAAGTCGATACCATCGACCTCGCCTCAGCAAACTTAGCTTCAACGTCAGATTCCAGAGAAAAGCAATGCCTAAGGTGTCAATACCATCGACACACTGTCGATGGTATCGAGGCAACATCAGAGAGAACACCAAGAATTGTGCAAGCGTCTGTGCCTCATGTAGGTCGATACCATCAACCCGCGTCGATGGTATCGACGCCGTTAGATCAGGTTCTGCTAAAGATCGTGTCTAATCGGACGATGGTGATTTTTGGGCGACCTAAAGTGGTGCACATACCTAATTAAGGCGGCCCTAAGCAAGGTATCATGTCATTGGCCACCGGAGAAGTCTCAAGAAGGAGAGGAGAGAAGAACAGAGCTGAGAGCAATGCCCTGATCGTTCCGAGAGCTACAGAAGACATTTTCCACCACCGGAAGGCTGTAGAACGTTCACCCCGCACCAAGGAATGGCCAGATCTCCTCCGTTCAGGGGTTTACATCACATCTATTCACGTTTCCCTATGTTTTCCTTTTCTCTCATCATGTTTTTCGCTGAGATGAACATGTGGGGCTAATCCCCTTTATCTTTAGGACCGGGAGTAGCCCAGGTAATCGTTGTATGGTACTTTTTACATAGTTTATCATAATTTGTCTCTTAAATCTATGGCATGATGTCATTTTCTCAATTATATCATTACGATTGATCACCCTAATCATAATCTAATACCTTTAATTACTTTGAAAGAAGAATTAACGGTTGAAAAGAGACAAATATCACATTAACTAATAAATCCCTTGAACAAGGCGACGTACAGTTAATGGTGGAAACCCAGAGTGTGATCTTCATACACCTAATTTAGGGTATAGGTTACTACTACAATGGAACCAACCTAGATTTAGGTAGTGAATTGTATCGTGATAGTGAACAATTCTGACTACATGCCACTACTCAGAATAGGAGACAAATTAGGATAATTGTGTAGGAACTAGTACAACGAGAACCCGCAGTGAGACCGCAATCCTGAAGATTCCACCTTTAATTGATTAAACCAACCATTTAATCGATTGTTTTGCTTTATCTTATTTTTATTTTCTTTTTCAATCAACTCTCAAACCATTTTACTCGGTCTAGCTGATTGCAAACAGTTAGTAGTAGTCTACCGAAAAGCCATTCCCTGAGTTTTACTCGGGCCTCACAAAGGCCTATATTACTTTCGCGCGTGCACTTGCGTTATACGCATGGTAAATTTGGGTCAAGTTTTTGGCACTGTTGTCGGGGAACGGTGATTTTCGGCACTACGAGGGCTGCAAGCGTCCACTCTTGGCCACATTTTTTTAAATTTAAATTCTGGAAATTAATCGTATATCTTTCATAATCTGTAATCGTCTAGCACTGTGCCTAATTAAATTTATTATTGTGTAGGTACTAGTGCATGGTGAGTACACGTAGCACAGACTACGCACAGTCATCGCCGGAGGTCTTGTTTTTGGGATCAGACTACGAGAATTCAGATTTTGACACTGAGGCAATGGCTGAGGAACAAACAATCTGGGAGAAAATCAAGGCGTCATACTCTTCTGCATCTAAGGGGCCAATTAAGAAGCAGGAAATCAACATTCCTAACTACAAAATTGACCCAGGCCTTATCAATTTAGTCAATTCCAATGTGTTTCACGGGCTCAAAAATGAAGATCTGGTGACCCACATAAGATAGTTCGTGGAGAACTGTGATATGGTCAAGATAGACCGGTTTCCACAAGATATTCTTTACTTGAAGTTATTTCCCAGTTCTCTAGCGGGAAATGCTCGAGAATGGCTGCATAATCTAGACGACGAGTATGTGGAATCTTGGGACCACATGGTTGAAGTTTTCTTTGAGAGATTTTTCCCACCTGAGAAGACAAATGATCTCATAGTAAAAATCCACAATTTCAGTCAGAAAGCTAGTGAAACATATTCTGAGACTTGGGAGAGATTCCAGATAATGCTGAGGAGATACCCACATCATGGGCTGGACAAAGAAAAGCAGGTCAAGATTTTCTATTTTGCTCTTTCTAAGCATGATAGAAGCAATCTAGATTCAGCAGGATCGGGGTTCTTCCTGAATAACACTGATACAAGGTGTTGGGAAATTCTGAAAAACATGGCTAAAAAGTAGTCATGGGGTGATAGAGATGCTCCAGAACAAGTTAAGGTTGCGGGAGATGCCAAAGCCATCAAAGAATTCAATGAAAAGATGGACCTAATTGCTAAAAGTCTACTTGCACAAGAGTAGGAAACATATGAAGAAGCACAGGTCAAATGCATGCGTCAACAACAAGGGTACAGAAATAATGATTACTCTTGGAGGAAAGACAAAAAGTTTTCGTGGAAAGATCCAAATAATTTCTTGCTAGATCCGGATGCCATGCCACAACCCACGATAGAGGAAAAGAGCAATGAGTTTCTCAACCAGGTGATAAAGAATCAAGAGCTAATGAGCACCTTAGGCCAACAAATTAAGAAACAAGGAGAGTTTATGAATCAGTTTGGGTAAACTCTACAAAGTCATGGGGCTCAAATGAGGATACTTGAGACGTCTTTAGCACAGATGGCAGCAGAGATTTCAAGTTTGAAGAAACTAACACAATAAGGTTTTCTGGGAAATACCAACGTTCCAGGAGGGAATCAACAAGCCAAAGCAATTCTGTTGAGGAGTGGAAAGAAGACTTTAAACTCTAAAGCTGATGAACCAAGCATAACACATCCAGAAGCAATGGGCGAGGCCATAGAGGATGTCACAGCCACAGAGATAGTGGATGATGTTGCAGAAAAGGTCACAGAAGAGCCCATCCCAGAAGAAGAAATTGTTCAAGAGAATGAGAAGAGGACATCATATGTGCCCCCACACCAGAGGGCACAGGTTGTCCTCATCCCTTACCCCAACAACCTTAAAGCCAATAAAGTGGATGCACGGTTTAAGAAATTTTTAGACAGCTTTCGGAAACTTTCTGTTAACATTCCTTTGTTGGAGGCGATTGAGAAGATACCTTCTTATGGTAAATTTCTGAAGGATGTAATTACCAAGAAGAGGAAGATTCCTGATACTGAGGTGGTAGTTCTTAAAGAGCGTGTTATCGCCTTCATTTTGGGCACATTGCCACCAAAGCGACAAGATCCGGGCTGCTTCAATATATCATGTTACATTGGCAAGGTGAAATTCGGTGAAGCATTGTGTGATTCCGGGGCAAGTATAAACTTGATGCCCCTATCTACTTTTAAGAAGCTGGGACTTAAAGAATCTAGACAAAGCAACATGACAATTCAACTCGCGGATAATTTTGTGGTTAGGCCATATGGAATTTGTTAGGATGTCTTGGTGAAAGTTGACAGATTTGTATTTCCAGCCGATTTTGTAGTTATGGAGATGCAAGATGAACAAGGGAATGAGTTGCTCTTAGGAAGACCCTTCCAGGCTACCGCTGATATGATACTAGAAATGGGTAGAGGCCGTCTAACGTTGGGTATAGCAGATGACAGATTTGAGATGGTCATGCCACCAAGTATAAAACAATCAAAGGCAAAGGAGCAATGTCGTATGGTGAAGCACTTTGATCAAAACATTTCTCTTTGTTTAGGGAAGCCATTTATGGATATGGCTCATGTGATGACTAAGGTAGACAAGGGGACACTGGCCGTGGATATCATGGAACAAACAAAAGTTGTATCTCTTTACAAAGCCGTGGGTTATCCAAACGATGAAGAGGAAGAAATTTCTCTATCTACTGAGGATGATGCTATAGCAGTCTCGATGATCGACTCATATCCGAAATTGCCCCTTGAGGTATGCCTATTCAATGTCATGGATGATTGGATGAGAAACACGTCTTTACGAGAATGTGTAAATATGCTTCAAGTGCTTCCTTACTATTATGCCAAGCACTATGAGGATTTAGGGCCACTGCCACCACCTCTTCAATCTTTGTTGGTCAACCCCCCAAATCTTGAGTTGAAGCCGCTACCCCCTCATTTGAAGTATGCTTTCTTAGTGGATGATGAAAAGCTCTCAGTGATCATCTCGACATGTCTGAGTATCGAGGTTGAAGAATAGTTGATGATCGTGCTGAAGAACCACCGCGGTGCATTTGGGTGGTCAGTTGCTGATATTAAGGGGATCTCCCCTACTCTTTGTCAGCACAAGATTCAGCTTGAGGAAGGAGTCAAGCTGGTGATTCAGCCACAACGTCGACTCAACCCGAGCATGATGGAGGTCATTAAGAAGGAGGTGATTAAGCTCCTTTCTGCAGGAATCATATATGCCATTTCAGACTCGATGTGGGTAAGCCCAACACAGGTAGTCCCTAAGAAGGGGGGAATTACTGTTACTCAAAATATGCTAAATGAACCTGTCACTACCCGATTGGTAACCGGGTGGCGAGTGTGCATTGATTACCGTCGCCTCAATTGTGCCACTTTAAAAGACCATTTTCCTCTCCCATTTATTGATCATATTTTAGAGCAGCTAGCTGGCTGCTCTCATTTTTTCTTTTTGGACGGTTATTCTGGCTATAATCAGATTTCTGTAGACCTGAAGGATCAAGAGAAGTCTACATTCACTTTTCCTTATGGGACTTTTGCATATCGCAGCATGTCGTTTGGGTTATGCAACACACCGACCACTTTTCAGCGATGTATGCTTGCTATATTTTCTAATATGGTTGAGCACTGTTTAGAGGTTTTCATGGATGATTTTTCCATCTACGGAGCGTCATTTGATGTGTTTATATAATTTGGATAAAGTTTTACAAAGATGTGAGGACACGCATCTAGTCCTTAATTGGGAAAAGTGTCATATGATGGTTAGCGAAGGAATTTTGCTTGGACACAAGGTGTCTAGCAAGGGACTGGAGGTGGATCCAGTCAAGATTGAGGTTATTTCCAAACCACCTCCACCAAATTCAGTGAAAGGGGTGAGGAGTTTTCTCGGTCATGCGGGGTTTTATCGCCGTTTCATTAAGGATTTCTCTAAAATCGCTAAACCGTTGTTTGAATTACTTGAGAAGGATACCGCGTTTGATTTCAATGAGAAATGCATACATGTCTTTAATGTCCTTAAAGAAAAATTAATTTCTGCATCGGTTGTCCAAACGCCGGATTGGACTAAGCCCTTTGAGCTTATGTGTGATGCGTCGGATTTTGTTGTAGGGGTTGTTCTTGGGCAGCATTTTGAGAATAAACCCACAGTGGTTTTCTATGCATCTAAAACTTTGAATGATGCACAACTCAATTACACCACTGAAAAAGAACTACTTGTCGTGGTTTTCGCATTTGAAAATTTTAGGCAATATTTAGTGGGGTCAAAAGTTGTGGTTTGGACGGACCACGCTGCAATCAAATACTTAATAGAAAAGAAAGATTCCAAGCCTAGATTGATTAGGTGGATCTTGCTCTTGCAAGAATTTGACATCGAAATTAAAGATAAGATGGGCATTGAGAATGTGGTTGTGGACCACTTGTCTAGGTTAGAGCGGGTAGATGAGAGAGATATCAATATACCCATTACTGAGACATTTCCTGATGAGAAAATCCTTTCAATAAAATCTAAGGATCCGTGGTTTTAGAATAGTGTGAATTATCTTGTATGTAAGGAAATACCGGACAATTTGACTTATCAAGAAAAGAAGAAATTTTTCCATTCTTTAACATATTATTTTTGGAATGACCCAATTTTGTTGAGACAATGCAGGGATGGCATCTTACGTAGGTGTGTACCAGAAGGTGAATATGATAGTGTGCTCAGTCACTGTCATACACTACCCACTGGAGGTCATCATGCAAGCACAAGGACAGCGGCCAAAGTGTTGCAGAGTGTCCTTTATTGGCCTACACTCTTTCGGGATGCCTATGACTATGCGAGAAGATGTGATTCGTGTCAAAGGGCGGTGATGTGTATTTTACTACACGCTAAAAATGCAAGTATACGCGTCGAGTAGTATAGGCCTTTGTGAGGCCCGAGTCGAACACAGGGATACTCAGAATTGTCGGAGACTCCTACTAACTATTTGCGATTAGCTAAGCCGAATAACAAATTGGGGTTTGTTGTCAAAATTAAAAGAAATTAAAAATAAAATAAAGAAAACAATCGATTAAAGGTTAATTTAATCAATTCAAAAAGGTATCTTTAGGATTGCGGTTTCCCCACGGGTTTTCATTGTATTAGATTTTATATAATGCCTCAATCTTCTCTCTCTGTCCGGGTAGTGGCCTGAAAACAGAATTGCCCACTGTCGTGGTGCAATTCACTACTTAGGTTTAGGTCGGTTCCACCGTCGTAGTAACCTATCCCCTAAACTAAGTGCATTACAAACGATCTCTCAGTATCCACCATTAATTTTACACCACCTTGTTCAAGGGATTTATCGATTAATGTAGGTTCCGCCTCTTTTCAGCCATTAATCCTTCTGTCGAAGTGATTAAGGGCATTAGGTTATTATTATGGTGATCAAGCATAACAATATATGGAGAAAATGAAACTATACCATGGATTTAAGAGAGAAAATATGAATTACTATTATAAAACTGTCATACAATGAATTCTCGGGCTACTCCCGGTCCTAAAGATGGAGGGGATTAGCCCCGCATGTTCATCTCACACAAGTACATGGTAGAAATAGGGGAAATCATATGAAAAATGTGAATTGAATGGGAAAACCCCTGAACGGAGAAGAACCGATTGATCCTTTGCGTAGAACACATGCTTTCCCGCCTCTCGGTGGTGAAATCTATCTTCGACAGCATCCGGATCGACTGGTATGAACTTCTGGCCTCCGTTCTCCTTTCTCTCACCCCTCGACACTTGTGCAATGGCAAAATGAGATGATTCCCTCGTCCGGGCAGCCGTCATTAGGTATAAGTCCCTAATTAGGTCGTTAATTAACTCCAGCCATCTGATTGAGATCAATCTGAATCCAACGCATATCTGACGACGTCAATACCATCGATGCGGGTCGATGGTATCGACCCAGTGTAGTAGCGACAGCCCTTCTTTCTTTTCGTCCGAGTGCCTGAAGCAATCTCGATACCATCGACTTGGGTCGATGGTATCGACTACCCTGTAGCGACGGTTTTGTCATTTTGTGTCGCTGTAGCCTCCATTCGTCGATGGTATCGACTTGGGGTCGATACTATCGACAGCTTCTTCGCCAGCAACCTGAAGGGGTCTCGATACCATCGACATCAGCGTCGATGGTATTGACTCTTTGCTGCTCCTTTCTACTGGCAACCTGCGGCCTTGTCAATGGTATCGACTTCCGTCGATGGTATCGACGGAAGAAAATACTTGTTTTTCCTGAAATTCAAAGACAAGATCAAATAAATCCACACAAATAATACTAATGTGATAATTAATGCTCAAAATGATAAAACTAAGGGGATTTGACATAAAATGATGGCAAAGACCAAAATGGATGAATTATGCGATATTAATCATAGAAATGACTAATAAAAGCACAAAACACCTATCAAACAGGTCTATAAATGCGACTCAAAATCATCGCATCAAACTCCCCTAAGCTTGAATATTGCTCGCCCTCGAGCAACTCATCCTTAGAATAGAATTGCAAATGTCAACTGAAAAACAACAAACCACACCCAACATCCCATATGACTCCCACTGATCATTCACTAACCGGCCTTCTCTAACCACAGAATGGTAACTACCCTAAAGGCGACAGTAATCATCAATAAAAGAAATTGACCTCCAAACCAATGAACACTATCACATAAGGCAGTTAACATAATAAGATTCGCCGGTTCAGACTTGGTGCATCCTGTGATCGCCTATACTACGTTGCTCGCCCTAACTACCGTCTACATGGAAGCAGTTCTCCTGATATTCATTAGTGAGGAGAAATTCACGGTGGCCTACCAATCCGAGCAACGGATGGATGAAGATGGGTGGCTCATGGAAGAAAATGGAAGTATTGTACAGTTTCAAAATGCATAATACAAAAAATGTCCTATATGATGCAAGTGCACATTAGAAATGCCCTAATGCCTAAAATTGGGTGGAATGATGCATGCACTAACCATCCGCCTCAAAACAAGATGGATATCTAGTCCAACTACATCATGTACTCAATTATCGTGAAATGCAAGTGATATTATGTTCCTTTCTCCTTATTTCACTTTCTTCTAAATTTTTTTTTCTTTTCTCTTTTTTTTTCAATTGCAGATTTTCAGATTTTTTTTTCAGCCCACATATCCATAATTGCTTAAAGATAAATTTATTGGGCTATTTTCTTCATACTCAGAAATTTTTTTTTATTTACACTATTTAGAAGGTATGGAACAATTTAATTCACCATTGGGAAGAAATTGAGATACATGATATACTTTATGCATGATAATCATGAATGCAACTACATGGCATGCACCTAAATGTGCATGAATCACTATATTTTTGTTTTTTCTTTTTATGCAAACATATAGAAAATACCAATGCACGTCCTATCTAAATGTTATGCACACAAAAGGAATTAAAACTACACTTTACTTCCAGTTCTTAGGTGGGTTATGAAAAAAAATGAAGTGGAGCGATCACAAGACTAGATGACTGAACCTTAGAAAGATATTATGCGTCCCTCCTTACTGACCTGTGTAGTAGTTTAGAGGGTTCTCTCTCTTACATCCAATTAAAGTCTCATTACCATTTGGTTAGGTTAGGCTCAAACAATCATTTCCGTCCACTTTCATGAGTCATTAGGAGTACAGGTGTGAAATTTTGTTTTAAAGTTGACATAATCAATCATTTTCATAGGATGTGTGCCCCAAGGTCAAAACAAAACAAGCTATCCAAAGACACAAAAATTTTCAAATTTCCCTTAAATTTCCCATGCACTAACAGCAAGATGACACATTTTTATGACGTCCACAATTACACTAGATAGCACGTGGATCCTACAAAACTAAAATTGCAAGAAACAAATAACAGGAGAACAAAAGTAATAACGCTAAAAACTGAAAACAATAAAAGATAGAGTTGTTCCAACTACCCCCCTAAGCTTGAATTCGACTATGGCCTCATAGTAAAAAACAAACTTAAAGATTGGAACAGGGATACCAGATCACTCTTGTGGTGGTGGAGGTGGGTATTGCGGCACCGTGGGGTCCCAAGACGGGTATTGCCCCTGAAAGGTCGGATCATACTGGGGCATTAGAGGAGGCTGTGGATACCCCCCAAAATAATTCTGGCTCCAGTAATGATCGTAAAATAGCTGCTGCTGCTGCTCCATCCTGTGCAGCCGATCATGGATGTTCTCCTGATTTGCAAAAAGAAGGCGCTCATTCTCGAAGATCGCCTGTTGGTTGACAAAAAGCCGGTTGGTGGTATCTTGAATACCAGCGTACGCAGCGGTGTGGCTGTGCTGCGTCTGCTGAATATCTTGGAGCATGATGTACATGCCCTGCATAGAATAAACATCCTCGCTCTGCTACGAGGGTTGTGGTGGTGGATACGAAGGCCGTGATGATGATGATGCACCTGGATGCATCCGAGGACGCTTCCGAGGTGCTACTCATGCTCGAAGAGGTGTGAATGCCTCTTCTGCCTCGTCTGCCTCGTCGTCCTGTCCGTCGTCGCCACCGTCATTGCCGCCTTCTTCATCATCAGAGTCGATGGCTATGATCGGCCATCTGAAGTGCTGTGCGCCCTCGATGTTGAAGACGGGATCCGGCAGCGCGCACTCCTGGTACGCTTGATTTACGTGGCAATGCGCAAATGCCACGCCATCCCAGAGAAGAATTAGATTGGCCCGGTGAAGATGTTGCAAGTTGACCTTGCTTCTCGTCGTAAGAGGAGTCAGCTAATCGAGATTCAAGCCCAAGTAGAGGGCTATCCTGGTGACAAGCCCGCCAAAATGAATCGGGGCTCTCCTCGTGCTCCTCTTCACCGCCAACACGCGGTGTAGAAAGAATGCACCCCAGTTGCATTCTTGTCTCGTCAGGAGCTTGTATAGGAAGAAAAGATCAGGCTCGTGGAATTTGTTCAAAGCAAGATCGCTTCGAGCAAAGATGGTTGAGCTCAACATCCTGTGCAAGACCCGCGCAAACGAGTGCTCGAAGTCAGCTACCGCGACGTTGTGGTAGCTCACCGACCTCCCATGCGGAACCGTCACCAACTCGGCAAAGATGGCGGCGTAGTCGGTGCGGTTGTCTGGCCGGCGGTAGTCGTACCTGGAGCTGTTCCAGTTGAAGATGTCGTTGCACTGCTCCAGAGTGATGGTGTAGTCGTGGTTGTAGAGCCGAAAAGACACCCGGCCCTTCTCCCACTCACGGTCGCTGGCGGACATCTCGTTGGGCACGACATTGACGTCGAGGGACGCCATGAATTCTGCCACCAGTTCCTTGTACGTCGGCCACTCGCCGAAGAAAGGTTGACCGTCCTCGTGGCACTCCAGCTCGTCGTGGCCACGGCCCGTTTGGTGTGCTTGTCCTTTCAGCACATAGTCCAAATTCACCTTGAAGCCAAGATCACCGAGCATCTCCCGGTCCACATACCGGGTTGGCTCAATCTTGTGCTTCATGATTTCGTCGAAGATCTTCTTCACCTCCGCAGAGGGGTGGACAAGGAGAGGACGTGCCACCGATGATGGCGGTGGTGGCACGAACTCGGGGATGTCGTCCTGACGAGCACGCGAGGAAGAAGCTCCAGCGGTGCGCACCATGATGGCGAAGAGAAAGGGATTAGAAAAGAGAGCTCGGTGCAGAATGGAGATATGAATCTCCGCTCGGTGACGATCGTCGCTCGGTGATGCTGGTCTTCGCTATTGGATGGCTCGGGGAAGTGCTCGGCGCAAAGGGAGGAGATCACTCTGAAGGTGTGACGTCAAATGACGTAATAATTCTCCTTAAATAGACTTGGCCGACGCTACTGTTGGCCCGTCGATACTATCGACGCGAGTCGATGGTATCGACTTTGGTCGATGCTATCCGCCCCTCACTAGTATCGACGGTCGTCGATTGCTGGATCTTGTAACCCAGATTGCTGACGTGTCGATACCATCGACATGGGTCGATGGTATCGACTCTGCACCCGGATCGATGACGTGGAAGCCGTGATCGCCGTCGATTTCTTTGCGCGGATCGGTGACATGGATGGTCGATACCATCGACAGATGTCGATAGTATCGACTTGGCTTCATTGCGACACCACCACTTTGCACTTCAACCTGTAACCATGTCGATACCATCGACGAGGCCGTCGATGGTATTGAGTTGACTGAGACAAATCGGTTTGAACTTCTCCAGAGATATCGATGGTATCGACACCCTTTTCGATACTATTGACTTTTGCTTGGCGACCTGCCTGTAGGTGTGTCGATACCATCGACTTGGCCGTCGATGGTATCGACTCAGAACGAAATCTGCAGTCGTCAACCTGAACCCTTGTCGCTACCATCGACTTGTGTGTCGATGGTATCGACTCTGCCTCAGCCTGCACAATGAACAAACGGATCAAGGTATCTTCTTTGCACTAAAAATTGAACGAAAATAAATCAACCTATGATTGTTAATAAACTATCCTAGTGTACCGATGGTTGGGTTGCCTCCCAACAAGCGCCCTTATTTAACGTCTTAGGCTAGACGGCTTCCGGGCATCTCATTCATCTGAAAGTGCAATGAGTTTAACCTCATTCACCTTTCTCTTGTAATTCTCACCAAAATAGAGCTTCAGCCTCTGTCCATTTACCAAGAACGTGGTATCACCATCATGCACTAAAATCGTGTCGTGTGACTTGACCTCTTCCACCACGAACGGTCCACTCCACTGGGATTTTAGCTTCCCGGGATGCAACTTGAGTCAAGAGTTGAACAACAAAACACTATCTCCTTTCTTGAACGTGCGCAACTCGATGTGGCGATCGTGAATCAGTTTTGTGCACTCCTTGTATATCCGGGCATTCTCATATGCCGTCATCCGTAACTCATCCAGCTCATTCAATTCAAACATTCTTTTTCTCCCAGCTTCATCATAACTTAGATTTAGCCTTCTAAGCGCCCAATGGGCCTTGTGCTCTAACTCCACCGGTAGGTGACAAGCCCGACCATACGCCAACCTAAAAGGTGTGGTGTCTATAAGTGTTTTGTAAGCCGTTCTGTATGCCCACAGTGCATCCGATAGTAGGGCACTCCAGTTCTTCATCGTGGATGCCATCGTTCGCTCTAGGATCTTCTTAATTTCACGGTTGGAGACCTCCACTTGGCCTTGAGTCTGCGGATGATACGGGGTGCCAATGTTGTGCTTGACACCATATTTCTTCAATAATGTCGAAAACTTCTGATTCGTAAAATGTGTACCCCCATCGCTGATTATCATTTGGGGTATCCCAAACCTGCAGAAAATATTCTCCTTCACGAACCTGCACACTATAGTAGTATCATTAGTCCTTGTGGGGATTGCTTCCACCCACTTCGACACATAATCAACTGCTAACAAGATATATAAATTGGAGTTCGAGGACACAAAGGGTCCCATGAAATCTATGCCCCACAAATCAAATACCTCAACTTCCTGAAATACATTCAGGGGCATCTCCTGTCGCTTCGAGATATTACCTGCTCGCTGACAAGGATCACATTGCCTCACAAAATCGTAGGCATCCCGAAACAAAGTTGGCCAATAAAGGCCACTTTCCAAAACTTTAGCTGTCGTTCGCGAGCAGGCATGGTGTCCTCCCGTAGGTGATGCATGGCAATGATGGAGAACACTCTCATACTCCACTTCAGGCACACACCTGCATAAGATACCGTCCCTGCATTGCTTCAGAAGAATTGGATCATCCCAAAAATAGTATCTTAAAGAATGAAAGAATCTCTTTTTCTCCTGATATGACCAATCTTCCGGGATGATCCCGCAAGCTAAATAATTTACAATTTCAGCGAACCAAGGCTCTTTAGAGTTAATTTTGAACAGCTGTTCATCTGGAAACGTCTCGGTTATGGGTATATGTAAATCTTTTTCATCTACCCTATCTAACCTAGACAAATGATCAGCCACTACATTTTCAATCCCAGATTTATCCTTAATTTCAATGTCAAATTCATGTAAGAGCAAAATCCACCTAATGAGTCTAGGCTTTGCGTCTTTTTTCTCCATCAAGTATTTTATTGCAGCATGGTCAGTCCATACAACTACTTTAGAACCAACTAAATACTGCCGGAATTTTTCGAAAGCAAACACAACGGCAAGTAATTCTTTTTCAGTAGTTGTATAATTCAATTGGGCATCATTCAGAGTTTTTGAAGCATAGAAAATCATAGCGGGCTTGTTATCTACCCGTTGCCCCAATACAGCTCCTACCGCAAAATCCGAAGCGTCACACATCAATTCGAAAGGTTTTGTCCAATCTGGCGTTTGAACAACCGGGGCAGAAATCAAATTTTCTTTCAAAACATCGAATGCATGTAGACACTTATCATTGAAATTGAAAACCGCATCTTTCTCCAAAAGCTCGGATAAAGGTTTTGCAATTTTAGAAAAATCCTTTATAAATCGCCGATAGAAGGCGTGTCCCAGAAAACTTCTCACCCCTTTTACAGAATTTGGTGGGGGCAACTTGGAAATGACCTCAATTTTCACTGGGTCCACCTCAAGACCTTTGCTAGACACCTTGTGTCCTAGCACTATTTCCTCTGTCACCATCATGTGACATTTCTCCCAATTAAGGACCAAGTGTGTGTCCTCACAACGCTGCAACACTTTGTCAAGGTTATAGAGACATTCATTAAATGATGCACCATAAACCGGGAAGTCATCCATAAAAACCTCAAGACAACGCTCTACCATGTCAGAAAATATGGCGAGCATACATCGTTGAAACATCGCCGGTGCGTTGCATAAACCAAATGGCATTCGACGGTAAGCAAAAGTCCCATAGGGACAAGTGAACGTAGATTTCTCTTGATCCAAAGGATCAATCGAGATCTAGTTATACCCCGAGTACCCATCTAGAAAACAAAAGTGCAATCGCCCAGCAAGACGCTCTAGAATTTGATCAATGAACAGTAACGGAAAGTGATCTTTAAGCGTGGCAGCATTCAAACGACGGTAGTCAATACAAACTCGCCACCCGGTTACCAATCGGGTGGTGACAGGTTGATTCAATAAATTTTGAGTGACAGTAATTCCCCCCTTCTTAGGGACTACCTGTGTGGGACTTACCCATGTCGAGTCTGATATGGCATAGATAATCCCTGCAGCAAGAAGTTTAATGACCTCTTTCTCCACAACCTCCATCATGCAATGGCACCAAAAACTTGATGTGTATTTTACTACGTGCTAAAAACGCAAGTATACGCGTCGAGTAGTACAGGCCTTTGTGAGGCCCGAGTCGAACACAGGGATACTCAGAATTTTCGGAGACTCCTACTAACTATTTGCGATCAGCTAAGCCGAATAACAAATTGGGGTTTTTTGTCAAAATAAAAATAAAATAAAAATAAAATAAAGCAAACAATCGTTTAAAGGTTAATTTAATCAATTCAAAAAGGTATCTTTAGGATTGCGGTTTCCCCACAGGTTTTCATTGTATTAGATTTTATATAATGCCTCAATCTTCTCTCTCTATCCGGGTAGTGGCCTGAAAACAGAATTGCCCACTGTCGTGGTGCAATTCATTACTTAGGTTTAGGTCAGTTCCACCGTCGTAGTAACCTATCCCCTAAACTAAGTGCATTACGAACGATCTCTCAGTATCCACCATTAATTTTACACCACCTTGTTCAAGGGATTTATCGATTAATGTAGGTTCCGCCTCTTTTCAGCCATTAATCCTTCTGTCGAAGTGATTAAGGGCATTAGGTTATTATTATGGTGATCAAGCATAACAATATATGGAGAAAATGAAACTATACCACGGATTTAAGAGAGAAAATATGAATTACTATTATAAAACTATCATACAATGAATTCCCGGGCTACTCCCGGTCCTAAAGATGGAGGGGATTAGCCCCGCATGTTCATCTCACACAAGTACATGGTAGAAATAGGGGAAATCATATGGAAAACGTGAATTGAATGGGAAAACCCATGAACAGAGAAGAACTGATTGATCCTTTGTGTAGAACACGTGCTTTCCCGCCTCTCGGTGGTGAAATCCATCTTCGGTAGCGTCCAGATCGACTGGTATGAACTTCTGGCCTCTGTTCTCCTTTCTCTCGCCCCTCAGCACTTGTGCAATGGCAAAATGAGATGATCCCCTCGTCCGGGCGGCCGTCATTAGGTATAAGTTCCTAATTAGGTCGTTAATTAACTCCAGCCGTCCGATTGAGATCAATCTGAATCTAACGCATATCTGACGGCGTCGATACCATCGACGCGGGTTGATGGTATCGACCCAGTGTAGTAGCGACAACCCTTCTTTCTTTTCGTCCGAGTGCCTGAAGCAATCTCGATACCATCGACTTGGGTCGATGGTATCGACTACCCTGTAGCGACAGTTTTGTCATTTTGTGTCGCTATAGCCTCCATTCGTCGATGGTATCGACTTGGGGTCGATACTATTGACAGCTTCTTCGCCAGCAACCTGAAGGGGTCTCGATACCATCGACATCAGCGTCGATGGTATCGAGTCTTTGCTACTCCTTTCTACTGGCAACCTGTGGCCTTGTCGATGGTATCGACTTCCGTCGATGGTATCGACGGAAGCAAATACTTGTTTTTCCTGAAATTCAAAGACAAGATCAAATAAATCCACACAAATAATACTAATGTGATAATTAATGCTCAAAATGATAAAACTAAGGGGATTTGACATAAAATGATGGCAAAAACCAAAATGGATGAATTATGCGATATTAACCATAGAAATGACTAATAAAAGCACAAAACACATATCAAACAGGTCTATAAATGCGACTCAAAATCATCGCATTAGGTGGGAAACATCTCAAGGAGGTAAGAGATGCCCCTCAATGTTTTTCAAGAGGTTGAGGTATTTGATTTATGGGGCATCGATTTCATGGGACCATTTGTGTCCTCAAATTCCAACTTATATATTTTTCTTGTCGTTGATTATGTGTCGAAGTGGGTAGAGGCTATACCCACAAGGACTAATGACGTTGCGGTAGTGTGCATGTTCGTGAAGGAAAATATTTTTTGCAGGTTTGGTGTGCCACGGATGATTATAAGTGATGGAGGCAGCCACTTCACGAACAAGAAATTTGCTACCTTATTGAGTAAATACGGGGTCAAACACAACGTTGGTACCCCATATCACCCGCAGACGCAAGGCCAAGTAGAGGTTTCCAATCAAGAGATCAAGAAGATATTGGAACGCACAGTGGCATCTTCGAGGAAGAATTGGAGTGCACTACTACCTGATTCTTTATGGGCATATAGGACTGCCTTTAAAACCCCTATAGGCACTACACCTTTTAGGCTAGTTTACGGGCGGGCTTGTCATCTGCCGGTCGAGTTAGAGCACAAAGCGCACTGGGCATTATGGAATCTTAATATGAGCTATGATGTTGCAGAAAAGAAGAGAATGTTAGAGCTCAATGAGTTAGATGAGCTTAGGATGAATGCTTATGAGAACCATCGGATTTATAAAGAACAGATAAAGCAACTCCACGACCGCCACATTCAAATGTGCATTTTCAAAAAGGGTGATCGAGTGTTATTGTTCAACTTGAGATTAAAATTGCATCCTGGGAAAATGAAATCCCGGTGGAGTGGACCTTTTGTGGTGGAAGATGTTCGACTACATGGTGCTATTATGGTGAGAGATGGAGAGTTAACGGTGTTAGTGAATGGTCAAAGATTGAAGCTCTACTATGGGGAAGATTTCACAAGAAAGGTGCATAAGGTTAAATTCATGGTGCCTAAGGAAGAATGAAAGGGCCAATTTTGTCTAGCCTAAGATGTTAAAGTACGACGCTTGTTGGGAGGCAACCCAATCATAGGTAGTTCATTTTTATTTAGTTAACTTTCATATTTTTCTTTAAATTTTGTAGTTTGGGTTGTAAAAATGATGCCCTGATACGTGTGTTCAGTGTGCAGTATTGCTTGGGTGTCGATACCATCGACCCTTGTGTCGATGGTAGCGACGAGGGTGCCGAGCGGCATTTGCAGAAAACTTGCTATTTCGATACTATCAACGGCCTCATTGATAGTATCGACCACTCCTCAGGTTGAGTTATGAAGAATTCTGGAGGAGGTCGATAGTATCGACCCCCGAGTCGATACTCGCGAGATCTCTGGAGATTTTCAGACGAATTTGTCTCAGTAAAATCGATACCATCGATGGGGCAGTCGATGGTATCGACCCGACAACAGTAACGAAGCATCGTCGGGGCCTCGTGAAGATGAAGGACACATAAAGTGTCGATACCATCGACACTTTGTTGATGGTATCGACATGACACGTCACCAATCTGCGAGAAGATATCAACGGTGCTCACCAAATTTAGAAGTCAATCTGTGGGATGGGTCGATACCATCGACACGTCATTGATCCGGGCCCCCACATCCAGCCATCGATGACCGTTGATAGCAGCGAATACCCAGATTGTGCTATAGGGGTCGATACCATCGACACATCGTTGATGGTATCAACGGGTCAACAGTGGTGGCGATCTTAGCTATAAAAGGAGGGGTTGAATTCATTTTCTCCTCACACTTTCAGACCTTCTCCTTTCCTACTTGCGCTTGAGCACTTGTGAGCATCAGGAGGTCATCACCGAGCATCTAGCAATTAAGAAATCATCATCGAGCTCTTCATCGACATTGGAGATCATCTTCTCCGATATACTCCAACCTTCACCGAGCTCCATTCTTCTGTCTCCTTTCTTTTATCATGGTGAGGACAGCAGGAGCTTCTTCCTCGCGGGTGGCTCCCATGGAGATTGAGAGGTTCATTCCACCCCCACCAGGCTCTATTCCTCATCCGAGGATCGTTCACCCTTCGGTGGAAGTGAGGAAGATTTATGAGGAGCTATTGAAGCGAAAAATTGAGCCTACCCGATATGTTAATCGGGCTATGATCCGTGACCTCGGGTTTCAGGCCAACCTTGCTTATGTCCTTCAGGGTTAGGCTAAGCATAACCGGAGGCTTCCTTCCCAAGTCCATTACCACGTCGAGGGCCACCCCTTTTTCGGCGAATGACCAACTTACAAGGAGTTGGTGGTGGAATTCATGGCATCTCTTGACATCTGCGTCGTGCCCAACGACCTCATCGCCACCGATCGGGAGTGGATCAAAGGGTGAGTGTTTTTCCGCCTCTTCAATAACAAATACACCATTACCCTCAACCAGTTCAATTCTATCTACAACTGGTATCATTCTCCTAACCAGCACTGGAGGCCAGACAGTCAGGCAGACTATGATGCTATATTTGTTGATATGGTGACCACTCCAACAGGAAAGGCGATGAGCTATCACAATGCGGCCGTGGCCGACTTCGAGCACCCGTTTGTTCGGGTTCTGCATCGCATGTTATGCGTCACCTTCTTTGCTCGCAACGATCTGGCGCTGAGTAAATTTCAAGAGACGGATCTATTTTTCCTCTACAAACTACTTACTAAAGAGGAACTCAACTAGGGTGCGTTTTTCTTAATGCGTGTGTTGGATGTGTGGAGGAGTACCATACGGGCCCCTATACACTTTGGGGGGCTTATCACGCCGCTAGCTCTCTATCTCGGGCTAGATCTGTCACAACTCACTCCGTTGGTCAACAAAAATAAAGTCGATTTGGAGCACTTACACCGCTCCATCCTAATTATCATACATGGCGGTGTGGCATATGCTCATTGCCACATCGGGAAGAAATATCTGCGACTTTCACTCCCGGACCCCATCTTCAACATTCAGGTGGGCCAGCACTTTCGATGGCCCATCATTCCTATTGCCGAGTCTGAGTAAGAGGTTGAAGCTGCAGATGAAGATGATGATGTAGGCGACGAGGAGGAGGAGGAAGAGGAGCCTCTCATTCCTCTTCGGTCTCGAGTAGCCCCAAGGAAGCTTCCACGCTTCTACCCGAGAGCTTCATCCTCTTCTCAGTCACCGCCACCATAGCCCTCTCAGGAAGGAGAGGATGCTTACTCAATGCAGGGTATGTACTCTATCCTCCAGAGCATCCAGGAGACACAGCAGCAGCACACTGCCTCCTTCGCCGGAATTCAAGATACTACGAACTAGTTATTTGTGAATCAGTAGGAAATTTATGAGAACGAGTGCCTCCTCCTCGCCAACCAAGAAAATATTCACAACAGTTTGCATAGGATGGAGATGAAGCAGCAGTCGTTCTATGATCATTACTGGAGCCAAAACTACTTCGGGGGATATTCTCAACCTCTGCCCATGCCGCCATATGATCCCACCTTTCAAGGGAAGTATCCTGAATGGGACTCGAACACCCACTAGCACCCACCTTTTCCACCGCCAGAACAATAATGGGTATCATTGTTCCACCTTCTGAGATTGTTTTTGACTATGAGGCCATAGTCAAATTCAAGCTTAGGGAGGAGATGGAACAGTTTCTATCTCAGTTTTATTTCCTTTTTTTTTTTACAAAATTGACCATTCATTCATCCCGTGGCCGGGGGGTTTCAAACTTGAGACCTCTTGGTCTTACATCAGTACTTTTACCATCTGGGTGCCATCTCTTTGGCTATTTCCTTTCTTTTTATTTTAGCATGTCATCTTAGATTTTGGCAATTTCTAGTTTTGAGTAATTTTATTATTTAAGACTTTCTAGGATCCACATGCTATCTAGTGTATTCGTGGATGTCTAATTTTAATGTGTCATCTCAATGTTTTTCACATGGGAGTTATGGGTGCCATTATCTGAAATCGGAGCATAATTGAAATTTTTTCAAAGCATTTGCAAGTTGAATTTGTTTGAACTTGAGCACTTAACCTATGAAAATAATTGAGTTTGTCAACTTTCAAACATAAGATCATAATCGTACATCCTTATGATTCAAGAAATGTGGATGGACATGGATGTTGAGCCTAAACTGACCAAACGGTAATGGGACTTTAATCAAAAGTGAGAGAGAGAAACCCTTTGATTTATTGTTACACAGGTCAGTAAAAAGGGAAATATAATCTATTCCAATGGTTTTGTACATTAGTCTTGTGATCTATCTGTTTCATTTCATTCAATATCCACCATAAGAATTGGAAGCACTTATAGTTTTTCATCTCTTGATTGCATGACATGTAGATAGGATTTCATTGTAACTAGATTTTGCATCTATGCATTCACACATTCTCAAGTGCATGTTATTATAGTTGCATTTTGCATACTCTAGAGCATATAGGACTTTTTGTGCTTTATTTCTTCTAGAAAATAAGAAAAGAAGGAAAATTGTTCTATACCCACTGAAGAGTAATTTGTAATGCGTCAATGGTGTTAGCTAAGTGGAAATAAGACCGAAAAAAAATATTGTGAATATTCTTCTAGTAAATTGAAAAATGAGGGCTTAAAATTTAAAAAAAAAAAGAGGGAGAAAGGAACTTGTTTCACCCGCATGTATATATAAAGGAAAGAGGAATAAGCACATAATGTAGTTTTAGTAGTCATTCCATCTCATCTTGAGATGGAATGATAGTGCATGCACCATTCTACCTAAAATTTAGGCATTAGGTCATTTTCATACGCATAGGCATCATTTAGGCCATTTTGTGATTTTGCATGATAAAACTATTTAGTGCTTCTCTTTCTTCCACAACTGCCCATTTCATCCACCCGTTGCTCAAAATGGTAGGCCACCCATGATTATCTCCTCATTATTGTATACTAGGAGATCTGCTTCCATTTAGATGGTAGTTAGGACTTGAGAAACGTAGATAGGAGATCATAAGATGCACTAAGTCTAAACCGGAGGAATTCATTATATCAAGTGCTTTATTTGATAGTGTTTGATGATCTTGGGGTGGACATTTCTTATGGATGATCATTGTCACCTCTAGGGTAGTTATCGTTCTGTGGTCAGTGAGGGCCGGCATGTGCATGACGGGTGGGAGTCATATTGAGTTGTCTTTTATGCTAATATGTTCTTTAGTTGACTCTCACAATTCTATTCTACATTTTTGTGCTCGAGGACGAGCAATGTTCAAGCTTAGGGGAGTTTGATGCAGGGGCTTTGAGTCATTTTTATAGACTGGTTTTGCATATGTTTTATGCATGTTTTGGTCATATTTGTGATTAATATCTCATGATTCACTACCTTTAGTCTATAATCTCTTTTTGCATCAAATTTACCTTGTTTCGTCTTATCCTGTATAAAAGATCATATTTGTTGGATTTGATTGGTGTTCTTCTTTTCTTTTCAGGAATTTTGGATATCTAGATCTTTCGATACCATCGACGGCTGGTCAATACCATCAACCTGGTCACAGTGTATTGTCGGAGAAGAGCAACCAGAAGTCGATACCATATATGGGACTGTCGATGGTATCGAGAGAGCGTCAGTGAGCCAGATTTCCAAGTGTCGATACTATCGACCCAGAGTCAATACCATCGACCTCGCCTCAGCAAACTTAGCTTCAGCATCGGATTCCAGAGAAAAGTGACGTCTAAGGTGTCGATACCATCGACACACCGTCGATGGTATCGAGGCAACATCAGAGAGAACCCCAAGAATTGCGCAAGCGTCAGTGCCTCATGTAGGTCGATACCATCAACCTGCGTCGATGGTATCGACGCCGTCAGATCAGATTCTACTAAAGATCGTGTCTAATCGGACGGTGGTGATTTTTGGGTGACCTAAAGTAGTGCATATACCTAATTAAGGCGGCCCTAAGCAAGGTATAACGTCATTAGCCACCGGAGAAGTCTCAAGAAGGAGAGGAGAGAAGAACGGAGCCGAGAGTGATGCCCTGATCATTTCGAGAGTTGTAGAAGACGTTTTCCACCACCGGAAGGTTGTAGAACGTTCACCCTACACCAAGGAACGCCCGAATCTCCTCCGTTTAGGGGTTTACATCACATCTATTCACGTTTCCCTATGTTTTCCCTTTCTCTCATCATGTTTTTCATTGAAATGAACATGTGGGGCTAATCCCCTTTATCTTTAGGACTGGGAGTAGCTCAGGTAATCGTTGTATGATACTTTTTACATAGTTTATCATAATTTGTCTCTTAAATCTGTGGCATGATGTCATTTTCTCAATTATATCATTACGATTGATCACCCTAATGATAATCTAATACCTTTAATTACTTTGAAAGAATAATTAATAGTTGAAAAGAGACAGATATCACATTAACTAATAAATCCCTTGAACAAGGCGACATTTAGTTAATGGTGGAAACCCAGAGTGTGATCTTCATGCACCTAATTTAGGGTATAGGTTACTACTACCGTGGAACCGACCTAGATTTAGGTAGTGAATTGTATCGTGACAGCGAACAATTCTGACTACAGGCCACTACTCAGAATAGGAGACGAATTAGGATAATTGTGTAGGAACTAGTACAACGAGAACCTGCGGTGAAACCGCAATCCTGAAGATTCCACCTTTAATTGATTAAACCAACCATTTAATCGATTGTTTTGCTTTATCTTATTTTTCTTTTCTTTTTTAATCAACTCTCAAACCATTTTACTCAGTCTATCTGATTGCAAACAGTTAGTAGTAGTCTATAAAAAATCCGTTCCCTGAGTTCGACTCGGGCCTCACAAAGGCCTATACTACTTTGGCGCGTGCACTTGCGTTATACGCACGGTAAATTCATGTCACCCAACACAACAGTGGCACTCCACCATGGTTGTGGCCACCCCTTACTTGGCACTTTCACCACCCTTCCACAACATGCCCCTGTCCAAGATCTATGACCGTTCCCATATACCCCTACCACAGTCGTGGCTCATCAACACGGCTGTGTTGCCACCCAAAACCTACCACGTTTTACACTGATTTTCCCACAATTAACCCTACTTACCCTAGTTCTTCCACCACCACCTATATATACATGGGTGGCGGCCACAACACTAGGTTTGCTCCCCCAAGCTGCTCCTAGCCTCCATTACTACTCTCCTTGAGCATTTAGTGCATTTCTCTTGCATTTATGCTCTCCACCCACCATTTCCATCTCCATTTCACCTTGGAAACCTAGTTTTCTAGGTTTTCCTCCATAATCCCCCATATCTTCATGCTCATGTGCACCCTTGGAGGAGAGAGGACATCCCCAATAGTAAGGAGGTGAAGAAGAAGGCTACTTCCCTGAGCTCCATGAAGTTTCTTCCCCTTCTTCCCCTTTCTTTTGCCATTTCTTTGACTATGTATAGCTAAGCCTCTAGTGGTGGGTTGTTTGGGGATAAAATGTGATTTGGATACCATGTTGGGGGAACTTTGGCTTGTAATGAACTCATTTTTATCTATGATGATTACTCCATGCTTTTATCTCTTATCCCATTTCCATGCTTGTGATTTATGCTTTTTGCTATGAATTGCTTGGTTGATAGTGCTTGATGATACCATGTCTCTAGGGGAATTGGGATTCATGTGGCAATCTTTGGTATGACTCCTAGGTCCCAATAGGGGATCCTTAGCTAGTCCCCTTTGTTCCTACGTGCCTACTCCCTCTCCTACTACTTGGTATGAGACCTAAGTTACTAGTATAAGTGGGATTGATGTAATTGCTTAGGGTCTTCTGAAGGCTAGAATGGTTAGTGGCATGAGGTCAAATATCCTCATCTCTATTCCCATCTCTACCCTCAGCCCTCAATTTCTCAATACCACTTATCCTAGAAACCTATATTTGGCTAATTCTATTAGAATTACACCTAACCCTAGTCTTCCACTAGTAGTATAGGGTACATTCTAATAGCATTTGCCTTTTTGTTTGGTTTGGTAATCTAGATGAAAGATGAGAACCATACCTGTCCAATAACCTCCCCCAACTAATATCAAAGTTACATCCCCAAACGGCCCACCTACCTAAATAATCTTGTTTAAAACCTAACTTGCTCTATTTGCTTGTTCATGCTAGTCTAGTTTAGTTGTCTTTGCTTAATCTAGTTAATTGCTTAGTTTTGCTATTTAGTGTTAACTTAGGTTCTTGCTCACTCTAGTGGTTAGCTTAGCTTCTAAATTGCTTCTTGCCTTGCTAGAGTAGTGTAGTTCACCTTGATCTCGCTTAGTTAATTGCTTAACCTAGTTGCTTAGATTCAACTTGCTTAGGGTAATCTAGCTTTTTGTTAACTTAGTTTCCATCTTGCCTTTTCTTGTTTGTTTGCTTAGTGTAATCACAACCAAACCCCTTTTAAAACCCTTAAAACCTAGGCTCCGCATTAGGAACATAGCAAACACTAACCTAGCTCTAGTGCCCCCTCTATCCCTGAGGACCGACCCCTATTCTTGCCAATCACCTATACTACAACAGTACCCCGTGCGCTTGCGGGCGACCTGTTTGGTTTTGTGATCGACTTGGTTAGGGCCAATACAAATTTCAAAAGTTCCCTCCCATGTGTTCGAGTCACATGGAGTGCATCTAGCCACCCTTAGTTGGCTAGTGTGTACACCTCTGGCTTGACGTACCAAGCTTTCTTAACAAAGAATAAAGAATAGCAATGATGAGGGCAAAAGGAAAGGCTAAGCTACACTAACTAGCTAGGTCGAGTACCTCGATCCCTGCCACCGATGACTCCATCCGGAAAACCCTCTTTCCATTCTCCCTAAAAGAAAAAGCTAAAGAGTGGTATGTGTCAAAGCCAGAGATGGTAATCTGGAATGAAGTCAAGAATGAATTCCTAAAGAAGTTCTTCCCGATTGCTAAGCTATCCTATATGAGAAGATGCAACCCTTCCTTTTCCCAGAAAGAGAATGAACCCTTCCACGAGGCATGGGAGAGGTTCCAAAAACTTCTCTACGGCTGCCCTCACCATTAGGTTCCATTGTGGTAACTAGTTCAAGCCTTCTACACCGGGCTTGAAGAACAGAGCCAAAACAACATCGACTCCTCATGTGGAGGCACTTTCATGGAAAAGCCACCCAAAGAATTGTGGCCTTTGTTCGAACATCTTGCTGAAAACTCACACCGTCGTGCTTCTATAAAAGGGGAGCATTGCGGCCGAAGCTACATCCCTCCAACTTCTTCCGTGGCTCCAACCCGCAATGTTGCCGACCCCAATATGATGAAAATGATGGCAGATATGATGAAGATGATGAAGAACCAAGCTGGTTGGCTCTCCTAACCAACCCACCATGGTCGTCGATTCTGTTGATGAAGAAGTGAATGCCTTGCACTCCTTTGGTGGTCGGAACAATCAAGGCCCCATGTCTAACACCTATACTTCCAAGTGGAGGAACCATCAAATTTCTCTTGGAAGCAACAAAATGAGGATGGGCCAGGACAAGGGCAGCCGAAGCCACACTATAGTTCAAATTTTGAAGAGGAGGTTCTTGGAAGATTAAGAAGATTGGATGAAGTGAAGAAGGATGTGAACTCACATGGGCAGTCTATCAACTGACTTGAGCAAATATTGGATTCGATCTCTCTCTCTTGCTAGGAGGGAGGAAGGAAGACTTCCGTCTCAACCAATGCCCAACCCAAATAATGATGGTATTTTCCTAGGGAACACTCCAAGTCCATATGCTCTGCCATCATACCAAGAATCGTCGAATCCCTATACTCCACCACCTCCTCAAGCACCTCTTAACTACCAATATGCTCCACCCCCACCTCATCCATACCAACAGCCACCCCCATAATACCACTCACATCTACAACAACAACAACCACTACAACAACCACAACCGCATTTCATCCTCCAAAACCCAAATTCACCTCACCAAAGGCCACCACCACCCCAACAGCCACAACCACCTCCACAAGCCTCTTCTTCGACTACCCACGAGCATGTAAAGGCAGTGACTATTCTGAGGAGTGATCGGACGTTGGAGAATCTGTTGGCTAAATGGACATCTATAAATCCCTTTGTTTTGAGTATGACAAACATTTCATTCTTATTAATCTAACGTGCTACTTGAGTGTGCAGGATGACAAAGCAACAAGGAAAAATCTACAAGCTTACATATTTATATTTTCATGCAATGTAATCACTGTTGTAAAAAACTTGTACAAAAATATAATGTACAAGTACCTAGAATTGCATGTAAATCAAGCGTTAGATTCTCCCTAGCTAAACAACACAGTTAGACAAGTCATCCCATTCAAATAGGATTACTTATGCACACTCACACATAATTAGTGCCTAAATTGAAACCTTGAAACAGGATCAATCTCGGTCGACAAACTCCTCGACCGAGACACTCTCGGTCGACAATCTTCTCGACCGAGAAAGATCAAAAGTAGTCGTTAGACACAACAGACAAGTTAGTTGGCAGTTGAAGAAAGACGTTGCAAATCACTTGTTCCAGAGAGCCTGTCGGTCGACAAAAGTTCGACCGAGTAGGTGTCTCGGTCGACCATTTGTCGACCGAGATGGTCTCTGACAGCAACTGCAGAATTAATTAATTAGCCGTTGCTAAAGCAACAACTTTGTACCTAACGGCTAGTTAAGCACTTAGAAACCCCTAGAAGTTGTCTAGAATGTCCTTAAGCATCCTTAGGCCATTCCTATAAATAGGACAAGCCTTAGGACACCTAACTTACTTGTTTTACACTTGCTACACTTGAGAAACCTTTGAGTATACTTTGTGCAATCTGTTTGTGAGCAATTTGAGCATTGTGACAATTGGCCATTCCATTCCTTAGCTCATAATTCGTGTCCTATAGGCTAGTATCTCCTACCCACTGCAATCACAAGTTCACATACTTGGTTAGGAGATCTATACGCTTGATCTAGGCAAATCAAGCCTTGGGCTACAAAGGATAAGTTGTAATTTCTGTTTTCTTTCTTGTTCCCTATTATTATTTGTACTCTCCTTGCTACTCCTAGGTTGGAGGCTGCGGATTGGAGAGGGTAAAGATCTTCTTGGCGAAGAAGGAGACTTTGAGCTACTTCAGAAGGCTGGTGCAACGGGAGATTACTTCTAGAGAGGAAGGCTACTTCAAGGGGGAGCTTGGAGTTACTTCATAGAAGGCTATCTCAAAGTTGGTGCACCTACTTCAAGTGAAGGCTGTTCAAAGGGTGTAAAGGAAAGTATTGTATTTTGTATAAATCCTCGAGAGGTAATAAAATAAATACTTTCAAATCCCGGTTGGGTAAGCAACCGGGTAGTGGACTGACAACTATAGTATTTGCTATAGTTGGAACCACTCTAAACACCTGTCTCTTTCTTCCAATCTCAATTGTGGTTGTTTGAATTCAATAAATTGTTAAAATAATTCAAAAACTCTATTCACCCCCCCTCTAGTAGTTTTTCATAATCCCCATGCTACCGTTGTTGTTGACAGAGGTGATATTGAGACTTCACGAGTTGATATTGTAATACAACATGAGGATATTGTGATGAGAGCCAGAGTTGACACTATGATACCGGGTGTTGATACTGTGATTCCTGTGATTCCCATTGGCGATACTGCTGATCCAAACCATGTGGGGTGCCAACTTCCCCCGTTTCCTGAGGCTCTTAAGGAGCCTTCTGCTGAGAGGAGAAGAAAGAAGCATACTGAAGACATCCTTGAGACTTTTAAACATGTAAAAATCAACATTCCTCTACTTGATGCAGTCAATAAAATTCCTTCTTATTCTAAGTTCTTGAAAGATCTATGCACCTTCAAGAGAAAGACCACAGGAAGAACCCCAAAGAAACTCAGGCTCACCGAGCAAGTGAGCTCGATTTTGCAGCACACCATGCCAAGGAAAAGAAAAGATCTCAGTGCCCCCATCATCTCATGCTACATTGGGGCACATCGCATAGACCAAGCTCTCTTAGACTTGGGTTTTAGCATCAACCTAATGTCATATGATTTGTTTTCCGAACTACAAATGGAGCAGTTCAGTCCGGCTCATTGTACTTTACAGTTGGCTAACAGATCGGTAAATACGCCTAGAGGGTGTGTGGATGACATGTTTGTGAGGCTTGATGATGAGACGTATGCTTTCTTCCCTGTCAATTTCATTGTCTTAGACATGGAAAAAGACTCAAGAAGGGTTCCTATCATCTTGGGGAGGCCTTTCCTAGCCACAGCGGATGCGGTAATTCATGTGAGGATCAGTACGATGTATTTGACATTCATGCACATGAAGATACAGTTGAACATCTTTAAATCTTCAACCACAGCCAAGGTAATAGGGGCCACTGAAGAAGATTGCTATCTCATTGAGTGACTAGATGAAATTGTGGAGGAATGCCTATCTACGTGGATTCAAACTACCACTCAAGGTAGAGTTCTAGAGCCAATAGTTGAGTTCCCTAATGATGATGATGAAGAGAATGAGCTAGTCTTGGTGGCTACAAGTGAAGACCTCCTTTCTATTTCTGAACAATTAAAGAACTCCCTTGAAGAACCTCCCACTCTTGAGTTGAAGTCACTTCCAGAAGGATAAGTATGTTTTTCTAGGGGAAAATGACACCCTCCCGGTGATCATTTCCTCCATTCTCTCGCCAGAACAAGAGGAGGCATTGATGAAAGTCTTGAAGAAGAAATCCAAGCCATTGGATGGTCTATAGCTGACTTGAGGGGTATTGATCCCGCCATCTGTGTATACAGGATCTATCTAGAGGATGATGCAAGACTAACCCACCAAATGCAAACACGATTGAATCCAAACTGAAAGAGGTTGTGACCCAAGAGGTTGTGAAATTGCTTGATGTAGGGATAATATATCCCATTTCTGATAGTACATGGGTGGGCCCCATCTAGGTTGTGCCAAATAAAGGTGGGACCAGTATAGTAGAAAATGTGGATGGTGAGCTGATGTCGGTTAGAGAACAATCAAAGTGGAGAATGTGTGTTGACTATCGAAAGCTAAATGAAAAGACCAAAAAGGACCACTACCCTCTCCCATTCCTTGACCAGATTCTAGAGAGGCTAGCGGGGCAAAGCTTCTATTATTTCCTTGATGGGTATTCTGGATACTTCTAAATTGTCATGCATCCTACCGATCAAGAGAAGACAACATTCACCTGCCTGAGTGGTACATTTGCCTATCAGAGAATGCCATTTGGGTTGTGTAATGCCCCTTCTACATTTCAGAGATGTGTGACCTCGATTTTTGCGGATATGCTTGATTCATCTTTGGAAGTGTTCATGGATGATTTCTCAATTTTTGGTAAGACATTTGATGAGTGCTTGCTACATTTGGCTGTTGTTCTTGAGAGATGTGTGAAGGTTTGGTTAGTGCTATCTTGGGAAAAGAGTCACTTCATGGTGCCCGAAGGCATTGTTCTGGGCCACTGAGTTTCAAAGGACGGAATTGAAGTTGACAAGGCCAAGGTGGGCCTCATTTCTACTCTGACCATTCCTTCCACCGTAAGACATGTTCGGTCTTTCTTGGGATATGCAGGTTTCTACCGCCGCTTCATCAAGGATTTCAGTAAAATCTCAAAACCTCTATGTCATTTTCTTGAGAAGGATGTTGAATTTCATTTTGATGGCAAATTTGTTGAAGCTTTCAACCACTTGAAGGAAAGACTAGTTTTTGCTCCTATCATGCAGCCCCCGAATTTCTCTTTGCCATTAGATATTATGACTGATGCATCCGACATGGCAGTGGGGGCTGTGTTGGGCCAAAGAGTTGGACGGATATCACATGCTATCTACTATGCGAGCAAGACTTTAGACGAAGCCCAAAGAAATTACACAACGACCGAGAAAGAGTTGCTTGCAGTCATCTTCGCTCTTTGACAAGTTCCAATCATATCTTTTACAAAACAAAGTCATGATATACATGGACCACGCTGCACTAAAGTACCTCATGTCAAAGAAAGATTCAAAGCTAAGGCTGATTAGATGGATCCTATTGCTTCAAGAGTTCGATGTGGAGATTGTAGACAAGAAGGGAGTGGAAAA
Organism: Alisma plantago-aquatica; assembly: GCA_963693085.1. NCBI lineage: Eukaryota > Viridiplantae > Streptophyta > Magnoliopsida > Alismatales > Alismataceae > Alisma > Alisma plantago-aquatica. The sequence continues at coordinate 91,818,780 of OY856409.1, forward strand.
TGGTGTTGCCGACCATCTCTCCCGAATTGACGAGCCCTTTGATGATACAAGTCGAATCAAGGAAATGATGCCATATAAACAACTCTTCCTTCTTTCATCCACTCAAAGGCCATGGTATCAACACAGCCAATTTCTTGGCTAGTGGGAGGATACCTAGCACATGAACAAGGGAGGAAAGCAAAAGGTTGTTTTCCATGGTCAAGAATTATGCTTGGGATGACCCTCACCTCTTCAAATATTGCCCCAATTAGCTCATATGGAGATGTGTTCCAGAAATAGAACAACAAGAAATCCTATCCATGTGCCGTTTCGGAGTATGTGGAGGTCATTTTGGGGGGAAACGCACAGCTGTAAAGGTTCTCCAATGTGGGTTTTATTGGCCATCCTTGTTCAAAGACTCCCATGAATTTTGCAAAAGCTGCTTGAAGTGCCAAAAAAGTGGGCACTATCTCCAAAAGGGACATGATGCCTCTATCACCCATTCTTGTGGTGGAAGTGTTTAATGTATGGGGAATTGACTTCATGGGTCCTTTCCCTCCTTCCTTTGGGTATGTCTACATTTTGGTCATCGTGGACTACGTGTCAAAATGGATCGAGGCTATTGCAACCCGAACAAATGACCACAAGGTGGTGTGTAAATTTGTAAAATCAAACATTTCTAGCCATTTTGGCATCCCAAGGGCCATGATTAGCGATGGAGGAAGTCATTTCATTCACTGCATTTTTGAAGGGATGCTCAAGAAGCATTGAGTAAACCATTGAGTAGCCACTCCATACCACCCTCAAACTAGTGGCCAAGTTGGGTTGGCCAATCGGGAGATAAAGCTCATCCTAGAGAAAATAGTGAGACCGGACCGCAAGGACTGGTCACTCCATCTAAATGAAGCTTTATAGGCATACCGGACTACATACAAAGCCCTGATTGGAACTACACCATTCAAGCTAGTCTATGGAAAAAGTTGCCATTTGCCGGTTGAAATGCAACACAAGGCATTATGGGCTTTGAAAACTATGGATCTTGATGGAGAAAATGCGGGAATGAAAAGGAGGTTTCAACTGAATGAGTTGGAGGAAATGTGTCATGAGGCGTATGACATGTCCAAGATCTATAAGGAGAGGACTAAGTTTCTTCATGATAAGATGATAAAAAAGAATGAATTTGGGCCCGACAAGTGGGTATGGTTGTACAATTCAAGAATGAAGTTCTTTCCCAGAAAACTCCGGTCTAGATGGGAAGGACCTTATCTTATCAAGAAAGTGTACCCATCTGGGGCTGTTGTGATATGTGAGAAAGAAGGGTCAAAAGAGTTTGCCGTCAATGGACAAAGATTGAAACCAGTGGTGGAAGTAGGCCCAGACAAGTCCAATCAAAGTTTTGACATTGTGATCCTTGTAGAAGAACAACAATCTGATGAAGAGATGTGCTTGGAAGCAGATGAGAAAGAGATATACTACAAGGATGCCTTGAGAATCCCAAAGAAGTGAAAGAAGTCAAGAATCAATAAGCCCGACTAAAGGCATAAAATTTAGCACTAGTGGGAGGCAACTCACGTGGTTTGAGATTCTCGAACCTTACTTTTTGATACTTTTGTTTTATTTTCCACAAATACACACACACTTGTGTCTAATAGCTTTTCTTTGAGTTTTGATGACACAACAGGTGTTAGGCATTAGAGAGAGAGGAATAAAGTTGAGTCATGGTCATTAAAGCAATTTTATGGCAGAATGCCAAAGACAAACAAAGTTCTTGTATTTTTAATTGAGAAAACTGAAGGATTGCCCCCAGTACGGCCGTGGAGCTCGACCATGATCATGACAAAAGTGGACAACCACGGCGGTAGAGCATAGTGAATAGCCGCAACCTACGTGGCAGTTGCATCGAGATGAAGAACAATATGCACATTGGTACAACCTCGACACAAGTTTGGGGTCCCAATCTTATAGAATGGAGGAAGATCAATATGACAATGATGAGGAAGAGGTAGAGATGATGCCTGAGGAAGAGGATGTTCTGGCACTTTTGGAGGCAGACAGATTGAAAGCCTTAGGAAAGGCCCCTGTAAGAGTGTCCTATGGCAGAGGACACATGCAAAGAAAAATCTCTCTCACATACTCAAAATGCATGACAAGGAGAGTCGTCCCCACGCGATATGAGTATGAGAAAGTCATTGATGACCTAGGGATCAAAGAAGCAGTGAAAGGAAGTTTAAAGGAAATGGGACTGTGGAACATTCTTTTCACACCCCAAAAGACTTACACCACTTCGACTTGGGAGTTCTTTGCCACACTTGAAAAGATAAAGGTGAGAGGAAAAGAAGCTATCAAGTTTGCCATGATGGGCAACATGCACACTCTCACATCAATAGAGTTGAACTGTGTTTTTGCTGCCAATCCAGAAGAGGCCAAAAAGATGGATGATGCCTACTTGAAAAGGAAGTTGATTTCAACTATGTACATTTCTAGAAGCTTCTGACATGTAGCGAGGACTACTTCGTAGGGAGATCAAAAACTACCTCCATAAGCAACCTGCTGTTCCGTTATGTGAAAAAAGTCTTAGATAACACCATTGTGGGTTGTTATGACAATCAAGGCTCAATTTCATAGAAAGATATGTTTGTCTTGATAGCAATGCACCACAAGCGGTTTATAGACCTCGATACATTGTTAATTGATCATATGAGGACCATACCCATCAAAAGTAAAACACCTTTTGTTATGGGTGGGTTGGTAACCTCAATTGCATATGCTTTGGGGTATGATCTCTCTGGAACAGAAGACACGAGTGGGATCGATCTTGTTGACCTGAACCATCTAATCTGCTCCCACACTATCAAAGTCATGGATAAAAGGATGATCTATTATATAACTAGTATCCCTAATTTTGAGCTTGAGTTGCCTTACCATCTGTGCCACTACTTTCTGTGCTGGGAATCCTCTACAAACTGGAGGACAAATTGTTGAAGTGACAACAAGACAACCCAAGAGAAAGATATACTAGGGGAGTCGCTACCGCACAAGAAGAGATGGCTGAATCAAATGTGCAAGGGAAGGAATAAGAAACTGAAGGAAATAGGCAGCCTCGAAGAACAAGAAGGAGGGATGAAGGAACATCCCAGTTGCAGCAGCCCTCAACAAACACCTACGACATGTCCACCATCCAGGCACAACTTGAGGGTATTCAAAAGACAGAGAGTGATATGCAGCTTATCCAGCAATACATGTGGCAAGACCGACAACAAATGCACCACCAGGTCAACCACTTGTATCACTACCACCATGCCCAAGCAGCGAGAAACCTTGAATGGGGTGGAGATTTTTGGGGTGGCATAGCTGGATATCCAGAGACATACCCTCCACCCCAGGATGACTACTGGGGACATTAATACCAGTATCCTCTTGCAAGCTCAGCTCCTCCCTCAACTCCTCCTCTAGATCCTCCTCACTCATTTGACCAGCAGCCACAGCAGCTGTGACACTTCCCCTATCTACCCTACACTATAGTTTCATGCTGAGGACAACATGATTCTAAAGTTTGGAGGTACACACCACCCTCCATCTCTTTGTGATTTTGTTCCACCTATGCTATCTAGTTTAGTTTTTCTTGCTATTGTTTTTTATTGCATCTTTGCATAGCATGTAGTTGCTTTCTTGCATTTTTGCCTAATTTTTCAAAAAATTTGCTCCTTTTTACCATGCATTGCATATCAGGTAGACTTTTGGTAATTTTGCATATCTTAGCTAAGAATTGCTTGTTTTACTGTTTCAAGTTCAATAATGTAGGTTTAGATGTGATTGAAGGAAAATTGGCACCATTTTGGCCAATTTTTCCCAAACTTGAATGTTCTTGCCCAAAAAGCATGTTTTGACTTAATCTCCATTGCTGGAAATGAAATTTTTAATCCTTTGACAAATGCATGTTGTTTTCTTAGATTTTGTTGTTATATTGTCTTGTTTGATGACTCTTTACATGTGCACCACCTCTCTTAAGTTTGTGAATGTTTTGGTTGTTTTGTGAATTGAGCAAGCTACAAATGCTTAAAGCCCATGGAATCACTTGGTAGAAATGTGAATGTCATGTTGCTCAATCATGTGATGTGATATCATTTTATGAAGTGTTGGATTAGCTTTCATGCAGGAGCTCTTATGTTGAAGACTACACTAATGACCCCCCTTTGGATCCGACTTTTCTTTCACCATCTTCATACCTCTCCGCCTCATGAAAAGATGCCAAAGTGCACATAGCAGCCATGGCCACCCCCAAAAGTTTGGGGTGGTCACATCTCCACCTCCCTACTTCACTCTATCCACCATATTCCCTATCTACACCAAGGGTAAAGAAAAAGAAAAGCAAAAACAAAATAAAAGGATGCTCCTCTTTAAGAGCATTCAAATAAAGAAAAGATGAGTGTGTAAAAGCACTCCAAAATCTTACCACAATCCTTTCTTCCTTTTTCACACCCATTGAGCTAGAAAATAGAAAATATAGCTCACTTTACCCTTTTCTATAGCCAAGTGGGTCATATAGTGTGGTTTGAAGCATAAGAGTGAATGTATGAAAGCGAAACAATACTCCTAGTCATCTTTGATTAACACCAACATGAAACGGCTTACCCGGAATGACATGAAGGACATATGGACAACTTGTGTTTTCTATGCTTTATATTTGAAGTTTGTATGCTCAATGCTCATTTGATGATTGGTTTGTGAAAGAGGAAGGGAGAGAGGTGGAATACATGCACTTAGTCATTTCCAAGACCATGTAATCAATAATTTTATGTTGCTATGCATTTGCCATTCTTGTGTATTGAATGAAAACTGAAAAGAGAGATTAAGTTAGAGCATACTTGAGGACAAGTATGTTTTAAGTTTGGGGTGGTGATGTATCCCTATTTTAGGGCTCCATCTTGTGCCATTTTGTACTTAAATCACATCTAAATATGTTATATTACAAGCTATTGCCCCTAATATGTTTATCATTGCCAAATGCACTTATGGATATTCTTTGCATCATTTTCAGGTACTTGGACCATGATTAGGGTGAATGAGAGAGAAGGAAGGAGTCCTAAGGATCCTCTACTCATGGAGGGGTCCAAATAAGGCCCCAAAAGCTCCCTCAAACTACCTTCAATGGCCAAGGATCGACATCAATCAAAGAAATCCATGAATGATGAAGTTTGAAGTTCAATTGACTGAGGCAGACCCCAAAACGGCCATGGGCATACCCCAACGGTCGTGTCTTTTTTGGCAAAGAAGTGATAGATTCAACAGGGAACTACCCCAACATACCACGACCTGTCCCATCAGCACGGCCGTGGTGCATTAAAGATACCACGGCCGTGGCCAGCATATGAGAAAATGGTTGTGGCTCCCCACAACAGCCGTTGGAATTTAGCGCAAGAACCCCATAATCAATAGAGAGTCACACCCAATTCGCCATGCTCGTGGTCGTCCGCCATGACCATGGCCGCTGAAGATCGACTCGCCTATGCTGCTACCCCACGACCAAGTCATCCTCCTCCAAAACGGCCGTTTTACCCAACACGCCCGTGGTGCTACTCACCCAACACGCCCGTGGCCACCCCTTACTTGGCACTTTCACTACCCTTCCACAACACACCCATGTCCAAGCTCTACGACTATTCCCATCTACCCTACCACGACCGTGGCTCATCAACATGGTCGTGTTGCCCCCCAAAACCTACCACTTTTTACACTGATTTTCCCACAATACCCCTACTTACCCTAGTGCTTCCACCACCACCTATATATACATGGGTGGTGGCCACAACACTAGGTTAGCTACTCCTAGCCTCCATTACTCCTCTCCTTGAGCATTTAGTGCATTTCCCTTGCATTAATGCTCTCCACCCACCATTTCCATCTCCATTTTACCTTGGAAACCTAGTTTTCTAGGTTTTCCTCCATAATCCCCCATATCTTCATGCTCATCTGCACCCTTAGAGGAGAGAGGACGTCCCCAACAGTAAGAAGGTGAAGAAGAAGACTACTTCCCTGAGCTCCATGGAGTTTCTTCCCCTTCTTCCCCTTTCTTTTGCCATTTCTTTGACTATGTATAGCTAAGCCCCTAGTGGTGGGCTGTTTGGGGATAAAATGTGACTTTGATATCATGTTGGGGGAAATTTGGCTTGTAATGAACTCATTTTTATCTATGATGATTACTCCATGTTTTTGTCTGTTATCCCATTGCCATGCTTGTGATTTATGCTTTTTGCTATGAATTGCTTGGTTGATAGTGCTTGATGATACCATGTCTCTAGGAGAATTGGGATGCATGTGGCAATCTTTGGTATGACTCCTAGGTCCCAATAGGAGATCCCTAGCTAGTCCCCTTTGTTCCTGCATGCCTACTCCCTCTCCTACTACTTGGTATGAGACCTAAGTTACTAGTATAAGTGGGATTGATGTAATTTCTTAGGGTCTTCTAAAGGCTAGAATGGCTAGTGGCATGAGGTCAAATATCCTCATCTCTACTCCTATCTCTACCCTCATCCCTCAATTTCTCAATACCACTTATCCTAGAAACCTAGATTTGGCTAATCCTACTAGAATTACACCTAACCCTAGTATTCCACTAGTAGTATAGGGTACATTCTAATAGCATTTGCCTTTTTGTTTGTTTTGGTAATCTAGATGAAAGATGAGAACCATGCTTGTCCAATAACCTCCCCCAACTAATATCAAAGTTACATCCCCAAACGACCCACCTACCTTAATCATCTTGTTTAAAACCTAACTTGCTCTGTTTTCTTGTTCATGCTAGTCTAGTTTAGTTGCCTTTTCTTAATCTAGTTAATTGCTTGGTTTTGCTCTTTAGTGTTAACTTAGGTTCTTGCTCACTCTAGTGGTTAGCTTATCTTATAAATTGCTTCTTGCCTTGCTAGAGTAGTGTAGTTCATCTTGCTCTCGCTTAGTTAATTACTTAACCTAGTTGCTTAGATTACACTTGCTTAGGGTAATCTAGCTTTTTGTTAACTTAGTTTCCATCTTGCCTTTTCTTGTTTGTTTGCTTAGTGTAATCACAACCAAACCCCTTTTAAAACCCTTAAACCCATACTCTGCATTAGGAACATAGAAAACACTAGCCTAGCTCTAGTGCCCCCTCTATCCCTGAGGACTGACCCCTATTCTTGCCAATCACTTATACTACAACAGTACCCCGTGCGCTTGCAGGCGACCTATTTGGTTTAGTGATCGACTTGGTTAGGGCCAATACAAATTTTGAAAGTTCCCTCCCATGTGTTCGAGTCCCGTGGAGTGCATCTAGCCACCCTTAGTTGGCTAGTGTGTACACCTCTGGCTTGACGCACCAATGGCCGCTATAGCTCAGGAGAGGATTTGACATTTTAAGAAGGGGTTAAGTGCGCAGTTGACGATGCCAAAGAAGCTTTAGAGAATAGAGAGCATTCTGCCACATTTGTGGAATCAGTCAGGAGGATTGAGAGATTCGTAGTTGAGAATCGTGATAAAGGTACCAAGAAGAGACCTGCTTAGTACCAAGAATAGTCGTCGGGTGACATTAAGGAGTCTAGGTTCTCATCATAGCCAACACAACAGAGGTCTAGTGAAATGACTCAGTGGTCACCAAGTAAGGGTATAAGTTGTAGTTTTCCACCTACTGGAGCCCATAAAACAACATCAGTGTTAGTGACGGGGCCGTCTAGGCCACAATATGAGACCAAGACTTGGCATAAGTGTGAGCAAGTAGGCATCTAAGGCAAGAATGTCCAGTGAAAGGTGATGAGGTGACCAAGAAGATGAGGTAGATCCAATAGGGATCATAGAGACAACAATTTAGCAGTGGTGGAGGATGAGGACATGGACAGGCATTGTAGGTTGGTTCCTCTGGACAGGGGATGACTAGGCTTTAGGCCTTGGGTCATCTAGAAGAAGAGGTCAACCCACGTGTAGAGACAAGTCAAATGAAGTTATTTCATTTTGATATGTCCAAATTTTCTTTATATCTATTTTTCTTGACCCAAGTAGGAGCTTGAGGTAGAGATGCAGAGGTAGTACCTGCCTCTCTCTTTACCTTGGATTTCAGGGGCAAAATCCCTATTGGAGGTTTATGTCTTGTAAGACCCCTAACTTGGGTTTTGGTCTAACCCTATTTGCTTTGGCATGATGATGTGCTTAGAACATTTCTCTAAACATTTGAGATGATCTTAGAGCTTGTGGAGAGCTTAAGTCTCCAGTTTGAGCTTGTTTGTATGTTGTTTGTGCCTTGTGTGCTAGTTTCAGTGCAAATGACAATTTACCCAAAGTAGGGGTGGATGTATAATTTTTCACCTATAAAGTGTTCCTTCTCTTTATTGACATCATTTATAGGAGATAGAAATAAGTGGGCACCTTGTTTGAGCCTTTGTTGAGTGGTGGCACCCTTGGTGGTGATTAGGGTTTATAGGGTTATGTGTGTATCGACCTATGTGCACATGGATGGGTGTAGCGACCCATGTTGCAACCCATGTCATGACCTAGGTGGTTTTTGGGTGTGTCTCGACCAAGTCAATTCTCTTGATCATGTTGGTTTTGATCTAGGGTGTGAGGTGGAGGTTGAGACAGTTTGTTTTCTTGTGTCTCGACCTAGGTTGTATGGTGACCTCTTGCCTTGACCTAGTGGTGTTTGGTGCTTTGTTGCAACCATGGATGGTGTTCCATGGTGGGTCGCGGCCATGACCATGTTGGGGGTGACCCAAGTAGGTCGAGACCCAACATAGAGCGTATCAACATCTTGTGCATGTATGGCTAAGGTGGTTGCATGTTGGTTTCTTGGGTGGACAAGTGTCCCTTTGGTGCTTTAGGGTGGTGACACCTCATCTCTCATCCTACTTCCCACATCCTTTTCTATATGAACCCTCTTATCTCCATACAAGTGACCCCTTTTTTCCTTCCTTGTTCCTCCTTATCTTTTTCTCATCATTGGAGCTTAGTGGAGTAAGGAATCTTGGTCTTGGAGCTCTTGGTGGCTGGACTTTCCTTGCATGTGGTGCTTGTGGTGATCCTTGGTCATATTCAACCCTAGTAAGTTCTTACCTTTCTTTTGCAACGTCTTCCTTGAATCCCCTACCCCTTCTTATTCTCCTTCCTTGGCCATAGATTGTGTTTTGACATGGTGGCCATTATTGAGAATAGATCTCCTCATCACAAGGGTAATAGGCCATGTTTTGACAAGGCGACACCCAAGTGAGAGGGCGTTTCACCTCTCTTTTCTCCTTTCGTCTTTGGATTGGCCTAGGGTTCTTCCTTGCCCTTTTCTTGTGCCATCTTTGACCTTTATGTCTTCTCCTTCTTGAGGCATTTTGTGACCAATAGTGGAGCTTTGGTGGAGCTTCTTTCTCCCTTGGTGATTGATGCAGTTCTATTTTTGGGCTTCATCTTGTGTCATATTGCATTTCAATCACATCTATACATGTTAGATTGCATGTTATTTACCCTAATATGCATATTTGTATAAATTGAACTTATGGACATTATTTGCATGTTTTCAAGCATTTGGACCACGCTTGATGGAAGAGAGAGAGGAGTGATCCTAGGGTTTCTCTACCCTTAGAGAGGCCTAAAGTGAAGTCTGATGCTCTCTCAACCTACCCCTAGTGGCCAAAGCTCTATTGAAGCAAAGGTGTCCAAGAATGAACAAAAGATCAAGTCAAAGTGTTGCAACAGAGACTACCACAACCATGGTACCTCAGAACAGTTGTGCTGGCTCATCCAAAACCAACATAGTCACATTGAACCAAAGCAAGAATCACCACGACCGCGCCACTCAGAATGGCTGTGGTGGACTGACCCAGAATGGTCGTGCCACCTTGCACGGCCGTGTGACAACTGAATCAAAATAGTCATGGAGCCAAGAATGGGTAGAGTGATCCAAGCCACCAAGGTCGTGGTGACCACTATGACTGTGCTACTTCATGTACATTTTTGACCAAGTTACTGTGATTTTTTCCCATTTCTCACCACGGTCGTACCACACCACCATGACCATTCTCACCCCTCCCCACCATAGTTGTGGTGACCACCATGGTCGTGCTACTCACAAAAACCTTGCTACTTTTGCAATGCATTTCCCATTTTAACCCCACTTGACCTATTGTTTCCCCCACACCTATATATACCTAGGTGGCGGCTCTAGCATGAGGTTGGCCACCCCTAGATACCTTCCACCACCTCTTAGCTCCCCATTTTCACATTCCACCCATTCCACTCCATTTCCACCTCCATTCCACTCCATTTCACCATTTCCACCACCAAAACACTAGTTTCCTAGTATTTTGACCCTATTCCACCATCATACCATGCCCCTTGCACCTTGGAGGAAGGAAGAGGACATTTTGCGGCATATGAAGAGGAGGATTGCTCCATCTACACCAATATTCATGGCTTCTTCTACTGCTTTCTCCATTCTTTTTGTATTTTGCATTTTCATGAGTAGCTAGGCCCCTTAGGTGGGCTGTTTGGGGTAAAAAATGTTACTTTGATACCATGTTGGGGAGAAATGATATGTAAACATTGTAATTTCATTTTCTAATGATTATGATCTATTTCTATGTCACTCTTCATGAATTGCTTGTTGATTTGTTCTTGAAATCACCTAGGAATTTAGGGGAATTGATTATATGTGTGAATTTTAGGATTCACTCCTAGGTCCAATTCATGGATCCCTAGCTAGATACCCATCCTCCCACATTCTAATCAATTCTACTAACCCTAGTTGAGAGATCTAAGTAGCTAGTTTAGATGAAATTTGTGTGTTAGGATGGATATTTCTCAAGGTTAGAATGTGGGTGATGGGAGGCCTAAAACCTCACTTTCACTCCCATTACTAACCTCAACCCCTAATCATCTTAAGATCATCTAACCTAGAAAGCTAGGCTTATTTAGACTCTAATTGAATTACACCTAAACCCTAACCCAATTAGGCCTTGCAAGGGTAGTAGGGGGTGTTAGGGACTAGTTACCCTATACACAACCTAGCATATCCATGGCCAGTTAGTAGTTTAGGATAATTCATTAGACTCTAGTGTGTTGTTTGGTTTAATAATCTAAATGAGACTATAATGTTCATATGTCACCCCCAATCTAAGTGATAAGTGCATCCCCTAAACAGCCCACACCTCTCTTTATTGCTTTAAAACCTTAATTGCCTTATTTCTTAACTAGTGTTAGCCTAGTTAGCCATTAACTTGATTAGTTAGCTTCTTTCCCTGTTCTTGCCTTGTTGTTGCTAGTTTAGATCTTTAATTTCTATTTTGCCCTATTTTCTAGCTTTGTTTAGTGTAGACTTCTTCTTCCCTGCCTTAGAATGGCTCATTCTTTTTCTCGCTTTCCTTGTCTCTTCTTGCTCAATGAATTAACTATCTAGGTTTAACTTAGGTTTTTATTCTTGTTTGCTTTCCTTTACTTGCTTGTTTTCTCAAACCTTAGTTTAATCAACAAATCCACCTTTAAACCCTTCAACCCTAGACTCCACAGTAGGAACCTAGCCCAAAACTAACCTAGCTCTAGTGCCCCCTTTTCTCCCTGTGGATCGACCCTATACTTGCCGTCCTCCTATACTATGACACGACCCCGTGCGCTTGCGGGTGTAGTGTTTTAGTTTATGTAGGTGTGTAGGTTTAGGACATTATAAATTTTGAAAGTTAATCCACCTGTGTGTTGTTTGCTCATGGAGTTGCGTCTATTCAAATTCTAATTGAGTAGTGTGTAACACCATTGGTAGGGATGCACCAAGCTTTCTGGTGTTGTTGTCAGGGACAGAAAACACCATATCTACCTAGTAGTTGTGGTGTTGACTCTCCCCTTTGGCACCGTCTTTTTCTAGTTTACTTGTCTGTGTTTGAGAATAGCACCGAGCTTTTTAGTGTTGTTGCTGGGGACACAAAGTGCCATAGCTACCTAGTAGTTGTGGTGTTGACTCTCCCCCTTTTGGCAACATCTTTTGACATCTTGTTTTATTTAGTTTGAGAAACACACCAAGATTTCTGGAGCCATTGTTAGGGAGAAAGGTTCTCATCCTAGCTAGTTAGTTTTGCTTTGATCTTTTCCTACTTCCCTCATCATTGTTATTATTTATTCTTTATTCTTTGTATTCTTTGTTCATATTAGTTTGCTAACTTGTTATCCTTTGTTTGGTTGTGCCTTGTGCATGTGACAATACACTCAGGGAAGACAAGATGGAAAGCCAAAATGCACCTCACAAGCCACTTCAAGACTACTTCTTGCCTAGAAACTATAAATTTCCAATTGCTAGCAGGGTTGATCAAATGTCAGGGGAGCAATTCTCCATCCCTCCAGGTCTTCTTGGGATCCTGCCCGCCTTCTGTGGCTTAGAGAGTGAGAACCCCTATAATCACTTGGATTCATTTCTTGAAGTATGCTCCACCTTTAGGACGCCGACGGCCAATGATGACACAATCTATTTGACCTCATTCTCATTCTCTCTCAAAGATAAAGCTAAAGACCGGTATGATTCAAGGAGGGACATCATGAGTTGGGAAGCAATGAAGAATGTCTTCCTAAGGAAATTCTACTCTATAGCAAGGTTAACACAAATGTGGAGTGCTATAATGACATTTAGTCAGATGGGCACTGAGCAGTTTCATAATGTGTGGGAAAGATTTAAGATGTTGAGAGAGTGCCCGGACCATGAGATCCCTTTGTGGTAGCTAGTTCAGTCCTTTTACTCTGTTCTATCTCCAAAGAGCCAAACCTCAGTAGATTCTACTTGTGGAAGAGTTTTCATGGCTAGGCCACCCGAGGAGATATGGCCCTTGTATGAGTAGCTGGAAAAAGGTTCAAGAATTCGAGCTTCTAGCACTATGAATGATGGTGGCCATGCCTTTGATATGACATCTTTGACTCATAGTGACTCAAGCCCGCAAGTGATTAAGATTCTTGGTGACATGGTGAGTTTCATGAAGAACCAAGTGACAAAATGTTCCTTGCCACTCGATCAATTCTATTGAGTTCTATGGTGAAGAAAAGAAGACACCTCACTCCTATAGCTACCAAGAACCACAAAGTCCAAGATATGGCTCAAGGTTTGAGGAATAGGTTCTCTCTAGGTTGAATAGCTTTGATATCATGCAAATGAATGTGACAAGGCTTGAGGAGAGGATAGAGCAGCTATCTTCCATAATTGATGTCCAAGAGGAAAAATAATCTTCAAAACCCATTTTGAGTTTCAATGAAGCAAGTGGACCAATGACTTCTTCACAAGTTTTCTATAGTCCACCTCTCATGCAAGTGCAGCCCATATACCACTTCCAAGTCAATTCCAAGCCTTATACTCCCTCTCCCCCTCCATCACCACAACTTTCTCAACAATTCACCTTCCACCCTCAATTCTCCCCTTCACCTCAATTTCAATACCGAGTACCACCTCCACCTCCTCCACAACCACAACTAGCTCCCCCTCTCCACCATGAGCAAGGAAGTGTAGTGATAGTTCTAAGGAGTGGAAAATCTCTTGATCATCCCACAAGTCAAAGAAAGGTTGATAAAGCAAACCAAAGGCAGTCAAGTGATACTGTGATTGAGATTGGTGAAAATGATTCTATGACACCGCATGTTGAGTTTGGGATACCATGTGCCCCACCTCACATTCCATTTGCAAATCCACCATCCCTAGTGTTCCATGTCATGTTAATGCAAGCAAGGCCAAAGCAAGTGAGCCACCATTCATTGATGCATTGGACGAGCCACTGGAAATAAGGAGGAGACAAAATCACAATGTTGACATTCTTGATGTGTTTCACCAAGTGAAGGTCAACATTCCGTTGTTGGATGCTATCAAGAAAATCCCATCATATGCCAAGTTTTTTAAGAATTTATGCACTATGAAGAGAAGGTCAATGGGGAGAATACCAAAGAGAGTCAAGTTGACCGAACAAGTGAGCTCAATCCTCCAACACTCACTTCTCATGAAGAGGAAATACCCAGGAGCCCCAATCATACCTAGCTACATTAGGGGACATTGAATAGAAAAATACCTACTAGATTTGGGATCTAGTGTGAATTTGATGCCATATAGTGTCTATGTTGATCTAGGTTTAGGCAAGTTGAAACCGGCACATTGTACTCTTCAATTGGCAGATCGCTCCATCAAAGTGCCTAGAGGATGAGTGGATGATGTCTTGGTGATGATTGATAAGGAAAGAGGAGAAGTGTTACTAACTTATTTCATTGTTCTTGATATGGAGTCATATGATAGGAAGATCCCCATCATCTTGGGAATACCATTCTTATCTACAGCTGATGACGAGATGCATGTTCACTGTGACATAATGACAGTCTCTTTCATGGACATGAAGATAAAGATATTCATATACAAATACTCAAACCGATGAGTTCAAGATGAGGATGTTGGATATGGTCACTTCAAGAGTCTGATTGATCATTTGAGAGGAGGATATCTAGATGAAAGATTTGATGATAGTTTTGGTGATCAAAGGGATGGGGAGCATAGTTTAAGTGCAAATGATAGATGTTTTTATTGTAAGAATGGGCACACGAGGATGCCAAATGGAAGAATGATTGAAGAATTGCCAAGAAGCCCAGTTCAAGGCATGAAACTCAACACTTGTGGGAGGAAACCCACCTAGGTTTGGAAACTTTTCACCCAAACTTCAATTTTTGATAGTTTTGCTTTGTTTTTACACTTTCCAAGAAATCACACACACTTTATACTTGATGGTTTTTGTTATTTTTGTCATTTTAGGACAGGTACATTGGAAAGAGAGTGATGCATGGATGATATTGCTAAGTAGGAGAACAAAATTGAAGAGGAAATTGTGAATCAGTAGAGAAGCTACAGGAAGGGGATCAACATTGTCGTGCCACACTCCATAACCGTGGTGTAGGCAATATAAGTCGTGGTGCGCACCACGTTCGTGTTGGCCATCCCAGCATAGTGGACACCTTGAGATCTCCCTCCCCTCTTGGGATTTATCTAGCACAACTCCATGCCCTCTACCCTACCATTCTAAGCTTCTATTTCATGTTGAGGACAACATGCTTTTAAAGTTTGGGGTGGTAGGGCGGTAACCCTTGCTTTACCCCACTTTCCTCTATGTTCCATGTTCTAAATTTTTGCTCAAGATGACCAAACAGTATAACCATCTCTCATATTTGTGTATCCATACCTTGTATGCTTGCTTTACATACTTGCATGTCATGTAGTTTACTTTCTTGCAATTTTTGCATAAATTTCAAAAAAGTTGCCTTTTTCCATGCATTGCACGCCATTTAGATTTTTGGTACTTTTTGCATGTTTTAACTAGGATTTACTTGTTTCCTACTTTATTTTTCCATAATGAAGGCTTAGATGTGATTGAAGGCGATTTGGCACCGTTTTGGCCAATTTTGCCCAAACTTATAATTTCTTGCCTAAAAGTGTGTTTTGACCCAATCTCTACTTGTTGGATTGAAAATGTCAAACTTGGACAAATGCAAGTGAATTATCATGGTTTATTTTTAGATGGCCTCAATCTTGACTTTTTACATGTGAACCACCTCTCTCGTGCTTGTGAACTATTTGGTTGAATTGTGATTGAAGCAAGCCGCAAATGCTTAGAGTTTTATAGAATCTCATGATAAAAATGTGGATTTAATATTGGTCATTCATGTGGTGTGTAATTGCTTGATGAAATTGTTGGAGTAACTTTTATGCAGGAGATCTCATGTTCATGTCCACAATAGTAACCCATCTTTAACCTGACATTTCTTCCACCATCTTCTTACCTCTCCGCCTCATGAAAGGATGACAAAGTGCACATATCAGTCGTGGCCACCTCTAAAAGTTTGGGGTGGCAACATCTATACCCCCGCCCCCACTTCACTCTCATCATCATGTGCCCTATCTACACCCAGGGCAAAGAAAAGAAAAAAGAAAAAAATGCAAACGGAAAATAAAAAATGCTCATGTATAAGAGCATCTAAATAAAGAAAAGATGAGTGTGTAAAAGTACTCCAAATTCTTACCACAACCCTTTCTTCCCTTTGCATGCCCATAGAGCTAGGAAATGTCAAACCTAGCTCATTTTGCCCTTTTTTGCAGCCATGTGGGTTACTTAGTGTGGATGGACATATGATATTGAATACATGAATGTAAAACAACAAAATTAATCATTTTTTACCTTTGCTACCATGAAATGGTTTAACTGGAGTGATATGATAGCCATATGGATGTATTGTATTCTCTATGCTCTACATTTGAAGTTTTTAGGCTTAGTGCTCTAATCATGATTGGTTTCTGAAAGAGGAGAGGAGAGAGGTGGAATGCATGTACTTAGTCATCCTTGAGCCCATTTAGTCAATATTCACTTTTTGCATTGCATTTTGTCATTTCTTGATTGTGGAAAAATTGTAAAGAGACTGAGTTGGAGCATACTTGAGCACAAGTATGTTTTAAGTTTAGGGTGGTGACGCAGCCCTATTTTTGGGCTTCATCTTGTGTCATATTTCATTTCAATCACATCTATATCTGTTAGATTGCATGTTATTTCCCCTAATATGCATATTTATATAAAATACACTTATGGACATTATTTGCATGTTTTTCAGGCATTTGGACCACACTTGATGGAAGAGAGAGATAGGAGTGATCCTAGGGTTTCTCTACCCTTAGAGAGGCCTAAAGTGAAGTCTGATGCTCCCTGAACCTACCCCTAGTGGCCAAAGCTCTATTGAAGCAAAGGTGTCCAAGAATGAACAAAAGATCAAGTCAAAGTGTTGCAATAGAGACCACCATGACCGTGGTACCTCAAAATGGTCGTGCTGGCTCATCCAAAACCAACAGAGTCACATTGAACAAAGCAAGAATCACCACGGCCATGCCACTCAGAATGGCCATGGTGGACTGACCCAAAATGGTTGTGCCACCTTACACGGCCATGTGATAGCTGAAGTAAAATGGCCGTAGAGCCAAGAATGGGTGGAGTGATCCAAGCCACCATGCCTGTGCTACCCTAGCCCCACCACGGTCATGGTGACCACCACGGCCATGCTACTTCATGTACATTTTTGACCAAGTTACTGTGATTTTTCCCCATTTCTCACCACGGTCATTCCACACCACCACGACCATTCTCACCCCTCCCCACCACAGTCGTGCTACTCACAAAAACCTAGCTACTTTTGATTACATTTCCCACTTTACCTCCACTTGATCTATTCCTTCCCCCACACCGATATAAACCTAGGTGGAAGCTCTAGCATGAGGTTGGACACCCCTAGATACCTTCCACCACCTCTTAGCTCCCTAATTTTGCATTCCACCCATTCCACTCCATTTCCACCTCCATTCCACTCCATTTTGCCATTTCCACCGCCAAAACCCTAGTTTCCTAGTGTTTTGACCCTATTCCACCATCATCCCATGCCCCTTGCACCTTGGAGGAAGGAGGAGGATGTCTTCCAGTAGCTGATGAGGAGGATTGCTCCATCTACACCAAGATCCATGGTTTCTTCTACCTCTTTCTCCATTCTTTTCATATTTTGCATTTCCATGAGTAACTAGGCCCCTTAGGTGGGCTGTTTGGGGTAAAAAATGTTACTTTGATACCATGTTGGTGGGAAATGATATGTAAACAATGTAATTTCGTTTTCTAATTATTATGTTCTATTTCTATCTCACTCTTCATGAATTATTTGTTGGTTTGTGCTTGAAATCACCTAGGAATTTAGGGAAATTGCTTATATGTGTGAATTTTGGGATTTGCTCCTAGGTCCTATTCATGGATCCCTAGCTAGTTACCCATCCTCCTACATTATAATCAATTCTCTTAACCCTAGTTGAGAGATTTAAGTAGCTAGTTCATATGAAATTAGTGTGTTTAGCATGGAGCTTTCTCAAGACTAGAATGTGGGTGATGGGAGGCCTAAAACCTCACTTCCACTCCCATTACTAACCTCATCCCCTAATCATCCTAAGATCATCAAACCTAGAAACCTAGGTTTGTTTAGACTCTAATTGAATTACACCTAAACCCTAACCCAATTAGGCCTCACAAGGGTAGTAGGGGTGGTAGGGACTAGTTCCCCTATACACAACCTAGCTATCCATGGCCAGTTAGTAGTTTAGGATAATTCATTAGACTCTAGCTTGTTGTTTGGTGTGATAATTTAAATGAGACTATAATGTTCATATGTCACCCCAACCTAACTAATAAGTGCATCCCCACAAATAGCCCACACCTCTTTTTATTGCTTTAAAACCCTAATTGCCTTATTGCTTAGCTAGTGTTAGTTTAGTTATCTTCTTGCCCTGTTCTTGCCTTGTTCTTGCTAGTTTAGATCTTTAATTGCTTTTTTGCCCTATTTTCTATATTAGTTTAGTGTAGACTTCTTCTTACATGCCTTAGCATAGCTCATTCTCTTTCTCACTTGCCTTGTCTTTTCTTGCTCAGTAGAATTAACTGTCTAGGGTTAACTTAGGTTTTGATTCTTGTTTGCTTTCCTTTACTTGCTTGTTTGCCCAAACTTTAGTTTAACGAACAAATCCACCTTTAAACTCTTCAACCCTAGACTCCACAGTAGGAACCTAGACCAAAACTAACCTATCTCTAGTGCCCCCTTCCTCCTTGTGGATTGACCCTATACTTGTCGCCCTCCTATACTACAACACGAGCCTGTGAGCTTGAGGGTGTAGTGTTTTGGTTATGTAGGTGTGTAGGTTTAGGTAATAACAAATTTTAAAAGTTAATACACCCATGTGTTGTTTTCTCACAGAGTTGCATCTATTCAAATTCTAATTGAGTAGTGTGTAACGCCATTGGCAGGGACGCATCAGTGATTGTGTGCTTGGAGCTTGATCCTTGGAGTGATCTTCCTTAAGGTGGGTTATATAACACTTAGCCTACTCCATTATTACACTCTTTCTTACATGCATGATACTTTTTCATCTCTATAAAACATTTACTTAACATACTAGTAGATGATGCTAAGCTCTAGCACTTATTTGGTAAAGGAAATCATGCTTGAGTTGGTGGATATCTGAAACTCTAGTTTGTACCCGGTTTTGGTGATTGTGATGTAATACTAGTTTTTCCCTATCTCTTGGCCATGATTTTTTTCATACTCTCTGAGACCATGTACCTTGATATCTCATGGTGTTTTAGGACCTATTTTAAGTGTGCTAAATGTGGTTTTATCACCTTTGCATGTGATACTTTCTTTGAGTTCCCTTGGTTCAAGTTTTAGGGTTTTTGGTGATCGTTTAGTGTGGAGTGTTCCACCTTGATGACAATGATGTTCCCTGAAGTTGTCTTCTATTTTGGGTCGTGTTCCTCCCTATTTTGGTTTTAGGCTAAATGTTGATAGGGTGCTTGACCATGTGGGGTCGCTACCCTGGGATGGTTGCGGTCGATACCTTATGTTGGATCAGTTTGGTCGTAACATTTTAATCACTTGAGGGATGGGTCGCTGCCCTCTCTTTGTAGCGATCGAAACCATTTGCTTATGGGCCAAGTTTCTTTGGTTTGTTGTGGTCGTAACAAGGGGATGTTCTACGGTTATAACACATGGATAGGGCAGGTCGATACCCTTGGTTATATGTACGATTGTGACCTAGATGGTAGTGGGTTGTAACACATGTAGATGGTGTGGGTTAACACCTATGTATGAATACATGGTTAGCACATATACATGTGAGTACATGGTGAAACTTGTATTTTCCTATTTGGATAACATAATGCTCAATCTTAAAAGTGATACTTAACCCTTATATGATCTGAGAAAGTAGGAAACAATACACCTAGGGTTTGACGATGTTATATGATACAAAACCCTAAACAACTACAGTGTAGAAACCTAACCCTAAATTGAGAATGTATGATGTGTTCCCTTTTCTATCTTGGAATGGTCATTATAGTATGATGGTTTCTCTCTCTTGTTTATGAACCCCTAACCTTGTAGGTCATATGAACATGATTATCATAGCTAGTGTATGGTATGGTGGATGTGATATGATACAAGTTGAATGGGCCTTAATGAGGCACTTGTGATACATGAATGATGTGAATGGGTTCTATGAACTGGTGATGACTTGATGGCCTTGTGAATGGCAGTGTTACATGTCTCATGTGGTGATAGTGTGACAAGTTCACACCTTATACATTTTATATCTTATGGAGTTGAATCATGGCCTTATCTTTGTAGAGCTTGTTATGGTTTTATATGTTATAACTTGATTGATGCTAAAAGACACCTAATTGGCCTAACTTATCAAGTGGAACCTAATCATGTAGTTTACCCTATTCCATCGATCCATCTTCAGCATCACTACTTGCTGGATGGTGAAATGGGTTTTCCCTTAGTGGAAGCTCAGAATCATATATTGTTGAGTATATGCATTCACATGATTGGTTGCAGACCATACCCTGACAGGGGTGTGGCTACGGGCCGTAGCTCGATGATATGATACTGATGAGGTTTCATAGGATTGGCTACAGGCCATACCCTGGAAGGAGTACAACTACGGGTCGTATCTCAGTTCGCTAGTGTTGTGCCTATATACCAAGGCAGGCTAGGTTGTTTTCACAGTTTGACTTGATATGTCACTGTGGCAAACTCAGACTGACCGGGGGTGTAGAGAGATCAATGGATTCCAACTCTTCCTTTGATCTTGTATGTCATTGATTTGGACTTAGCAGTGCTCAGTTGGAGCATGAGTTGTATACCTCATCTCCTCAAGGCATAATAAAATATAAAATTAGTTGTGTAGCATACTTGTTTAGGATCAAATACGAAAACATTGGTTGAAGCCTTGGTTTGCTTTTGTATAATATAGTTGGTAGCAAGTATACATGTTCTTCATATTCCTTCTGAATTGTTGGATGATAATAACTTCCTTGCTCATATCATCAGCTGAATTTGCTTATCATGGTTATAACTTTACTTCTGTCCTTTAATTACCTTATCTGTGCTAATAATAGCATTGGTGGAGAGTTATATCTCTGACTGAGATATGGATCTCACCCCATGGGTTTCTCACATCTTTTGGGTGGACGTGCTTGAGGAGGTAAAGACCGTGCAGCTATGGCAGAGCAGCAGTAAGAAGGACAATAGTTGATAAGGTTGGGTGTGCTGCTTGTATGTCTTTTGGTGTTAGAGTCCTAGAGTCATCCTTATACACTCAGGTCTTGGGGATAGTTCAGTGTGTTCCGTGGTTGTGATATCGATGTGAGTCTTGGCTTGTGTTCCCTTTTGATGTAAAGATATGGCAGATATGTATGTGTGTGTCTATATATATATATATATATATATATATATATATATATGGGACAAGTTTCTCTTGTAGCAGGATGATGACATATGTGATAAGATATGTAAAGGTTTTTGTAGCTTTGGTGCTTAATGAAATCGATTTTAATTTTTAGTGTTTTCTGGTAATTTACTTGTTTAGTTCTGTTTTTGAATTTAGTTTAGAGTTATCTCGTTGGTTTGTGGCATGGGGCGTCACAGAGTTGGTCATAGATGATGAGCCAACAACCTACCTTGAAGCTATTGAGGGACTTGATTCTATGAAATGGCTTGAATCCATGAGATTTGAGATGGAATCCATGTACACCAACAAAGTATGGATCTTGCACGGCCTGAAAGTTTTAAAAATTCAAAAGATACAAATAAAGTATGTAAGCTACAAAGGTCAATTTATGGATTGAAGCAAGCATCCTTGAGCGGGAATTTTTGATTTGACGAGGCAGTCAAAGAGTTTGGCTTTAGTCAAAAGAAGATGAACTTTGTGTATATAATAAGGTTAGTGGGAGCATAGTTGTATTCCTCATATCGTATGTAAATGACATAATATTGATGGGAAATGACATCCCTGGCATAGAAATGGTAAAGAACTAGCTGGGAAGTACCTTCTCTATCAAGGACCTAGCTAAAGCATCCTACATCTTAGGAATCAAGATCTATAGAGATATATCTAGAAAGCTTCTTGACCTAAGCAAGAGTACATACATTGACAAAGTGATGAAGAGGTTCAACATACATGACTCAAAGAGAGGGAATTTGCCGATGTTCCATGGTATTAGCCTCTCAGATCCCAGTGTCCTAGAATTTGTGAAGAACGGGAACGCATAAGCAAGATGCCATATGCATCTGCAATTGGATCTATCATGTATTCAATGTTATGCATTCTCCCAATGTCTTATATGCATTGAGCATGACAAGCAGATATCAATCAAATCCCGATGAAGGCCATTGGACTGTTGTAAAGAAAATCCTTAAGTACTTGAGAATAACTAAGGATCGGTTCCTTGTTTATGGCAGTGAGGAAGATTTGGGTGTGAAGAGTTACACTGATGTAAGCTTTCAAAATTACAAAGATGGTTATCGATCACAATCTAGATTTGTGTTTTGCCTTAACAACAGAGTTGTGAATTGGAAAAGTTCCAAGAAATAAAAAATTGTTGATTCTACAATAAAAGTTGAGTATGTTGTATCCTCAAGTGCAACAAAGGAAGATGTTTGGATCAAGAAGTTCGTCAATGGACTTGGAGTGGTTCCAAGCATTAGAGATGCAGTAGAGTTGTACTGTGACAACAATGGAGCTATTGTACAAGCTAGGGAACCTAAATTGCATAAATGTTTCAAACACAAACTTTAATGCTTCCATATCATATGAGAGATCATACAACGAGGATATGTGAAGATTTGTGGAGTTCCAACTAAAAACAATATTTCCGACCTGCTGACAAAAGAACTTTCACAACAGCAGCATCAGGGTCATGTTAGATCACTTGGATAAGATTCAAGGGTGATTTTCTCAAAGCGCAACTGGGATTCTGTTGGTATGTGTGCCTAGAGAGCTAGTCATATGATGATTGTAATGAGGCATAGTATAACTATTTTGATAAATAATAAATGTGATTCCATCCATTCTATTTTGTTCAGTTATGAGATAACAATATAACGTAATAGATGCATAAAGAATGATGTTACTCGACGACATATGTCTTAAAGTTTAGGACCTGAAAAATGAGATCATATGTATAATAAGAGTGCATACACTCTTGTATGGCCCTGATCAAATATTGTTGTGGAAGTAAAATAGACAACAATAATATATAATACTAGATTATGTGTTGGTTGATGACAGAATCTCATTAGTCATGATATATGATATCAAGCCAAACATATAAGTACTTGATAGAGAATAGTGTACCAAACAGACCCACCTTGAGAGTGGTACATGGAATCATTGAATGGTAGTCATAATCAACTCTCAAAGTAATAGTGGTGATTGTGTTTCTTAGACCTAAAGTCACTACACTCATCACATGTCCTTCGTTGAACTTTGACACTATCCAACGTGACCTTGAATAAGGGTTGTTATAAAGGTGGTTCTTGGGTACATTGTGACATATGGGGATCGAAAATGAATGATGTAGATGGGATTGGTCACTCCTACTGGACATGATATCCCAACCACTCGATAAGTGAGACTAAGTAACACATGGCCATTCTCATGCGACTCAGTATGTGATATTGAGCTCACGTGTATCTCAACATTCTACTTTGGTTCAAGAAACATTAGTTGAGTATTAAGAGGACCACGATTCCATGCCTCACATTCAATCTGGATATCAGTGATAAAGAAACTATAAGATCATGGTAACACTGATCATGCATGTGGGTTGAAGTTGTTCTACAACTTTCAAGTTACTTGGGCAACAATGATATGTTTCTAGATACTACTCATTCGTTTGATGTCATACTCTAGTTATGGACTTTCACTACCAACATAATTTGGGACCTACAGGGTACATGCACAGATGCACCTAGAATAGGAATTTACTCATGGATAAGAATTAACTTGGTCACTAAAGTGTTTAGGTAATAAAATTAAACAACATTCGTTGTCAGTTGGTAGACTGGAGTGTCCATTCGACTGATTGGGAATGCAATTCGATCAATGGGAGTGTCCAGTCAACCGACTGAAAACCCCAATCAACTGACTGGATGATTAGTAGGACTAGATCAAAGTATTGATGTTGACTTCATGATGTGCATTAATCAGCATGTTGAAAGCCAACACATTTGCTAATAGGAAATATAGCCAATTGACCGATTGGAGTGTCTAGTCGACTGGATGGCATGCCAATCGACCGAGTAGGAGCCCGGTCAACTGACTGGTGATCTGCATCAACTGAAAATTCATGAAATTTGTCCCGTTGTGTCCCCGAGTTTGTGGAAACCCTAGCCCATTCACTCCTATTTAAAGAGGGGGTGGCGAAGGCTCTCAAAACTCTTGTATGACAAGACTCCTCATCCCAACATTGTGGTAACATGAGATCGAGAGGCGTATTAACCATAAAAGGGAGAGATATCCAAAGGGGAGAAAAGTTGACGCTAACACATTAACAACCTCAAAGGTCAACTCCTTCCCGTCAGTTCTAGAAGAAGGGCGTAGAGTTCTCGATAATCTACATGGACTATGTAGAGGTGTGGAGGCCATAACCATGATGCTAGGAAAACATCATCAACCATCATTTTTGGTGCTACACCAGGAGGTCGTCGTTTACGATCTTTCATGTCTTGCTTGAGAAAGAAGCAAAATATTATAAGTATTGTCACTGGACCTGCTCTAGGACTAGGTATATGACTTGCACCCTCCTTCCCAATCATAGTTTTTGATGTGATCCGCTGGTTTTGAAGAATATGACATGATTTTTTTATGCTTTCACTGCCATCTATATCTCTATATTTCCCTATAGTTTCTCCTCCTATTTATAGGAAAGGGTTGTAATTCTTTTCGAATATAGAAAGATAGTTGTTATCAACATGGTATCAGAGGAGGACAGATAACCGCCTCAAGGACCCTCCTCTCCAAGCCAATGTTGCCACCATATCTTCCCCCATATCCACTCATCATCTTCTTTCTTCTCCACTACTGATCACACCAACATATATCTAGCCTCCTCTCTAGTCCTATCCTCTTCCCAACAAGAGGATCTAAGAAGCTTGCGTATAGACTTTACATTGGTCTTATGCCCTAAAGATCAATTTTTCAAAAAGTCGTACGACATCCTTTTGATCTATGACCACCTTCTAAAGGGATATGTCCACATATTATCAGGTATGATTGGATCTCTCCAACATATCTCTATCTCCCTTGGTGATCCATAAGGTTCACCATCTTTTCTTGATATTTTTCTGGGTAAAATCTATTTTTTTGCCACCACACACGGAGTGTACCTTACCTACACGACATGTCACCGCCAGCTACTATAGTAAATCTCTTGCTATTGAAATATGTCGCAAGTGATACGACATGTCTGAAACTTTCAGTTATATTCTATTACACGTGACACGGCGTGTCCATTTCCTGACGTGGTGTGTTAATGATTGTTTGTCCCTATTTCTACTCTTCCTTTGCTGATCCATTATACCTTGGGTTGGCTTATTAAGGGGTCATCTTATTTTTTATGGGATGTCCAAAACACACCCCAAGTGTGTAAATTCTGTCAAATTTAATGGCACCAACTATGTCATATGGGCACACTCATTCTGGATCTATGCACACTCCTTAGGAAATCTAGAACGTCCGACAGATTTGCCTCCATCGAAAGAAGACACATCTGACAAGAAGAAAGATACTGAAGAAGCATCTCAGAAATTGAAGGTGGGTTTTAAAAAGTAGGTTGAACATGACTCTCTAGTTCTCTCTTGAATCTAGAATAATTGTGAATCACATATCTCTGCTAATCTTCTCTTCATGAACACTTCCAAGGAGGTATTGGATCATCTTCCCCAAGTGTATTCTAGAAAAGGAAATGCATCTCCGGTTTTTTTTTATGAACCTAACATGTTTCTCTTCCATAACCACCAAAAAGTTTAATTACATTCGAGTGATCTAAGGCAGATCACTAGACTAGAGAAAAGGGGAAAAACAAACAAAAGTAACTATACAAGGGGTAGGGAAAGAAACTATTTGTACACACATATAGTATCTCTAAGACCTTTCTACCATAAGAGGATGGAATCCTGCTCCAAGTTATGAAAAGTTTGGGAATTTCTTTCAAGCCATATGTAATAGAGCACAAAAATAGCAGCTATTTTAGACTCCCCTTTCATCTTCAGCAGATCATCCATAGATCTGGGACAAGAACCATAACTCCTTGAATAGCTGTTCCAAATGGTTCTACAGAAATCAAATAGGAAGAAAATATGAGCCAGGTCTTTAGAATGCATCTTGAGGCTACAGAAAATCCCACTCTCTTCAAATACTCCAAAGTAGGTAGTTTATTGAGAAAAACTTTCCACTGAAATCAAGAACATTTCTTTGCAACAATACCCTTCCACACCCATTTTCCCCAAACTGTGACTGGATGTTTTAACCTAATCAGGTTCCATGCATCTTTTAATCTGAAGGAAGTCGAATTTCCAATAAGCACTTAATCAGAGCAACCAGTAGGATTGGGAAGCTTAAGTAGGAAATCCAACAGATTTTCAGAACCCCTACAATTTGGAACAGACCAAGAACCACTCGTAATGCAGCAACTAAACTTACCATTAATTTCATTACCCATCCTGATCATAACTTGATTGTCAACTTCCTCCAACAAAGTTTTTCCCCCAGGTATCCAAGGGTCTCTCCATACAAAGTATCTTCACCATTACCAATACAAAATTTTAAATGGGGAATCAAAATATACCTGAGCTTGAGAATTCTCTTAAACAACCAAGGGAAACTAGGATTGCTTCTAACAGACCATATAGAATCCGACATAAGGTACTTACCATGAATCCACTTCACCCAAAGAGACTTTTTATCACTGGCGATACTTCACAAATTCTTAAGAATGCTAGCCTTAGACCAATCATCAATATGCCTAACACCCAAACCACCTTCCTTTTTTGGTCTACAAATAGTATCCCAAGCAATAGTATGGAGGTGTCGTTTATCCTCTCTGTCACCCCAAATAAAATCCCTCATCATCTTCTTAATCTGCAAGATAACTAACTTTGGAATAGGAAAGGTTGAGGTCCAAAACATATGAAACAAAGAAATGGTGGAAATGACAAGCTCAATCCTCCCAACTTGAGATAAAAGATTACACTTCCAAAGATCAAGTTTATTTCTTACTTTATCCAAAATAGGATTGCACATAGTCTTCGTGAGCCTACCTATGAACAGAGGAAGGCCAAGATATTTCACAGGCAAATCAGTGCTTTATATGTTTAAGCAATTTGAAATAGCAGAAGTTCTCTCAACATTTGTACTCCTACTAATAAACAACTGGCTTTTCAAGTTATTTAGCTTTAGGCTAGAGATCTTAAAGATAACATGGAACAACTCCTTGATAGAAGAGGTGGATTCAATATTAGCTCTATTAAAAATTAATAAATCATCAGTAAACACAATATGAGAAACCTTGAGGTCTAAAGAATTTTGAATAGGTTGGAGACTTTTCTTTACCATATAGGCATTGATTAAAGAAGTAAAGGCATGCATAGCTACTACAAACATGTATGGTGCTAGGGGATTGCCCTGCCTAACACCATTCGAGGCAAAGAAGTGATAGGAAGGACTTCCATTTATCAAAATCTAAAAAGAAGCAGTGGAAAAGCATACATCAATCCAATTTAACCATTTCAAAGGAAAACCCATACTCCTGAGGATGAAGAGAATATAATCCCTACGCACAGAGTCATATGCTTTCGATAGATCAGTCTTGATACAGATTTTCTCTGAGTCATGAGTACTTGAGAAAGAGTTGAGAATATCATTAGCCAAAAGAATGGCATCACCAATCGATCTCCCTTTAATGAATGCCATATGATTGCCATCAATAAGGTCAGGGAAAATAACACTCAAACGATTTGTCAAGATTTTCGTGATAATTTTATAAATCACATTACAAAGAGAAATAGGTCTGAAATCATTAAGGCTAGAAACCCTATAACACATAGGGATTAAGGTGATGAATGTGTTGTTACATTCACTAAGCAACTTGCCAGTCTCAAAGAAACTTAAAATGGCTTTACCGATATCATCCCCTACAATCCCCCATCAGGTTTTGAAGAAACAACCATTAAAACAATCTGGACTAGGAAATTTATCCTTCCTCAGACCTTTCACCACAGTATCAACTTCCTCTTTAGAAATATTCTTGTTCAGAACGTCCAATTGATTTTTTGAGACCTTTGGAAGAATCCAATCTTTGGACCAATCAACATAGTCAAGAGTTGAGTTAAAGAAAGACCTAAAATAGTCCACAACATGCATACTAATCTCATTCTGTTTATAGACATTGCTACCATCAATCTTGAGGAATTGGATATTATTAAAGATACACCTTGTTTTCAGAGACATGTAAAAGAATCTAGAGTTTTTATCTCCTTCCTTTAGCCAGAGAATTCTAGATTTTTGTTTAAGAAGGGACTCCTCATCAACTAAAGCTTTATCATCTTGGACTCTCAACTCATTTAGATTCAATTGAAGATCAGTGTTAATAGGTTCTTGATCAACCTTACGTTGAACCTCCAAAACCCTAGCTTCCAGTTCTTTCGCTTTAGACAACAAATTTCCAACATATCCCTTTTTCCATTTCAGCAGAGCCCCTTTGACAACATGTAATTTTCTATAAACTATGTACATGGGGGCACCCTCAGGAGAGATACTCATCCAGGCATTTTTAACTATGTCAATAAAACCATCTTGCTTCACTCAAGCATTGATAAATCTGAATGGAGATCTTCTCTTTTTACTAGTATTAAAATGGAGACCAATCATACAATGATGACTAACATTAGATGAAATAATTTCTCCCCAAATAATAGGAAATTCATCAAGTAATTTCACATTACCCAAGATCCTATCAATTTTGGAGAAGGTAGGAACTCCTTTCTTACTCCTACTATCCCAAGTAAAGAACGGTCCCTTTGTGCAAATCTCAATAAGATCAGTATTTGAGAAAAGCTCATTAAAGTCTCCCATACTCTTAGCAGAAGGAGGGTGTTTCCCAACTTTTTCTCTATTCAGCCTTACAACATTACAATCACCCAAAATACACCAAGGACCAGAGTAATTTATAGACCAAATAGAATTCCAAAGAATCATCTTGTCATTGTCATCATTCGATCCATAGACAGTAGAAAGGTGAAAGGAACAGTCCACAAAGTTAACAACACAATGAATAATTTGTTCATCCTCCAAAACTTTATTAACAACAATAGAATGGTTAAACCAGAAGATGATAATATGAGTGTACTTATAGAAGTCTGAATTAGAGATGAAATTCACCTCTTGCCACATGGAACTCATAACAGAATCTATTTCATTTTTACTTAGCCTGGATTCCAACAAGATGTAAATATCAGCTTTAACCCTAACCACTTCCTCCTTAATGCGAGAGATTTTATTATGAAGTCCTCTCACATTCCAAGATACAATGGAAAGGGGACTATACATTTGGAGGGATAATTGAGCTTAAAACACTCTCATTACCCTTCTTTGAAGTTCCTTCTCCCATAGAATTCAATAATCCCTCGTTAGTATCCACCCCCTCAAAATTAGAAAGAGGGGAGTGCCTGTTGAGTGAATTTTGGGCAATACTTGTGGCAGATTTTGGTAAGACTTTAGGGGGGGCTTCGATTTCTTCCTTCTTGTTTCCCAACCCTCATCTGGAGAAGAGCTTGGAGTTGATAATCTATCAGATGAACTCAAAAAAACAACTGGGTTCACCTCCACCATCAAAGTAGCAATATTCTCCACCACCGAATTAGTACCTATTACTGGAATGATAACATCCAACATAGAATTAACACCTTTTCTGCCAGCACTATTGTTGATAACCTCCACATCATCAATGAAGACCTCGTCATCCTCTTCAGAGGCACCATGACTCATGTAACATCCTAGGATTTGAGGCCTCAGATAACATGATCTTAAAAGGAATGATTGGACTACCCATATCACCAAGGTGCACCTCCTTTTCCGGGAGGCCATCACTAAAGAACTCCATAGTTAAGCGTGCTCAGCTTGGAGTAGTAATAGGATGGGTGACCACTTGGGAAGTTGATCCTGGCTTGCGCGTGAGTGATATTAAAGTGCGCAGTTAAGGCTAGTGGTGATCTGTGGGACCAGTCGTCATTCCTGAAACTCTTCTAAAGCCTAGGGCAGTGGGCTCAGGTGTTACAAATGGTATTAGAGCCTATTCCCCTCCAGTAGGTGGGGCCCACATGGGCATGGCATTCCAGTCTTGAGTCGTGTGGTCCAGGCATGTAGGAAAGGGATGTCCATGGTTGACGTAGCCACCCTTACGCTGGTATTCCGTGATCGGGAGCTGGGTGACCATGGGCCATTGTGGGTCTGCACTGAAATGGGGAAGAGATTATGAGGCCTGATAGTTGAGCCTTGACGAGGACGTCAAGAGCCTAAGTGGGGGAGATTGTAACATCCCAGGATTTGAGGCCTCGGATAACATGATCTTAAAAGGAATGATTGAACTACCCATATCACCAAGGTGCACCTCCTTTTCTGAGAGCCCATCACTAAGAACTCCATAGTTAAGTGTGCTCAGCTTGGAGTAGTATTGGGATGGGTGACCTATCGGGAAGTTGATCCTGGCATGCGTGTGATCGAGGACAAAGCACACAGTTAAGGCTAGTGGTGGTCTGTGGGGACAATCATCATTCTTGAAACTCTACTAGAGCCTTGGGCAGTGGGCCCGGGCATTACAAATGGTATCAGAGTCAATTCCTCGCTAGTAGGTGGGGCCCACATGGACATGGCATGCTAGTCTTGAGCCATGCAATCCAGACATGTAGGAAAGGGTTGTCCATGGTTGACGTAGCCACCCTTGCGCTGGTATTCCGTGATCGGGAGTTGGGTGTCCATGGGCCATTGTGGGTCTACACTGAAATGGGAAAGAGATTATGAGGCCTTATAGTTGAGCCTTGACGAGGACATCAAGAGCCTAAGTGGGGGAGATTGTAACATCCCAGGATTTGAGGCCTTGGATAACATGATCTTAAAAGGAATGATTAGACTCCCCATATCACCAAGGTGCACCTCCTTTTCCGGGAGCCCTTCACTAAAGAACTCCATAGTTAAGTGTGCTCAGCTTGGAGTAGTACTAGGATGGGTGACCAGTTGGGAAGTTGATCCTGGCTTGTGCGTGAGTGAGATTAAAGTGTGTAGTTAAGGCTAGTGGTGGTCTGTGGGGCCCGTCGTCATTCCTGAAACTCTTCTAAAGCCTAGGGCAGTAGGATAAGGTGTTACAACTCACCTTAGTCTTAGGAACCCAGATTTGTTTATCAGAATTCATTGCCACCTAAGGTCGAACACGTTCCTTGGGTCGAGAGATACACAATCCAGACTCATGTCCATAGTTCCCACATTCCTTGCATTTCGACAAGAGCCATTCATACTCGAATAGGATCTTGTCTACCTGGCCATCCTCACTCTGTATGATAAACTCCTTAGGGAATCAAAAGTCAGTAGGGATCATGACTTGAAGATGAGCATACTCTAGGCGAGTGAATTCCGCAGTAAGCTTATCAACTCGAAGAGGTTTCCCAAGAAATGATCCAATGAAATTGAACATCTCATCATCCCACAGTTCTAATGGTAGATCGTGTATTTTGAGCCAGATTGGAATCTCAGATAAATTCATCTTCTCCATCGGACATGGCATGCCAGTCTTGAGCCGTGCGGTCCAGGCATGTAGGAAAGGGTTGTCCATGGTTGACGTAGCCACCCTTGCGCTGGTATTCCGTGATCAGGAGTTGGGTGTCCATGGGCCATTGTGGGTCTGCACTAAAATGGGGAAGAGATTATGAGGTCTTATAGTTGAGCCTTGATGAGGACATCAAGAGCCTAAGTGGGGGAGATTGTAACATCCCAGGATTTGAGGCCTCAGATAACATGATCTTAAAAGGAATGATTAGACTACCCAAATCACCAAGGTGCACCTCCTTTTCCGGGAGCCCATCACTAAAGAACTCCATAGTTAAGTGTGCTCAGCTTGGAGTAGTACTAGGATGGGTGACCAGTTGGGAAGTTGATCATGGCTTGCGCGTGAGTGAGATTAAAGTGCGCAGTTAAGGCTAGTGGTGGTCTGTGGGGCCAGTCGTCATTCCTGAAACTCTTCTAAAGCCTAGGGCATTAGGCTCAGGTGTTACAACTCACCTTAGTCTTAGGGACCCAGATTTGTTTATCAGAATTCATTGCCACCTAAGGTCGAAAACATTCCTTGGGTCGAGAGATACACAATCCAGACTCATGTCCATAGTTCCCACATTCCTTGCATTTCGACGAGAGCCATTCATACTTGAATAGGATCTTGTCTACCTGGCCATCCTCGCTCTGTATGATAAACTCCTTATGGAATTGAAATTCAGTACGGATCATGACTTGAAGACGAGCATACTCTAGGCGAGCGAATTCCGTAGTAAGCTTATCAACTCGAAGAGGTTTCCCAAGAAATGATCCAATGAAATTGAACATCTCATCATCCCACAGTTCTAATGGTAGATCGTGTATTTTGAGCCAGATTGGAATCTCAGATAAATTCATCTTCTCCATCGGACATGGCATGCCAGTCTTGAGCCATGGGGTCCAAGCATGTAGGAAAGGGATGTCCATGGTTGACGTAGCCACCCTTGCGTTGGTATTCCGTGATCGGGAGTTGGGTGTCCATGGGCCATTGTGGGTCTGCACTGAAATGGGGAAGAGATTATGAGGCCTTATAGTTGAGCCTTGACGAGGACGTCAAGAGCCTAAGTGGGGGAGATTGTAACATCCCAGGATTTGAGGCCTCAGATAACATGATCTTAAAAGGAATGATTAGACTCCCCATATCACCAAGGTGCACCTCCTTTTCCGGGAGCCCATCACTAAAGAACTCCATAGTTAAGTGTGCTCAGCTTGGAGTAGTACTAGGATGGGTGACCAGTTGGGAAGTTGATCATGGCTTGCGCGTGAGTGAGATTAAAGTGCGCAGTTTAGGCTAGTGGTGGTCTGTGGGGCCAGTCGTCATTCCTGAAACTCTTCTAAAGCCTAGGGCAGTAGGCTCAGGTGTTACAACTCACCTTAGTCTTAGGGACCCAGATTTGTTTATCAGAATTCATTGCCACCTGAGGTCAAACACGTTCCTTGGGTTGAGAGATACACAATCGAGACTCATGTCCATAGTTCCCACATTCCTTGCATTTCGACGAGAGCCATTCATACTCGAATAGGATCTTGTCTACCTGGCCATCCTCGCTCTGTATGGTAAACTCCTTAGGGAATTGAAAGTCAGTAGGGATCATGACTTGAAGACGAGCATACTCTAGGCAAGCAAATTCCGCAGTAAGCTTATCAACTCAAAGAGGTTTCCCAAGAAATGATCCAATGAAATTTAACATCTCATCATCCCATAGTTCTAATGGTAGATCGTGTATTTTGAGCCAGATTGGAATCTCAAATAAATTCATCTTCTCCATCGGCTCCCCACGCTCCCATTTCTTAACAAACATTGGTTTACCAGCAATGAACCACAGACCACCCTCTACTATCGTAAGGAGATCTTCATCATTACAGAACATCAAGATAAAGCAACCATTTCCTCTTGATCTGACTTCTAGGGAACCTTTCACCTTCCACATTTGAGCTAGGTAACGTAATAGTGAAAGCCAGTGTGGATTCAATTCGATGATGTACCCCGCCGTAGTTCTGCTCCACCTGTTAACATTACGCTCTGCTATGCTTTTAGGATAGAGGAGGTTCCCTTCCGAGATCTTGATTTTTGTCTTGGACAACTTGGTTTCACTCGGGCCCTTCGTGTTTGAAACTAGATCTGACCAAGATCTCACTTTAGGCAAAACACAGATCAAACCAGAAGCACCTCCCTTATCCTTGATCTTTCCAGGGTCCTTTACCTTACCTACATTTCCTTGATCCATCACTGTGTTGTCAGAGCGGGCAGATTCTGTCACCGTCACCGCCAGATTCGCCTTCAAAATTGCCCTAGAGTCCAACGCGGGCGGCATCTTTATGTATAATTTTTTACATATGTGTTACTGCATCTCAAGTTTTTTATCTTTACAAGCATTCACATTCCCTTAAACTTGAAGGCAAATAAGCCTTTGCTTCACACTTCAACACCTTTAAAGGAATTTGAGGTGAACTCAAGCTTCATCACTCCTTATCATTTGATCTTGTCAAGATGAAAAAGTAGCAAGAGTAAATATAACTTTGTCAATTATTGGCATCTCTGCCCCTAGTTATGAAGTTGCTTGTCAGCTAATTCTTGCCTTTGAACCCTTGCCCACTTTAAACAATGTCTATCTGCGACTATCTGGCTTTGTATCTTCTACTCCTGCTGTCGAGGAGCCTACAACCCTTGTTGTCTTCAGACAAGGTAATCATGTTTGTGGATGGGGAAAAAGTCCCAACAATAATAGGAGAGGATCCTCTTCTGCCTCATCCCAGTCTAGATTTTGTAATTTCTACAAGCGTACTAATCACAATGAAGATAAATGATGGAAAACTTGAATGGGAAAATAAAGTGTCAACTACCAATGTGACGCCCCGACCTCCGTGCCATCTCTAATGACCCTGAAGACCGGGGAGTCACCCTCGGTAAACCACTCTTAACTTTTTCTTTTCTTGATCACTTAGATTAACTTAAATGAAAACCATAAAACTTGAATAGCATTGAATTATAATAAAATTGTGGAAGCAACTTTCCATTAACCTTACTAAGAATAAAAACAAGTTTACATGACATATTACAATTCTCATGCAGACTATAAAACACAGCAGATAATTGAAAACTAACTACATAATTTACCACATTCTCTCTCTAACCCACCACATGCCCAAGGACCGAGGGGAAAGGACTAAGAGACCTCTAACTAACTACTAACTACCTTCTATGTACTCGGATGATACGATCCTTCAACCTCCTCATGCTGACGTTGACCTGAAAAATGTTTCAGTAGGTTGGTGAGCTACTGGCTCAGTGAATAGAATTTCACCCAACCATCACAAGAAAACTCATTTGTTTTTATTATTCAGAATAATATACAAGAAATGCTACACTGAGTAGGTATAAGCAGTTTAATTTAAATAACATAAGATGTCAACCTTTCATTATGATAATAATTGATGTAAAGTTGTAAATACAATTAATTAACAGAAAATACTAAAATTCCACTTAAAGAACAACTGTTGTGAAGCTAACTCATATCTTTCATAACTCTTTAATTTATAACAACTCTGTGAACCTATATGAACATATTTTATCTTATGCCCTGATCATATGCAGTGTACTCTACATATGAAGACTCGTAGCGAACTACGATCCCACCACACAAGACTTAGCCGACACCCTGGGATAGCTAAGTCTGACTGCTGTCCAGTTCTACTGCAGGAACTCTGGCTCTCTGGCCTCGGCATCCTTTTAGTGTCGTAAACTGGACTCCTCCTCTAAGCTGAGTACACAGGCGGAGAGTCAAGTCATGCCACCAGGATGTCTGGTAAGTGTTGGACATGCTTTTCTATACCTTAGTGCCACCAGGACGTCTGGTTAGTGTTGGACACTGTAAACTGCTCTCTAGTGCCACCAGGACGTCTGGTTAGTGTTGGACACTACAAACTGTACTCTTGTGCCACCGAGATGTTCGGTTAGTGTTGGATACGAGTATCCGACCTTACTGGACGCACCTCCAGGGTTAGGTCGTTTCGCCCCTAAGGCACAAACCTCTCAAAGGGGTTCTACGGTGTAAGGGTCCTTATTCTAATATTTTATTTAAATCTAAAAACTTCTTTCTACATTGTAACTCTCTCTTACTTGTTCTGGACTTTGGTATCTCTATGGTACCAAGTATATTTACTTGAACTTTACAACACGACATGAATATCATTCTAAATTTGACAGAGTAGTATATTCAAAACACTATAATATACTGAGTAATCATCATACTATACATGCAGGAAGACTAAAATTCTTAAATAAATAGAATGCATGTCAATCTGGCACTTTATACACCAAAATCATGCAATTGAACTGTTAAGCATCACCACATCTCATACTGAAAATTTTGATATCAAAATACTTGATTCATTGAACACCCTATCCTTAGGGTTTTAGTTGCCGCATTCACTTATCACATGGCAACACCCTATCCTTAGGGTTTCAGTTACCCCATCTATTTGATTGTAGTTCAAATCACAATACGATATCATTCTAAAACTGACAGAGCAGTATACTCAAAATCATTGTAAATACTGAGTAATCCTTATATCATGCATGCAGGCAAATTGAAAATTCATAATTAACCCAAACTCATGTCAATTTGGCACATACATACTGAATTCATGCAATTGAACATCTTATTGCACTAATAAGAGTAATTACTTCACATATGAGAAATCATTTGTAACATTTATCAATTTTCTAAAATTTCTCGAAGAACGTGCACATTAACCCTAATCCTAGTTTGTGCATCACATAACTCAATTAAGAGTTACTTACATATCATAACACGAATTATTAACAATACTTGAGAATTTCTAGTAATATCTCAGAGAAATGTGTCAATTCATGTAAATGTTAATTCACACACATTAACATAACATGAAGCATACAACTAAGGTTTTATTGCATATTTTTATGTTATTGTACTTTCTTTGAAATCATGCATCTGATAATTTACAAAAATCTGTATTGCCTGGGTTTATACCCAAACTGTACCATT
Organism: Alisma plantago-aquatica; assembly: GCA_963693085.1. Classification (NCBI taxonomy): domain Eukaryota; kingdom Viridiplantae; phylum Streptophyta; class Magnoliopsida; order Alismatales; family Alismataceae; genus Alisma; species Alisma plantago-aquatica. The sequence goes on from OY856409.1 coordinate 91,855,497, forward strand.
ATCGATCGTGTATTACTAATTTCAACATTCACACTGAGCAATTTAGGTTCCGATGAAGTATGTAAATTCATTGGTCCAATCCACACTGATCAGATGCTAATACAAATCATATTGAAGCATAAAGAAACGATTTATGAAATAAAAATTCGGACGACGCCAAATACTACTCAACGCCTATTATCGGCGAAAAACACGTAATTTACCAAAAAATTCTGATTTACAGAGTTAAATCTTAGATAGTGAGTGAAATCCTACTCACAGTAGTTTGGGATGTCCGGATTCGACTGGAATTGCATCCAGAGACCAGTTTTCGGGCGTCCACTGGGTTGTCTTCTACCTCCGAACAGCCCTGGCTTCAACCTATTTCACCCACCAATTGAGGAGAAAGCCCGATAAAATGCCAAATCAATTCTATATGCTACGGATTCTCATTCTATCCCCAAAACTGAGCTCTGTGCTGGTCTTACCTAGCTCTTTCGGGCGCCAATCAAGCTCTGATTCAGACTTGCTGCTAGCAGCAACAACACACACCCACGTTCATGTTGGAAAGGAGGGCTAGCTGAGCCTAATCGAGGTTATTAGCTGTAGATCTGAGCTTGATTCTCAAGGACAGAGTCAGGGCGGCCATTTAGTGATGCTTGCTCGTTCCAAATCACCCTCTGGCCGGAAGCTTGCTGCAGCTGCAGCTTGGGCGGCCCTTGCTAGGCGGCGCCCTAGTAGCTCGGCTGCCTGGATGGGGCGTGGTAGAGAAGGATGAAGAGCGGAGGAAGGAATTCAGAGGTGCGCCTGCTGGGAAACGGAGCTAGGGCTCCAGAAGAATCACCTATGTGATCTCGCCCATCGCTTCTGATCGAACAACAAGTGGGCATCGCTCTGTCTGTTGTTTCTGTTCTATCTATCGCGTGAAGAAGAAGAAAGGATAAGCGAGAAAGGGAACAAGGAAAATAAAAGGCTAAACTTGGAAAAATTGCACTATATGTCCAAGGAAAATAAAAAGGGCTATAACTTTTGCCTCGAGGATCCAAATCGAACGATTCTTTTTGCAAAACTTCAAGCATTGAATCCACTACAACCTCGAAGAAAGAAATTATCATTATTAGCTTGTCACAACTAGTCAAAGCACTAATTGCATCTTGAGTACTTTATTCAGCTTAATTAACTTAATTAATGGTGTAATCATGGTACATATTAATTATCTTTGATGTGGGTCGTAACAATATCCCTCCCTTATAAGAATTTGTCACAAAATTCCTAAAAGAGAAAGGAAACTTGTTACGCATCACGGACTCAAGCTCCCACATGGCTTCCTCTAGGTTATGGTTCCTCCACACAACTTTCACTAATGGTATCTTGTGATTCTTGAGTTTCTTAATCCTTCGATCATCTATCTGTATTGGTCCCTCAACATAGGACACATCTGTCTAAACTGGGCAGGTTCTGGATCTACTATCTTCTCTGTACCAGGATAACTCTTCTTCAACATCGATACATAAAATACATCATGTAGATTAGCCAAATCAGATGACAAATCTAACTTGTAGGCTACAAGTCCAATCCTTTCAATAACAGGATATGGGCCCCATAAACCTAGGAGTCAGTTTGCCTCTCTTGCCAAACCCCAACACTCCTTTCCATGGTGAAACCTTCAGATACACTTCATCACCAACCTCAAACTCAAGAGGTCTACGTCTCTTCTCAGTGTAACTCTTCTGCCTGTCCTGTGCAGCTTTCAACTGTTCTTTGATCACAGTAATCTTTTCAGTGGTCAAATCCACTATCTCTGGTCCAAGAATCTACTTTTCACCTACCTCATGCCAACATATGGGTGATCTACACTTTCTACCATACATAGTTTCATACGAAGCCATGCTAAGACTGGAATGGTGACTATTGTTATATGCAAACTCTATAAGGCTCAAGTGTTCTTCCCAACTTCCACTGAAATGCAAGACACATGCTCTCAGCATGTCCTCAAGAGTCTGAATGGTCCTTTCTGACTGACCATCCATCTATGGGTGAAAAGCTATACTGAATCTTAACTTTGTGCCCAAGGCACGATGCAACTGATTCCAGAATCTGGATGTGAATTTAGGATCTCTATCAGATATAATAGAAACTGGGATACCATACAATCTGACTATTTCATCCACGTATATCTTGGCCAACTTCGGGATATCAAAGGTTGACATAACAGGAAGAAAGTGAGCAGACTTAGTCAGTCTATCCACAATCACCCATATCGAGTCACAACCTCTAGGTGTCCTGGGCAACCCTATCACAAAATCCACTGCGATATGTTCCCATTTCCATTCTGGTATAGGAAGAGATTGCAAAGTACCTGCAGGTTTTTGATGTTCAACCTTAACTTGCTAGCATACACTGCATCTAGCCACGTACTCAGCTACATCCTTTTTCATACCTAACCACCAGTACAACTCCTCGAGATTCATGTACATCTTAGTGTTGCCTGGATGCATAGCGTACATCGATGCATGTGCTTCCTCAAAAATCTGTTCTTTTTCATATCACTGTCTCGAGGTACACGCAACATGTCATGCTGATACAACACACCATCATCAGAAGTTCCTTGATTTGATCATAAAAAGTAGGCTTGACTTGCATCTGTACAATCAAACCACTCTGTTCTGTCACCCCTAAGTCTATGTTCAACTTCTGAATCTCTACTAGCAAGTCTCTCTTGAAACATGCCATAGAGAATACATCTATTGTTGAACTTGACTTCCTATTGAGAGCATCTGCTACCACATTCGCCTTACCAGGATGATAATCTATCGTCACATCATAATCCTTGATCAATTTTAACCATCCCCTTAGTCTAAGATTCAGATCCTTCTTGGTGGAGATTTATTTCAAGCTCTTATGATCTGTAAACACCTGACACACCTCACCATAAAGATAGTAACGCCATCTCTTAAGAGCATGAACTACAACAGCAAACTCCAAGTCATGTGTCGGATAATACTCCTCATTCTATGCTACTTACTTCTTGTTACTACTATAAGAATTTATTTCATAACACACTTCACTTATATTATATTTCTCATTATGTTCAAAACACACTTGTTACATTTCAAATTTATATCTTACTCTATTCTCCGAGTCATTTTCATATTGTTTATCTACCTTTCAGATTAGCTACCTTTAAACCTTGGATTTTATTAGTGCTAGCTTACCTTTCATAGTGCAAATCTCATGATCTTGTTTTATAGAGATGCTAGTATTTAAGGCCAATTCGCTAGTGACATCCCTTGAACTACTACAACTCTAAACATTCTAGGGTTTGGTCCTTATCAGTAACATAGCGTTATTATGATGTGACTTTGCTCCCTTAGTTTGAAATTCAAACTTTGGATCTCATAAGTTTTACTAAAGTCTTCCTTATCTTATCACTTAAATTTTCTTTCTCTTACATGGACATTCAGATAAATTACATTCTCAATTTACCTTGCTAGGGTTTCATCATCATGTTGTGTGTCATTATTTCATTCACTTAGACCTCTCTACCATGGTAGTTATGCATCATATATGATTCATTCATTTTCTAAATTACACTTTTGTTCTTGTTTTAGAAACTAATTTTTTAGTCTATAGAGACTTAGAATCCAAAGATAGTAGGTATGAATGCATTAAACTTCATAATAAAGGTATACATTCCATGCTCTCAATTATGTCATGTAATCCTCATTCCTTAATCAAGATGATCATTTCTAACATTTTTCTTTGATTCAACTAAGTTTCTTGTTCTGGTTTTATGATGTACATATTCATCTAATTCTTTTTTTTTAACTCTTCTGAAGGCTCTTTATTTCTATGGTATACTTAACTCTTTTCTTCTATTTTCATTTTGCTTTGAAGTACATAAAAGTATTTTACTCTATTACATGATCCATTCCATGGTTGATTCTTACTATCTTAGCCCTACATACTTTTCTCATATCTTTTCCATATCTCATATTTAGAATTCATATAATATTAATCATTAAACTTAATCTGAATCTTATATCGTGTTCCTTTATTTCCAATTAAGGATTGCTCATATGAGGCTCTAATGTTGGGCCTCCGATATCAGTTCCAACTGATTCTTAGTTGTTCTCATCTTTCCCTTATATCTCAACATCCTACTGTATACATTCTCACTATGATTCAGGTCTAAATTATCCAGAGTCTACTTTTATTATATTTTTAATAGGAGTCATTAGATCCCAATAACGCATCCTGCCAGCCGGACCAGGCCAAACATGTAGTCCTGAAGCCAAGAGCTACTCAGGATTAACCAACTCCTATTAATCTCAAACATGTGGAAAGAATATCCACTTAGGGAAAACTCATTTAAACATAACTTCTGGTCTACTTAATACAAAGAATATAAACAATAAATAAATCACTTCATGACACACAACAATATAAAAGAATCATATTTATTCTACAAACTGAAAATCTAGATTTATGCATATAAGAGCATTTCTAGTGATCTCCAATCAAATAAGCAATATAAAACAAGAGTTATATCATATCCTATGTTTAATCTCTTACTCGTACATTAATTCATGGTTTCTTAACCCTAAGATTTCTAGGGTTTCTCTCTAGCCCATTCTTCCTCTGCATACCTGGCCAGGGCATCCAGAGAAGAATAGACAGAGTAGCTTGATACTGGTCAATCTAAGTACTCAGATACCTGGCCAGGTTACCTAAATACTCAGACTTCCCAGAGCTAAAGACACATCACTTCCTATCTACCTCACTTATAACTCTATCTTTCGATCCTAATAGTCCCTGATGACTCAGCCTCAGCTCTCTACTTGGTTCTCGTGACCACGTCCTCTTCCTACCATCTGCAATAGTATAATAGAACCCTTCCTGTTAGAAAATTGCAGTTAGAAGGAAGACACCTAAGTCTTAATCCTATTGGTCTCTTGTCATCCCCTGACCTTGACTTAGAGTAACCATGTACTCAACCTATGCTCTAATACCAAAGTTGTTGTGATGCCCCGACCTCCGTGCCATCTCTAATGACCCCGAAGACCGGGGAGTCACCCTCGGTAAACCACTCTTAACTTTTTATTTTCTTGATCACTTAGATTAACTTAAATGAAAACCATAAAACTTGAATAGCATTGAATTATAATAAAACTGCGGAAGCGACTTTCCATTAACCTTACTAAGAATAAAAACAAGTTTACATGACATATTACAATTCTCATTCAGAGTATAAAACACAACAAATAATTGAAAACTAACTACATATTTTACCACATTCTCTCTCTAACCCACCACATGCCCAAGGACTGAGGGGAAAGGACTAAGAGACCTCTAACTAACTACTAACTACCTTCTATGTACTCAGATGATACGATCTTTCAGCCTCCTTGTGCTGACGTTGACCTGAAAAATGTTTCAGTAGGTTGGTGAGCTACTGGCTCAGTGAATAGAATTTCACCCAACCATCACAAGAAAACTCATTTGTTTTTATTATTCAGAATAATATACAAGAAATGCTACACTGAGTAGGTATAAGAAGCTTAATTTTAATAACAGAAGATGTCAACCTTTCATTATGATAATAATTGATGCAAAGTTGTAAATACAATTAATTAACAGAAAATACTAAAATTCCACTTAAAGAACAACTGCTGTGAAGCTAACTCATATCTTTCATAACTCTTTAATTTATAACAACTCTGTGAACCTATATGAACATATTTTATCTTATGCCCTGATCATATGCAGTGTACTCTACATATGAAGACTCGTAGCGAACTACGATCCCATCGTACAAGACTTAGCCGACACCCCGGGATAGCTAAGTCTGACTGTTGTCCTGGTCTGCTGCAGGAACTCTGGCTCTCTGGCCTCAGCATCCTTTTGGTGTCGTAAACTGGACTCCTCCTCTAAGCTGAGTACACAGGCGGAGAGTCAAGCCGTGCCACCAGGACGTCTGGTAAGTGTTGGACACGCTTTTCTATACTTCAGTGCCACCAGGACGTCTGGTTAGTGTTGGACACTGTAAACTTCTCTCTAGGCCACCAGGACGTCTGGTTAGTGTTGGACACTACAAACTGTACTTTCGTGCCACCGAGATGTCTGGTTAGTGTTGGACACGAGTCTCCTACCTTACTGGACGCACCGCCAGGGTTAGGTCGTTTCACCCCTAAGGCACAGACCTCTCAAAGGGGTTCTACGGTGTCAGGGCCCTTATTCTAATATTTTATTTAAATCTAAAAACCTCTTTCTACATTGTAACTCTGTCTTACTTGTTTTGTACTATGGTATCTCTATGGTACCGAGTCTATTTACTTGAACTTTACAACACGACATGAATATCATTCTAAATTTGACAGAATAGTATATTCAAAACACTATAATATACTGAGTAATCATCACACTATACATGCAAGCAGACTAAAATTCTTAAATAAATAGAATGCATGTCAATCTGGCACTTTATACACTAAAATCATGCAATTGAACTGTTAAGCATCACCACATCTCATACTGAGAATTTTGATATCAAAATACTTGATTCATTGAACACCCTATCCTTAGGGTTTCAGTTACCTCATTCACTTATCACATGGCAACACCCTATCCTTAGGGTTTCAGTTACCCCATCTATTTGATTGCAGTTCAAATCACAATACGATATCATTCTAAAACTGACAGAGCAGTATACTCAAAATCATTGTAAATACTGAGTAATCCTTATATCATGCATGCAGGCAAATTGAAATCATTTGTAACATTTATCAATTTTCTAAAATTTCTCGAAGAACGTGCACATTAACCCTAATCCTGATTTGTGCATCACATAACTCAATTAAGAGTTACTTACGTATCATAACATGAATTATTAACAATACTTGAGAATTTCTAGTAATATCTCAGAGAAATGTGTCAATTCATGTAAATGTTAATTCACACACATTAACATAACAGGAAGCATACAACTAAGGTTTTATTGCATATTTTTATGTTATTGTACTTTCTTTGAAATCATGCATATGATAATTTACAAAAATATGTATTGCCTGGGTTTATACCCAAATCGTACCATTATCGATCGTGTATCACTAATTTCAACATTCACACTGAGCAATTTAGGTTCCGATGAACTATGTAAATTCACTGGTCCAATCCACACTGATAAGATGCTAATCCAAATCATATTGAAGCATAAAGAAACGATTTATGAAATAAAAAGTCGGATGACGCCAAATACTACTCAACGCCTATTATCGGCGAAAAACGCGTAATTTACCAAAAATTTCCGATTTGCAGAGTTAAATCTTAAATAGTGAGTGAAATCCTACTCACAGTGGTTCGGGATGTCCAGATTCGACTGGAATTGTGTCCGGAGACCAGTTTTCAGGCGTCCATTGGGTTGTCTTCTACCTCCGAACAGCCCTGGTTTCAACCTGTTTCACCCACCAATTGAGGAGAAAGCCCGATAAAATGCCAAATCAATTCTATATGCTACGGATTCTCGTTCTATCCCCAAAACCGAGCTCTGTGATGGTCTTACCTAGCTCTTTCGTGCACCAATCAAGCTCTGATTCAGACTTGCTGCTAGTAGCAACAACACACACCCACGTTCAGGTTGGAAAGGAGGGCTAGCTGAGCCTAATCGGGGTTATTAGCTGTAGATCCGAGCTTGATTCTCAAGGACGGAGTCAGGGCGGCCATTTAGTGCTGCTTGCTCGCTCGAAATCACCCTCTGGCCGGAAGCTTGCTACAGCTGTAGCTTGGGCGGCCCCTGCTAGGTGGCGCCCTAGTAGCTCGGTTGCCTGGATGGGGCGTGGTAGAGAAGGATGAAGAGTGGAGGAAGGAATTCGGAGGTGCGCCTGCTGGGAAACGGAGGTAGGGCTCCAGAAGAATCGCCTATGCGATCCCCCCCATCGCTTCTGATCGAACAGCAAGTGGGCGCCGGTCTGTCGGTTGTTTCTATTCTATCTATCGCGTGAAGAAGAAGAAAGGATAACTCGGCCAGCGTAGCCCGGGCGGTCAAGCCAGCGCGCCCCTCATGAAGGGTCGTTGGCGATTCCCCACTCGGGTCAGCTGTATTTACCAACCTCTTGGGTCATCCGGGCTCTGGCACCTGCTTGGAGAGGGGGTAGGCTTCAGCCCATGCAGATCCAAAAAAAAAAGGATAAGCGAGAAAGGGAACAAGGAAAATAAAAGGCTAAACTTGGAAAAATTGCACTATAGGTCCAAGGAAAATAAAAAGGGCTATAACTTTTGCCTCGAGGATCCAAATCGAACGATTCTTTTTTGCAAAACTTCAAGCACTGAATCCACTACAACCTCGAAGAAAGAAATAATGATTATTAGCTTGTCACAACTGGTCAAAGCACTAATTGCATCTTGAGTACTTTATTCGGCTTAATTAACTTAATTAATGTTGTAATCATGGTACATATTAATTATCTTTGATGTGGGTCGTAACAACCAATGTCGATGGAGATTCTACCACTGTTCCTCATGATACTCATCCTCATATGGTGACACTGAGTTCTTCTGACCTTGACAAATTGATCAAGGTTGCTTCTACTGCTACTATTACTCCTCAAGCAAACATTACTCAACACTTAGGTGACCCCTCATGTCTTCAAGCTTCTTCCTCTTCATCCAAAGATGATTGGGTTATTGATTCTACAACCCATATTACTAGTAATAAGAAACTATTTACTTACCTGAAGAAATTTACTTGACATCAACATGTGTGTCTGGTAGATGAGACCACTTCTTTGGTTGTTGGGAAAGGATATGTGAATAGTGATCTCCATAAATCCTCTGGTGGCTGGGAGAGGAGATGTGAATAGAGATCACCTTAAATCTATCTTGTTCATGCCTAAATTCTAGTCGAACTTGATGTCTGTTAGTAAAGTTACCAAAACCTTAAATTGCAATGTAGCCTTCTTTCTTTACATTGTCTCTATGCAGGATCTTAGGATGAAGAAGACGAGTGGTGGGAGATATGAAGGTGATGAAGGTGGAGATGGTTGTACTACCTACAGACCTTGTCAAACCCGAATATTACTACTCTTGTCGCCGAGTCTAGTTCCCTTCGTCAATGGCACACGTGACTTGGTCACCCTTCTTCTTCCAAATTGAAGTCTATATTTCCAATTTTGTCTACTGCGAACTTTTCATGTCAATTTTGTCAACTTGGAAAACATTATCAAACAATGTTTCCTAGCCATCATAACAATATGAGTCCAAATTTGTTTTATTTAATTCACTCTAATGTTTTGGGACATGTAATATCCTCAAATTTGGTGAATTTGAATTATATAAATATAAGACTTGATTCGATAAGCTAATTCCCTAATTGTAATAAAGATATCCACTTGGTTGTATAGGTGCAACCCATGGCCCAAGGGAGGCCGATGAGACTATTTGCTTTGCAAATAGGTCCTTGTAGAACAAGTCTTAGAATAAAAGAAATCTGTGGATAAATAAATAATAATGGCTTTATGGATTGGTTAGATAATTGAAATATAGAATAATGAGAAAGTTTCGAAAGTATTCTAAGATAATGTGTAGTTAATTGCAACACAAACTTTGAAGCATTAAATAAGAACATCTCGGTATGGCTTTTGATATACTTGATGATAATAACAAAAAGAAGAGAATTCTAGAATTTGAAAGAAAAATGACTTTCCATGTGGAGTGGGTAATTAATTTGAGGATATACTAAAATGGCAAGTTTTGGCTATGAAAATTGTCCCAATAATACCCAAAAATTGGAGAGAAGTTGAGAAAGTTATTAATGAATTACCCTCCAAAATTCATAGTAAAAAGTTGTTCCTAGAGGCCTAGGGAAAATTGAGAAACCAAAGAGACCTGCTTGTATAAGTAAATGTTACTCCCTTATTTGAAGATAGTGAAAAGAGTATCTAGAGGTATCCTTTTGATACCAAACTTGGCACAATACAATATCATAGGATTATAAAGAAAGTTTCCAATTCTGGGACCAATTGGAGTAAAGACGAGATAGAGGTATGTCTTATTTAAGTCGAGGTTTACTTATGGGTCATTGTGATACAAATTAGGAAAATAGGTATTTTGTGCCCATGATAATTACCCAAGATAATTTTTGATGATTCATAATACAAATCTAATATTATGGAAGAAAATATGAAATATTCCAAGATACACTTTCATCCATGTAATTGATTATGTGAATATCTAGAATTTACTAAAAAGGAAAGATTGGAGTACCTAAGGTATTAGTTTGGAGTCAATATATCACATAAATGGGTGTATGATTAAATGGAAGGTTTTCCTAAGATTTTATGGAAAAGGAGTTATCAATAGGGATATATGATTATTTCCCCAATCATGAGTTTTATCAAAAGAAAATAAAAATAGAAAAAAGGAAGTATACACGAAGAAGGATTGTGATATCATGGGTTCATTGTCGATGATGCAGATCATCCCCTCCCTAGTTTGCAAGGGTTGTGGTGTCAGAAACCCTACTATCATCACCTATATAAGGTATGAAGCCAGAGCAACTAATCCCAAGATTACAAACAATGTTATGCCATCACTGTCCTTTCTTGATCCCATCTTCTTCTTTGGATAGAGAGGATCATATGCCTAGATTCTAAATGTGACATCAAATTATAGAAGGGAGTTCATGTGCATTTGGATGATTCTTCAAGTCCGGCCAACATTGAAGTCACCCATGGGTAAGTTCTCCTCACCCCGAAAACTTGTTTGACATCTGTAGTAACTATTTAAGAAGCTCCACTCTCCGTCATGGCTTTCATTGACCCAGTCACCTCAGTCCCAGCCAAAATCCTCGTCGTGCTCAACAAGGTGTGGTGGAGGTAAGGGAACCTTTACTTGTTCCTTACAAGCCCTAGAGAGGAGAGTCAACATGATAGTTGACTCCTCCATGGATACAATGAGGAGACCTCACAAGGAGGAAGGCGGGCGGGTCTGTTTGACTAGAATGTCCCTCTAGTGAGTGAGAATCCAACTCACAACATGATGGTAGTTGGGTCTTTACATTCTGACTCAGACTCAGCCTCAAGAGATACATATATGGGAAATAGTTTGCCTACGTGGAACTTTTTCAATGGTGCAAATATTAATTATCTTGTGAATAATGTAGTTAATTATTGGTAAGTTATGTGAGGGTCAAATTATATATCAAATTGATCAGAAAAATGAGACGAATAATAATTAAACATATTTAGCTGATTCTAATACCGATTCTAAAATTAAAGATAATACATGAATATGAAGTAATAAATATAAGGAAACCCTAAATCAAAGTATTAAGGTGTTGAACACATTAAATGATCTCAGTTCATATTATAATCTGACACTATTGAATATAATAAGAATCAAATATGATGATGATAATGATGGTGTGTAATTAGGGTTTCTAGGTCACTAATCATACATATGTGCAATTAGAGTTTTGAAACCAATGATCATAATTTGTGATAATCTTAATGTGTGTTACCTGATATAAGTGTCCATAACACAAATACCTAATAAATAGGGTTTCACTTAATGATTAATATGTGATGGAACTAATGTTTGTACCCTTCTTCCTTATCCACCCCGAGACAACCCTAAATCCTAGATTAGGACTTGAGTATAGTTCAATCTGAATAATATGATGGTGACACTTTACAATATACATACATGCAGATTAAATGTTGATTGCTTATATTTGTCTTTCTTGCTTGATGGGATGATATGCTTAAAGTACTTGAAGTATGATTGCATGATCTACATGGTTCTACTTGAGGTATTTGGTTATGAATATGACTACATGTAATATCTATTGCTGAGGTTTGCTGAGGATTTCTCGAAGATTGTTGAAATAAAGTGTTGGATGTTTATTTACATTTTTCTCAACTATAATGCCACTATGAGTATCACATAAAGTAAGATATCTTATTCAGGGTAGAACCCTGGGATGATATGTATCCAGGGGTGTTGCACATGAGCCATGAAAGGGACAGTGATTACGTCTAAGATAGCATATCCAATACGGGTTGAAATATGTGAAGAAGATGATGTATGTTGTTATCTTACTTGCACACCTTTGCATGAACCCCACATACACAATATAGTAATATACTGATATGCATTTTGTTTCACACCATTTTTGGTAAATGCCATACATGAAGATATCAAGACATGATCAACCAGATGAAATCAACTACAAACACTAAAATAAGTAAAGGAGGGTTAGTTAGACACTTCTTCTCATATGTATAGTTCTCATGTTGGAAATACATATAACCCCTAGAGGAGCATCAATATATATCATGTAAACAATATTTCTGAAATATTGGAAACTATTTGCTATTATTTTTATTTGATTAATATGGATCTTGGGAATTTTAGATATTGGATCTCAACTTTAAGGTCCTTTCTTAGTTAGGGGACACTAAAAAGTGAGGTTGTTAAATGCATGAATGGTCTCGTGTTACTTGGATCTCAACTTTATAGTTGTACTAGTGTTCAATATTTTGTTACCTTTATTGATGAATGGTCTCGTGTTACTTGGATTTATTTGTTAAATGATTGTTATAAAGTTTTTGATATTTTCTCTAAATTTATTAATGAGATAAAGACTCAATTTTCTGCTACTCCTAAATTTGTCTGCATGATAATGCCTCTGAATATGTGCAACATTGTTTTCAAAAGAGTTGTATTGACAAGGAGATTATTGACCAAACTTTGTGTCCCTATTGTCCACAAGATAATGGAGTTGGCAAAAGGAAGAACAAACATGTTCTTGATGTATCTCGCACTCTCCTAATTGAAATGAAAGTACCTAAATTTTATCACGATGATATGATTCTTTTAGCCAATTATCTCATCAATAAGATGTCTTCTTATATGCTTCAAAATAAGATTCCTTATAACCTTCTTTATCCCAGGAACCTATATTTTCTTTACCACCCAAAGTTTTTAACTGTCTATGTTTTATTCATAATCACCAACCTGGGAATGATAAACTATCACCCCACATTTTTTGTTGTTGTTTTCTTGATTAGTCTCATACACAAAAGGGGTATAAATGTTTTGACCCTATTGCACGTTGTTTGTATGTCACTATGGATGTCACCTTTTTTTAATATACATCTTTCTTTTCTAAAACTAGGAACCAAGTGCCACTTTCAAGTTTTTCCATTCCTGACCCCACTGTGTCTATACTTTTACCTGAAGTATCCCCTACTTTGACATCTTATAAGACTGATGATCCACCTCGTCAATGGTAATATTACTGACTCTGTTACAACTTCTAATTATGGCATTCCCATTAAGGGGCGACTATCTGGTGTCAAACACTGTATCTCTCAACATGTGTCCTGATGGGGCTCCAAATGTCACACCAATAAAACCCCTAAATAAATACTCTTAGGTTCAACCAAAAGCAATGCACTAATTCCCTACTCCACACGAGCAAAAGCCTTATTGAAATATACTTAAGGATCAAACCCGAAGGACAACCTTTTTAAGTAGTTATATATTTTTAGAAGTATTAAGAGTAATACTTATCACAGAGTAGTTGAAAGATTTTATTAAACTAAATTGTTTCCAAAAGCAACGAAGATTAAAGAGGTAAATAACATGTAAGAAAGAGCAATAGGGCATGGGGTTTTACTACCCCTGTCTACGTAACTATCCTAACAAGATCTAACTCTCCAATAGTCATTGCTAAATTGAGGCTTAGCTAGTGCACCATCATGGGATATAGGTCTTCACATAGTATAAACTCCCTTGGAACTTACCATCCTTGACACCCAAGTTCTCTATCTATACCAACTGAACTCTCTTACTTACTACTGACCATCCTCAACACTTAGTAGATCAAAGTCCAGTCACTTCATTATCCCTTGCTAATAGCTCAGGGGGGATAAAAAAATCATTTTGGTGCTCTAATCACGCTCACCACAACCTTTATATCCATGATTATAACATATATGCAAAACAAGTCGTCAATTTGCAAAGCAAGGCATCAAGCAGAATGATACTTCATTTAGCAATTATATTGTCGATTTTATATACAAGCTAAGATAAAATATGGGTGATCGGGGCTAGTTCCCATTCCCCAGCACAAGGCATCTACTCGCTCATGGCGGGGGACAACAACAAAGAGATAATATAAATGATGGAGAAGGCCATGACGCCTGGTGCAAGAAGACCAATCTCTCCACTGTGATCGTTGCCTCCATGCTCTTTTGCTAGGGTTTGTGCTGCACAATATGGCTTCTAATCATCGATCAGAGACTCTTTTGATGGACAATAAGGGTTTCCTTTTATAGATGCATTCCTCGCCTCCAAAACCCTAAGGCTAAATGCTTGTGGTCAAAGGCATATGATTGCATGGACCATACTCAGTCCAACATGTGACTCACGTGGGTTACTCAATTTGGACCTCGCATCCGATTCTCTGACTGGCCAGTATGGAGTGAACCCTAAAGGTCTGGATGTTGGGAGCGTGCGTCAAGACATCGAAATTGGGAGGACTCTGGGTGAAGAGCGGCTCAAGTCGGGCAAATGCCAGAGCCGCTCGCTTGACTATGTGGTTAGAAGGTGATCAAAAGGAAAGCTTTTGGGCCTTACTTCCCTTGAGGTGTAGCACTGTGAGGGCTTAATCATCCATCTGGGCATTGATATGCAACCTTACTTGATTCTGCACAAAATATATGCAAAATTGCATTAATGTTTGGAAAAGGGGAAATAATTGCATTTAAATGAATATAAAGCTAAAACTAGGAAATAAAAGCATAACAACCCTAAAAAGTGAGTAAACACAACATGTAAAAATGGGTTTAAATATACTCATTGTGTCCACAAATGATATGAATGCTTCCATGTCACCATTTATTGTTGCTTTATCTGCAATTTCTATTCCAAAGAACGTTTAGGAGGCACTACTAGACTCTGGGTGGAAATAAGCCATGGATGAGGAGATAGATGCACTTCACTCTATTGGGGCATGGAACCTTGTTGATCTCCCTACATGTTGTAGGATCAATGGTCTCTAGAGGGGGAGTGAATAGAGTTAAAAAAAACACTTAAACCAAAATCATTAGACCTTCAAAGTATATCATAAGATAAGGTTGCTTAAATGAAATTTGAGTGCAATTAAACATACATGGTGTAAGGACCCTGACCTCCATTTAGGTCTTATCCTATTTGTTTTGCTTAACCCTGATGCTTAGTTGCTTGCTAATCACCTTTGAGGGTGATTAGGGTTTGTTGGTGCTTTGTTGAGAGTTGGAGGTGCTACTTGCAATTAACCCAAGTCTAGGGTTTTTGGGAAACTTTGCCACCTTGTGAGGTGTTCCTCCCTCTCCTTCCTTCCTCTAGTGTTGAGAGGAAGGGTTGGGATCATTTCTTGAGTTCCTTTGGGCTTGGATGAGCCTTGGTGGGCCTTGTTGTGCCTTGCTTTTGCCTTGTTGGACCTTGTGTCGGGCAAGCGTGCTTGTGTCGGCATAGGTGTGTCGGCCATGCTTGTGTCGGCCTGGGTGTGTCGCCCAGGGTGTGTGTCGGCCATGGTGTGGAGGTGTGTCACCCATGGACCCTTTGACCCCCTTTGACCTCATTTGTGTCACCACTAGTGGACACTTGGTGCTTGATGCTTTCATGTGGCAATGGCCTTGGACATGTGTTTAAGATATGTTAGAGTGGTGGCATTGCTCATGGACAAGTGTCCCTAGGTGGGAAACACCTTGCCTTGTCTTACCTTGGTTTCTCCTCCATCCTCTTCTATATATGTGTTCCCTTTCTCTTGCTAAGGATCCCTTTAGTTCCTTAGTCTCCCTCTCCCTTGGTGCACGACACCCTCTTCCTTTGCAAGCTTGGTGGCCGATCCTTCTTCTTGGAGTCTCCTTCTTCCTCTAGTGGTGGTCGAACCCTAGAGTGCCTTGCTCTTCCTCTGGTGGTGGTGCTTGGAATCTTGGTGCTAGGAGCTTGGAGCTTGCTTAAGGCGGGTTACATAACTCCTAACCCTAACTATACTACCTCTTCTATGTTCTTGTATGTTCCTTGTGATCATATCGACTATGTATGTCATTAGTTGAGTTTCTTGCCTAGTTGTTTCTTGTTGGCCGAGCTATGTTCTAGGGTTTTCTTGTTGAGCAACACCCCTCTCCCTCCTTGGTCTAGAGAAGTGAGCTTGAACTCTAGTAATATGAGCAATACTCCTCTCTCGTTTAAGTTGAGAGGTGAGATTGTGTTCTAGTTGCTTGAGCAACACCCTTCTCTCACCATGGATTCGAGTGGTGAGCTTTGTGGTGGTTGTAGACCTTTGTTAGGGTTGATCTTTGTGTTGCCCGATTGGTGATAAGAAGTTGTGCAAGACCCCTCTCTCTTGGTTGTTGAGAGGTGAGCCATCTTCTTGATCCATTAGGGTTTGGTGCCCTTGTGCTTGAGGTTGATGACGACCTTGTGGAGTTGCATCTTGCACGATAGGGTCTTGAGGTGATGTTGCCCGATACCCCTCTTGACCTATAGCCTTGGACGTCATGTTGTTGTGGCTGTGTTGGGCGATGCACCCTGGTCCTTGACCTTTTGTATGTCGGGTGTCACACTATGCTGACTACCCTGCCCGATATGCTTAGCCTTGTTTGGTGGTAGGCATTACACCCGGTTGAGTATCCTGCCCGGCACGCCTCGCTCAGGTGGTTGCTTAGTGCTGTTACACCTTGAGCGATAGGGGGCGTTGTGGGATGACCTTGTGATGGGCGTCACACCTCCGTTGTTTCCCTGTGTGATGGCTGATAGATCATGTCTAGGTTGGTTGAAATGACAGGATGAGTTACACCCTTGGGCGTTATGCCTTGTCGAGTGGTATTGCCCAATACATCTTGTGCACGTTATACACCTATACACGACGCACCATTGCACGACATGCCTCTTTGGCTGAGCTGCACACCTTGGTTGCCTGATACATGTGGTTGCACAACACATGCTGCATGATACACATAGGTGCACGTCACCTAGGGTTGTCCTTTACATCTTGAGCTGATAGTCGACACCCTTGCTTAGTGTTTGGCCGATATATGGCTGGTTGGCTTGACCATTTTTGTAACATCCCTGACCTGGGTTATATTCTAACCCTAGATGTTTTGCCTAATAAGGTTGAGTAGATGCTTAATCTTATCTTGGGGAAAAGTAATTAGGGCTCATGAGAAACTTATTTTTCAATTTTGGTCATGTTTGAACAATGTTGAAGCAATGTTTGCTTATTTTGGACTAAAGTGCAAATTACCCAAGTTGAGGAGTTAAATTGCAAATGTTGCATGATAAGATGTTCCTCTGATGTGGAGACATCAAAAAAATGAAGATGATGTAGTGGTATGGTTTTCACAAGCTTGGACACTGAGATTAAGCTTGTAAAGCAATCCTTGTGCATTAAAACCTAGTTTTGGTGTAATGTGCAATTTACCCAAAACCTAGGGTTCAACATGCAAATTACCACTTCAATAAGGTCCCTAATGTTTCTTTTCATCATGTAGAGCAAAGAAAATGAGAGTGGCACCTCATTTGAATTAAGTTGGAGGAGAGAGAATCTTGATATTAAAATAATCAAGATTTAATCCTAATTGAAACCCTAACTCGATTTAGGGAAAAAATGAATGTATCAATTAAATGGCCTTCAAACAAAATTAAAATGGTGGAATTCATATGTATGTGTGACCGTCCTTGAGCTTTACAAGGATCGAAAATATCTTAAGTAGGTGAAATTCCACTCACCTTATTATAAAGAAAAGAATTTTCACTCAAAAAGACATATTAATATTATAATGGATTAAGGTGCTTATTTTCTTTTCCCTTAATCCATGGATAATGGAAGGGAGTTAAGTGTCTTTGAGTTGCCTTTGTATGCAAGCAAACCAAGGAGGAAGAGGTGGTAGCATTTTTGGAATTAATTGATTTTTATAAAGACATTTTCTCTTTCATCAATTTCTTATAAAAGAGCCTTTTCCAACCCACTCAAGGGACTTTTTTCGGATTTCCTTTCTTCCCCTTGCTTGAAAAACCGACCAAGAAGGCTAAGAACAGCAGGGAGCACGTCCTCAACCTGTTGGTAAGCCTTTGATCTTCGTTCTTCATGATTTCATGGTGAAAATCATAAAACAATACATGATTTCTTCATTTCTTCACTCCATCTTCAACCCTAGCCGATCCTTTTACTCCAAAAGCTTGAGAAACGACCTTGGGAGGTTGCTAGAGCTTCAACCACCATTGGATACGTGAATCTTGGAGCTTGGGATCAGAATTGAAGGCAGGTTTTATAACTTGAATCCCTTTACATTGTTATTCAACCATTAATCTTGCAATTTCATTGATTCCTTCATTGTCTTTATGAATTACTGGTTGAAATTGGTTAATTCATTAAATTATAGGTACTATGAGCTTCAGGGACTATGGTAGATGATGATGACATCATCTTGGACACTTTTCCAAAGAAATCATGGTCCATTCGGTTTTGAGTTAATTTCTCAGGCGATTTCACCAAACCGTTTGAGAGGGTTGACCAAGTGTTGACCATTTGAGAATCTTGTTCGTAATTATGTTGGGTGATAAACCACCAAATTTGATGGATTAATTCCAAAGGAATTATGAGTTGAAGGCCAATCAATTAGGCAAACCCAAATGGGATTAAGTGCTGATTTTCAACTTGATTGATGTGACTTTTGGGTTGATTAGCCCAAACGGTTTCAAAACTGTTTGGGGATCACCCAAACGGTCTCAAGACCGTTTGGACGTCTAGGGTTGAGTATGTTTAAGTGTTTGAAGATCCAAAGATATGGCATGAACCCGAATCGGCTAAGTGCTGAATTTGTAAGTTATTGAGATGATGTTTTGGGTTGATTGACCCAAACGGTTTCAAAACCATTTGGGGATCACCCAAACAGTCTCAAGACCATTTGGGGATCAACCAAGACCGTTTGGAGGTCTAAGGTTAAGTATGGTTGCCTATTTGAAGGTCCAAAGTTACCAAGTTACAAAGCAATCAATTGATGATTTGTTGATCGACTCAATAGACCAAACCTTGATGAAATTTCACTAGAATCCAAGGGTTGGATGAGCCAAACAGTCTCAAGACCGTTTTGAGCTCATCCAAAATGATCCCAAACCGTTTGGAGACCCAAAGTGCAAACGGGTTCAATACCTACTTTGTCTAATCGATTTCAAGTACAATTTGTTCAAATGATTTTCAACCAATTGATGTATGAGAACCAAGATCATTGAGGGTCTAAGTAAGTAACTTTTTGAAGGTCAACATGGTTTATCCATTTGAATATCTCATATAATTGAAGGTCCAATATGATGAACCTATTTAGATACTCAATGCTATGTGTGAAACCCTAATTAGAGTAATGCTATGTGTGAAACCCTAATTAGAGTAATGCTATGTGTGAAACCCTAATTAGAGTAATGCTATGTGTGAAACCCTGATTAGACTAATGCTATGTGTGAAACCCTAATTAGAGTAATGCTATGTGTGAAACCCTAATTAGAGTAATGCTATGTGTGAAACCCTAATTAGAGTAATGTTATGTGTGAAACCCTAATTAGAGTATTGCTATGTGTGAAACCCTAATCTAGAGTAAAACTGAGTGTTATCATAATCTAGGGTGATGATGTAACCCTAACTTAGTGTCACAATGTAAGAAGCCCTAATTTAATGAGAATTGTACATCCTAACCCTAATTTGGGTATGAGGTAAGAGAAACCCTACTTGGATGTGAATAGTAAACCTTAATCCCTAAAATGGGGTAAAGGTGCATGAAACCCTAATACAGGGTAATGTTATGAAACCATAATACTGGGTAATGTTATGAAACCCTAATATAGGGTAATGTTATGTGAACCCTAATACAGGGTAATGTTATGTGAACCCTAATACAAGGTAATGTTATGTGAACCCTAATACAGGGTAATGTTATGTGAACCCTAATACAGGGTAATGCTATGTGAAACCCTAATACAGGGTACTGCTATGTGGAACCCAAATACAAGGTGATGCTATGTGAAGTTCTAACACTGAGTAATCCTATGTGAAGCTCAAATATAGACTAATGGGTTATGAATATAATAAGATAACCCTTTTATTGCAAGGTACTGATATGTAATTGCATCTTAATTACTAATCATGAAGATATGATGAGAAGATGAGCATAGCCAGGTATGGGCTATGATGTTTTGTACTATGAAAATGTTCTATAGGTCTTATAAGCTTTCATATGCCTTGTTGCCTATTAAGGGGTAATAAGAGGTGATATGAGCTTTGTGAACTATGTGCAATACTTTGTGTAGCAAGAATCATAATGTCCTTGGTCAGATGACCTGAAGGTATGAAGTTACTTAATAAGTGGTAACAAGTGTTCTATGATGAGATAAGGGTTTAAATACCCAGATTCTATAATCATAATGATGAATATGTTAAGAAGAGGAATTGTACTTGATGAGTTGAGGGATTGAGATCCCAATACTTTGAGAAAAGAGTGTGGCTACATGCCATGACTCCACTATGACAATGCCAGGCTCTAGATATATGATCTAAGCCTGAAGAGAGTTAATGTTGTGATAATGATTCTATAGTGGATAAATGTTATAAATGTTCTTCATATTCCTTAATGGATATGTGATATGTTGCTCTTCCAAGTTATAGCTGCAATGTTGAATAAGATTAATATTCTAATATGCTAGACATTGAAGTAACTGCTATCAAACAAATATTATTCCTCTTTTCATATTTATCTTCTTAAGCTGCAATAATAATGTTACTGGCGGAGAGTTATATCTCTTTCTGGGGCAATTTACAATTGTCTCACCCCCGTGGGAACTACATTTTTAGGTGGACGCGGACAAGGAAGCAGGAATCCTTCAGTAGGTGAAGGACAGCAGCAGCAGCAGCAGGAACAGCAGTGAAGTCTCAGGTGGAGACACTGGCTGTTATGCCTTGTATAGATGTATATAGAATCCTATGTGTCGTCTTTGTACTCTCAGGTCCTTGGAGTAGTAGTTAATGTTTTCGAGATTTTGGCTCAGTGCCTCGAGGTTTCCATACTGCCTGTGTTTAGCTTAGCAGGACAGCCGATGCTTGTAATTCACAGAAAGAGATGATACAAGATATGTACTTTTGAAAAACAGAATGTAAATGTGTTACTTTTGTTCTATGTGAGAAAGTTTTTACTTGATGGACCTCTTTATAAAAAGGTTTTAATTTTTAGTGATTTTTGGTAATCCGTTGCTTAATGAACGCTTCCGAATTAGTTAATTATGTTTTCATGAGTTGTATGCCACAATTAAGTGGTATCAGAGCTCTAGGTTCGCTGAGTCTATAGAGACATAGGACTAAGGTTGTAGAGTCTGTTCTAAGTGTCTTCTAGTTTATTTGATGGTATCTTCTACTCACATAGGAGAAGAAGAACTTGAAAATGACTGGAGAACACGAGGAACACTTTGATAAGGGCAATGTTGTTGCACCAGGAGAGGGTGTAGGGGACCAGGCAAGAGAAGAACAAGTGCCTCAGGATTCCCATCTTGACCTGAGTTATGCTCTTGAAGGGCAGGTTAGGATAATGGCGATGCATATAGAAGACTGGATACTAGTATTACAATCTAAGTTACCAGTCTTTAATGCATAAACTTTGGACTTTGAAAGGAAGCCTGAGTGACATGGTCATGTTGGAACAGTGGAAATGTGGGAAAGACTAATATATGGCGAGAAAATAGATTTTGCCATAAGATTGGACAAATGGTACATATGTGATGGTAGTGCCCAAGGAGGGGCAATAAGCTGAGAATTAAGTTAAGGTCTCTATAATTTTAGAGACATTTACCTAGCTATTTTGAAAAGCCAAAGTTTTTGGTGTCACCAGTGCAATAAATGCCTAGTGCACCAGGGCAGTAGCCACTAAGTGAAGGCAAAAGCAGCAACATGAAATAACTAAATACTATGTGTTGAGCCAACCTAAAGTAGTAGATAACCATGATGGGTAATAGTCAAATGAAATGTATTCATTATGATACTTTATTTCATGATTCTATGTGTTGTAGTTGTTTTTGAGCTTCCTTTGACTAGTCCTATAGGGACATAAGGAAGATGAGAATCTACATTTTACTCAGTGATTTCTTAAAATGTTTTATAATCTCCCTTATCTGTGCGTTGAAAGATGAGATTTAGAAGTGATGTCTGAAGAAAATTCAAGAATGGAAAATCATGTGTGTATAATGATATGAAAAGTGAGGAATATGATAGTAAGTAAAGTGCATACTACCTAATCTCAATACTTATATACCCTGGCCAGGTATATGATTGTTGAAGATAAGGCAAGTATGAAACTCTTAGATTGTCATCTTTTTTATTACTCTGATCAAGTAGTCATTCTGAAACAATCTAGAGAGTATAATGCAACTAATAGGAAGATCTATGTGAACATTCCCAATTAATAGGAAGAGCTATGTGAACATTCCCAATTAATAGGAAGAGCTATGTGAACATTCCCAATTAATAGGAAGAGCTATGTGAACATTCCCAACTAATAGGAAGAGCTATGTGAACATTCCCAACTAATAGGAAGAGCTATGTGAACATTCCCAACTAAAAGGAAAATCTATGTGAACATTCCCAACTAATAGGAAGAGCTATGTGAACATTCCCAACTAATAGGAAAAGACATGTGAACATTCCCAACTAATAGGAAGAGCTATGTGAACATTCCCAATTAATAGGAAGAGCTATGTGAACATTCCCAATTAATAGGAAGAGCTATGTGAACATTCCCAATTAATAGGAAGAGATATGTGAACATTCCCAACTAATAGGAAGAGCTATGTGAACATTCCCAACTAATAGGAAGAGCTATGTGAACATTCCCAACTAATAGGAAGAGTTATGTGAACATTCCCAATTAATAGGAAGAGCTATGTGAACATTCCCAATTAAAAGGAAGATCTATGTGAACATTCCCAATTAATAGGAAGAGCTATGTGAACATTCCCAACTAATAGGAAGAGCTATGTGAACATTCCCAACTAATAGGAAGAGCCATGTGAACATTCCCAACTAAAAGGAAAAGCTATGTGAACATTCCCAACTAATAGGAAGAGCTATGTGAACATTCCCAACTAATAGGAAAAGCTATGTGAACATTTCCAACTAATAGGAAGAGCTATGTGAACATTCCCAACTAAAAGGAAAAGCTATGTGAACATTCCCAAATACATATAGTTTGCTAAGTGAACTTTCCTAAATGAATAAAGGATTGTTGAATGAATTATCTCTGTTAGATATATATGTGTTTCTCTTTTGGTAAATATTCTTGGATGATGATAGAGGTATGTTCTTTTATGCTTCTTCCTTTCAATAAGTATGGACATCATATGTTAGGGGTTTATGCTCTGCATAAACATAAACATTGGTAAGGTTGAATTAATGAAAGGAACTTTGTGTGGATTATAGAATTCATGATATCTCCATGACATTAATATGTTATGTGGAGACTTGATGGCATAATAAATAAGTAAGATTTGTCTCTCCTTTTTCCTTGGATTTCGACGACGAAATCCTTATAGGGGGGGGGGGGGGATAATTTGTAACATCCCTGACCTGGGTTATATTCTAACACTAGATGTTTTGCCTAATAAGGTTGAGTAGATGCTTAATCTTATCTTGGGTAAAAGTAATTAGGGCTCATGAGAAACTTATGTTTCAATTTTGGTCATGTTTGAACAATGTTGAAGCAATGTTTGCTTATTTTGGACTAAAGTGCAAATTACCCAAGTTGAGGGGTTAAATTGCAAATGTTGCATGATAAGATGTTCCTATGATGTGTAGACATCATAAAAATGAAGATGATGTAGTGGTATGGTTTTCACAAGCTTGGGAACTAAGATTAAGCTTGTAAAGCAATCCTTGTGCATTAAAACCTAGTTTTGGTGTAATATGCAATTTACCCAAAACCTAGGGTTCAACATGCAAATTACCACTTCAATAAGGTCACTAATGTTTCTTGCATCATGTAGATCAAAGAAAATGAGAGGGGCACCTCATTTGAATTAAGTTTGGAGGAGAGAGAATCTTGATATTAAAATAATCAAGATTTAATCCTAATTGAAACCCTAACTCGATTTAGGGCAAAAATGAATGTATTAATTAAAGGGCCTTCAACCAAAATTAAAATGGTGGAATTCAGATGTATTTGTGACCGTCCTTAAGCTTTACAAGGATCGAAACTATCTTAAGTAGGTGAAATTCCACTCACCTTATTATAAAGAAAATAATTTCCACTCAAAAAGACATATTAATATTATAATGGATTAAGGTGCTTATTTTATTTTCCCTTAATCCATGGATAATGGAAGGTAGTTAGGTGGCTTTGAGTTTCCTTTGTATGCAAGCAAACCAAGGAGGAAGAGGTGGTACCATTTTTGGAATTAATTGATTTTTATAAAGACATTTTCTCTTTCATCAATTTCTTATAAAAGAGCCTTTTCCAACCCACTCAAGGGACTTTTTTCGGATTTCCTTTCTTCCACTTGTTTGCAAAACCGACCAAGAAGGCTAAGCACAGAAGGTAGCACGTCCTCAACCTGTTGTTAAGCCTTTGATCTTCGTTCTTCATGATTTCATGGTGAAAATCATAAAACAATACATGATTTCTTCATTTCTTCACTCCATCTTCAACCCTAGCCAATCCTTTTACTCCAAAAGCTTGAGAAACGACCTTGGGAGGTTTCTAGAGCTTCAACCACCATTGGAGACGTGAATCTTGGAGCTTGGGATCAGAATTGAAGGTGGGTTTTATAACTTGAACCCCTTTACATTGTTATTCAACCATTAATCTTGCAATTTCATTGATTCCTTCATTATCTTGATGAATTACTGGTTGAAATTGGTTAATTCATGAAATCAGAGGTACTATGAGCTTCAGGGACGATGGTAGATGATTATGACATCATCTTGGACACTTTTCCAAAGAAATCATGGTCCATTCGGTTTTGAGTTAATTGCTCATGCGGTTTCACCAAACCGTTTGATAGCAAACGGTTTGAAACCGTTTGAAGAGAAAACGGTTTCAAAACCGTTTGAGAGGGTTGACCAAGTGTTGACCGTTTGAGATTCCTGTTCCTAATTATGTTTGGTGATAAACCACCAAATTTATGGATTAATTCCAAAGGAATCATGAGTTGAAGGCCAATCAATTAGGCAAACCCAAATGGGATTAAGTGCTGATTTTCAACTTGATTGATGTGAATTTTTGGGTTGATTATCCCAAACGGTTTCAAAACCATTTGGGGATCACCCAAACGGTCTCAAGACCATTTGGAGGTCACCCAAGACCGTTTGGAGGTCTAGGGTTGAGTATGGTTAAGTGTTTGAAGATCCAAAGATATGGCATGAACCCTAATCGGCTAAGTGCTGAATTTGTAAGTGACTGAGATGATGTTTTGGGTTTATTGACCCAAACGGTTTCAAAACCGTTTGGAGATCACCCAAACAGTATCAAGACCGTTTGGGGATCACCCAATACCATTTGGAGGTCTAAGGTTAAGTATGGTTTCCTATTTGAAGGTCCAAAGTTACCAAGTTACAAAGCAATCAATTGCTGATTTGTTGATCGACTGAATAGACCAAACCTTGATGAAATTTCACTAGAATCCAAGGGTTGGATGAGACAAACGGTCTCAAGACCATTTGGAGCTCATCCAAATGGTCTCAAGACCATTTGGGACCAAATGATCCCAAACCGTTTGGAGACCCATAGTGCAAACGGGTTCAATACCTACTTTGTCTAATCGATTTCAAGTACAACTTGTTCAAATGATTTTCAACCAATTGATGTATGAGAACCAAGATCATTGAGGGTCTAAGTAAGTAACTTTGTGAAGGTCAACATGGTTTATCCATTTGAATATATCATATAATTGAAGGTCCAATATGATGAACCTATTAGATACTCAATGCTATGTGTGAAACCCTAATTAGAGTAATGCTATGTATGAAACCCTAATTAGAGTAATGCTATGTGTGAAACCCTAATTAGAGTAATGCTATGTGTGAAACCCTAATTAGAGTAATGCTATGTGTGAAACCGTAATTAGAGTAATGCTATGTGTGAAACCCTAATTAGAGTAATGCTATGTGTGAAACCCTAATTAGAGTAATGCTATGTGTGAAACCCTAATCTAGAGTAAAATTGAATGTTATCATAATCTAGGGTGATGATGTAACCCTAACTTACTGTCACAATGTAAGAATCCCTAATTTAATGGGAATTGTACATCCTAACCCTAATTTGGGTATGAGGTAAGAGAAACCCTACTTGGATGTGAATAGTAAACCTTAATCCCTAAAATGGGGTAAAGGTGCATGAAACCCTAATACAGGGTAATGTTATGAAACCCTAATATAGGGGAATGTTATGAAACCCTAATACAGGGTAATGTTATGTGAACCCTAATACAGGGTAATGTTATGTGAACCCTAATACAGGGTAATGTTATGTGAACCCTAATACAGGGTAATATTATGTGAACCCTAATACAGGGTAATGCTATGTGAAACCCTAATATAGGGTACTGCTATATGGAACCCAAATACAAGGTGATGCTATGTGAAGTTCTAACACTGAGTAATCCTATGTGAAGCTCAAATATAGACTAATGGGTTATGAATATAATAAGATAACCCTTGTATTGCAAGGTACTGATATGTAATTGCATCTTGATTACTAATCATGAAGATATGATGAGAAGATGAGCATAGCCAGGTATGGGCTATGATGTTCTGTACTATGAAAATGTTCTATAGGTCTTATAAGCTTTCATATGCCCTGTTGCCTATTAAGGGGTAATATGAGGTGATATGAGCTTTGTGAACTATGTGCAATACTTTGTGTATCAAGAATCATAATGTCCTTGTTCAGATGACCTGAAGGTATGAAGTTACTTAATAAGTGGTAACAAGTGTTCTATGATGAGATAAGGGCTTAAATACCCAGATTCTATAATCATAATGATGAATATGTTAAGAAGAGGAATTGTACTTGATGAGTTGAGGGATTGAGATCCCAATACTTTGAGAAAAGAGTGTGGCTACAGGCCATGACTCCACTATGACAATGCCAGGCTCTAGATATATGATCTAAGCCTGAAGAGAGTTAATGTTGTGATAATGATTCTGTAGTGGATAAATGTTATACATGTTCTTCATATTCCTTAATGGATATGTGATATGTTGCTCTTTCAAGTTATATATGCAATGTTGAATAAGATTAATATTCCAATCTGTTAGACATTGAAGTAACTGTTGTCAAACAAATATGATTCCTCTTTTCATAAATATCTTCTTAAGCTGCAATAATAATGTTACTGGCGGAGAGTTATATCTCTCACTGGGGCAATTTACAATTGCCTCACCCCCATGGGAACTACATTTTTAGGTGGACGCGGATGAGGAGGCAGGAATCCTTCAGTAGGTGAAGGACAGTAGCAGCAGCAGGAACAGCAGTGAAGTCTCAGGTGGAGACACTGGTTGTTATGCCTTGTATAGATGTATATAGAATCCTATGTGTCGTCTTTGTACTCTCAGGTCCTTGGAGTAGTAGTTAATGTTTTTGAGATTTTGGCTCAGTGCCTCGAGGTTTCCATATTGCCTGTGTTTAGCTTAGCAGGACAGCTGATGCTTGTAATTCACAAAAAGAGATGATACAAGATATGTACTTTTGAAAAACAGAATGTAAATGTGTTACTTTTGTTCTATGTGAGAAAGTTTTTACTTGATGGACCTCTTGATAAAAAGGTTTTAATTTTTAGTGATTTTTGGTAATCCGCTACATAATGAACGCTTCCGCATTAGTTAATTATGTTTTCATGTTCCATAAAGAAATACTTGGGTACATGCCTTCCATACAGCTTGGTAAGCTTGATGATATGAATAGCTTTGCTATATAGACTGTTCTTACTCTACGCTTTATCAGTCATCTGATGTTGTTTCTTTATGCTTTCTTGGTTTTATGGTTTCGGAGGGGAGTTATGTTTATCACTGGGACTGTGTGTCTCACCCCACTGGTTTATAACCTTTTTAGGTGTTCGAGCTAGACGTGGTGGTGGTCACGGGATTGCGGTCGAGCAGCAAGATGAGCAGTAGAAGGCAAGAGATGGACATGCTGTTGTTTTGGTTGTTTTGTAGTAGAGTCTTAGAGTCATCCCTGTACTCTCAGGTCCTTGGAGGCGTTTTGACATTGTTTCACGATGTATAGATGTTGAAGCTTTGTCTATCCTGTTGCTGGCCGGATGTGGGTTGTTATGTACATATAACAGGTGATGAACTCATGTGGTGGTTAGACATTTGATCTCCTAAGATGTGGACATGTGTCTAGCTTGTAAATGTTTTTATATAACTTGTTTCCTTGCAGGATAAGGACCTAAATGTAATAGTTTCTTGGTTTATCCGCTTTCTACAATCGGTTTTAATTAACCCGTGTTTTTGATAATATGTGGTTTATGTTGTTTTTCGCACGTTTTCGCGTAACACCTCGTTGTTTGTGTGATAGCGGGATGTGTTTCCACAAGATTTGGTATCAGAGCTCTATGTTCGCTGAGTCTACAGGGATTTAGGACTAGGTTGTGTCTGTTCTTGTGAGTTTTCTAGATTTTCTTACAATCATCTTCTGCCCTCAGTGGAAGAAAAAGTCAAGATGTCTGGAAACCATGAAGAACATGCTGCCGAGAACAACGATGATGCATTTGTTGATGGAGCTATAGGGCAGGCACATGGAGATCGGGTGCTTGAGGTCCCCCAACCTGACCCAGCCATTCTCGAAAACCCTGCCTATCAACAGCTTATGGGGTAGATGATGGCTACGATGAATCTCATGGTAGAAAGGTTGCCAGTGCCTCCACCGAGACCAAAGGCTCCCCATGGTGAAACATCGGGTATTGGGAAGACCTTCGAGCGGCTTCGTCGAGTTGGAGCTTCAGACTATGTTGGAACGGCTGATCCAGCAGATGTAGATCTGTGGCTGACAAGTCTTGAGAAGGCTTTCCAGATCCTCGACATCCCCAAAGCATACAAAGTAAAGCACGCTGTCTACCTTCTAAAGAATAGTGTTGGTCACTGGTGGACCATCGAGGAGGAGAAGTGACCTGGTGAGGTGATCGGTTGGGAGGTTTTTCGGCGTGAGTTCGTCAGCAGATACTTTTCGAAGACGTATCTGGATGAGAAGATCAGCTAGTTTGAGCGCCTGCACCAAGGAACGATGAATATCACCGAGTATGAAGCCAAGTTCATGGATCTGTTGAGGTTTTGTCCTCACATGGCAGCAGCAAATGAAGAGTGAATCAGACATTTTGAGAAAGGCCTGAGTGCTGAGTTGACAACACCTGCTTCTGCGTTGGAGAATCGAGAGCGGTTTGCTACGTTTGTGGAATCTGTCCGAAGGATCGAACGGTCAGTCAGGGAGAAAAGAGAATCCATGTCTAACAAGAGGCCTGCTAAGTTCCAGGGACATAGGTTTGGTGGCTTCAAGAAGCCGAGGTTTTCAGCACCTTCCGTGATGAGAGGTTCCAGTGCACCGTCGCAGTGGTCTTCGAGTAAGGGAAGAGGTTATGTTTCTTCACCATCAAAAGCACATAGTACAGCTTCAGTGGCAGTGACAGGGCCATCTAGGCCACGGTTTGAAGTTAAGGCATGCTATATCTGCGGTCAGACAGGGCATTTCAAGTCAAATTGCCCAAGAAAAGATGTTGAAGTAACGCAACAACTGAGGCAGAATCAACAAGGGTCAGATAGACTGCAGCCCAGTAGTAGCAGAGGGCGAGGATGCGGTCAAGCGTCGCAAGAGGGATCGTCTTCTCAAGGAAGCAGAGGACGTGGACAGCAAGCAACGGCTCAATTCTATGTTATGAGTCAGCCAGAGGCGATAGTCAACCCACGAGTGGTGATAGGTCATATGGAGTTATTTCATTCTGATATGTCTTCTTCTTGTTTTATATCTGTTCTGGTTGACCCGGGTGCTACACACTCTTTTATCGCCTATAGTATGCTTGAAAACTATCATTTACCTGTTAGTTGTAAGAAAGATAGTTTGTTGTTAGAAACCCGTCTTGATGGTTCCCCGATGCTTCGAGAAGAGTGTCCATCTTGTGTCTTATCTTTTTCGGGACACAGTATACAAGTGGATCTTATACCACTTAATATGCATGGTTTTGATGTGATCCTTGGGATGGATACCTTAGAGAAGTATAAGGTTGTTTTGGACTGTGGATCCAAGTAGGCTGTGTTTGATGATGATGGAGAGAAGTAGATCTTCCAAGGAGATAGGAAGATTCTTCCGACGTGTCTAGTATCGGCTATGGTGGCAGAAAAGTTGTTATGACAAGGATGTAAGGCGTTCTTAGCTCACGTGATGGATACCAAGGCGAAAGGTCCTAGCCTTGAGGAGGTGTCGGTTGTCCGAGAGTTTGCGGATGTGTTTCCCGATGAGTTCCCCGGTGTTCTTCCACCCCGAGAGATTGATTTCGAGATCAATCTGGTTCCAGGAACGCAACCAGTTGCGCAAACACCGTATAGGATGGCTCCAGTAGAGATGGTTGAACTTAAGAATCAGTTGCAAGAGCTGTTGGAGAAAGGTTTCATCTGACCGAGTACGTCACCTTGGGGTGCTCCAGTGTTGTTCGTTAAGAAGAAGGGCGGGTCGATGCGGTTGTGTATAGATTACCGGCAGTTGAACAAGGTCACGATCAAGAACAAGTACCCATTTCTGAGGATAGATGATATGTTTGATCAGTTGTGTGGTGCTATAGTGTTTTCAAAGATCGATATACAGTCCGGATATCATCAATTGAGGATTAAGGTGGATGACATACCAAAGTCAGCTTTTAGGATGAGGTATGGTCACTTTGAGTTTGTGGTTATGCCGTTTGGGCTAACCAATGTGCCTACTGCTTTCATGGATTTGATGAACAGAGTGTTCCGTCTGTTCCTAGATCAGTTTGTTGTAGTCTTTATATATGACATCTTGATCTATAGTCAGGATAGTCAGAAGCATGTACAACATCTCCGACTAGCATTGACTCTTCTTCGCCAACATCAGTTGTATGCCAAGTTTAGTAAGTGTGAATTTTGGTTGGAAGAAGTAACTTTCTTGGGTCATGTGATATCTGCAGAAGGAGTCAAAGTGGATCTAAAAAAGGTGGAGTCCATTGCAGAATGGAAATAGCCGAAGACGCCGACATAAGTTCGTAGTTTCCTGGGTTTAGCAGGATACTATCGGAGGTTTATCAAGGACTTCAGTGCGATTGCATTGCCAATGACAAAGTTGACTAGAAAGGATGTACCTTTTGTCTAGGATGACCGTTGTCAGCAAGCTTTCCAAAGTTTGAAGGAAAAGCTGACTAGTGCTCCAGTGTTAGTCCTACCAGAGCCTGGGAAGGGCTATGTTGTTTTCTGCGATGCTTCCAAGAAAGGTTTAGGTTGTGTGCTGATGCAGGAAGATCATGTGGTTTCTTTTGCTTCACAACAGCTTAAGAAACACGAGGAGAACTATCCGACTCATGACTTGGAGTTGGCAGCAGTGGTTCATGCGTTAAAGATTTGGAGACACTATCTTAACGGGGAGGTATGCCAAATCTTTATAGATCATAAGAATCTGAAGTACATCTTTTCACAGAATGAGCTAAACATGCGACAGCACTGATGGATGGAGTTAATCAATGATTATGACTGCACCATTGAGTATCATCCTGGTAAGGAGAATGTGGTAGCTGATGCGCTTAGTCGAAAGTCTTCTTCTTTTCCTTCAAAGAAGGCACAGTTGAGTTCCTTGGTATGCCATAGACGGAATATGTTTGTTTTCCTACGACAAATGAATGTGTAGATGGAAGTTTCCTTATTAGCAGGACTTTTAGCTCATATGCAAGTCAAGCCTACGCTGAGACAGCAGATCAAAGATGCACAGCAAACATATGATACATTACAATTAATCAGATCAGAGTTTGGCAGCAAAAAGTGTGATGGGTTCCATGAGTCCGACGATGGACTAGTTTGCTATCATGATAGGATGGTGGTTCCCGATGCTGATGATCTGAGGAAGATAGTACTCAAAGAAGCACACATGTCGATGTATTCTATGCATCCAGGAGTCACCAAGATGTATCATAATCTGAAGGACTTGTATTGGTGGCTCGGCTTGAAGAAAGATGTAGCTGAGTTTGTGGCTAGATGTGCGGTATGTCAGCAAGTCAAGGATGAACATCAGAAGCTGGCAGGTACGTTGCAACCCCTGTCGATACCGCAGTGGAAATTGGATCATATAACCATGGATTTCGTAGTTGGTCTACCCAGGACAACTAGGAATCATGATTCCATTTGGGTAATAGTGGACAGACTGACGAAGTCTGCCCATTTCATACCTGTGAAGACAACATATACATCCGAGAAGCTCGCTCGAGTATATGTGGATGAGATTGTGTGTTTGCACGGTGTGCCAGCGACGATAGTTTCTGACAGAGGTCCTCAGTTCACGAGTCATTTCTGGGAAAAGTTGCACAAAGCGTTGGGAATGCAGCTGAGTTTCAACACCGCTTTCCATCCACAGACAGACGGACAGCCTGAGAGGACTATTCAGACTTTGGAAGATCTTCTCCGTGCTTGTGTTTTATAGTTCCTAGGAAGTTGGGACGTACATCTCAGTCTGATAGAGTTCGCCTACAACAATAGTTATCAGTGGAGCATTGACATGGCTCCTTATGAGGCCTTATATGGCAGGAAGTGCATATCTCTGTTGTATTGGTATGAGTCTGGTGAATATCAGCACTTGGGTCCTGATTTAGTACAGCAGACAACAGAAAATATCAAGGTGATACAGCAACAGTTGAAAGCAGCACAGGATAGGCAGAAGTCTTATGTAGACAATCGTCTACGGCCTTTGGAGTTCCAGGTAGGAGACAAAGTGTATCTTAAAGTCTAGCCATGGAAAGGTGTGCTAAGGTTTGGCCGGAAGGGTAAGCTAGCGCCCAGATATATGGGGCCATACCCTGTCATAGCACGTATGGGTAAGGTAGCTTACGAGTTAGAGCTACCGCCAGAGTTGCACAGGTTACACCCAGTGTTCCATGTTAGTATGCTGAAGAAAAGGCATCTGGATATAGGAACAGTGATACAGTCGGTAGAAGTTGAGCTTGATGAAGATGTGACCTACGAGGAAGGTCCGGTGATGATCCTTGACAGAAGAGTTAAGAAGCTGAAGAGGAAGGACTTGGTTCTTATGAAGGTTCTTTGGCATCATCGTGGCGTTGAGGAAGCCACGTGGGAGCTTGAGGAAGAGATGAGGAGGAAGTATCCCTTGCTTTTCTCTTCAGATTTCAAGGATGAAATCCCTTTGTAGAGGGTTATAGCTTGTAAGGACCCTGACCTCCGTTTAGGGCTTATCCTATTTGTTTTGCTTAACCCTAATGCTTAGCTGCTTGCTAATCACCTTTGAGGGTGATTAGGGTTTGTTGGTGCTTTGTTGAGAGCTGGAGGTGCTACTTGCAATTAACCCAAGTCTAGGGTTTTTGGGCAAGTTTGCCACCTTGTGAGGTGTTCCTCCCTCTCCTTGCTTCCTCTAGTGTTGAGAGGAAGGGTTGGGCTCATTGCTTGAGTTCCTTTAGGCTTGGATGAGCCTTGGTGGGCCTTGTTGTGCCTTGCTTTTTCCTTGTTGGACCTTATGTCGGGCAAGTGTGCTTGTGTCGGCCTGGGTGTTTCGGCCATGCTTGTGTCGGCCTGGGTGTGTCGCCCAGGGTGTGTGTCGGCCATGGTGTGGAGGTGTGTCACCCATGGACGCTTTGACCCCCTTTGACCTCGTTTGTGTCACCACTAGTGGACACTTGGTGCTTGATGCTTGCATGTGGCAATGGCATTGGACATGTGTTTAAGATATGTTAGAGTGGTGGCATTGCTCATGGACAAGTGTCCCTAGGTGGGTGACACCTTGCCTTGTCTTACCTTGGTTTCTCCTCCATCCTCTTCTATATATGTGTTCCCTTTCTATTGCTAAGGATCCCTTTAGTTCCTTAGTCTCCCTCTCCCTTGGTGCACGACACGCTCTTCTTTTACAAGCTTGGTGGTCGATCCTTCTTCTTGGAGTCTCCTTCTTCCTCTAGTGGTGGCCGAACCCTAGAGTGCCTTGCTCTTCCTCTGGTAGTGGTGCTTGGAATCTTGGTGCTAGGATCTTGGAGCTTACTTAAGGCGGGTTACATAACTCCTAACCCTAACTATACTACCTCTTCTATGTTCTTGTATGTTCATTGTGATCATATCGGCTATGTATGTTGTTAGTTGAGTTTCTTGCCTAGTTATTTCTTGTTGGCCGAGCTATGTTCTAGGGTTTTCTTGTTGAGCAACACCCCTCTCCCTCCTTGGTCTAGAGAAGTGAGCTTGAACTCTAGTAATATGAGCAATACTCCTCTCTCGTTTAAGTTGAGAGGTGAGCTTGTATTCTAGTTGCTTGAGCAACACCCTTCTCTCACCATGGATTCAAGAGGTGAGCTTTGTGGTGGTTGTAGACCTTTGTTAGGGTTGATCTTTGTGTTGCCCGATTGGTGATAAGAAGTTGTGTAAGACCCCTCTCTCTTGGTTGTTGAGAGGTTAGCCATCTTCTTGATCCATTAGGGTTTGGTGCCCTTGTGCTTGAGGTTGATGATGACCTTGTGGAGTTGCATCTTGCACGATAGGGTCTTGAGGTGATGTTGTCTGATACCCCTCTTGACCTAGAGCCTTGGACGTCATGTTGTTGTGGCTGTGTTGGGCGATGCACCCTGGTCCTTGACCTTTTGTATGTCGGGCATCACACTATGTTGACTACCCTACCCGATATGCTTAGCCTTGTTTGGTGGTAGGTGTTACACCCGGTTGAGTATCCTGCCCGGCACGCCTAGCTCAGGTGGTTGCTTAGTGCTGTTACACCTTGAGCGATAGGGGGCGTTGTGGGATGAAATTGTGACGGGCGTCACACCTCTGTTGTTGCCCTGTGTGATGGCCGATAGATCATGGCTAGGTTGGTTGAAACGACAGGTTGAGTTACACCCTTGGGCGTTATGCCTTGTCGAGTGGTACTGCTCGATACATCTTGTACACGTTATACACCTATACACGACGCGTTGTTGCACGATATGCCTCTTTGGCTGAGCTGCACGCCTTGGTTGCCTGATACATGTGGTTGCACAACACATGTTGCACGATACATATAGGTGCATGTCACCTAGGGTTGCCCTTTACATCTCGAGATGATAGTCGACACCCTTGCTTAGTGTTTGGCCGATATATGGCTGGTTGGCTTGACCATTTTGGGGTTGTGGTGGTTAGGCGGTATGAGAAAGTACCCTGCCTGATACTACCTTTAGTGAGGGTGCCCTACCCGGCACACTTCTGGTGAGGGTAGTGGGCACCTCTAGTGAGGGTTTTGTTCCTTTGGAAAACTTATATGCTAGCTTTTTCTCATATAATCATGCTTGATTTATGATAGTGATCCCTGACATACTTGATAGTTGATATAATGGATCACATCTATGTAGCTTGACATGGTAGTACCTGTGTTTATGATCATCTGGAACTATATGTATAATGTTGAATAAATGGTAAGCATATAAGATGCTTTGTTTAATGATATGACCTATGCTTATGATCACAGGTTGAGGCATGAATGATAAATGTCACCCTATGTTGATAATATGATCTTTCTGTTAACCCATGATGCTTGTGCATACTAACCATGCCAGATGTGTTTTGGTCTGAGGACCTGAGTTTGGCTAAAATGCTTTGTTGAGGTGTTATCCTCTGATGATGTGTTTGGGATTGCTATCCCATGATGATGATGTAAGCCTTGTGAGACAGTGGCACTATGTGATGAGGGATTGAGATCCCATGACAATATGATGGTCCCTGAGATGGATCTTGATGATTGGCAAGAGACCAAGTGATGACATGTAATGTTGGATCCTTGTGATGGATCGGGATGATGTTGATGATAGTAAAAGCACGATATTGAGTTTCATGTTGTTTATTCTTGTTATAGTTTACAGGTTATATAACTTGGTTGAATCTTGCAATCCACTTAAAAGATACTAACTAATCACAGTGGAACATATCATGTAGTTTGCCCTGGCCATAGATCCATCATCGTCAGGAGGTGGTGATAGTGAAACGGGTTCTCCTGCGGGTTAACCCGGAGTGCATATTGTTGAGTATGTGAGGTTTCTCCTATCCTAAAGTGAGGTGGTAAGAGTGCAACTTCGGTTGTAGACTCCAGAGTGCGGATTCAGGCCCGTAGCTCAATATGTTAAGAGCATGGTGAACAGGCCATGGGCTCAGAATATGTGATATGGGAGCATGAATGCGTTCATGGATCAGAGCATGGTGAACAGGCCCGTGGCTCAGTTTCACTAGCGCTGATACCTGTACCGAGGCAGGCTAGGCAGAGGGTAGCCTGACCCTGTGGCTGAGGCCACTTAAGCATGAGATTGTGGTCCTGCTTGTGTTGTACTCGTACACTGACCACGAGGTGGGAGGTCGTGGAGTCCGGCTCTTCCATTGACCTTGTATGGCACCGACTTGGGTTTCGCAACTGAAGGTTGGATTTGAGCGATACGGCTCACTTCCTCAGGGCATAATAATATGTAATCCAGCCGAATAGTATTTACTGCTTAATGCAAAACATGGAACATGGTTTGAGGCCTTGTTTGTGTAGTTAATCTTGTATACTTGCAGTTACTTATACGTTCCTTATGTTACCTGGTAAGATCTTATAAATCATATCTTGTTAATCATGTTCCATAAAGAAATACTTGGGCACATGCCTTCCATACAGCTTGGTAAGCTTGATGATATGAATAGCTTTGCTATATAGACTGTTCTTACTCTACGCTTTATCAGTCATCTACTATTGTTGCTTTATTCTTTCTTGGTTTTATGGTTTCGGCGGGAAGTTATGTTTCTCGCTGGGACTGTGTGTCTCACCCCACCGGTTTATAACCTTTTTAGGTGTTCGCGCTAGACGTGGTGGTGGTCGCGGGGTTGCGGTCGAGCAGCAAGATGAGCAGTAGAAGGCAAGAGATGGACATACTGCTGTTTTGGTTGTTTTGTAGTAGAGTCTTAGAGTCATCCCTGTACTCTCAGGTCCTTGGAGGCATTTTTACATTGTTTCACGATGTACAGCTGTTGAAGCTTTGTATATCGTGTTGCTGGCCGGATGTGGGCCGTTATGTGCATATAACAGGTGATGAACTCATGTGGTGGTTAGACAGCTGATCTTCTAAGCTGTGGACACGTGTCCAGCTTGTAAATGTTTTATATAACTTGTTTCCTTGCAGGATAAGGACCTATATGTAATAGTTTCTTGGTATATCTGCTTTCTGCAATCGGTTTTAATTAACCTGTGTTTTTGATAATATGTGGTTTATGTTGTTTTCTGCACGTTTTCGCGTAACACCTCGTTGTCTGTGTGATAGCGGGATGTGTTGCCACACATGGCAAGGATGATAGAGATTGAACAAGCACAAGTAATGCAATCCATGTGTAGTGGTTCCAAACTCCAAACTAGGAGATGTACTTCCACTGCCTAGAGAGGTCAACCTGTAGGATTTTTCAACCATGTCTCACTCCCTATATTCCATTATAAGAGTTATAGCATATGACCTTCCTTTTCTGGGACAAGGATACATGGCACTCCCTTTGAGGACAAGGGAGCCAATAACCTTACAAAGGACTTGTCTAAATATTACCAACAGTCTTCTATCTTACTAAGGACTTACCCACTTTTACAACGAGTCTTCCGCCTTCTCCAAGGACTTACCAATCTTGAAACAAGTCTGCCGCCTTCAAGGATTTACCCACTCTTGACTTGGAACTTCAACCTTTGAGTTCACCTTCAAAAAGAAGACACTTTCACCAAGGGACTCCTTCCTTTCATATTCTTCATCTCTCTTATCCAAGAGAGAGAACCTTCATCTTCATGGTAGTAAGAGAGATTGGGAGGTGGAGGAAGTGAGAGCCTAACAAGATAGACATGTAGGACTAGCTCTCTTACAAATCTCCTACTCTCTCTAATGGATGTAGCAAGTGATTGATCTTAGTAGAGTGGATGGAGGCTCTTGAAGACACTCAATTATAATATAGGTACTTTCATAGTGCTTGCCTAACTATGGGTGAATCCCAAGGGGTCATATATATAGTTGAGGTTGCTTACTAGCCAATAGAGACATTTAGGAACGCATTCTAGCTGTTTAGGCTGCTGCAAAATATGTTTTTTGAGTTTTTCAACACTCCAACAGTTAAAAATACTTTTTTCTACACATTCAGTATATTGTTTTTAGTTGACTTTCAATAAAGGCAACCTGACCGATGGTACTATGGGACAAAGCAATATTGAGTTTTCGATCAATTTTATCTTAGATGAAACTCAGCCGACGTCTTAAAATTGACTTGCATGTGCAGGGGTGTTGGTCAAATTTGCCCTGGGGAAACTTGACCGATCCTGGTAGTTACCAAGACCCACATAGGGTTTTTGGTTGAGTTCATGTAAGTGAAACTTAGCTGATAAAAGTACATCTGATGAATTTTGAAAAGTGTCAGAAAAGTGCTTAAATGTTCATTTTATGTACTCTTGATTTTTTTAATCTTAATTACAAGTCATACAATCATTACACATGATTCTAATTGAGTTAAGGCCTTTTCCACAAAAGTGCACTTGTATTGATTTTTGACTTGTCTTTCTCCAAATTAGGATGTGCAAGTTTAGGCATTTTGAGTGTGTCTATACCTAATATGAAATCACTTAAGTAGGATCATTACACAAATGAGTGGAATGGTTAGTCATCATAAAAAAAAAGGGTTTAGTTAATTAACAATGTTTTAGTGAATTTATTCTTAAGTCAACATTCTCCCCCTTTTTGAAGATGACAAACCATTCTATAAACGTATTGAAAGCATTTAAGTAAAATCCTACCTTTGGAGAAACCTAGGGGTTTCAATATAATGGAGTTCATAAGCTCCCCCTCAATTGATGCTCATGGAGTTATCATACTCCCCCTCAATCGATGTTTATTCTCCTACATGGTTAGCTTTCATAACATTCATAGAAACTATGTCTTCTACTCTTATATGTCTTCTAAATATGTGTTCTCCCCTTTACATAAGACATGTCTTCTCCCCCTTTGCAATTTCAAAAAGTGAGGGGTTGAAGAGCTAAAACACAACTTGTTAGATAAAGGGAGTGTCCAAGATCAAAAACTAAGGGCTTGTCCAAGCATATATATAAAGCAAATTAAGAGATGCACAAGAACAACCCTTGATGCAGTTCTAGAAAATAATCATGATAAGTATATGCACATAAGTAACCCAAGATAGTTGATATACAAGTCAAAGAACAAGCTTGAGTATGTATGAAACAAGATACAAGCATAACATATAATTGGATACCAAAAGATGTAGACAGCTAGAATTACATGTAGATAGACTACTAGTAGATTATATCATAAGTTAGGACTACTAGTAGGATCCAGGTCATAGAAAAAGATTCACAAGTTAAAGAACAAGCTATGAGTAGATATAAAGAATATAGAAACAAAGAGATAAGCAATTTTAGAAGCATGAAAGGATATTACTCACTAGCAAATATACATCATTACCCAAAGATGATTATACTAAGAAACCCAAGGTTGTATCGAAATAGGATATACAACTATATATATGTAGCAAATTAGAGCACAAAGGAAGCAATTTAAGATACAACTAAAAGATCCAAAGATATCATCATCAAAACATGCATAACAACTCAAAATAAGTAATTGCAGGATGTAGATATACCAATTTAAATCAATTAGAGAGATAGAGATATATGCAAGATAGGAAAATTAAAGCATGGCAATATGCATATCATAAAACTAGCAAAGGGAGTGCCATAAAATAAGGCTAGTGGTTGAGGAAGTCTAGTTGAGAGGGAAATTCCCATCCAAAAAGCCATTTGTATATTCTATACACAATGTTGTCGGCCGAGTTTCTGGGTTGAACTTTTCAGTCGACAACAACTATTGGCAACAACCATTGGAGCTTGTCATTCAAGTTTCTTCCAAGACAAACTCGGCTGACAACGGATGCTGTCAAAAAGCACATATATTTCAAAAACACATATCTAGAGGCATGATAAAAATATAAACCATAAATAAACATGTATAAGCAAGTAAAGCACTATGTAAGCATCGGGGATAGTTTTTGAGCAAGAAAGTAATGAGAATTATAATATACCAAATTTGACTCAAAAACCATATGTGTAATGCATACAAACTTGGTAAAAACAAGCTATGATTGGATATGAGAAAGGATATCATTACCTCTATTCTTACCACTTCTTTTCCACTTGTTGACACCCCTTACACATTTCACCTTTCTTCTTTTATGTGGTTGAGAAACCATTTTGCAAACAAATAGATCATGTCAATCCATTTGCAAGTGACCTACAACATGAAAGATGAAATAGTCCCCAATCATAATTTTGGGCCTGGAGGGGTTAGCTTAGGAGCTCGTCCAGATTACTCTTGGGTCCTTTTCTAAAAGGTAAATATGTAGCATAATGTCTGATATCATTGCAATGACTATCATGATCTCATATCCTTGGAACAAGATGATTCTTCATAGAAAATTCAAGGTTCTTTGTCTTGTTGTTCCTTTAGATACTATCAAGTCCAATGTCATCTCTACCCATTTGTTCAGTAGCATGATCTAGGATTTGATTAAGATTATTCTTATCATCAAAGAATCTTTGCATAAAGGAAGTCAAAACTATGATTATCATGAATAAGAGAAGTAATAGTAGAAGATAATTTATTGATATCATATATAGCATCCAAGAGATTGGTTTCTAAGTAAAGAACTTTTGTCATATAAGAATCATTTTCAATATGAATAGAAACAACATTATTCTCTCTACTAATAGAACTAGAATAAGATTCAAGGACATTGATTGTAACAAGCAAGTAAGCATTTTCTTTTTCAAGCATAGCAGTCTTGGAAAGATAAACACTATTTTCAGATTCTATTCCTTGCAACACAAAATCTTTGTCCTCATTTTTAGTTCTAAGAACCATCGATATCAAGCATGAGAGAAGTCACAATAGTATGCTCTTCATTAGAACTAGGCATAAGAGGTTGAGACTCTAGAAATTTAATCTTATCAAGCAAGTTAGGATTTTCAAGTTTAAGAGAGTCTACTTGACTAAGATAGGCATTGTTTTCAATCTCAACATTATTGAATTTCAATTCAAGTTCTAGAAAAGACTTTTTGAGATTATCAACGTCATTTTGCAAACAAATTTTAGCATGTGCAAGATCATCTTTTTCTTCATGCAAAGTATTAACAATTCTAGCAAGTTTTTTATTTTTCTTTTTAGTAGATTTAAGAGAGGAGCGAGTAGCATGAATAATTGCAATGAAATTTTAAATCTTCATTTGAACTTGCCATTAGAGAAAAGTGGCATTCTCCGTATTCACTAGATCTTGAC
The DNA here is from genome assembly GCA_963693085.1 of Alisma plantago-aquatica. Classification (NCBI taxonomy): domain Eukaryota; kingdom Viridiplantae; phylum Streptophyta; class Magnoliopsida; order Alismatales; family Alismataceae; genus Alisma; species Alisma plantago-aquatica. Next base: position 91,897,050 of record OY856409.1, read on the forward strand.
CTAGACCCTCCACTAGAATATTGATAACACCCTTTTTGGGGTTATTTATGGCCTATATTTTGTTGTCAAAACTGCCCTCTAAACTGTTTTTCCTTTCAATTTTGCTATGTTTTGAACAAAACTAAACTGCGCTACGCTCTAACCAATTTTTGCATCCTGTTACAAAGTTTTTCCTTGTCTTTCCACCAAAAAGGCCCATCCTGTACCATGAACGGTGTTTATCTGCATCGGCCCTCCTACCAGTCGCCCAACACACTTATTACCCGTCGTAGCTGCCGCGCGACACGGGTGTGTCGCGCAAGAAGACCCCGCCGGGCGATACGCCGCTTACCCGACAGGGAGCTGTACCCGCCACGAATACTCTCCCGATGTAGCGTGTCACGCGATACGAGCCACCCACCGGCAAGCGCCCACCCGTAACGAGTACCCGACACGTTTGTAACCCGGCACCCGCTGTGTCGGGTGACACACATGTCGATCATCCCCGAATCCGCCCTAATGGAGCTGATGGAGGACACGTGGCGTGCAGAGAACCGCAACTTCTTCAAACCGCTGCCTATAAATAGCAGCTACAGGACTCTGATGGGACGGGTCAGAACCCTAGTGAAAGCTAACTTTGGAAAGCTTCAGGAGCTAGTGTGACGCGTTCTAAGGGCGTACTGGGCGATACTAGGTGAGCACACCCCCTGCCCGAGAGGGGTGGGAGTGGTTCACTTAGAACCTGTCCCGGTAGCCGTAGCAGCCCAATACGACCAAGACGGCCACCCGTTGTGCCGGGTTCCTAGATGGGCTCTTGCCCGAGAAGGCTCGCCCCTACACCTGATACAAGGAACTCGAAAACCTAAGCTACCTTTAACGTGACACGATACTAAGCTCGATACGGATTTCCCATTACGGCGTGTTGCCCGAGAGGGTGGTACCCCGATACGGCTGTATCGGGTAGTGAGCCTTGGCCACTATGCCTGCCCGTCACTGCCTGTCACCCGACAGGGGTCTAGCCGCCCGACACGGGCATGTCAGTCAGAGCTCCCGCACGGTATCAGGTTAGAGACACCTTAGGGGTCTTCTGTTGTATATCGCCCTCCTATATCAAGGAGGCGATACCTATCTTCCCTTTTACTGTCATTTACTTTCATTTATTACGCAATGTAACTAAACCCTTTTATATGATGCTCATGCTAATTGAATTAATGGAGTTTTAATACCTATTACTCTGTGTTTGGTCCCTTTTTGTTGGATGATTTCTTTTTAGTATCTGAACTCTAGCTTGTATGCTTGGATCATGTTTTGACTAGCTATTGAATCGTGTTTCCCGTTTCAACTCCCTCGAGAGAGGTGTTGTAACTCTAGCGTTTGGTCCGATCAGGGAGTACGAGAGTACCTAGGGTCGGAGTTGCTTCAGTTATCTTTCCACTCCAACCCAAGTCCACCACCTTTGAGAGAGGGTGTTGGTGCTTAGTTTGAGGTACCCTCTTTGAGAGAAGGGGTACTGGATGTTTTCTGATGCCGCTTGTTATGCCTAAGTTTTCTTCCTTTGTTCCTTACCTAGGCAATAGTGTTATCTCCTCAGGTTTCATTGCCAAAACCTTAAATCTTCCTTGTAACTCCAGTTGGAGTAGGGGTGTAAACGGTGCAGGTACGGTGCGGGTCTAACCATACCCATACCCATACCCATCTAATTTAGCGGGTCTGGTTCCGGTTCTAGACCCGAATAATACAAAACATGGACCCGCACCATACCTGTACCCGCAATAATAGCAGGTATGCGGTGCAGGTATGCGGGTAAGCGGTTCTATAAAACATCATATTATTTATATAAGAGAAATGACTATGTTATGTATATTTAATACAACAAGATATTGTTATCATATAGTACATCAACATGTAATAATTATATTAGACAATGCTACATTCTATACAATAACATTAATTGAGTAATTGTTTACATATTTGCAATCATGATCATAGCATTTAATTTATGTAGAACGTAATGTAAATTATTAGACATTTTGATTTAAGTTTACATATGATGTTCATTATTGAAACTAGAATAGTTAATTCTTAATTATATGACTAGTCTCAACCTTATTGTGGTTAGAGTAAGATATAATCTCAAGAATTATATAAGTTAGACTAGTAAAGTATGATATATATAACATATTATTTTAGTAGTTACTTATGTATAGTGGGTACACGGGTCTAGCGAGTCTGGGTCCAAGCATACCCATTATTGGACCCGCTTATATGCGGGTCCAAGGGTATACGGGTCCAAGGGTATGCGGGTATACAAAATTAGACCCGTGACGGGTTTTTTAAGAGTCCAGATTTGCGGGTTTGCGGGTCTACCTGTACCCATTTACAGCCCTAAGTTGGAGATAGCTTTTTCTTTATAATGCCTTCTTGTAGCATTTTGCTCCCTTTTATTATGTTGTTTACTGTTCTTAATCTACCATTCCCTTGGGAACATTTTCTTACCCGTCTTTTACCGGAGTGTAGTGTGTTGATTCCGCGTTCTTAGCACGACCACCCTTGTCCCTGTGGTTCGACCTCGATCGCTACTTCAGACCCCGTTATCGTTGCGGGGGCCTAAGAGTCGGGTTATTTAAAAGTCTGACTACTTCGAATCCGCTCCTTTTGGATGCACGATTTAGGCCGGTCAAATATTCACTTGAGCTTTAGTTGGAGGAGTCACTAGAGCTTTTGTGCTATTTCTCCTTCTTCTTGTGCTTCTCTCCCTTTCTCTTATGATGATGGGCCTTTTTGCCTTGTGGTCAATCATCCTTGAAGTGACCCTTCTTTCCAAATTTGAAGTAATGAGTGGAGGAAGAAGACTTGCCTTTGTGAAGTCTATCTTTGGAGTACATAACATCTTCTTCAACTTGAGAGGATGGAGAAGCTTGACCAACAATAGCTTCAATTTGGGCTTTTATTTCAGCCTTCTTTCTTCATTCTGTTGATTTCTTTCTCTTCTTCTCTTCTTCTTCCTCTTGCTTATCAAGTTTAACTTTATTGGCTTGTAGATTCCCTATGAGATCGTCAAGAGACTTTGCTTCTTCAATGGAAGTCACCTTTGATTCTCACCATTTAGGAAGAGACCTAAGGATCTTTGATTTTAGCTTTCCTCTATCCATAAGATAACCTAGGATGACAAGACCATTTATAATAGTGTTGAGTCTAGAGTACATTTCAGCCACCTTTTCCTTCTTTCCCATCTTGAAGTTCTTAAGGAGGCCATTGAGCACATAGACTCTACTTTCCTTCACTTGCTTTGTCCCCTCATAAGTGACACATAGATTTCTCCATACCACATAGGCCGTCCCTGTGAAAGACTGGATCATGGCTTAATTTTGAGGACAAAATTTCATTTAAGGTGTGTAGGATGTGATGGAGTGACCTCTTCATCTTCATGCCTAATCAATTAATAATTCAAACATGGGTTAGAGATTGGAATAATCAAATATAAGGCCATATGTATATGTGGTGAAGATACTACCTTGCCTTGTTTTATGTGTTTATGAGACTCATTATGAAGATAGAAGATTACATGGTTTAGTATGATAAAAAAACAATCCTATAAGTGTGTCATGATCATAACAAAGTATATTTTCTATTTTGATGGAGTTTGAATATCTTTTGATATGAATATGAGATATAATATCCCTAAGTATGTGAATTCTTGAATGAGATGGTCGAATGACTACATAGTGTTACTTATGAACCAAAATTATATGGTATGCATCTTGGATAGTGTTAAACCTATCTTTAAAGTTTCATCAGGTTTTGATGATCCTATGGGGAAATAATCAGGTTTGAAGTAGGCTGAATGATTAATATTGTGATTTTTTTAGACCAATATTTCCTATTTGGGGACTTAGACTTCAATTAATGTGATACTACACTTCCTGAGCTCGATAGTCTTACACAGATACAGTACCACAGATTGGCTCTATGCAAGGCTTTTCACAGCCCTTGGATTTGTTTGATCGAATGGGGGACAAAGTCATCTTCTGCACAACGGTTAACACAAAGTTAGGTACACGAGCTCCCACAACGTTGATCTCGCCTGACGTGGTACCATAGGCAATTTTGACCCAGCGGTTGGCTTCAGGGTAATACAAGTTTTCAAATGAACCACTACTCAAGGTGTGGGAGTGAAAGAAGAGCAAGACCCAAACCCATCGCTCCTTGTACCTCTCCACATCATTTTTACAGGTTCGAGGTTAAAGATATGAAGGGAAAAGTAGGGTGGAGAGGAGATTAGACTAGTATAGATATAGGTGAAGGATGGTCGAGACCAAAGAAACCTTTGCACGTTGCTTTCATGGCCTGTTGTGCTGATCGAGCAGCTGGCATAATCGGGATTGACTGGAGAAGAAACTGAGTGCAGAGGGGTAGAAGAAGGTCCTTTCACTTCGTTTTAGAGTTACAAAGGAGTTTAGGAGGACCTTGTGGTGCTTTTGGAAGCACATCAGTAGAGTTTGGGCGTGTGAAGGGGGTTTTCCCCTATCCTGGCGCCGCGGCAGCTAGCATAAGTGAGCTACATTGAGTCCCCAACTCCAGCGTCCACCAGATCTCCTTGAGGAGCCGAAGCGGTGCGAGAAGGTTCCTTGAACCTTTTGGGGGTGGATTCAGTTGGAAAGGAGGAGGCGGCACTTCTCGGTCTCTCACCGGAGCAGAGTAGTGTGGCAGCACCCTGTATAAACGACTCCCAACAAACTCACGCGACGCTCGCGAGAAAGAAAGGAGAGCGAGAACCCTGAACTGGGTTCAGTTGCCATACCACCGGCTCAAGCAGTGAACCTCCAAGACCTAGCCGGCTCTTTCATGCCAGACCAAGAGAGGATGCGCTCCCCTTGCTAGCCATGTGGCGATACACAACTGGCCAGGAAAAGGTGAAACCTAGAAAATGTACAAATCTTCAATAAATCATAGAAAATAGTTCGCTTATCATAAAAATACAAATAAGATACCAAAATTCTTAAAAAAATGAGTAGAACCGCATGGAATCATAATATCTATATTTTGATGAATAAAGTCTGTTGGTATCACACAAGAGGTATTATATTCATTTGAGGTATAATAAATATCAAACAATGGCCTAAAATTTTGATACAATGTTAGTAAATGCATATTCATGTTTATAATCCATTTAAGTTCAGCGATTATGATGTTGACACACGAAATCATGTAATTTGCTCCATATGGCTAATTGGGGCTAATAACCCTAATTAATGTGTAAAAAGTGCAAAGATGCTCAAGAAATCCTGAAAATTAAAGAGTAAGCTTATATAAGTAATTGTAATCTAATATGTAATTCTGAGATCATAACTATTCATATAAATCATGTTACATGTTAAATGATCCTAAGATGTTGAGAAAACCCTAGTTTGGGTGAATGCATGTAACCTAAGGTTAATATGTGTGCACAATTATATGTAATCAAATAATCAGATTATGTATCCTAGTCTAGAATATAAGATTGGTAACCTAATTATAAGAATAAGATAGGTAATGATGAGAAGATCTATAATAATGAACTAAGTTAAACCCTAAAATGGACATACTAGGGTTATGGTGATGAGAATCTGATGATAGTATTAATCAGGGTTGACCAAGGATATAGTTGACATCGGGAATATGATGAATAGTATATCTTGATCAAGGTATGCCATTACCTCTTACTTGGCTTATTATATTGTATGCTTATATTATGTGTAGCAAATACTTGGAATATGGTATTGGATGAAATGATTGTTCTTATATGATATCTTGCTTGATTTTCCATACTTATATGCCTATGAACACATGAAACATAAGATATTTGATCCATTATATGATAGCACTAAATATCTTTGGTAGAATAGTGCATTGATGAAAGTACTAAATCTCTTTGGCAGAATAGTACATGTGAGCACTAACTCTCTTTGGCAGAATAGTGCATTTATGAAAGTACTAAATCTCTTTGGCAGAATAGTACATGTAAGCACTAAATCTCTTAGGTAGAATAGTACATGTGGCTGATCAACTTTACATGTAATGGACAATGTGCCTAAAATATGTGTTCTCTTTTGTTAATGAACATCTTTGTGCAAGTATATGCTTTTTCTTATATTTCTTTATAACTTCCAAGTATTAGTTTTATCTTATTGCCAAGCTTAGTAATGAGAGGTATATAAAAAGACACATAGGCGTACTCAGTACAATATTATTGAATATTGTGCTAACGTGTACCACATGTAATCTTTTGTTTAGGTTGTAGAAATATGATCTTGAAGAACCAAGATAGTTGAGAGTTGTGTAGTGAGCTGATGTACAGGTGGACCTATTGTCTTAAGATCATGTTGTCTAGTGGTAGTACATGCATATGTAAGAGTTTGTTGTTCAACATGTAATATCAAAGGTTGTAACAATTTATTATGTAATTATATGTTGAATGGTGAACATGTGTTTTATGGTTTTATTATTGTTCATGTACATGTGCTACTGTTGTTTCCTTTTGACTTCCTATGATTTTCTTCTTATTAGCCTAGTGTGTGGTGTTTAAATTGGGATTCTTACTGAGGTGAGGTTTCAATTTGGACACCACACATTAGATTAAGTTTTAGAAAATCCGAGGACGTCACAGGTGGTATCAGAGCATGAACAATAGCAAAGCCTGGCATTTTCTTGTTATGCAACTCAAAACTAAAGAACCTTGAACTTAACAATATTTAGGGTTATATTAGTCATGTTTTAGAGACTAGATCTAACCTAGCCTCTAGGTTAGCACCTAGATGTCTGAGAACTAGGACTAGACTGGTGCTTGTTGTATAGTAGGTCATTAGGTGTCGTTCTTTCCTTGTAGTGCAGCGGCATGGGACGTTGCATTATTTGGAAATGACGTACATCATGGGAAGAGAAACCTTTGACATATAATGCATCTATGTTTTAGGTAGCTACACCAGTCTGCACCCTGTTCTGATCCTTTTCACTAGGTGACATGGCACTAGACTCTCTACTATGTGTGGGACACTCATTTTGTGGATTTGGTTTTTGATTCCAATCGGATCAAACCTCGATAGTTTCCTATGACACATGTTTTATCGGAGAAAAACTATATAATATTTTATTTCATATCTAAGTATTATAAAAATGTGTCCCCACACATGTATGAGTAGGATGTGGTCATGCAACCTAAGTGAAAGTGAATGACATCAGTCTATAAGAGAGAGTAGTTCTAGATCAGATGTCTAGAGCCTTGTTGGAATATGTGATAGATGGAACAGATAAAATGCATTTAGATGATATGATCTAAGTTTTATGTAATGTGATAAGATAGTTTGTGATGATATATGTTTGTCTTTGAGGACATGAGTTTAGATTTGAGGTTTTGAGATAAGTTTGATTATGCAAGTATGTGTGTTTTTCAAAGTTAAGATAAGCCAAGCTAAGTTAAGACAAGGTTGTGAGTCAGCAAGAGCCTCAATCTCTTTTACAAAGGAGGACGTCTAGTGTTAGGACCAGTTATACGGTTAACTCTAGAGAGAGTGAGTGTGATGGAGTGGACTTTTGGATCCATGGATACATAATGAGATAATTGGATTCATGTATACAAGCTGTTTGAAGAGTCCAAGTGTTTTGATAAAATATGGACCTTGATTGGTGTTGACATCATGATTAAGATTACTAAGTCTATGACTATTTGAGGAATTTAATTGATTGGTCATAAACTTGAGTTTTCGACCAAAGTATTTGATTTGTAGCCTAAGTTTATAATAAGGATAAATCCTTTTTCCAGCCCTTTGGACGTGCAAACTTGATTTCTATCCCGGTGGGCTTGGTCTTTCAAATAAATGATTTGGGAGGCAGTACAACTCTCGCAAGATCAGTTCACAACAATCATCAAACGTGGGCATAGACGTGTAGCAAGTCGTGGCCTCGTGGGGGTGGTTTCTTCACATTCAAAGGAGCAGGGATCCCCTGGCTTCAGGGCAGATAGACCTAGAGTGGGACTCTCGGTCTTTTTGTTTCTCTACCCACCACTGGAAGTTAGAAAATAAGAGATGATGAGGAGGAGAGGGTGACCAGTTTCTTGCCGGAAAACTGATCATAACTGGACTGGTGAACAATGAGAAAATGGAGTAGACGACACATGTAGCTGTCGGGCATCAAGCGTCGAGCAGAGACGTCACTGTTCCCTTTCTTGTTCACCATGGTGACAAGGACCTTGCCCTTCTTGGCTGGGATCAAACTCCACAGACCTCTGATAGGTCCCTCCAAGCAGGTAGCCTATGCTAGGATCGTCGTGACCTGAAGACACAGATCATAGAGGAGGACCTACAGTTGAGGAAACCAGGAGGAACCAGTGGCAGGCTGGCGGCGATCTTGAGAGAACGGAGGCCTGCGGGTGGTGCCGGCGCAACCATTACTCGTTGGAGGTGAGTTGTGCGGCGGCGGCGGCGATGATGACCTGTAAACGGATATTCTTTTTCTTTCTGGAAGTTGTAGCCACGATGGAGGCTCTGATCTCCCTTACGAAGGTAGGTATGGGCGAGGAGGAGGCCGCGTTACCTACTTGGCCGCAATTGTGATCAAGCACCGGCGGCGGCCACATAGATGGTCACGTAGACAGTGGCGTAGAGGGAGAAGGGCCAAAGGTAACGCGGTCGAATTCATTCGCGATGAGAACTGGAGGTTGGCCGATCATGAGCTGGTGATCCTCTTGCGGGCTCGGCGGCGGCGGTCTAGGTCACGAAGACCAGATGGTGTGCGGCGGTCATTTTCCAGGCGGCTCACGCACGAAACAATAGGGCTTCGGGCTGAGAAACAAGAGAGAGAGAGATCAGAGAGCCCTGAACCGGCCCAATCCCAGACCTCCAAACCAAAAGGACCCAGACCAGACCTGTCGGCTCACATCTGAACCGCAGAAAACCAGCCAACCCAGCAAAGAGGGCCGCATCCTCTTTTGGTCACGTGGCAACGTGTGATTCGCTGAACAAGGTAAATATCTCAGAAATTCCCAGATATTGCATAATTCCTAGTAATTAGCTCGATGATTAGAAAAATACATATAATATACCAAAATTCTCAGAAAAATGCATAGAACAAGATGGAAGCATAATATCCTGCTTTTGATGCATTAATAACAGTGATATCATGTAAGATGTGAAATGCTCATATGATGGATAATAAATATCAAATGATGCCCTAAAATTATGAGAAAATGTCAGTAAGTCTATAATCATGTTTATTGTGCTTATGATGTCAGATATGGTCATGTTGATGTACTAAATTATGTAATTTGATTAATATGTCTAATTAGGGCTAATAGCACTAAAGATGGTGCAATTAATACATGCATGCTCAATAATTGATGAGATTTTAACACGATAATATGAGATTAATATGTCTAATTAGGGCTAATATTAACACGATTAGGGTTAATATGAGATGTAAGATGATGAGAACCTGATGATCGTATGTGATCCTGTCTTAACCATGGGTTTGACCGAGACATAGTTGACATGAGGATGTAGATGATATGAGGATATGATGATTAGGTTTGTCTCTTGATCAAGGTACGTCATTACCTCTTACTTGGCTTATTATACATTATGCTTGTGTTATATGGTAGTAAAGACTTGGCATATGGTATCGATTGAAATGATTGTTCTTGTATGATATGTTGGTTGGTTTTCTATACTTACTGCTATGAACACATCAAACATAATATATCTGTTCCATTATATGAAAGCACCAACTCTTTGGCAGTGTGCTTGGAAGTGACCGAACTCTTTGGTAGTGGTCACATTGTACATATGGAAGCACCAACTCTTTGGTAGTGTGCTTGGACCCAAATCTTTGATAGTGGTCACATTGTACATATGATCCAACTCTTTGGTAGTGATCATAAAGGCCTTGAGATATAATGGAAAATAAGCTTAATATATGTGTTCTCTTTTGTTAATGAACATCTTTGTGCAAGTATATGATTTTCTTATATTTCTTTATAACTACCAAGTGTTAGTTTTATCTTATTGCCAAGATATGATGAGAGGTATATAAAAAGACACATAGGCGTACTCAGTACAATATTCATGAAATATTGTGCCGATGTGTACCGCATGTAATCTTTTGTTTAGGTTGTGGTTATGCTCTTGAAGATCCAGGATAGTTGAGAGTTGTGTGGCGAGCTGATGTACAGGTGGACCTGTTGTCTTAAGATCATGTTGTTTAGATGTATTACATGTATATATTAAAGTTTGTTGTTCAATATGTAATATCAAATGTTGTAACAATTCATGTTGTAATTATATGTTGAATGGTGAACATATGTTGTATGGTTTGGTTATTGTTCATGTGCATGTACTACTGATTGTTTCCTTCTGACTCCCTTGATTTTCTTCTTCTTAGCCTAGTGTGGGATGTTTAAATTGGAGTTCTCACTGAGGTGAGGGTTTCAATTTGGACGTCACACATCAGATTAAGTTTTAGAAAATCTGGGGACGTCACAGTGAGACCCATAGGGAGAAGGTCAAAGAACCTAAACTCCAAGATATGAGAATTATGAGAAATGTGTGTTATGATATGTCCTAAACTAGACTACTGTTGAGTGAATGAGTTGAGTTTCTTTATGCATGATTCCTATAGATATCACGAACCCTAGATATCCTTGAGAGGACCAAACCCTAGAGTCAGAGAGAGGATGGTTATATATGTACACCTGAATATGAATATGAGTACCTACCATCTGGGTGAGTGAGAGAGAGTCCCAAGACCCTGGAGGAGGCAACTATGTTAGTTTGTGTAAAGCCTCATGCTCGGGTTGGTGATTCCTTGTAGGAATCTAGTGGTTGTATATAAGAGAGTTTTGGGTAAGCATGTCTCATGGGTAGAGACCCTATGAAAAGAGTGTCATGTTTTGGTTTGATTTGTGCTTGAGTGACAAAATCTTATAATGCCAATCATCAGTACCAATGAGGTAGCCTGAGGACTCTAAACCAAAGCGGGAAGATAAAGTATACACATATGTGATACTCATAGAGTTGAGTGAGCTTAGAGAGGCTGAGCATGGCATCACCCTCAAGATATGGGTTGGGGGAACCTCAGATGGACTCTTTGATATATGTTTAACAAGCCACTCACATAAGTTTGTTTAGCACAACCATGATGCAATATATTTAATAATCTGATCTAATACCGAGATGTGATATTTTGCTATGACATGTTGAAATACCTAGAGATGGATTAGTAGATCTCAATGTATAAATGGTTAACCATATACATGAATAACAATACCATTATAAGATTGATGAATCTATCTATGAAGTCAATAACAAAGTTTGTAACCTAATATGAGAAAGTGAAATGAGATAATATTACTGATAAATGTTTAATGTTATGTAATGTTAGTGCTTAATAAAGATGTTGAATATAGTTTGAAATTTTAGTACAACATAATGATTATGGCACATTAATATGGTCAAAATGGATAAAGTGAGTTAATTACATTTAACTCACTCATAATAAGTAGATGTTAATGTTTAATGTTTGGGTAAAATGAGGATGAAAATCCTATAATAGGAAAGATGTCATTAAATAACCTAAGCTTCCAAACCTTTGTTTTAATCTTATGAGGTGATATTTCACCCTAGATGCTCTAAAAATCCTCCTAGAAGTGGTACATATATGTTCTTGAGATCTTATTTGTGGGAATGTTTCACCTAGAGTGGTTCCCCTCATATGGTTTAAGACCTTTAGGTTTTTCCTTGGGATCACAGAATGGCTTAATTTTGAGGACAAAGTTCTTTTTAAGATGTATATGATGTGAAAGACTAGATCAAGGTTTAAGTTTGGGGAAAAAGTTTCATTTAAGGTGTGTAGGATGTGATGGAGTGACCTCTTGATCTTCCTGGTTAATCAATTAATAATTCAAGCATGGGTTAGAGATTGGAATAATCATATATAAGGCCATACATATATGTGGTGAAGATTATACCTTGCCTTGTTTTATGTGTTTATGAGAGTCATTATGAAGATATAAGATTACATGGTTTAGTATGATACCAAACAATCCTATAAGTGTGTCATGATCATAGCAAAGTATGTTTTCTATTTTGATGGAGTTTGAATAACTTTTAATATGAATATGAGGTATAATATCCCTAAGTATGTGAATCCTTGAATGAGATGGTTGAATGACTAGATAGTGTTATTTAGGAACCAAAATTATATGGGATGTAGCTTGGATAGTATTAAACCTATCTTTTAAGTTTCATCAGATTTTGATGATGCTATGGGGAAATAATCAGGTTTGAAGTAGGATCAATGATTAATATTGTGATTTTTTTGGACCAATATTTCATATTTGGGGACTTAGACTTTGATTAATGTGATATTACACTTCCTGTGCTTGGTGGTCTCGCACAGATACAGTGCCATGGATTGGCTCTATGCAAGGGTTTGTACAACCCTTAGATCTATTTGATCAAATGGGGACAAAGTCATCTTCTACACAATGGTTAACACAAAGTCAGGTACACGAGATCCCACAACACTGATCTCGCCTGATGTGATACCATAGGAGGTTTTGACCCAGAGGTTGGCTTTGGGGTAATACAAGCTTTCAAACAAACCACTACTCATGGTGTGGGAGTGAAAGAAGAGCAAGACCCAAACCCATCACTCCTTGTACCTCTCCACAACATTTTTACAGGTTTGAGGTTAAAGATATGAAGGGAAAAGTAGAGTAGAGAGGAGATTAGACTAGGATAGATATAGATGAAGGATGGTCGAGACCAAAGAAACATTTGCACCTTACTTTCATGGCCTGTTGTGCTGATCAAGCAACTGGCATAATCAAGATTGACTGGAGAAGAAACTGAGTCTGGAGGGGTGGAAGAAGGTCATTTCACTACGTTTTGGAGTTACAAAGGAGTTTAGGAGGACCTTGTGGTGCTTTTGGAAGCACATCAGTAGATTTTGGGCGTGTGAAGGGGGTTTTCCCCTATCCTGGCGCCGCGACAACTAGCATAAGTGAGCTACGTTGAGTCCCCAGCTCCAGCATCCACTAGATCTCCTTGAGGAGTCGAAGTAGTGCAGGAAGGTTCCTCGAACCTGTTGGGGGTGAATTTAGTTGGCAAGGAGGAGGAGACACTGCTCAATCTCTCACTAGAGTAGAGTAGTGTGGCAGTGCTCTATATAATTGAGTCTCAGGGGACTCACGTGATGCTCGTGAGAAAGAAAAGAGAATGAGAACCCTGAATCGGGTTTGTTGGATCCTAGATGGGTGACTTAGATGCTCTAGAGGGGGGGGGTGAATAGAGCTGAAAGCACTTAAAAAAAAATCATTAAACCTTCAAATTATATGACAAGATAAGGTTGCTAAATAGGTAACTTGAGTGCAACTAAATCATACATAGCAAGGATAAGAGAGATTGAACATGCACCAATTAGACAAGCTATTTAGAGTGGTTCCACACTTCAAACTAGAAGTGTGTCAGTCCACTTGCCTAGAGAGGTCAACCTCTAGGACTTCAAACAATTGCACTCTTATATTCATTAATAAGACATACAATACATGACCAACAAAGGACTTACCTATCCAATACAAAGACTCTTCAAACTTACCAAGGACTTACCCACTTTGCAAGAGTCTTTGGCCTTCTCCAAGGACTTACCCACTCTTGCACAAGTCTTCGGCCTTGTAGGAATTACCCACTCTTCTTGGATCTTCCGCCTTTGACTTCACCTTCACTCAGAGAAGCTTTCCACCAAGGACTTACCCACTTGAGCTTGAGTCTTCTGCCTTCTCCAAGGGCTTACCCACTCTAGCTCCAAGTCTTCGGCCTTGATCTTCACCAAGGGACTCCTTCCCTTATTCTTCTTCACCTCTCTTGGACAAGAGAGAGAACCTTCATCTTCAATATAGGAAATGAGAGATGGGGAGGTGGTGGAAGTGAGAGCCTCACAAGATATACAAATAATACTAGCTCTCTTACAAATATCCTACTCACTCTAATGGATGTAGCAAGTGATTAAGCTTAGAGAGAGAGAGGAGGCTGTAGGAAGCACTCAACTATAGAATAGGAACCTCTCAAAGAGTTTGCGTGCAATGCTCAACCTTGGAATGAAGTCCAAGGGGTCCTATTTATAGTTGGGGATGCCTCTTAGCCTTTGGGAACACTTAGGAACGAAAAATAGCCGTTTTACAAGTTGCAACGGATCTATTTTGGGTCCCAACAAAGTCTCCAACGGTTGGATTTGCTTTTTCTGCATTCCAGTACAGTCTGATCGGCCGAGTTTCTATAAAGGTAACTCGGCCGAACCACTAAAAGACAAGGCTGAAAGCTAGACTGTCGGCCGAGTTCCTTTGGAGAAACTCGGCCGATCGGTCGACTTTCATCTTGGACCGATCAGTGGATCGGCCGAGTTTCCTAGCTAGAAACTCGACCGAACGGTGGATCGGCTGAGTTTGTAACTCGGCCGATTCCAACAAAAATCCCAGAATATATGGATCGGCCGATTTTGGAATTCAGCCGACAAAATCCCTGTTATGGGTATTTTGGAATTTTTGTTTAACCGTACAAATGATGGATTTTTGTGTCCCAATAATTTTTCTAAGCTTAATTACAAGTCATACAATCATTACAAGTGATTACAAAGCAATTCTAAGGTCATTTACATAGAGATCCCAAATTGCACACTTGTATCTATTTTGACTTGTCTTTTCTCCAATTTGATATGCGCAAGTTAGGGCATTTGGAGTGTGTCTAAACCTAATCTGAAATCACTCAATGTAGAAGCATTAGACACCAATATGTGGAATGGTTAGTCATCATCAAAACAAGGGTTTAGTCAATTTAGACGTGAGTCAACATTGACCTAATTGACCTTCAGTCAACATTCTCCCCCTTTTTGAAGATGACAAACCATTCCATAAATGTATTGAAAGCTTGTAAGTAAAATCATACCTTCGGAGAAACCTAGGAGTTTCAGTAGAATTGAGTTCATATGCTCCCCCTCAATTGATGCTAGTGGAGTTTTCATACTCCCCCTCAATTGATGCTATTTCTCCTGCATGGTTAGCTTTCATAACATTTATAGAAACTATGTCTTCTACTCATATATGTTCTACACATATATGTCTTCTCACATTTACCTTCTCCCCTTTACATGGACACGCTTCTTTGCTTCATGCAAGACATGCCTTCTCCCTGTTGTCAAAAGAAGACATATCTTTCTCCCCCTTTGTCATTTCAAAAAGGTGGGGGTATGAAGAAACAAAGAAACACCACTTGTTAAGAGAAAGAAGATAAGAACAGTTATATAAGGAGAGTAGAAGAGCACAGATAGGGGCTTGTCCAAGCATAGAAAGAAAAGCAAGTTAAAGCATGTACTTGAACAACCCAAAACATGCAAGATAGGGTGCTGCAGAAAAACAATAAATCGCAATTTTGACCCTCAAGATGATGGAATTTGATCAAAAACCATCAGGGCTCATGGCAAAGTGATGAGCCTTGCTCAGAAGGTAGTTTCTGCATAAAAAACACTATACTTGCAGCAAAAACTGAAACTGGAGCAAAAGCTGCATAAAAATCCACAAAAACTCCAATTTCTACATATCATGTAGATCTATGTACCCTGCATCACAATGTTTATGCAAGCAACTCAAGATAGTAGATATGCAATTTAAGGAACAATCTTGAGCATGTATGAGATAAGATACAAGCATAACATATAGATGATCAAAGATGGCACTTTGTAAACAAGGTTAGAACTACATGTATATGAACTACTAGTAGATGGTATCACAAGTTAGGACTACTAGTAGGATCTAGATCATAGAAAGAGATACCAAAAGGTACACAAGATAAAGCAAGCTATGAGTAGATGTAGAGATATATCTAAACAAAGAGATATGCAAATTTAAGAAGCATGAAAGGATATAACTCACTAGATATGCATCCTTACCATAAGATGATTACCCCTAAGAACCTCAAGGTTGTATCAAAACAAGATATACACCTAGATAGATGTAGCAAGTTAGAGAACAATGGAAGCGATTTTAGATACAACTAAGAGATCCAAAGAGATCATCATCAAAACCTACAAAACAACTCAAAGCAAGTAATTGCAACATATAGATATACCAATTTAGAGCAATTAGAGAGATAGAGTTGTAAGCAAGATAGGCAATTTAGAACATGGCAATATGCATATATAAGGGTACCAAATGGAGTGCCAAAGAATAAGGCTATTGGTTGAGAAAATCTAGTTGAGAGGGAAATTCTCATTCAATAAGCCAACTGTATACTTTGTGAACAGTGTTTTCGGTCGAGTTCTGTGTATTGGCAACTCGGCCGATCGCAGTTGTTGGCAACACCCATTGGTGCCTATCGGTCGAGTTTTAGACAAGACAAAACTCGGCCGACAAAACTACTGTAGAAAAAGCACATGTTTTTCATAAAACATATCTAGAGGCATGCAAAAAAATACAAACCATATCCAAACATGTCTAAGCAAGTTAGTAATGCACTATAGAAGCATTAGAAACAGTTTTTGAGCAAGAGTGTGAAGAGAAACACAAAATGCCACTTTTGACTCAAAAACCATATGTATAGTGCATACTAACTTGACAAAAACAAGTTAGAACAGGTTATAAGCAATAAAAACATTACCTTCATGCTTACCATTTCTTTTCCACTTGTTGTCACCCTCTGCACATCTCACCTTTCTTCTTTCATGTGGATTGAGAAGTCAATTTGCAATTCAATGGCTCATGTCAATCCATTTGCAAGTACCTACAAGAAGAAAGATGAAATGGTCCCCAATCATATTTTTGGGTCCGGAGGGGTTAGTTTAGCAACCCAAGTCCTATTGCTCTTGGGTGCTTTCCTAAAAGGACAACAAGTAGCATAATGACCAAATTCATTGCAATAGTCGCATGTGCCCATAGTCTTGGAACTAGAGGATTCTCCATGGAATATTGGAGGTCCTTTATCTTTGTTGTTCCCTTGACTACTATCATATCCTAAACCATGTCTACCAATTTGTTTAGTAGAATTGAGTAGGATGTCATTAAGACTCTTCTTACCAACTAAGAATCTTTGCAAAGATGATCTCAAACTATCATTATCATGCATAAGAGAGGCAATAGTAGAAGACAAATTATTGATATTATCTCTAGCATGCAAAAGATCATTTTCTAAGCAAAGAGCTTTAGTTAAATAAGAATCTCTATCAATATGAAGAGCAGCAACATCATTCTCTTTATTAGTATAACTAGAACAAGATTCATGCCCATTGATTTTAGCAAGCAAGGAGGCATTTTCTATTTCTAATTCATGCAAAACAAAATCTTTGTCCTTGTTTTCAGATTTAAGAACATCAATGTCATGCATGAGAGAATCAATAATTAAAGTATGCTCTTCACTAGAACTAGGCATGAGAGGTTGAGCTTCTAGAAATTTAATCTTATCAAGTAAACTAGCATTTTCAAGTTTAAGAGAGTCTACTTGGCTAAGACAATCATTTTTATCAATAAGCAAGCAAGAATTAGCATATTCAAGATCATCTAGTTCTATATGCAAATTATCAACAATTTTAGCAAGCTTTTTCTTTTTCTTTTTAGAAGACTTATAAGAGGCACAAATATCATGAATAATAGCAATTAAAGATTCTTTATCTAAAGAGTCTAGATTTACCTCACTTGAGTCTTCACTTGTAGTAGCTATAAGAGCATAATGGCATTCTCCTTTATCAATAGAGCTTGAGCTGCCACTTGACTCTTCACTTGATTCTTCACTTGAGCTTGAGTTGGAGGAGCCGCTTGAGCTTGAGTGCCATTTCTCCTTCTTCTTGTGAGAATGGGTCTTTTTACCTTGTGGGCAATCTTCCTTGTAGTGACCCTTCTTTCCACATGTGAAGCACCGGGTCGAGAAGGCCTTTGTAGAGCTTACCCTTGGAGTACATGGCATCTTCCTTATCTAGAGAGGATGGAGAGACTTGTTCCATGATAGCTTCAATTTGAGCCTTCATTTCAGCCTTCTTCATTCTCTTTAGCTCTTTCTTCTCTTGTCTTTCAACTTCCTCCCTCTTGTCAAGTGTGGCTTCATGTGCTTGTAGATTTCCAATGAGCTCTTCAATGGGGATGTCCTTAAGTGACCTTGCTTCTTCAATGGAAGTCACCTTTGATTCCCACCTCTTGGGAAGAGTTCTAAGGATCTTTGAGTTGATCTCTCCACTAGACATAGGATGACCTAGAATAGCAAGACCATTCACAATGGTGTTGATCCTTGAGTACATGTTGGCTATACTTTCCTCCTTTCCCATCTTGAAGTTTTCAAGCAGCCCCTTGAGCATGTAGACTTTGCTTTCCTTCACTTGATCCGTCCCTTCATAAGTGATGCAAAGCTTTCTCCATACCTCATAGGCCGTCTCACAAAGGGAAATCCGGTTGAACTCGGTGGGGGTCATGGAGGCATATAGGATATGCATGGCTCTAGCATTCAAGGTTGTTTTCATCAAGGTGGCTTCATCCCATTCTTCAATGTTTGTCTTTGGTAGAATGTATGGGCTGTTCACCATTTGCCACATCTCGAGACTTGATCCTTGGATGAAGAATTGAAGTCTTCTTCTCCAATAGAGGAAGTTGCTCCCATCAAATATTGGAAGGCTGGTCGAGAATCTCCCTCCTTGATAGTCACCCATCTTCTCCTACTTGTTGAAGTATGCTTGGAGAAGACCCGCTCTGATACCACTTGTTGGATCCTAGATGGGTGACTTAGATGCTCTAGAGGGGGGGGGTGAATAGAGCTGAAAGCACTTAAACAAAATTCATTAAACCTTCAAATTATATGACAAGATAAGGTTGCTAAATAGGTAATTTGAGTGCAACTAAATCATGCATAGCAAGGATAAGAGAGATTGAACATGCACCAATTAGACAAGCTATTTAGAGTGGTTCCACACTTCAAACTAGAAGTGTGTCAGTCCACTTGCCTAGAGAGGTCAACCTCTAGGACTTCAAACAATTGCACTCTTATATTCATTAATAAGACATACAATACATGACCAACAAAGGACTTACCTATCCAATACAAAGAGTCTTCAACCTTACCAAGGACTTACCCACTTTGCAAGAGTCTTCGGACTTCTCCAAAGACTTACCCACTCTTGCACAAGTCTTCGGCCTTGTAGGAATTACCCACTCTTCTTGGATCTTCCGCCTTTGACTTCACCTTCACTCGGAGAAGCTTTCCACCAAGGACTTACCCACTTGAGCTTGAGTCTTCTGCCTTCTCCAAGGGCTTACCCACTCTAGCTCCAAGTCTTCGGCCTTGATCTTCACCAAGGGACTCCTTCCCTTATTCTTCTTCACCTCTCTTGGACAAGAGAGAGAACCTTCATCTTCAATATAGGAAATGAGAGATGGGGAGGTGGTGGAAGTGAGAGCCTCACAAGATATACAAATAATACTAGCTCTCTTACAAATCTCCTACTCACTCTAATGGATGTAGCAAGTGATTAAGCTTAGAGAGAGAGAGAGGAGGCTGTAGGAAGCACTCAACTATAGAATAGGAACCTCTCAAAGAGTTTGCATGGAATGCTCAACCTTGGAATGAAGCCCAAGGGGTCCTATTTATAGTTGGGGATGCCTCTTAGCCTTTGGGAACACTTAGGAACGAAAAATAGCTGTTTTACAAGTTGCAACGGATCTATTTTGGGTCCCAACAAAGTCTCCAACGGTTGGATTTGCTTTTTCTGCATTGCAGTACAGTCTGATCGGCCGAGTTTCTATAAAGGTAACTCGGCCGAACCACTAAAAGACAAGGCTGAAAGCTAGACTGTCGGCCGAGTTCCTTTGGAGAAACTCGTCCGATCGGTCGACTTTCATCTTGGACCGATCAGTGGATCGGCCGAGTTTCCTAGCTAGAAACTCGACCGAACGGTGGATCGGCTGAGTTTGTAACTCGGCCGATTCCCACAAAAATCCCAGAATATATGGATCGGCCGAGTTTGGAATTCGGCCGACAAAATCCCTGTTATGGGTATTTTGGAATTTTCGTTTAACCGTACAAATGATGGATTTTTGTGTCCCAATAATTTTTCTAAGCTTAATTACAAGTCATACAATCATTACAAGTGATTACAAAGCAATTCTAAGGTCATTTACATAGAGATCCCAAATTGCACACTTGTATCTATTTTGACTTGTCTTTTCTCCAATTTGATATGCGCAAGTTAGGGCATTTGGAGTGTGTCTAAACCTAATCTGAAATCACTCAATGTAGAAGCATTAGACACCAATATGTGGAATGGTTAGTCATCATCAAAACAAGGGTTTAGTCATTTAGATGTGAGTCAACATTGACCAAATTGACCTTGAGTCAACATTCTCCCCCTTTTTGAAGATAACAAACCATTCCATAAATGTATTGAAAGCTTGTAAGTAAAATCATACCTTCAGAGAAACCTAGGAGTTTCAATAGAATTGAGTTCATATTCTCCCCCTCAATTGATGCTAGTGGAGTTTTCATACTCCCCCTCAATTGATGCTATTTCTCCTGCATGGTTAGCTTTCATAACATTTATAGAAACTATGTCTTCTACTCATATATGTTCTACACATATATGTCTTCTCACATTTACCTTCTCCCCTTTACATGGACACGCTTCTTTGCTTCATGTAAGACATGCCTTCTCCCTGTTGTCAAAAGAAGACATATCTTTCTCCCCCTTTGTCATTTCGAAAAGGTGGGGGTATGAAGAAACTAAGAAACACCACTTGTTAAGAGAAAGAAGATAAGAAAAGTTATATAAGGAGAGTAGAAGAGCACAGATAGGGTCTTGTCCAAGCATAGAAAGAAAAGCAAGTTAAAGCATATACTTGAACAACCCAAAACAAGCAAGATAGGGTGATGCAGAAAAACAATAAATCGCCAATTTGACCCTCAAGATGATGGAATTTGATCAAAAACCATCAGGGCTCATGGCAAAGCGATGAGCCTTGCTCAGAAGGTAGTTTCTGCATAAAAAACACTATACTTGCAGCAAAAACTGAAACTGGAGCAAAAGCTGCATAAAAATCCACAAAAACTCCAATTTCTACATATCATGTAGATCTATGTACCCTGCATCACAATGTTTATGCAAGCAACTCAAGATAGTAGATATGCAATTTAAGGAACAATCTTGAGCATGTATGAGATAAGATACAAGCATAACATATAGATGATCAAAGATGGCACTTTGTAAACAAGGTTAGAACTACATGTATATGAACTACTAGTAGATGGTATCACAAGTTAGGACTACTAGTAGGATCTAGATCATAGCAAGAGATACCAAAAGGTACACAAGATAAAGCAAGCTATGAGTAGATGTAGAGATATATCTAAACAAAGAGATATGCAAATTTAAGAAGCATGAAAGGATATAACTCACTAGATATGCATCCTTACCATAAGATGATTACCCCTAAGAACCTCAAGGTTGTATCAAAACAAGATATACACCTAGATAGATGTAGCAAGTTAGAGCACAACGGAAGCGATTTTAGATACAACTAAGAGATCCAAAGAGATCATCATCAAAACCTACAAAACAACTCAAAGCAAGTAATTGCAACATATAGATATACCAATTTAGAGCAATTAGAGAGATAACGTTGTAAGCAAGATAGGCAATTTAGAACATGGCAATATGCATATATAAGGGTACCAAATGGAGTGTCAAAGAATAAGGCTATTGGTTGAGAAAATCTAGTTGAGAGAGAAATTCTCATTCAATAAGCCAACTGTATACTCTGTGAACAGTGTTTTCGGTCGAGTTCTGTGTATTGGCAACTCGGCCGATCGCAGTTGTTGGCAACACCCATTGGTGCCTATCGGTCGAGTTTTAGACAAGACAAAACTCGGCCGACAAAACTACTGTAGAAAAAGCACATGTTTTTCATAAAACATATCTAGAGGCATGCAAAAAAATACAAACCATATCCAAACATGTCTAAGCAAGTTAGTAATGCACTATAGAAGCATTAGAAACAGTTTTTGAGCAAGAGTGTGAAGAGAAACACAAAATGCCACTTTTGACTCAAAAACCATATGTATAGTGCATACTAACTTGACAAAAACAAGTTAGAACAGGTTATAAGCAATAAAAACATTACCTTCATGCTTACCATTTCTTTTCCACTTGTTGTCACCCTCTGCACATCTCACCTTTCTTCTTTCATGTGGATTGAGAAGTCAATTTTCAATTCAATGGATCATGTCAATCCATTTGCAAGTACCTACAAGAAGAAAGATGAAATGGTCCCCAATCATATATTTGGGTCCGGAGGGGTTAGTTTAGCAACCCAAGTCCTATTGCTCTTGGGTGCTTTCCTAAAAGGACAACAAGTAGCATAATGACCAAATTCATTGCAATAGTTGCATGTGCCCATAGTCTTGGAACTAGAGGATTCTCCATGGAATATTGGAGGTCCTTTATCTTTGTTGTTCCCTTGACTACTATCATATCCTAAACCATGTCTACCAATTTGTTTAGTAGAATTGAGTAGGATGTCATTAAGACTCTTCTTACCAACTAAGAATCTTTGCAAAGATGATCTCAAACTATCATTATCACGCATAAGAGAGGCAATAGTAGAAGACAAATTATTGATATTATCTCTAGCATGCAAAAGATCATTTTCTAAGCAAAGAGCTTTAGTTAAATAAGAATCTCTATCAATATGAAGAGCAGCAACATCATTCTCTTTATTAGTATAACTAGAACAAGATTCATGCCCATTGATTTTAGCAAGCAAGGAGGCATTTTCTATTTCTAATTCATGCAAAACAAAATCTTTGTCCTTGTTTTCAGATTTAAGAACATCAATGTCATGCATGAGAGAATCAATAATTAAAGTATGTTCTTCACTAGAACTAGGCATGAGAGGTTGAGCTTCTAGAAATTTAATCTTATCAAGTAAACTAGCATTTTCAAGTTTAAGAGAGTCTACTTGGCTAAGACAATCATTTTTATCAATAAGCAAGCAAGAATTAGCATATTCAAGATCATCTAGTTCTATATGCAAATTATCAACAATTTTAGCAAGCTTTTTCTTTTTCTTTTTAGAAGACTTATAAGAGGCACAAATATCATGAATAATAACAATTAAAGATTCTTTATCTAAAGAGTTTAGATTTACCTCACTTGAGTCTTCACTTGTAGTAGCTATAAGAGCATAATGGCATTCTCCTTTATCAATAGAGCTTGAGCTGCCACTTGACTCTTCACTTGATTCTTCACTTGAGCTTGAGTTGGAGGAGCCGCTTGAGCTTGAGTGCCATTTCTCCTTCTTCTTGTGAGAATGGGTCTTTTTACCTTGTGGGAAATCTTCCTTGTAGTGACCCTTCTTTCCACATGTGAAGCACCGGGTGGAGGAGGACTTGCCTTTGTAGAGCTTACCCTTGGAGTACATGGCATCTTCCTTATCTAGAGAGGATGGAGAGACTTGTTCCATGATAGCTTCAATTTGAGCCTTCATTTCAGCCTTCTTCATTCTCTTTAGCTCTTTCTTCTCTTGTCTTTCAACTTCCTCCCTCTTGTCAAGTGTGGCTTCATGTGCTTGTAGATTTCCAATGAGCTCTTCAATGGGGATGTCCTTAAGTGACCTTGCTTCTTCAATGGAAGTCACCTTTGATTCCCACCTCTTGGGAAGAGTTCTAAGGATCTTTGAGTTGATCTCTCCACTAGACATAGGATGACCTAGAATAGCAAGACCATTCACAATGGTGTTGATCCTTGAGTACATGTTGGCTATACTTTCCTCCTTTCCCATCTTGAAGTTTTCAAGCAGCCCCTTGAGCATGTAGACTTTGCTTTCCTTCACTTGATCCGTCCCTTCATAAGTGATGCAAAGCTTTCTCCATACCTCATAGGCCGTCTCACAAGAGGAAATCCGATTGAACTCGGTGGGGGTCATGGAGGCATATAGGATATGCATGGCTCTAGCATTCAAGGTTGCTTTCATCAAGGTGACTTCATCCCATTCTTCAATGTTTGTCTTTGGTAGAATGTATGGGCTGTTCACCATTTGCCACATCTCGAGACTTGATCCTTGGATGAAGAATTGAAGTCTTCTTCTCCAATAGAGGAAGTTGCTCCCATCAAAGATTGGAAGGCTGGTCGAGAATCTCCCTCCTTGATAGTCACCCATCTTCTCCTACTTGTTGAAGTATGCTTGGAGAAGACCCGCTCTGATACCACTTGTTGGATCCTAGATGGGTGACTTAGATGCTCTAGAGGGGGGTGAATAGAGCTGAAAGCACTTAAACAAAATTCATTAAACCTTCAAATTATATGACAAGATAAGGTTGCTAAATAGGTAATTTGAGTGCAACTAAATCATGCATAGCAAGGATAAGAGAGATTGAACATGCACCAATTAGACAAGCTATTTAGAGTGGTTCCACACTTCAAACTAGAAGTGTGTCAGTCCACTTGCCTAGAGAGGTCAACCTCTAGGACTTCAAACAATTGCACTCTTATATTCATTAATAAGACATACAATACATGACCAACAAAGGACTTACCTATCCAATACAAAGAGTCTTCAACCTTACCAAGGACTTACCCACTTTGCAAGAGTCTTCGGCCTTCTCCAAGGACTTACCCACTCTTGCACAAATCTTCGGCCTTGTAGGAATTACCCACTCTTCTTGGATCTTCCGCCTTTGACTTCACCTTCACTCGGAGAAGCTTTCCACCAAGGACTTACCCACTTGAGCTTGAGTCTTCTGCCTTCTCCAAGGGCTTACCCACTCTAGCTCCAAGTCTTCGGCCTTGATCTTCACCAAGGGACTCCTTCCCTTGTTCTTCTTCACCTCTCTTGGACAAGAGAGAGAACCTTCATCTTCAATATAGGAAATGAGAGATGGGGAGGTGGTGGAAGTGAGAGCCTCACAAGATATACAAATAATACTAGCTCTCTTACAAATCTTCTACTCACTCTAATGGATGTAGCAAGTGATTAAGCTTAGAGAGAGAGAGGAGGCTGTAGGAAGCACTCAACTATAGAATAGGAACCTCTCAAAGAGTTTGCATGGAATGCTCAACCTTGGAATGAAGCCCAAGGGGTCCTATTTATAGTTGGGGATGCCTCTTAGCCTTTGGGAACACATAGGAACGAAAAATAGCCGTTTTACAAATTGCAACGGATCTATTTTGGGTCCCAACAAAGTCTCCAACAGTTGGATTTGCTTTTTCTGCATTCCAGTACAGTCTGATCGGCCGAGTTTCTATAAAGGTAACTCGGCCGAACCACTAAAAGACAAGGCTGAAAGCTAGACTGTCGGCCGAGTTCCTTTGGAGAAACTCGGCCGATCGGTCGACTTTCATCTTGGACCGATCAGTGGATCGGCCGAGTTTCCTAGCTAGAAACTCGACCGAACGGTGGATCGGCTGAGTTTGTAACTCGGCCGATTCCAACAAAAATCCCAGAATATATGGATCGGCCGAGTTTGGAATTCGGCCGACAAAATCCCTGTTATGGGTATTTTGGAATTTTCGTTTAACCGTACAAATGATGGATTTTTGTGTCCCAATAATTTTTCTAAGCTTAATTACAAGTCATACAATCATTACAAGTGATTACAAAGCAATTCTAAGGGCATTTACATAGAGATCCCAAATTGCACACTTGTATCTATTTTGACTTGTCTTTTCTCCAATTTGATATGCGCAAGTTAGGGCATTTGGAGTGTGTCTAAACCTAATCTGAAATCACTCAATGTAGAAGCATTAGACACCAATATGTGGAATGGTTAGTCATCATCAAAACAAGGGTTTAGTCAATTTAGACGTGAGTCAACATTGACCTAATTGACCTTGAGTCAACATTCTCCCCCTTTTTGAAGATGACAAACCATTCCATAAATGTATTGAAAGCTTGTAAGTAAAATCATACCTTCCGAGAAACCTAGGAGTTTCAGTAGAATTGAGTTCATATGCTCCCCCTCAATTGATGCTAGTGGAGTTTTCATACTCCCCCTCAATTGATGCTATTTCTCCTGCATGGTTAGCTTTCATAACATTTATAGAAACTATGTCTTCTACTCATATATGTTCTACACATATATGTCTTCTCACATTTACCTTCTCCCCTTTACATGGACACGCTTCTTTGCTTCATGTAAGACATGCCTTCTCCCTGTTGTCAAAAGAAGACATATCTTTCTCCCCCTTTGTCATTTCAAAAAGGTGGGGGTATGAAGAAACTAAGAAACACCACTTGTTAAGAGAAAGAAGATAAGAAAAGTTATATAAGGAGAGTAGAAGAGCACAGATAGGGCTTGTCCAAGCATAGAAAGAAAAGCAAGTTAAAGCATATACTTGAACAACCCAAAACATGCATGATAGGGTGCTGCAGAAAAACAATAAATCGCAATTTTGACCCTCAAGATGATGGAATTTGATCAAAAACCATCAGGGCTCATGGCAAAGCGATGAGCCTTGCTCAGAAGGTAGTTTCTGCATAAAAAACACTATACTTGCAGCAAAAACTAAAACTGGAGCAAAAGCTGCATAAAAATCCACAAAAACTCCAATTTCTACATATCATGTAGATCTATGTACCCTGCATCACAATGTTTATGCAAGCAACTCAAGATAGTAGATATGCAATTTAAGGAACAATCTTGAGCATGTATGAGATAAGATACAAGCATAACATATAGATGATCAACGATGGCACTTTGTAAACAAGGTTAGAACTACATGTATATGAACTACTAGTAGATGGTATCACAAGTTAGGACTACTAGTAGGATCTAGATCATAGCAAGAGATACCAAAAGGTACACAAGATAAAGCAAGCTATGAGTAGATGTAGAGATATATCTAAACAAAGAGATATGCAAATTTAAGAAGCATGAAAGGATATAACTCACTAGATATGCATCCTTACCATAAGATGATTACCCCTAAGAACCTCAAGGTTGTATCAAAACAAGATATACACCTAGATAGATGTAGCAAGTTAGAGCACAACGGAAGCGATTTTAGATACAACTAAGAGATCCAAAGAGATCATCATCAAAACCTACAAAACAACTCAAAGCAAGTAATTGCAACATATAGATATACCAATTTAGAGCAATTAGAGAGATAGAGTTGTAAGCAAGATAGGCAATTTAGAACATGGCAATATGCATATATAAGGGTACCAAATGGAGTGTCAAAGAATAAGGCTATTGGTTGAGAAAATATAGTTGAGAGGGAAATTCTCATTCAATAAGCCAACTGTATACTCTGTGAACAGTGTTTTCGGTCGAGTTCTGTGTATTGGCAACTCGGCCGATCGCAGTTGTTGGCAACACCCATTGGTGCCTATCGGTCGAGTTTTAGACAAGACAAAAATCGGCCGACAAAACAACTGTAGAAAAAGCACATGTTTTTCATAAAACATATCTGGAGGCATGCAAAAAAATACAAACCATATCCAAACATGTCTAAGCAAGTTAGTAATGCACTATAGAAGCATTAGAAACAGTTTTTGAGAAAGAGTGTGAAGAGAAACACAAAATGCCACTTTTGACTCAAAAACCATATGTATAGTGCATACTAACTTGACAAAAACAAGTTAGAACAGGTTATAAGCAATAAAAACATTACCTTCATGCTTACCATTTCTTTTCCACTTGTTGTCACCCTCTGCACATCTCACCTTTCTTCTTTCATGTGGATTGAGAAGTCAATTTGCAATTCAATGGCTCATGTCAATCCATTTGCAAGTACCTACAAGAAGAAAGATGAAATGGTCCCCAATCATATTTTTGGGTCCGGAGGGGTTAGTTTAGCAACCCAAGTCCTATTGCTCTTGGGTGCTTTCCTAAAAGGACAACAAGTAGCATAATGACCAAATTCATTGCAATAGTCGCATGTGCCCATAGTCTTGGAACTAGAGGATTCTCCATGGAATATTGGAGGTCCTTTATCTTTGTTGTTCCCTTGACTACTATCATATCCTAAACCATGTCTACCAATTTGTTTAGTAGAATTGAGTAGGATGTCATTAAGACTCTTCTTACCAACTAAGAATCTTTGCAAAGATGATCTCAAACTATGATTATCATGCATAAGAGAGACAATAGTAGAAGACAAATTATTGATATTATCTCTAGCATGCAAAAGATCATTTTCTAAGCAAAGAGCTTTAGTTAAATAAGAATCTCTATCAATATGAAGAGCAGCAACATCATTCTCTTTATTAGTATAACTAGAACAAGATTCATGCCCATTGATTTTAGCAAGCAAGGAGGCATTTTCTATTTCTAATTCATGCAAAACAAAATCTTTGTCCTTGTTTTCAGATTTAAGAACATCAATGTCATGCATGAGAGAATCAATAATTAAAGTATGCTCTTCACTAGAACTAGGCATGAGAGGTTGAGCTTCTAGAAATTTAATCTTATCAAGTAAACTAGCATTTTCAAGTTTAAGAGAGTCTACTTGGCTAAGACAATCATTTTTATCAATAAGCAAGCAAGAATTAGCATATTCAAGATCATCTAGTTCTATATGCAAATTATCAACAATTTTAGCAAGCTTTTTCTTTTTCTTTTTAGAAGACTTATAAGAGGCACAAATATCATGAATAATAGCAATTAAAGATTCTTTATCTAAAGAGTCTAGATTTACCTCACTTGAGTCTTCACTTGTAGTAGCTATAAGAGCATAATGGCATTCTCCTTTATCAATAGAGCTTGAGCTGCCACTTGACTCTTCACTTGATTCTTCACTTGAGCTTGAGTTGGAGGAGCCGCTTGAGCTTGAGTGCCATTTCTCCTTCTTCTTGTGAGAATGGGTCTTTTTACCTTGTGGGCAATCTTCCTTGTAGTGACCCTTCTTTCCACATGTGAAGCACCGGGTGGAGGAGGACTTGC
This sequence comes from Alisma plantago-aquatica, assembly GCA_963693085.1. Classification (NCBI taxonomy): domain Eukaryota; kingdom Viridiplantae; phylum Streptophyta; class Magnoliopsida; order Alismatales; family Alismataceae; genus Alisma; species Alisma plantago-aquatica. The sequence goes on from OY856409.1 coordinate 91,925,963, forward strand.
CTTTGTAGAGCTTACCCTTGGAGTACATGGCATCTTCCTTATCTAGAGAGGATGGAGAGACTTGTTCCATGATAGCTTCAATTTGAGCCTTCATTTCAGCCTTCTTCATTCTCTTTAGCTCTTTCTTCTCTTGTCTTTCAACTTCCTCCCTCTTGTCAAGTGTGGCTTCATGTGCTTGTAGATTTCCAATGAGCTCTTCAATGGGGATGTCCTTAAGTGACCTTGCTTCTTCAATGGAAGTCACCTTTGATTCCCACCTCTTGGGAAGAGTTCTAAGGATCTTTGAGTTGATCTCTCCACTAGACATAGGATGACCTAGAATAGCAAGACCATTCACAATGGTGTTGATCCTTGAGTACATGTTGGCTATACTTTCCTCCTTTCCCATCTTGAAGTTTTCAAGCAGCCCCTTGAGCATGTAGACTTTGCTTTCCTTCACTTGATCCGTCCCTTCATAAGTGATGCAAAGCTTTCTCCATACCTCATAGGCCGTCTCACAAGAGGAAATCCGGTTGAACTCGGTGGGGGTCATGGAGGCATATAGGATATGCATGGCTCTAGCATTCAAGGTTGCTTTCATCAAGGTGGCTTCATCCCATTCTTCAATGTTTGTCTTTGGTAGAATGTATGGGCTGTTCACCATTTGCCACATCTCGAGACTTGATCCTTGGATGAAGAATTGAAGTCTTCTTCTCCAATAGAGGAAGTTGCTCCCATCAAAGATTGGAAGGCTGGTCGAGAATCTCCCTCCTTGATAGTCACCCATCTTCTCCTACTTGTTGAAGTATGCTTGGAGAAGACCCGCTCTGATACCACTTGTTGGATCCTAGATGGGTGACTTAGATGCTCTAGAGGGGGGGTGAATAGAGCTGAAAGCACTTAAACAAAATTCATTAAACCTTCAAATTATATGACAAGATAAGGTTGCTAAATAGGTAATTAGAGTGCAACTAAATCATGCATAGCAAGGATAAGAGAGATTGAACATGCACCAATTAGACAAGCTATTTAGAGTGGTTCCACACTTCAAACTAGAAGTGTGTCAGTCCACTTGCCTAGAGAGGTCAACCTCTAGGACTTCAAACAATTGCACTCTTATATTCATTAATAAGACATACAATACATGACCAACAAAGGACTTACCTATCCAATACAAAGAGTCTTCAACCTTACCAAGGACTTACCCACTTTGCAAGAGTCTTCGGCCTTCTCCAAGGACTTACCCACTCTTGCACAAGTCTTCGGCCTTGTAGGAATTACCCACTCTTCTTGGATCTTCCGCCTTTGACTTCACCTTCACTCGGAGAAGCTTTCCACCAAGGACTTACCCACTTGAGCTTGAGTCTTCTGCCTTCTCCAAGGGCTTACCCACTCTAGCTCCAAGTCTTCGGCCTTGATCTTCACCAAGGGACTCCTTCCCTTGTTCTTCTTCACCTCTCTTGGACAAGAGAGAGAACCTTCATCTTCAATATAGGAAATGAGAGATGGGGAGGTGGTGGAAGTGAGATCCTCACAAGATATACAAATAATACTAGCTCTCTTACAAATCTCCTACTCACTCTAATGGATGTAGCAAGTGATTAAGCTTAGAGAGAGAGAGAGGAGGCTGTAGGAAGCACTCAACTATAGAATAGGAACCTCTCAAAGAGTTTGCATGGAATGCTCAACCTTGGAATGAAGCCCAAGGGGTCCTATTTATAGTTGGGGATGCCTCTTAGCCTTTGGGAACACTTAGGAATGAAAAATAGCCATTTTACAAGTTGCAACGGATCTATTTTGGGTCCCAACAAAGTCTCCAACGGTTGGATTTGCTTTTTCTGCATTCCATTATAGTCTGATCGGCCAAGTTTCTATAAAGGTAACTCGGCCGAACCACTAAAAGACAAGGTTGAAAGCTAGACTGTCGGCCGAGTTCCTTTGGAGAAACTCGGCCGATCGGTCGACTTTCATCTTGGACCGATCAGTGGATCGGCCGAGTTTCCTAGCTAGAAACTCGACCGAACGGTGGATCGGCTGAGTTTGTAACTCGGCCGATTCCAACAAAAATCCCAGAATATATGGATCGACCGATTTTGGAATTCGGCCGACAAAATCCCTGTTATGGGTATTTTGGAATTTTCGTTTAACCGTACAAATGATGGATTTTTGTGTCCCAATAATTTTTCTAAGCTTAATTACAAGTCATACAATCATTACACGTGATTACAAAGCAATTCTAAGGTCATTTACATAGAGATCCCAAATTGCACACTTGTATCTATTTTGACTTGTCTTTTCTCCAATTTGATATGCGCAAGTTAGGGCATTTGGAGTGTGTCTAAACCTAATCTGAAATCACTCAATGTAGAAGCATTAGACACCAATATGTGGAATGGTTAGTCATCATCAAAACAAGGGTTTAGTCAATTTAGACGTGAGTCAACATTGACCTAATTGACCTTGAGTCAACATTCTCCCCCTTTTTGAAGATGACAAACCATTCCATAAATGTATTGAAAGCTTGTAAGTAAAATCATACCTTCGGAGAAACCTAGGAGTTTCAGTAGAATTGAGTTCATATGCTCCCCCTCAATTGATGCTAGTGGAGTTTTCATACTCCCCCTCAATTGATGCTATTTCTCCTGCATGGTTAGCTTTCATAACATTTATAGAAACTATGTCTTCTACTCATATATGTTCTACACATATATGTCTTCTCACATTTACCTTCTCCCCTTTACATGGACACGCTTCTTTGCTTCATGTAAGACATGCCTTCTCCCTGTTGTCAAAAGAAGACATATCTTTCTCCCCCTTTGTCATTTCAAAAAGGTGGGGGTATGAAGAAACTAAGAAACACCACTTGTTAAGAGAAAGAAGATAAGAACAGTTATATAAGGAGAGTAGAAGAGCACAGATAGGGGCTTGTCCAAGCATAGAAAGAAAAGCAAGTTAAAGCATATACTTGAACAACCCAAAACATGCAAGATAGGGTGATGCAGAAAAACAATAAATCGCAATTTTGACCCTCAAGATGATGGAATTTGATCAAAAACCATCAGGGCTCATGGCAAAGCGATGAGCCTTACTCAGAAGGTAGTTTCTGCATAAAAAACACTATACTTGCAGCAAAAACTGAAACTGGAGCAAAAGCTGCATAAAAATCCACAAAAACTCCAATTTCTACATATCATGTAGATCTATGTACCCTGCATCACAATGTTTATGCAAGCAACTCAAGATAGTAGATATGCAATTTAAGGAACAATCTTGAGCATGTATGAGATAAGATACAAGCATAACATATAGATGATCAAAGATGGCACTTTGTAAACAAGGTTAGAACTACATGTATATGAACTACTAGTAGATGGTATCACAAGTTAGGACTACTAGTAGGATCTAGATCATAGAAAGAGATACCAAAAGGTACACAAGATAAAGCAAGCTATGAGTAGATGTAGAGATATATCTAAACAAAGAGATATGCAAATTTAAGAAGCATGAAAGGATATAACTCACTAGATATGCATCCTTACCATAAGATGATTACCCCTAAGAACCTCAAGGTTGTATCAAAACAAGATATACACCTAGATAGATGTAGCAAGTTAGAGCACAACGGAAGCGATTTTAGATACAACTAAGAGATCCAAAGAGATCATCATCAAAACCTACAAAACAACTCAAAGCAAGTAATTGCAACATATAGATATACCAATTTAGAGCAATTAGAGAGATAGAGTTGTAAGCAAGATAGGCAATTTAGAACATGGCAATATTCATATATAAGGGTACCAAATGGAGTGCCAAAGAATAAGGCTATTGGTTGAGAAAATCTAGTTGAGAGGGAAATTCTCATTCAATAAGCCAACTGTATACTCTGTGAACAGTGTTTTCGGTCGAGTTCTGTGTATTGGCAACTCGGCCGATCGCAGTTGTTGGCAACACCCATTGGTGCCTATCGGTCGAGTTTTAGAAAAGACAAAACTCGGCCGACAAAACTACTGTAGAAAAAGCACATGTTTTTCATAAAACATATCTAGAGGCATGCAAAAAAATACAAACCATATCCAAACATGTCTAAGCAAGTTAGTAATGCACTATAGAAGCATTAGAAACAGTTTTTGAGCAAGAGTGTGAAGAGAAACACAAAATGCCACTTTTGACTCAAAAACCATATGTATAGTGCATACTAACTTGACAAAAACAAGTTAGAACAGGTTATAAGCAATAAAAACATTACCTTCATGCTTACCATTTCTTTTCCACTTGTTGTCACCCTCTGCACATCTCACCTTTCTTCTTTCATGTGGATTGAGAAGTCAATTTGCAATTCAATGGCTCATGTCAATCCATTTGCAAGTACCTACAAGAAGAAAGATGAAATGGTCCCCAATCATATTTTTGGGTCCGGAGGGGTTAGTTTAGCAACGCAAGTCCTATTGCTCTTGGGTGCTTTCCTAAAAGGACAACAAGTAGCATAATGACCAAATTCATTGCAATAGTTGCATGTGCCCATAGTCTTGGAACTAGAGGATTCTCCATGGAATATTGGAGGTCCTTTATCTTTGTTGTTCCCTTGACTACTATCATATCCTAAACCATGTCTACCAATTTGTTTAGTAGAATTGAGTAGGATGTCATTAAGACTCTTCTTACCAACTAAGAATCTTTGCAAAGATGATCTCAAACTATCATTATCATGCATAAGAGAGGCAATAGTAGAAGACAAATTATGGATATTATCTCTAGCATGCAAAAGATCATTTTCTAAGCAAAGAGCTTTAGTTAAATAAGAATCTCTATCAATATGAAGAGAAGCAACATCATTCTCTTTATTAGTATAACTAGAACAAGATTCATGCCCATTGATTTTAGCAAGCAAGGAGGCATTTTCTATTTCTAATTCATGCAAAACAAAATCTTTGTCCTTGTTTTCAGATTGAAGAACATCAATGTCATGCATGAGAGAATCAATAATTAAAGTATGCTCTTCACTAGAACTAGGCATGAGAGGTTGAGCTTCTAGAAATTTAATCTTATCAAGTAAACTAGCATTTTCAAGTTTAAGAGAGTCTACTTGGCTAAGACAATCATTTTTATCAATAAGCAAGCAAGAATTAGCATATTCAAGATCATCTAGTTCTATATGCAAATTATCAACAATTTTAGCAAGCTTTTTCTTTTTCTTTTTAGAAGACTTATAAGAGGCACAAATATCATGAATAATAGCAATTAAAGATTCTTTATCTAAAGAGTCTAGATTTACCTCACTTGAGTCTTCACTTGTAGTAGCTATAAGAGCATAATGGCATTCTCCTTTATCAATAGAGCTTGAGCTGCCACTTGACTCTTCACTTGATTCTTCACTTGAGCTTGAGTTGGAGGAGCCGCTTGAGCTTGAGTGCCATTTCTCCTTCTTCTTGTGAGAATGGGTCTTTTTACCTTGTGGGCAATCTTCCTTGTAGTGACCCTTCTTTCCACATGTGAAGCACCGGGTGGAGGAGGACTTGCCTTTGTAGAGCTTACCCTTGGAGTACATGGCATCTTCCTTATCTAGAGAGGATGGAGAGACTTGTTCCATGATAGCTTCAATTTGAGCCTTCATTTCAGCCTTCTTCATTCTCTTTAGCTCTTTCTTCTCTTGTCTTTCAACTTCCTCCCTCTTGTCAAGTGTGGCTTCATGTGCTTGTAGATTTCCAATGAGATCTTCAATGGGGATGTCCTTAAGTGACCTTGCTTCTTCAATGGAAGTCACCTTTGATTCCCACCTCTTGGGAAGATTTCTAAGGATCTTTGAGTTGATCTCTCCACTAGACATAGGATGACCTAGAATAGCAAGACCATTCACATTGGTGTTGATCCTTGAGTACATGTTGGCTATACTTTCCTCCTTTCCCATCTTGAAGTTTTCAAGCAGCCCCTTGAGCATGTAGACTTTTCTTTCCTTCACTTGATCCGTCCCTTCATAAGTGATGCAAAGCTTTCTCCATACCTCATAGGCCGTCTCACAAGAGGAAATCCGGTTGAACTCGGTGGGGGTCATGGAGGCATATAGGATATGCATGGCTCTAGCATTCAAGGTTGCTTTCATCAAGGTGGCTTCATCCCATTCTTCAATGTTTGTCTTTGGTAGAATGTATGGGCTGTTCACCATTTGCCACATCTCGAGACTTGATCCTTGGATGAAGAATTGAAGTCTTCTTCTCCAATAGAGGAAGTTTCTCCCATTAAAGATTGGAAGGCTGGTCGAGAATCTCCCTCCTTGATAGTCACCCATCTTCTCCTACTTGTTGAAGTATGCTTGGAGAAGACCCGCTCTGATACCACTTGTTGGATCCTAGATGGGTGACTTAGATGCTCTAGAGGGGGGTGAATAGAGCTGAAAGCACTTAAACAAAATTCATTAAACCTTCAAATTATATGACAAGATAAGGTTGCTAAATAGGTAATTTGAGTGCAACTAAATCATGCATAGCAAGGATAAGAGAGATTGAACATGCACCAATTAGACAAGTTATTTATTGTGGTTCCACACTTCAAACTAGAAGTGTGTCAGTCCACTTGCCTAGAGAGGTCAACCTCTAGGACTTCAAACAATTGCACTCTTATATTCATTAATAAGACATACAATACATGACCAACAAAGGACTTACCTATCCAATACAAAGAGTCTTCAACCTTACCAAGGACTTACCCACTTTGCAAGAGTCTTCGGCCTTCTCCAAGGACTTACCAAATGGAGTGCCAAAGAATAAGGCTATTGGTTGAAAAAATCTAGTTGAGAGGGAAATTCTCATTCAATAAGCCAACTGTATACTCTGTGAACAGTGTTTTCGGTCGAGTTCTGTGTATTGGCAACTCGGCAGATCGCAGTTGTTGGCAACACCCATTGGTGCCTATCGGTCGAGTTCTAGACAAGACAAAACTCGGCCGACAAAACTACTGTAGAAAAAGCATATGTTTTTCATAAAACATATCTAGAGGCATGCAAAAAAATACAAACCATATCCAAACATGTCTAAGCAAGTTAGTAATGCACTATAGAAGCATTAGAAACAGTTTTTGAGCAAGAGTGTGAAGAGAAACACAAAATGCCACTTTTGACTCAAAAACCATATGTATAGTGCATACTAACTTGACAAAAACAAGTTAGAACAGGTTATAAGCAATAAAAACATTACCTTCATGCTTACCATTTCTTTTCCACTTGTTGTCACCCTCTGCACATCTCACCTTTCTTCTTTCATGTGGATTGAGAAGTCAATTTGCAATTCAATGGCTCATGTCAATCCATTTGCAAGTACCTATAAGAAGAAAGATGAAATGGTCCCCAATCATATTTTTGGGTCCGGAGGGGTTAGTTTAGCAACCCAAGTCCTATTGCTCTTGGGTGCTTTCCTAAAAGGACAACAAGTAGCATAATGACCAAATTCATTGCAATAGTTGCATGTGCCCATAGTCTTGGAACTAGAGGATTCTCCATGGAATATTGGAGGTCCTTTATCTTTGTTGTTCCCTTGACTACTATCATATCCTAAACCATGTCTACCAATTTGTTTAGTAGAATTGAGTAGGATGTCATTAAGACTCTTCTTACCAACTAAGAATCTTTGCAAAGATGATCTCAAACTATCATTATCATGCATAAGAGAGGCAATAGTAGAAGACAAATTATTGATATTATCTCTAGCATGCAAAAGATCATTTTCTAAGCAAAGAGCTTTAGTTAAATAAGAATCTCTATCAATATGAAGAGCAGCAACATCATTCTCTTTATTAGTATAACTAGAACAAGATTCATGCCCATTGATTTTAGCAAGCAAGGAGGCATTTTCTATTTATAATTCATGCAAAACAAAATCTTTGTCCTTGTTTTCAGATTTAAGAACATCAATGTCATGCATGAGAGAATCAATAATTAAAGTATGCTCTTCACTAGAACTAGGCATGAGAGGTTGAGCTTCTAGAAATTTAATCTTATCAAGTAAACTAGCATTTTCAAGTTCAAGAGAGTCTACTTGGCTAAGACAATCATTTTTATCAATAAGCAAGCAAGAATTAGCATATTCAAGATCATCTAGTTCTATATGCAAATTATCAAAAATTTTAGCAAACTTTTTCTTTTTCTTTTTAGAAGACTTATAAGAGGCACAAATATCATGAATAATAGCAATTTAAGATTCTTTATCTAAAGAGTCTAGATTTACCTCACTTGAGTCTTCACTTGTAGTAGCTATAAGAGCATAATGGCATTCTCCTTTATCAATAGAGCTTGAGCTGCCACTTGACTCTTCACTTGATTCTTCACTTGAGCTTGAGTTGGAGGAGCCGCTTGAGCTTGAGTGCCATTTCTCCTTCTTCTTGTGAGAATGGGTCTTTTTACCTTGTGGGCAATCTTCCTTGTAGTGACCCTTCTTTCCACATGTGAAGCACCGGGTGGAGGAGGACTTGCCTTTGTAGAGCTTACCCTTGGAGTACATGGCATCTTCCTTATCTAGAGAGGATGGAGAGACTTGTTCCATGATAGCTTCAATTTGAGCCTTCATTTCAGCCTTCTTCATTCTCTTTAGCTCTTTCTTCTCTTGTCTTTCAACTTCCTCCCTCTTGTCAAGTGTGGCTTCATGTGCTTGTAGATTTCCAATGAGATCTTCAATGGGGATGTCCTTAAGTGACCTTGCTTCTTCAATGGAAGTCACCTTTGATTCCCACCTCTTGGGAAGAGTTCTAAGGATCTTTGAGTTGATCTCTCCACTAGACATAGGATGACCAAGAATAGCAAGACCATTCACAATGGTGTTGATCCTTGAGTACATGTTGGCTATACTTTCCTCCTTTCCCATCTTGAAGTTTTCAAGTAGCCCCTTGAGCATGTAGACTTTGCTTTCCTTCACTTGATCCATCCCTTCATAAGTGATGCAAAGCTTTCTCCATACCTCATAGGCCGTCTCACAAGAGGAAATCCGGTTGAACTCGGTGGGGGTCATGGAGGCATATAGGATATGCATGGCTCTAGCATTCAAGGTTGCTTTCATCAAGGTGGCTTCATCCCATTCTTTAATGTTTGTCTTTGGTAGAATGTATGGGCTGTTCACCATTTGCCACATCTCGAGACTTGATCCTTGGATGAAGAATTGAAGTCTTCTTCTCCAATAGAGGAAGTTGCTCCCATCAAAGATTGGAAGGCTGGTCGAGAATATCCATCCTTGATAGTCACCCATCTTCTCCTACTTGTTGAAGTATGCTTGGAGAAGACCCGCTCTGATACCACTTGTTGGATCCTAGATGGGTGACTTAGATGCTCTAGAGGGGGGGTGAATAGAGCTGAAAGCACTTAAACAAAATTCATTAAACCTTCAAATTATATGACAAGATAAGGTTGCTAAATAGGTAATTTGAGTGCAACTAAATCATGCATAGCAAGGATAAGAGAGATTGAACATGCACCAATTAGACAAGCTATTTAGAGTGGTTCCACACTTCAAACTAGAAGTGTGTCAGTCCACTTGCCTAGAGAGGTCAACCTCTAGGACTTCAAACAATTGCACTCTTATATTCATTAATAAGACATACAATACATGACCAACAAAGGACTTACCTATCCAATACAAAGAGTCTTCAACCTTACCAAGGACTTACCCACTTTGCAAGAGTCTTCGGCCTTCTCCAAGGACTTACCCACTCTTGCACAAGTCTTCGGCCTTGTAGGAATTACCCACTCTTCTTGGATCTTCCGCCTTTGACTTCACCTTCACTCGGAGAAGCTTTCCACCAAGGACTTACCCACTTGAGCTTGAGTCTTCTGCCTTCTCCAAGGGCTTACCCACTCTAGCTCCAAGTCTTCGGCCTTGATCTTCACCAAGGGACTCCTTCCCTTGTTCTTCTTCACCTCTCTTGGACAAGAGAGAGAACCTTCATCTTCAATATAGGAAATGAGAGATGGGGAGGTGGTGGAAGTGAGAGCCTCACAAGATATACAAATAATACTAGCTCTCTTACAAATCTCCTACTCACTCTAATGGATGTAGCAAGTGATTAAGCTTAGAGAGAGAGAGAGGAGGCTGTAGGAAGCACTCAACTATAGAATAGGAACCTCTCAAAGAGTTTGCATGGAATGCTCAACCTTGGAATGAAGCCCAAGGGGTCCTATTTATAGTTGGGGATGCCTCTTAGCCTTTGGGAACACTTAGGAACGAAAAATAGCCATTTTACAAGTTGCAACGGATCTATTTTGGGTCCCAACAAAGTCTCCAACGGTTGGATTTGCTTTTTCTGCATTCCAGTACAGTCTGATCGGCCGAGTTTCTATAAAGGTAACTCGGCCGAACCACTAAAAGACAAGGCTGAAAGCTAGACTGTCGGCCGAGTTCCTTTGGAGAAACTCGGCCGATCGGTCGACTTTCATCTTGGACCGATCAGTGGATCGGCCGAGTTTCCTAGCTAAAAACTCGACCGAACGGTGGATCAGCTGAGTTTGTAACTCGGCCGATTCCAACAAAAATCCCAGAATATATGGATCGGCCGAGTTTGGAATTCGGCCGACAAAATCCCTGTTATGGGTATTTTGGAATTTTCGTTTAACCGTACAAATGATGGATTTTTGTGTCCCAATAATTTTTCTAAGCTTAATTACAAGTCATACAATCATTACAAGTGATTACAAAGCAATTCTAAGGTCATTTACATAGAGATCCCAAATTGCACACTTGTATCTATTTTGACTTGTCTTTTCTCCAATTTGATATGCGCAAGTTAGGGCATTTGGAGTGTGTCTAAACCTAATCTGAAATCACTCAATGTAGAAGCATTAGACACCAATATGTGGAATGGTTAGTCATCATCAAAACAAGGGTTTAGTCAATTTAGATGTGAGTCAACATTGACCTAATTGACCTTGAGTCAACATTCTCCCCCTTTTTGAAGATGACAAACCATTCCATAAATGTATTGAAAGCTTGTAAGTAAAATCATACCTTCGGAGAAACCTAGGAGTTTCAGTAGAATTGAGTTCATATGCTCCCCCTCAATTGATGCTAGTGGAGTTTTCATACTCCCCCTCAATTGATGCTATTTCTCCTGCATGGTTAGCTTTCATAACATTTATAGAAACTATGTCTTCTACTCATATATGTTATACACATATATGTCTTCTCACATTTACCTTCTCCCCTTTACATGGACACGCTTCTTTGCTTCATGTAAGACATGCCTTCTCCCTGTTGTCAAAAGAAGACATATCTTTCTCCCCCTTTGTCATTTCAAAAAGGTGGGGGTATGAAGAAACTAAGAAACACCACTTGTTAAGAGAAAGAAGATAAGAAAAGTTATATAAGGAGAGTAGAAGAGCACAGATAGGGGCTTGTCCAAGCATAGAAAGAAAAGCAAGTTAAAGCATATACTTGAACAACCCAAAACATGCAAGATAGGGTGCTGCAGAAAAACAATAAATCGCAATTTTGACCCTCAAGATGATGGAATTTGATCAAAAACCATCAGGGCTCATGGCAGAGCGATGAGCCTTGCTCAGAAGGTAGTTTCTGCATAAAAAAACACTATACTTGCAGCAAAAACTGAAACTGGAGCAAAAGCTGCATAAAAATCCACAAAAACTCCAATTTCTACATATCATGTAGATCTATGTACCCTGCATCACAATGTTTATGCAAGCAACTCAAGATAGTAGATATGCAATTTAAGGAACAATCTTGAGCATGTATGAGATAAGATACAAGCATAACATATAGATGATCAAAGATGGCACTTTGTAAACAAGGTTAGAACTACATGTATATGAACTACTAGTAGATGGTATCACAAGTTAGGACTACTAGTAGGATCTAGATCATAGCAAGAGATACCAAAAGGTACACAAGATAAAACAAGCTATGAGTAGATGTAGAGATATATCTAAACAAAGAGATATGCAAATTTAAGAAGCATGAAAGGATATAACTCACTAGATATGCATCCTTACCATAAGATGATTACCCCTAAGAACCTCAAGGTTGTATCAAAACAAGATATACACCTAGATAGATGTAGCAAGTTAGAGCACAACGGAAGCGATTTTAGATACAACTAAGAGATCCAAAGAGATCATCATCAAAACCTACAAAACAACTCAAAGCAAGTAATTGCAACATATAGATATACCAATTTAGAGCAATTAGAGAGATAGAGTTGTAAGCAAGATAGGCAATTTAGAACATGGCAATATGCATATATAAGGGTACCAAATGGAGTGCCAAAGAATAAGGATATTGGTTGAGAAAATCTAGTTGAGAGGGAAATTCTCATTCAATAAGCCAACTGTATACTCTGTGAACAGTGTTTTCGGTCGAGTTCTGTGTATTGGCAACTCGGCCGATCGCAGTTGTTGGAAACACCCATTGGTGCCTATCGGTCGAGTTTTAGACAAGACAAAACTCGGCCGACAAAACTACTGTAGAAAAAGCACATGTTTTTCATAAAACATATCTAGAGGCATGCAAAAAAATACAAACCATATCCAAACATGTCTAAGCAAGTTAGTAATGCACTATAGAAGCATTAGAAACAGTTTTTGAGTAAGAGTGTGAAGAGAAACACAAAATGCCACTTTTGACTCAAAAACCATATGTATAGTGCATACTAACTTGACAAAAACAAGTTAGAACAGGTTATAAGCAATAAAAACATTACCTTCATTCTTACCATTTCTTTTCCACTTGTTGTCACCCTCTGCACATCTCACCTTTCTTCTTTCATGTGGATTGAGAAGTCAATTTGCAATTCAATGGCTCATGTCAATCCATTTGCAAGTACCTACAAGAAGAAAGATGAAATGGTCCCCAATCATATTTTTGGGTCCGAAGGGGTTAGTTTAGCAACCCAAGTCCCATTGCTCTTGGGTGCTTTCCTAAAAGGACAACAAGTAGCATAATGACCAAATTCATTGCAATAGTTGCATGTGCCCATAGTCTTGGAACTAGAGGATTCTCCATGGAATATTGGAGGTCCTTTATCTTTGTTGTTCCCTTGACTACTATCATATCCTAAACCATGTCTACCAATTTGTTTAGTAGAATTGAGTAGGATGTCATTAAGACTCTTCTTACCAACTAAGAATCTTTGCAAAGATGATCTCAAACTATCATTATCATGCACAAGAGAGGCAATAGTAGAAGACAAATTATTGATATTATCTCTAGCATGCAAAAGATCATTTTCTAAGCAAAGAGCTTTAGTTAAATAAGAATCTCTATCAATATGAAGAGCAGCAACATCATTCTCTTTATTAGTATAACTAGAACAAGATTCATGCCCATTGATTTTAGCAAGCAAAGAGGCATTTTCTATTTCTAATTCATGCAAAACAAAATCTTTGTCCTTGTTTTCAGATTTAAGAACATCAATGTCATGCATGAGAGAATCAATAATTAAAGTATGCTCTTCACTAGAACTAGGCATGAGAGGTTGAGCTTCTAGAAATTTAATCTTATCAAGTAAACTACAATTTTCAAGTTTAAGAGAGTCTACTTGGCTAAGACAATCATTTTTATCAATAAGCAAGCAAGAATTAGCATATTCAAGATCATCTAGTTCTATATGCAAATTATCAACAATTTTAGCAAGCTTTTTCTTTTTCTTTTTAGAAGACTTATAAGAGGCACAAATATCATGAATAATAGCAATTAAAGATTCTTTATCTAAAGAGTCTAGATTTACCTCACTTGAGTCTTCACTTGTAGTAGCTATAAGAGCATAATGGCATTCTCCTTTATCAATAGAGCTTGAGCTGCCACTTGACTCTTCACTTGATTCTTCACTTGAGCTTGAGTTGGAGGAGCCGCTTGAGCTTGAGTGCCATTTCTCCTTCTTCTTGTGAGAATGGGTCTTTTTACCTTGTGGGCAATCTTCCTTGTAGTGACCCTTCTTTCCACATGTGAAGCACCGGGTGGAGGAGGACTTGCCTTTGTAGAGCTTACCCTTGGAGTACATTGCATCTTCCTTATCTAGAGAGGATGGAGAGACTTGTTCCATGATAGCTTCAATTTGAGCCTTCATTTCAGCCTTCTTCATTCTCTTTAGCTCTTTCTTCTCTTGTCTTTCAACTTCCTCCCTCTTGTCAAGTGTGGGTTCATGTGCTTGTAGATTTCCAATGAGCTCTTCAATGGGGATGTCCTTAAGTGACCTTGCTTCTTCAATGGAAGTCACCTTTGATTCCCACCTCTTGGGAAGAGTTCTAAGGATCTTTGAGTTGATCTCTCCACTAGACATAGGATGACCTAGAATAGCAAGACCATTCACAATGGTGTTGATCCTTGAGTACATGTTGGCTATACTTTCCTCCTTTCCCATCTTGAAGTTTTCAAGCAGCCCCTTGAGCATGTAGACTTTGCTTTCCTTCACTTGATCCGTCCCTTCATAAGTGATGCAAAGCTTTCTCCATACCTCATAGGCCGTCTCACAAGAGGAAATCCGATTGAACTCGGTGGGGGTCATGGAGGCATATAGGATATGCATGGCTCTAGCATTCAAGGTTGCTTTCATTAAGGTGGCTTCATCCCATTCTTCAATGTTTATCTTTGGTAGAATGTATGGGCTGTTCACCATTTGCCACATCTCGAGACTTGATCCTTGGATGAAGAATTGAAGTCTTCTTCTCCAATAGAGGAAGTTGCTCCCATCAAAGATTTGAAGGCTGGTCGAGAATCTCCCTCCTTGATAGTCACCCAACTTCTCCTACTTGTTGAAGTATGCTTGGATAAGACCCGCTCTGATACCACTTGTTGGATCCTAGATGGGTGACTTAGATGCTCTAGAGGGGGGTGAATAGAGCTGAAAGCACTTAAACAAAATTCATTAAACCTTCAAATTATATGACAAGATAAGGTTGCTAAATAGGTAATTTGAGTGCAACTAAATCATGCATAGCAAGGATAAGAGAGATTGAACATGCACCAATTAGACAAGCTATTTAGAGTGGTTCCACACTTCAAACTAGAAGTGTGTCAGTCCACTTGCCTAGAGAGGTCAACCTCTAGGACTTCAAACAATTGCACTCTTATATTCATTAATAAGACATACAATACATGACCAACAAAGGACTTACCTATCCAATACAAAGAGTCTTCAACCTTACCAAGGACTTACCCACTTTGCAAGAGTCTTCAGCCTTCTCCAAGGTCTTACCCACTCTTGCACAAGTCTTCGGCCTTGTAGGAATTACCCACTCTTCTTGGATCTTCCGCCTTTGACTTCACCTTCACTCGGAGAAGCTTTCCACCAAGGACTTACCCACTTGAGCTTGAGTCTTCTACCTTCTCCAAGGGCTTACCCACTCTAGCTCCAAGTCTTCGGCCTTGATCTTCACCAAGGGACTCCTTCCCTTGTTCTTCTTCACCTCTCTTGGACAAGAGAGAGAACCTTCATCTTCAATATAGGAAATGAGAGATGGGGAGGTGGTGGAAATGAGAGCCTCACAAGATATACAAATAATACTAGCTCTCTTACAAATCTCCTACTCACTCTAATGGAAGTAGCAAGTGATTAAGCTTAGAGAGAGAGAGAGAGGAGGCTGTAGGAAGCACTCAACTATAGAATAGGAACCTCTCAAAGAGTTTGCATGGAATGCTCAACCTTGGAATGAAGCCCAAGGGGTCCTATTTATAGTTGGGGATGCCTCTTAGCCTTTGGGAACACTTAGGAACAAAAAATAGCCGTTTTACAAGTTGCAACGGATCTATTTTGGGTCCCAACAAAGTCTCCAACGGTTGGATTTGTTTTTTCTGCATTCCAGTACAGTCTGATCGGCCGAGTTTCTATAAAGGTAACTCGGCCGAACCACTAAAAGACAAGGCTGAAAGCTAGACTGTCGGTCGAGTTCCTTTGGAGAAACTCGGCCGATCGGTCGACTTTCATATTGGACCGATCAGTGGATCGGCCGAGTTTCCTAGCTAGAAACTCGACCGAACGGTGGATCGGCTGAGTTTGTAACTCGGCCGATTCCAACAAAAATCCTAGAATATATGGATCGGCCGAGTTTGGAATTCGGCCGACAAAATCCCTGTTATGGGTATTTTGGAATTTTCGTTTAACCGTACAAATGATGGATTTTTGTGTCCCAATAATTTTTCTAAGCTTAATTACAAGTCATACAATCATTACAAGTGATTACAAAGCAATTCTAAGGTCATTTACATACAGATCCCAAATTGCACACTTGTATCTATTTTGACTTGTCTTTTCTCCAATTTGATGTGCGCAAGTTAGGGCATTTGGAGTGTGTCTAAACCTAATCTGAAATCACTCAATGTAGAAGCATTAGACACCAATATGTGGACTGGTTAGTCATCATCAAAACAAGGGTTTAGTCAATTTAGACGTGAGTCAACATTGACCTAATTGACCTTGAGTCAACAATCTCCCCCTTTTTGAAGATGACAAACCATTCCATAAATGTATTGAAAGCTTGTAAGTAAAATCATACCTTCAGAGAAACCTAGGAGTTTCAGTAGAATTGAGTTCATATGCTCCCCCTCAATTGATGCTAGTGGAGTTTTCATACTCCCCCTCAATTGATGCTATTTCTCCTGCATGGTTAGCTTTCATAACATTTATAGAAACTATGTCTTCTACTCATATATGTTCTACACATATATGTGTTCTCACATTTACCTTCTCCCCTTTACATGGACACGCTTCTTTGCTTCATGTAAGACATGCCTTCTCCCTGTTGTCAAAAGAAGACATATCTTTCTCCCCCTTTGTCATTTCAAAAAGGTGGGGGTATGAAGAAACTAAGAAACACCACTTGTTAAGAGAAAGAAGATAAGAAAAGTTATATAAGGAGAGTAGAAGAGCACAGATAGGGGCTTGTCCAAGCATAGAAAGAAAAGCAAGTTAAAGCATATACTTGAACAACCCAAAACATGCAAGATAGGGTGTTGCAGAAAAACAATAAATCGCAATTTTGGCCCTCAAGATGATGGAATTTGATCAAAAACCATCAGGGCTCATGGCAGAGCGATGAGCCTTGCTCAGAAGGTAGTTTCTGCATAAAAAACACTATACTTGCAGCAAAAACTGAAACTGGAGCAAAAGCTGCATAAAAATCCACAAAAACTCCAATTTCTACATATCATGTAGATCTATGTACCCTGCATCACAATGTTTATGCAAGCAACTCAAGATAGTAGATATGCAATTTAAGGAACAATCTTGAGCATGTATGAGATAAGATACAAGCATAACATATAGATGATCAAAGATGGCACTTTGTAAACAAGGTTAGAACTACATGTATATGAACTACTAGTAGATGGTATCACAAGTTAGGACTACTAGTAGGATCTAGATCATAGCAAGAGATACCAAAAGGTACACAAGATAAAGCAAGCTATGAGTAGATGTAGAGATATATATAAACAAAGAGATATGCAAATTTAAGAAGCATGAAAGGATATAACTCACTAGATATGCATCCTTACCATAAGATGATTACCCCTAAGAACCTCAAGGTTGTATCAAAACAAGATATACACCTAGATAGATGTAGCAAGTTAGAGCACTACGGAAGCGATTTTAGATACAACTAAGAGATCCAAAGAGATCATCATCAAAACCTACAAAACAACTCAAAGCAAGTAATTGCAACATATAGATATACCAATTTAGAGCAATTAGAGAGATAGAGTTGTAAGCAAGATAGGAAATTTAGAACATGGCAATATGCATATATAAGGGTACCAAATGGAGTGCCAAAGAATAAGGCTATTGGTTGAGAAAATCTAGTTGAGAGGGAAATTCTCATTCAATAAGCCAACTGTATACTCTGTGAACAGTGTTTTCGGTCGAGTTCTGTGTATTGGCAACTCGGCCGATCGCAGTTGTTGGCAACACCCATTGGTGCCTATTGGTCGAGTTTTAGACAAGACAAAACTCGGCCGACAAAACTACTGTAGAAAAAGCACATGTTTTTCATAAAACATATCTAGAGGCATGCAAAAAAAATACAAACCATATCCAAACATGTCTAAGCAAGTTAGTAATGCACTATAGAAGCATTAGAAATAGTTTTTGAGCAAGTGTGTGAAGAGAAACACAAAATGCCACTTTTGACTCAAAAACCATATGGATAGTGCATACTAACTTGACAAAAACAAGTTAGAGCAGGTTATAAGCAATAAAAACATTACCTTCATGCTTACCATTTCTTTTCCACTTGTTGTCACCCTCTGCACATCTCACCTTTCTTCTTTCATGTGGATTGAGAAGTCAATTTGCAATTCAATGGCTCATGTCAATCCATTTGCAAGTACCTACAAGAAGAAAGATGTAATGGTCCCCAATCATATTTTTGGGTCCGGAGGGGTTAGTTTAGCAACCCAAGTCCTATTGCTCTTGGGTGCTTTCCTAAAAGGACAACAAGTAGCATAATGACCAAATTCATTGCAATAGTTGCATGTGCCCATAGTCTTGGAACTAGAGGATTCTCCATGGAATATTGGAGGTCCTTTATCTTTGTTGTTCCCTTGACTACTATCATATCCTAAACCATGTCTACCAATTTGTTTAGTAGAATTGAGTAGGATGTCATTAAGACTCTTCTTACCAACTAAGAATCTTTGCAAAGATGATCTCAAACTATCATTATCATGCATAAGAGAGGCAATAGTAGAAGACAAATTATTGATATTATCTCTAGCATGCAAAAGATCATTTTCTAAGCAAAGAGCTTTAGTTAAATAAGAATCTCTATCAATATGAAGAGAAGCAACATCATTCTCTTTATTAGTATAACTAGAACAAGATTCATGCCCATTGATTTTAGCAAGCAAGGAGGCATTTTCTATTTCTAATTCATGCAAAACAAAATCTTTGTCCTTGTTTTCAGATTTAAGAACATCAATGTCATGCATGAGAGAATCAATAATTAAAGTATGCTCTTCACTAGAACTAGGCATGAGAGGTTGAGCTTCTAGAAATTTAATCTTATCAAGTAAACTAGCATTTTCAAGTTTAAGAGAGTCTACTTGGCTAAGACAATCATTTTTATCAATAAGCAAGCAAGAATTAGCATATTCAAGATCATCTAGTTCTATATGCAAATTATCAACAATTTTAGCAAGCTTTTTCTTTTTCTTTTTAGAAGACTTATAAGAGGCACAAATATCATGAATAATAGCAATTAAAGATTCTTTATCTAAAGAGTCTAGATTTACCTCACTTGAGTCTTCACTTGTAGTAGCTATAAGAGCATAATGGCATTCTCCTTTATCAATAGAGCTTGAGCTGCCACTTGACTCTTCACTTGATTCTTCACTTGAGCTTGAGTTGGAGGAGCCGCTTGAGCTTGAGTGCCATTTCTCCTTCTTCTAGTGAGAATGGGTCTTTTTACCTTGTGGGCAATCTTCCTTGTTGTGACCCTTCTTTCCACATGTGAAGCACCGGGTGGAGGAGGACTTGCCTTTGTAGAGCTTACCCTTGGAGTACATGGCATCTTCCTTATCTAGAGAGGATGGAGAGACTTGTTCCATGATAGCTTCAATTTGAGCCTTCATTTCAGCCTTCTTCATTCTCTTTAGCTCTTTCTTCTCTTGTCTTTCAACTTCCTCCCTCTTGTCAAGTGTGGCTTCATGTGCTTGTAGATTTCCAATGAGATCTTCAATGGGGATGTCCTTAAGTGACCTTGCTTCTTCAATGGAAGTCACCTTTGATTCCCACCTCTTGGGAAGATTTATAAAGATCTTTGAGTTGATCTCTCCACTAGACATAGGATGACCTAGAATAGCAAGACCATTCACAATGGTGTTGATCCTTGAGTACATGTTGGCTATACGTTCCTCCTTTCCCATCTTGAAGTTTTCAAGTAGCCCCTTGAGCATGTAGACTTTGCTTTCCTTCACTTGATCCGTCCCTTCATAAGTGATGCAAAGCTTTCTCCATACCTCATAGGCCGTCTCACAAGAGGAAATCCGGTTGAACTCGGTGGGGGTCATGGAGGCATATAGGATATGCATGGCTCTAGCATTCAAGGTTGCTTTCATCAAGGTGGCTTCATCCCATTCTTCAATGTTTGTCTTTGGTAGAATGTATGGGCTGTTCACCATTTGCCACATCTCGAGACTTGATCCTTGGATGAAGAATTGAAGTCTTCTTCTCCAATAGAGGAAGTTGCTCCCATCAAAGATTGGAAGGCTGGTCGAGAATCTCCCTCCTTGATAGTCACCCATCTTCTCCTACTTGTTGAAGTATGCTTGGAGAAGACCCGCTCTGATACCACTTGTTGGATCCTAGATGGGTGACTTAGATGCTCTAGAGGGGGGGTGAATAGAGCTGAAACCACTTAAACAAAATTCATTAAACCTTCAAATTATATGACAAGATAAGGTTGCTTAATAGGTAATTTGAGTGCAACTAAATCATGCATAGCAAGGATAAGAGAGATTGAACATGCACCAATTAGACAAGCTATTTAGAGTGGTTCCACACTTCAAACTAGAATTGTGTCAGTCCACTTGCCTAGAGAGGTCAACCTCTAGGACTTCAAACAATTTCACTCTTATATTCATTAATAAGAAATACAATACATGACCAACAAAGGACTTACCTATCCAATACAAAGAGTCTTCAACACTTACCAAGGACTTACCCACTTTGCAAGAGTCTTCGGCCTTCTCCAAGGACTTACCCACTCTTGCACAAGTCTTCGGCCTTGTAGGAATTACCCACTCTTCTTGGATCTTCCGCCTTTGACTTCACCTTCACTCGGAGAAGCTTTCCACCAAGGACTTACCCACTTGAGCTTGAGTCTTCTGCCTTCTCCAAGGGCTTACCCACTCTAGCTCCAAGTCTTCGGCCTTGATCTTCACCAAGGGACTCCTTCCCTTGTTCTTCTTCACCTCTCTTGGACAAGAGAGAGAACCTTCATCTTCAATATAGGAAATGAGAGATGGGGAGGTGGTGGAAGTGAGAGCCTCACAAGATATACAAATAATACTAGCTCTCTTACAAATCTCCTACTCACTCTAATGGATGTAGCAAGTGATTAAGCTTAGAGAGAGAGAGAGGAGGCTGTAGGAAGAACTCAACTATAGAATAGGAACCTCTCAAAGAGTTTGCATGGAATGCTCAACCTTGGAATGAAGCCCAAGGGGTCCTATTTATAGTTGGGGATGCCTCTTAGCCTTTGGGAACACTTAGGAACGAAAAATAGCCATTTTACAAGTTGCAACGGATGTATTTTGGGTCCCAACAAAGTCTCCAACGGTTGGATTTGCTTTTTCTGCATTCCAGTACAGTCTGATCGGCTGAGTTTCTATAAAGGTAACTCGGCCGAACCACTAAAAGACAAGGCTGAAAGCTAGACTGTCGGCCAAGTTCCTTTGGAGAAACTCGGCCGATCGGTCGACTTTCATCTTGGACCGATTAGTGGATCGGCCGAGTTTCCTAGCTAGAAACTCGACCGAACGGTGGATCGGCTGAGTTTGTAACTCGGCCGATTCCAACAAAAATCCCAGAATATATGGATCGGCCGAGTTTGGAATTCGGCCGACAAAATCCCTGTTATGGGTATTTTGGAATTTTCGTTTAACCGTACAAATGATGGATTTTTGTGTCCCAATAATTTTTCTAAGCTTAATTACAAGTCATACAATCATTACAAGTGATTACAAAGCAATTCTAAGGTCATTTACATAGAGATCCCAAATTGCACACTTGTATCTATTTTGACTTGTCTTTTCTCCAATTTGATATGTGCAAGTTAGGGCATTTGGAGTGTGTCTAAACCTAATCTGAAATCACTCAATGTAGAAGCATTAGACACCAATATGTGGAATGGTTAGTCATCATCAAAACAAGGGTTTAGTCAATTTAGACGTGAGTCAACATTGACCTAATTGACCTTGAGTCAACATTCTCCCCCTTTTTGAAGATGACAAACCATTCCATAAATGTATTGAAAGCTTGTAAGTAAAATCATACCTTCGGAGAAACCTAGGAGTTTCAGTAGAATTGAGTTCATATGCTCCCCCTCAATTGATGCTAGTGGAGTTTTCATACTCCCCCTCAATTGATGCTATTTCTCCTGCATGGTTAGCTTTCATAACATTTATAGAAACTATGTCTTCTACTCATATATGTTCTACACATATATGTCTTCTCACATTTACCTTCTCCTCTTTACATGGAAACGCTTCTTTGCTTCATGTAAGACATGCCTTCTCCCTGTTGTCAAAAGAAGACATATCTTTCTCCCCCTTTGTCATTTCAAAAAGGTGGGGATATGAAAAAACTAAGAAACACCACTTGTTAAGAGAAAGAAGATAAGAAAAGTTATATAAGGAGAGTAGAAGAGCACAGATAGGGGCTTGTCCAAGCATAGAAAGAAAAGCAAGTTAAAGCATATACTTGAACAACCCAAAACATGCAAGATAGGGTGCTGTAGAAAAACAATAAATCGCAATTTTGACCCTCAAGATGATGGAATTTGATCAAAAACCATCAGGGCTCATGGCAGAGCGATGAGCCTTGCTCAGAAGGTAGTTTCTGCATAAAAAACACTATACTTGCAGCAAAAACTGAAACTGGAGCAAAAGCTGCATAAAAATCCACAAAAACTCCAATTTCTACATATCATGTAGATCTATGTACCCTGCATCACAATGTTTATGCAAGTAACTCAAGATAGTAGATATGCAATTTAAGGAACAATCTTGAGCATGTATGAGATAAGATACAAGCATAACATATAGATGATCAAAGATGGCACTTTGTAAACAAGGTTAGAACTACATGTATATGAACTACTAGTAGATGGTATCACAAGTTAGGACTACTAGTAGGATCTAGATCATAGCAAGAGATACCAAAAGGTACACAAGATAAAGCAAGCTATGAGTAGATGTAGAGATATATCTAAACAAAGAGATATGCAAATTTAAGAAGCATGAAAGGATATAACTCACTAGATATGCATCCTTACCATAAGATGATTACCCCTAAGAACCTCAAGGTTGTATCAAAACAAGATATACACCTAGATAGATGTAGCAAGTTAGAGCACAACGGAAGCGATTTTAGATACAACTAAGAGATCCAAAGAGATCATCATCAAAACCTACAAAACAACTCAAAGCAAGTAATTGCAACATATAGATATACCAATTTAGTGCAATTAGAGAGATAGAGTTGTAAGCAAGATAGGAAATTTAGAACATGGCAATATGCATATATAAGGGTAGCAAATGGAGTGCCAAAGAATAAGGCTATTGGTTGAGAAAATCTAGTTGAGAGGGAAATTCTCATTCAATAAGCCAACTGTATACTCTGTGAACAGTGTTTTCGGTCGAGTTCTGTGTATTGGCAACTCGGCCGATCGCAGTTGTTGGCAACACCCATTGGTGCCTATCGGTCGAGTTTTAGACAAGACAAAACTCGGCCGACAAAACTACTGTAGAAAAAGCACATGTTTTTCATAAAACATATCTAGAGGCATGCAAAAAAATACAAACCATATCCAAACATGTCTAAGCAAGTTAGTAATGCACTATAGAAGCATTAGAAATAGTTTTTGAGCAAGAGTGTGAAGAGAAACACAAAATGCCACTTTTGACTCAAAAACCATATGTATAGTGCATACTAACTTGACAAAAACAAGTTAGAACAGGTTATAAGCAATAAAAACATTACCTTCATGCTTACCATTTCTTTTCCACTTGTTGTCACCCTCTGCACATCTCACCTTTCTTATTTCATGTGGATTGAGAAGTCAATTTGCAATTCAATGGCTCATGTCAATCCATTTGCAAGTACCTACAAGAAGAAAGATGAAATGGTCCCCAATCATATTTTTGGGTCCGGAGGGGTTAGTTTAGCAACCCAAGTCCTATTGCTCTTGGGTGCTTTCCTAAAAGGACAACAAGTAGCATAATGACCAAATTCATTGCAATAGTTGCATGTGCCCATAGTCTTGGAACTAGAGGATTCTCCATGGAATATTGGAGGTCCTTTATATTTGTTGTTCCCTTGACTACTATCATATCCTAAACCATGTCTACCAATTTGTTTAGTAGAATTGAGTAGGATGTCATTAAGACTCTTCTTACCAACTAAGAATCTTTGCAAAGATGATCTCAAACTATCATTATCATGCATAAGAGAGGCAATAGTAGAAGACAAATTATTGATATTATCTCTAGCATGCAAAAGATCATTTTCTAAGCAAAGAGCTTTAGTTAAATAAGAATCTCTATCAATATGAAGAGCAGCAACATCATTCTCTTTATTAGTATAACTAGAACAAGATTCATGCCCATTGATTTTAGCAAACAAGGAGGCATTTTCTATTTCTAATTCATGCAAAACAAAATCTCTGTCCTTGTTTTCAGATTTAAGAACATCAATGTCATGCATGAGAGAATCAATAATTAAAGTATGCTCTTCACTAGAACTAGGCATGAGAGGTTGAGCTTCTAGAAATTTAATCTTATCAAGTAAACTAGCATTTTCAAGTTTAAGAGAGTCTACTTGGCTAAGACAATCATTTTTATCAATAAGAAAGCAAGAATTAGCATACTCAAGATCATCTAGTTCTATATGCAAATTATCAACAATTTTAGCAAGCTTTTTCTTTTTCTTTTTAGAAGACTTATAAGAGGCACAAATATCATGAATAATAGCAATTAAAGATTCTTTATCTAAAGAGTCTAGATTTACCTCACTTGAGTCTTCACTTGTAGTAGCTATAAGAGCATAATGGCATTCTCCTTTATCAATAGAGCTTGAGCTGCCACTTGACTCTTCACTTGATTCTTCACTTGAGCTTGAGTTGGAGGAGCCGCTTGAGCTTGAGTGCCATTTCTCCTTCTTCTTGTGAGAATGGGTCTTTTTACCTTGTGGGCAATCTTCCTTGTAGTGACCCTTCTTTCCACATGTGAAGCACCGGGTGGAGGAGGACTTGCCTTTGTAGAGCTTACCCTTGGAGTACATTGCATCTTCCTTATCTAGAGAGGATGGAGAGACTTGTTCCATGATAGCTTCAATTTGAGCCTTCATTTCAGCCTTCTTCATTCTCTTTATCTCTTTCTTCTCTTGTCTTTCAACTTCCTCCCTCTTGTCAAGTGTGGCATCATGTGCTTGTAGATTTCCAATGAGCTCTTCAATGGGGATGTCCTTAAGTGACCTTGCTTCTTCAATGGAAGTCACCTTTGATTCCCACCTCTTGGGAAGAGTTCTAAGGATCTTTGAGTTGATCTCTCCACTAGACATAGGATGACCTAGAATAGCAAGACCATTCACAATGGTGTTGATCCTTGAGTACATGTTGGCTATACTTTCCTCCTTTCCCATCTTGAAGTTTTCAAGAAGCCCCTTGAGCATGTAGACTTTGCTTTCCTTCACTTGATCCGTCCCTTCATAAGTGATGCAAAGCTTTCTCCATACCTCATACGCCGTCTCACAAGAGGAAATCCGGTTGAACTCAGTGGGGGTCATGGAGGCATATAGGATATGCATGTCTCTAGCATTCAAGATTGCTTTCATCAAGGTGGCTTCATCCCATTCTTCAATGTTTGTCTTTGGTAGAATGTATGGGCTGTTCACCATTTGCCACATCTCGAGACTTGATCCTTGGATGAATAATTGAAGTCTTCTTCTCCAATAGAGGAAGTTGCTCCCTTCAAAGATTGGAAGGCTGGTCGAGAATCTCCCTACTTGATAGTCACCCATCTTCTCCTACTTGTTGAAGTATGCTTGGAGAAGACCCACTCTGATACCACGTGTTGGATCCTAGATGGGTGACTTAGATGCTCTAGAGGGGGGTGAATAGAGCTGAAAGCACTTAAACAAAATTCATTAAACCTTCAAATTATATGACAAGATAAGGTTGCTAAATAGGTAATTTGAGTGCAACTAAATCATGCATAGCAAGGATAAGAGAGATTGAACATGCACCAATTAGACAAGCTATTTAGAGTGGTTCCACACTTCAAACTAGAAGTGTATCAGTCCACTTGTCTAGAGAGGTCAACCTCTAGGACTTCAAACAATTGCACTCTTATATTCATTAAAAAGACATACAATACATGACCAACAAAGGACTTACCTATCCAATACAAAGAGTCTTCAACCTTACCAAGGACTTACCCACTTTGCAAGAGTCTTCGGCCTTCTCCAAGGACTTACCCACTCTTGCACAAGTCTTCGGCCTTGTAGGAATTACCCACTCTTCTTGGATCTTCCGCCTTTGACTTCACCTTCACTCGGAGAAGCTTTCCACCAAGGACTTACCCACTTGAGCTTGAGTCTTCTGCCTTCTCCAAGGGCTTACCCACTCTAGCTCCAAGTCTTCGGCCTTGATCTTCACCAATGGACTCCTTCCCTTGTTCTTCTTCACCTCTCTTGGACAAGAGAGAGAACCTTCATCTTCAATATAGGAAATGAGAGATGGGGAGGTCGTGGAAGTGAGAGCCTCACAAGATATACAAATAATACTAGCTCTCTTACAAATCTCCTACTCACTCTAATGGATGTAGCAAGTGATTAAGCTTAGAGAGAGAGAGAGGAGGCTGTAGGAAGCACTCAACTATAGAATAGGAACCTCTCAAAGAGTTTGCATGGAATGCTCAACCTTGGAATGAAGCCCAAGGGGTCCTATTTATAGTTGGGGATGCCTCTTAGCCTTTGGGAACACTTAGGAACGAAAAATAGCCGTTTTACAAGTTGCAACGGATCTATTTTGGGTCCCAACAAAATCTCCAACTGTTGGATTTGCTTTTTCTGCATTCCAGTACAGTCTGATCGGCCGAGTTTCTATAAAGGTAACTCGGCCGAACCACTAAAAGACAAGGCTGAAAGCTAGACTGTCGGCCAAGTTCCTTTGGAGAAACTCGGCCGATCGGTCGACTTTCATCTTGGACCGATCAGTGGATCGGCCGAGTTTCCTAGCTAGAAACTCGACCGAACGGTGGATCGGCTGAGTTTGTAACTCGGCCGATTCCAACAAAAATCCCAGAATATATGGATCGGCCAAGTTTGGAATTCGGCCGACAAAATCCCTGTTATGGGTATTTTGGAATTTTCGTTTAACCGTACAAATGATGGATTTTTGTGTCCGAATAATTTTTCTAAGCTTAATTACAAGTCATACAATCATTACAAGTGATTACAAAGCAATTCTAAGGTCATTTACATAGAGATCCCAAATTGCACACTTGTATCTATTTTGACTTGTCTTTTCTCCAATTTGATATGCGCAAGTTAGGGCATTTGGAGTGTGTCTAAACCTAATCTGAAATCACTCAATGTAGAAGCATTAGACACCAATATGTGGAATGGTTAGTCATCATCAAAACAAGGGTTTAGTCAATTTAGACGTGAGTCAACATTGACCTAATTGACCTTGAGTCAACATTCTCCCCCTTTTTGAAGATGACAAACCATTCCATAAATTTATTGAAAGCTTGTAAGTAAAATCATACCTTCGGAGAAACCTAGGAGTTTCAGTGGAATTGAGTTCATATGCTCCCCCTCAATTGATGCTAGTGGAGTTTTCATACTCCCCCTCAATTGATGCTATTTCTCCTGCATGGTTAGCTTTCATAACATTTATAGAAACTATGTCTTCTACTCATATATGTTCTACACATATATGTCTTCTCACATTTACCTTCTCCCCTTTACATGGACACGCTTCTTTGCTTCATGTAAGACATGCCTTCTCCCTGTTGTCAAAAGAAGACATATCTTTCTCCCACTTTGTCATTTCAAAAAGGTGGGGGTATGAAGAAACTAAGAAACACCACTTGTTAAGAGAAAGAAGATAAGAAAAGTTATATAAGGAGAGTAGAAGAGCACAGATAGGGTCTTGTCCAAGCATAGAAAGAAAAGCAAGTTAAAGCATATACTTGAACAACCCAAAACATGCAAGATAGGGTGCTGCAGAAAAACAATAAATCGCAATTTTGACCCTCAAGATGATGGAATTTGATCAAAAACCATCAGGGCTCATGGCAGAGCGATGAGCCTTGCTCAGAAGGTAGTTTCTGCATAAAAAACACTATACTTGCAGCAAAAACTGAAACTGGAGCAAAAGCTGCATAAAAATCCACAAAAACTCCAATTTCTACATATCATGTAGATCTATGTACCCTGCATCACAATGTTTATGCAAGCAACTCAAGATAGTAGATATGCAATTTAAGGAACAATCTTGAGCATGTATGAGATAAGATACAAGCATAACATATAGATGATCAAAGATGGCACTTTGTAAACAAGGTTAGAACTACATGTATATGAACTACTAGTAGATGGTATCACAAGTTAGGACTACTAGTAGGATCTAGATCATAGCAAGAGATACCAAAAGGTACACAAGATAAAGCAAGCTATGAGTAGATGTAGAGATATATCTAAACAAAGAGATATGCAAATTTAAGAAGCATGAAAGGATATAACTCACTAGATATGCATCCTTACCATAAGATGATTACCCCTAAGAACCTGAAGGTTGTATCAAAACAAGATATACACCTAGATAGATGTAGCAAGTTAGAGCACAACGGAAGTGATTTTAGATACAACTAAGAGATCCAAAGAGATCATCATCAAAACCTACAAAACAACTCAAAGCAAGTAATTGCAACATATAGATATACCAATTTAGAGCAATTAGAGAGATAGAGTTGTAAGCAAGATAGGCAATTTAGAACATGGCAATATGCGTATATAAGGGTACCAAATGGAGTGTCAAAGAATAAGGCTATTGGTTGAGAAAATCTAGTTGAGAGGGAAATTCTCATTCAATAAGCCAACTGTATACTCTGTGAACAGTGTTTTCGGTCGAGTTCTGTGTATTGGCAACTCGGCCGATCGCAGTTGTTGGCAACACCCATTGGTGCCTATCGGTCGAGTTTTAGACAAGACAAAACTCGGCCGACAAAACTACTGTAGAAAAAGCACATGTTTTTCATAAAACATATCTAGAGGCATGCAAAAAAATACAAACCATATCCAAACATGTCTAAGCAAGTTAGTAATGCACTATAGAAGCATTAGAAACAGTTTTTGAGCAAGAGTGTGAAGAGAAACACAAAATGCCACTTTTGACTCAAAAACCATATGTATAGTGCATACTAACTTGACAAAAACAAGTTAGAACAGGTTATAAGCAATAAAAACATTACCTTCATGCTTACCATTTCTTTTCCACTTGTTGTCACCCTCTGCACATCTCACCTTTCTTCTTTCATGTGGATTGAGAAGTCAATTTGCAATTCAATGGCTCATGTCAATCCATTTGCAAGTACCTACAAGAAGAAAGATGAAATGGTCCCCAATCATATTTTTGGGTCCGGAGGGGTTAGTTTAGCAACCCAAGTCCTATTGCTCTTGGGTGCTTTCCTAAAAGGACAACAAGTAGCATAATGACCAAATTCATTGCAATAGTTGCATTTGCCCATAGTCTTGGAACTAGAGGATTCTCCATGGAATATTGGAGGTCCTTTATCTTTGTTGTTCCCTTGACTACTATCATATCCTAAACCATGTCTACCAATTTGTTTAGTAGAATTGAGTAGGATGTCATTAAGACTCTTCTTACCAACTAAGAATCTTTGCAAAGATGATCTCAAACTATAATTATCATGCATAAGAGAGGCAATAATAGAAGACAAATTATTTATATTATCTCTAGCATGCAAAAGATCATTTTCTAAGCAAAGAGCTTTAGTTAAATAAGAATCTCTATCAATATGAAGAGCAGCAACATCATTCTCTTTATTAGTATAACTAGAACAAGATTCATGCCCATTGATTTTAGCAAGCAAGGAGGCATTTTCTATTTCTAATTCATGCAAAACAAAATCTTTGTCCTTGTTTTCAGATTTAAGAACATCAATGTCATGCATGAGAGAATCAATAATTAAAGTATGCTCTTCACTAGAACTAGGCATGAGAGGTTGAGCTTCTAGAAATTTAATCTTATCAAGTAAACTAGCATTTTCAAGTTTAAGAGAGTCTACTTGGCTAAGACAATCATTTTTATCAATAAGCAAGCAAGAATTAGCATATTCAAGATCATCTAGTTCTATATGCAAATTATCAACAATTTTAGCAAGCTTTTTCTTTTTCTTTTTAGAAGACTTATAAGAGGCACAAATATCATGAATAATAGCAATGAAAGATTCTTTATCTAAAGAGTCTAGATTTACCTCACTTGAGTCTTCACTTGTAGTAGCTATAAGAGCATAATGGCATTCTCCTTTATCAATAGAGCTTGAGCTGCCACTTGACTCTTCACTTGATTCTTCACTTGAGCTTGAGTTAGAGGAGCCGCTTGAGCTTGAGTGCCATTTCTCCTTCTTCTTGTGAGAATGGGTCTTTTTACCTTGTGGGCAATCTTCCTTGTAGTGACCCTTCTTTCCACATGTGAAGCACCAGGTGGAGGAGGACTTGCCTTTGTAGAGCTTACCCTTGGAGTACATGGCATCTTCCTTATCTAGAGAGGATGGAGAGACTTGTTCCATGATAGCTTCATATTGAGCCTTCATTTCAGCCTTCTTCATTCTCTTTAGCTCTTTCTTCTCTTGTCTTTCAACTTCCTCCCTCTTGTCAAGTGTGGCTTCATGTGCTTGTAGATTTCCAATGAGCTCTTCAATGGGGATGTCCTTAAGTGACCTTACTTCTTCAATGGAAGTCACCTTTGATTCCCACCTCTTGGGAAGAGTTCTAAGGATCTTTGAGTTGATCTCTCCACTAGACATAGGATGACCTAGAATAGCAAGACCATTCACAATGGTGTTGATCCTTGAGTACATGTTGGCTATACTTTCCTCCTTTCCCATCTTGAAGTTTTCAAGCAGCCCCTTGAGCATGTAGACTTTGCTTTCCTTCACTTGATCCGTCCCTTCATAAGTGATGCAAAGCTTTCTCCATACCTCATAGGCCGTCTCACAAGAGGAAATCCGGTTGAACTCGGTGGGGGTCATGGAGGCATATAGGATATGCATGGCTCTAGCATTCAAGGTTGCTTTCATCAAGGTGGCTTCATCCCATTCTTCAATGTTTGTCTTTGGTAGAATGTATGGGCTGTTCACCATTTGCCACATCTCGAGACTTGATCCTTGGATGAAGAATTGAAGTCTTCTTCTCCAATAGAGGAAGTTGCTCCCATCAATGATTGGAAGGCTGGTCGAGAATCTCCCTCCTTGATAGTCACCCATCTTCTCTTACTTGTTGAAGTATGCTTGGAGAAGACCCGCTCTGATACCACTTGTTGGATCCTAGATGGGTGACTTAGATGCTCTAGAGGGGGGGTGAATAGAGCTGAAAGCACTTAAACAAAATTCATTAAACCTTCAAATTATATGACAAGATAAGGTTGCTAAATAGGTAATTTGAGTGCAACTAAATCATGCATAGCAAGGATAAGAGAGATTGAACATGCACCAATTAGACAAGCTATTTAGAGTGGTTCCACACTTCAAACTAGAAGTGTGTCAGTCCACTTGCCTAGAGAGGTCAACCTCTAGGACTTCAAACAATTTCACTCTTATATTCATTAATAAGACATACAATACATGACCAACAAAGGACTTACCTATCCAATACAAAGAGTCTTCAACCTTACCAAGGACTTACCCACTTTGCAAGAGTCTTCGGCCTTCTCCAAGGACTTACCCACTCTTGCACAAGTCTTCGGCCTTGTAGGAATTACCCACTCTTCTTGGATCTTCCGCCTTTGACTTCACCTTCACTCGGAGAAGCTTTCCACCAAGGACTTACCCATTTGAGCTTGAGTCTTCTGCCTTCTCCAAGGGCTTACCCACTCTAGCTCCAAGTCTTCGGCCTTGATCTTCACCAAGGGACTCCTTCCCTTGTTCTTCTTCACCTCTCTTGGACAAGAGAGAGAACCTTCATCTTCAATATAGGAAATGAGAGATGGGGAGGTCGTGGAAGTGAGAGCCTCACAAGATATACAAATAATACTAGCTCTCTTACAAATCTCCTACTCACTCTAATGGATGTAGCAAGTGATTAAGCTTAGAGAGAGAGAGAGGAGGCTGTAGGAAGCACTCAACTATAGAATAGGAACCTCTCAAAGAGTTTGCATGGAATGATCAACCTTGGAATGAAGCCCAAGGGGTCCTATTTATAGTTGGGGATGCCTCTTAGCCTTTGGGAACACTTAGGAACGAAAAATAGCCGTTTTACAAGTTGCAACGGATCTATTTTGGGTCCCAACAAAGTCTCCAACGGTTGGATTTGCTTTTTCTGCATTCCAGTACAGTCTGATC
Source organism: Alisma plantago-aquatica (assembly GCA_963693085.1). NCBI lineage: Eukaryota > Viridiplantae > Streptophyta > Magnoliopsida > Alismatales > Alismataceae > Alisma > Alisma plantago-aquatica. Next base: position 91,958,227 of record OY856409.1, read on the forward strand.
GGCCGAGTTTCTATAAAGGTAACTCGGCCGAACCACTAAAAGACAAGGCTGAAAGCTAGACTGTCGGCCCAGTTCCTTTGGAGAAACTCGGCCGATCGGTCGACTTTCATCTTGGACCGATCAGTGGATCGGCCGAGTTTCCTAGCTAGAAACTCGACCGAACGGTGGATCGGCTGAGTTTGTAACTCGGCCGATTCTAACAAAAATCCCAGAATATATGGATCGGCCGAGTTTGGAATTCGGCCGACAAAATCCCTGTTATGGGTATTTTGGAATTTTCGTTTAACCGTACAAATGATGGATTTTTGTGTCCCAATAATTTTTCTAAGCTTAATTACAAGTCATACTATCATTACAAGTGATTACAAAGCAATTCTAAGGTCATTTACATAGAGATCCCAAATTGCACACTTGTATCTATTTTGACTTGTCTTTTCTCCAATTTGATATGCGCAAGTTAGGGCATTTGGAGTGTGTCTAAACCTAATCTGAAATCACTCAATGTAGAAGCATTAGACACCAATATGTGGAATGGTTAGTCATCATCAAAACAAGGGTTTAGTCAATTTAGACGTGAGTCAACATTGACCTAATTGACCTTGAGTCAACATTCTCCCCCTTTTTGAAGATGACAAACCATTCCATAAATGTATTGAAAGCTTGTAAGTAAAATCATACCTTCGGAGAAACCTAGGAGTTTCAGTAGAATTGAGTTCATATGCTCCCCCTCAATTGATGCTAGTGGAGTTTTCATACTCCCCCTCAATTGATGCTATTTCTCCTGCATGGTTAGCTTTCATAACATTTATAGAAACTATGTCTTCTACTCATATATGTTCTACACATATATGTCTTCTCACATTTACCTTCTCCCCTTTACATGGACACGCTTCTTTGCTTCATGTAAGACATGCCTTCTCCCTGTTGTCAAAAGAAGACATATCTTTCTCCCCCTTTGTCATTTCAAAAAGGTGGGGGTATGAAGAAACTAAGAAACACCACTTGTTAAGAGAAAGAAGATAAGAAAAGTTATATAAGGAGAGTAGAAGAGCACAGATAGGGGCTTGTCCAAGCATAGAAAGAAAAGCAAGTTAAAGCATATACTTGAACAACCCAAAACATGCAAGATAGGGTGGTGCAGAAAAACAATAAATCGCAATTTTGACCCTCAAGATGATGGAATTTGATCAAAAACCATCAGGGCTCATGGCAGAGCCATGAGCCTTGCTCAGAAGGTAGTTTCTGCATAAAAAACACTATACTTGCAGCAAAAACTGAAACTGGAGCAAAAGCTGCATAAAAATCCACAAAAACTCCAATTTCTACATATCATGTAGATCTATGTACCCTGCATCACAATGTTTATGCAAGCAACTCAAGATAGTAGATATGCAATTTAAGGAACAATCTTGAGCATGTATGAGATAAGATACAAGCATAACATATAGATGATCAAAGATGGCACTTTGTAAACAAGGTTAGAACTACATGTATATGAACTACTAGTAGATGGTATCACAAGTTAGGACTACTAGTAGGATCTAGATCATAGCAAGAGATACCAAAAGGTACACAAGATAAAGCAAGCTATGAGTAGATGTAGAGATATATCTAAACAAAGAGATATGCAAATTTAAGAAGCATGAAAGGATATAACTCACTAGATATGCATCCTTACCATAAGATGATTACCCCTAAGAACCTCAAGGTTGTATCAAAACAAGATATACACCTAGATAGATGTAGCAAGTTAGAGCACAACAGAAGCGATTTTAGATACAACTAAGAGATCCAAAGAGATCATCATCAAAACCTACAAAACAACTCAAAGCAAGTAATTGCAACATATAGATATACCAATTTAGAGCAATTAGAGAGATAGAGTTGTAAGCAAGATAGACAATTTAGAACATGGCAATATGCATATATAAGGGTACCAAATGGAGTGCCAAAGAATAAGGCTATTGGTTGAGAAAATCTAGTTGAGAGGGAAATTCTCATTCAATAAACCAACTGTATACTCTGTGAATAGTGTTTTCGGTCGAGTTCTGTGTATTGGCAACTCGGCCGATCGCAGTTGTTGGCAACACCCATTGGTGCCTATCGGTCAAGTTTTAGACAAGAAAAAACTCGGCCGACAAAACTACTGTAGAAAAAGCACATGTTTTTCATAAAACATATCTAGAGGCATGCAAAAAAATACAAACCATATCCAAACATGTCTAAGCAAGTTAGTAATGCACTATAGAAGCATTAGAAACAGTTTTTGAGCAAGAGTGTGAAGAGAAACACAAAATGCCACTTTTGACTCAAAATCCATATGTATAGTGCATACTAACTTGACAAAAACAAGTTAGAACAGGTTATAAGCAATAAAAACATTACCTTCATGCTTACCATTTCTTTTCCACTTGTTGTCACCCTCTGCACATCTCACCTTTCTTCTTTCATGTGGATTGAGAAGTCAATTTGCAATTCAATGGCTCATGTCAATCCATTTGCAAGTACCTACAAGAAGAAAGATGAAATGGTCCCCAATCATATTTTTGGGTCCGGAGGGGTTAGTTTAGCAACCCAAGTCCTATTGCTCTTGGGTGCTTTCCTAAAAGGACAACAAGTAGCATAATGACCAAATTCATTGCAATAGTTGCATGTGCCCATAGTTTTGGAACTAGAGGATTCTCCATGGAATATTGGAGGTCCTTTATCTTTGTTGTTCCCTTGACTACTATCATATCCTAAACCATGTCTACCAATTTGTTTAGTAGAATTGAGTAGGATGTCATTAAGACTCTTCTTACCAACTAAGAATCTTTGCAAAGATGATCTCAAACTATCATTATCATGCATAAGAGAGGCAATAGTAGAAGACAAATTATTGATATTATCTCTAGCATGCAAAAGATCATTTTCTAAGCAAAGAGCTTTAGTTAAATAAGAATCTCTATCAATATGAAGAGCAGCAACATCATTCTCTTTATTAGTATAACTAGAACAAGATTCATGCCCATTGATTTTAGCAAGCAAGGAGGCATTTTCTATTTCTAATTCATGCAAAACAAAATCTTTGTCCTTGTTTTCAGATTTAAGAACATCAATGTCATGCATGAGAGAATCAATAATTAAAGTATGCTCTTCACTAGAACTAGGCATGAGAGGTTGAGCTTCTAGAAATTTAATCTTATCAAGTAAACTAGCATTTTCAAGTTTAAGAGAGTCTACTTGGCTAAGACAATCATTTTTATCAATAAGCAAGCAAGAATTAGCATATTCAAGATCATCTAGTTCTATATGCAAATTATCAACAATTTTAGCAAGCTTTTTCTTTTTCTTTTTAGAAAACTTATAAGAGGCACAAATATCATGAATAATAGCAATTAAAGATTCTTTATCTAAAGAGTCTAGATTTACCTCACTTGAGTCTTCACTTGTAGTAGCTATAAGAGCATAATGGCATTCTCCTTTATCAATAGAGCTTGAGCTGCCACTTGACTCTTCACTTGATTCTTCACTTGAGCTTGAGTTGGAGGAGCCGCTTGAGCTTGAGTGCCATTTCTCCTTCTTCTTTTGAGAATGGGTCTTTTTACCTTGTGGGCAATCTTCCTTGTAGTGACCCTTCTTTCCACATGTGAAGCACCGGGTGGAGGAGGACTTGCCTTTGTAGAGCTTACCCTTGGAGTACATGGCATCTTCCTTATCTAGAGAGGATGGAGAGACTTGTTCCATGATAGCTTCAATTTGAGCCTTCATTTCAGCCTTATTCATTCTCTTTAGCTCTTTCTTCTCTTGTCTTTCAACTTCCTCCCTGTTGTCAAGTGTGGCTTCATGTGCTTGTAGTTTCCAATGAGCTCTTCAATGGGGATGTCCTTAAGTGACCTTGCTTCTTCAATGGAAGTCACCTTTGATTCCCACCTCTTGTGAAGAGTTCTAAGGATCTTTGAGTTGATCTCTCCACTAGACATAGGATGACCTAGAATAGCAAGACCATTCACAATGGTGTTGATCCTTGAGTACATGTTGGCTATACTTTCCTCATTTCCCATCTTGAAGTTTTCAAGCAACCCCTTGAGCATGTAGACTTTGCTTTCCTTCACTTGATCCGTCCCTTCATAAGTGATGCAAAGCTTTCTCCATACCTCATAGGCCGTCTCACAAGAGGAAATCCGGTTGAACTCGGTGGGGGTCATGGAGGGATATAGGATATGCATGGCTCTAGCATTCAAGGTTGCTTTCATCAAGGTGGCTTCATCCCATTCTTCAATGTTTGTCTTTTGTAGAATGTATGGGTTGTTCACCATTTGCCACATCTCGAGACTTGATCCTTGGATGAAGAATTGAAGTCTTCTTCTCCAATAGAGGAAGTTGCTCCCATCAAAGATTGGAAGGCTGGTCGAGAATCTCCCTCCTTGATAGTCACCCATCTTCTCCTACTTGTTGAAGTATGTTTGGAGAAGACCCGCTCTGATACCACTTGTTGGATCCTAGATGGGTGACTTAGATGCTCTAGAGGGGGGGTGAATAGAGCTGAAAGCACTTAAACAAAATTCATTAAACCTTCAAATTATATGACAAGATAAGGTTGCTAAATAGGTAATTTGAGTGCAACTAAATCATGCATAGCAAGGATAAGAGAGATTGAACATGCACCAATTAGACAAGCTATTTAGAGTGGTTCCACACTTCAAACTAGAAGTGTGTTAGTCCACTTGCCTAGAGAGGTCAACCTCTAGGACTTCAAACAATTGCACTCTTATATTCATTAATAAGACATACAATACATGACCAACAAAGGACTTACCTATCCAATACAAAGAGTCTTCAACCTTACCAAGGACTTACCCACTTTGCAAGAGTCTTCGGCCTTCTCCAAGGACTTACCCACTCTTGCACAAGTCTTCGGCCTTGTAGGAATTACCCACTCTTCTTGGATCTTCCGCCTTTGACTTCACCTTCACTCGGAGAAGCTTTCCACCAAGGACTTACCCACTTGAGCTTGAGTCTTCTGCCTTCTCCAAGGGCTTACCCACTCTAGCTCCAAGTCTTCGGCCTTGATCTTCACCAAGGGACTCCTTCCCTTGTTCTTCTTCACCTCTCTTGGACAAGAGAGAGAACCTTCATCTTCAATATAGGAAATGAGAGATGGGGAGGTGGTGGAAGTGAGAGCCTCACAAGATATACAAATAATACTAGCTCTCTTACAAATCTCCTACTCACTCTAATGGATGTAGCAAGTGATTAAGCTTAGAGAGAGAGAGAGGAGGCTGTAGGAAGCACTCAACTATAGAATAGGAACCTCTCAAAGAGTTTGCATGGAATGCTCAACCTTGGAATGAAGCCCAAGGGGTCCTATTTATAGTTGGGGATGCCTCTTAGCCTTTGGGAACACTTAGGAACAAAAAATAGCCATTTTACAAGTTGCAACAGATCTATTTTGGGTCCCAACAAAGTCTCCAACGGTTGGATTTGCTTTTTCTGCATTCCAGTACAGTCTGATCGGCCGAGTTTCTATAAAGGTAACTCGGCCGAACCACTAAAAGACAAGGCTGAAAGCTAGACTGTCGGTCGAGTTCCTTTGGAGAAACTCGGCCGATCGGTCGACTTTCATCTTGGACCGATCAGTGGATCGGCCGAGTTTCCTAGCTAGAAACTCGACCGAACGGTGGATCGGATGAGTTTGTAACTCGGTCGATTCCAACAAAAATCCCAGAATATATGGATCGGCCGAGTTTGGAATTCGGCCGACAAAATCCCTGTTATGGGTATTTTGGAATTTTCGTTTAACCGTAAAAATGATGGATTTTTGTGTCCCAATAATTTTTCTAAGCTTAATTACAAGTCATACAATCAGTACAAGTGATTACAAAGCAATTCTAAGGTCATTTACATAGAGATCCCAAATTGCACACTTGTATCTATTTTGACTTGTCTTTTCTCCAATTTGATATGCGCAAGTTAGGGCATTTGGAGTGTGTCTAAACCTAATCTGAAATCACTCAATGTAGAAGCATTAGACACCAATATGTGGAATGGTTAGTCATCATCAAAACAAGGGTTTATTCAATTTTGACGTTAGTCAACATTGACCTAATTGACCTTGAGTCAACATTCTCCCCCTTTTTGAAGATGACAAACCATTCCATAAATGTATTGAAAGCTTGTAAGTAAAATCATACCTTCAGAGAAACCTAGGAGTTTCAGTAGAATTGAGTTCATATGCTCCCCCTCAATTGATGCTAGTGGAGTTTTCATACTCCCCCTCAATTGATGCTATTTCTCCTGCATGGTTAGCTTTCATAACATTTATAGAAACTATGTCTTCTACTCATATATGTTCTACACATATATGTCTTCTCACATTTACCTTCTCCCCTTTACATGGACACGCTTCTTTGCTTCATGTAAGACATGCCTTCTCCCTGTTGTCAAAAGAAGACATATCTTTCTCCCCCTTTGTCATTTCAAAAAGGTGGGGGTATGAAGAAACTAAGAAACACCACTTGTTAAGAGAAAGAAGATAAGAAAAGTTATATAAGGAGAGTAGAAGAGCACAGATAGGGGCTTGTCCAAGCATAGAAAGAAAAGCAAGTTAAAGCATATACTTGAACAACCCATAACATGCAAGATAGGGTGTTGTAGAAAAACAATAAATCGCAATTTTGACCCTCAAGATGATGGAATTTGATCAAAAACCATCAGAGCTCATGGCAGAGCGATGAGCCTTGCTCAGAAGGTAGTTTCTGCATAAAAAACACTATACTTGCAGCAAAAACTGAAACTGGAGCAAAAGCTGCATAAAAATCCACAAAAACTCCAATTTCTACATATCATGTAGATCTATGTACCCTGCATCACAATGTTTATGCAAGCAACTCAAGATAGTAGATATGCAATTTAAGGAACAATCTTGAGCATGTATGAGATAAGATACAAGCATAACATATAGATGATCAAAGATGGCACTTTGTAAACAAGGTTAGAACTACATGTATATGAACTACTAGTAGATGGTATCACAAGTTAGGACTACTAGTAGGATCTAGATCATAGCAAGAGATACCAAAAGGTACACAAGATAAAGCAAGCTATGAGTAGATGTAGAGATTTATCTAAACAAAGAGATATGCAAATTTAAGAAGCATGAAAGGATATAACTCACTAGATATGCATCCTTACCATAAGATGATTACCCCTAAGAACCTCAAGGTTGTATCAAAACAAGATATACACCTAGATAGATGTAGCAAGTTAGAGCACAACGGAAGCGATTTTAGATACAACTAAGATATCCAAAGAGATCATCATCAAAACCTACAAAACAACTCAAAGCAAGTAATTGCAACATATAGATATACCAATTTAGAGCAATTAGAGAGATAGAGTTGTAAGCAAGATAGGCAATTTAGAACATGGCAATATGCATATATAAGGGTACCAAATGGAGTGCCAAAGAATAAGGCTATTGGTTGAGAAAATCTAGTTGAGAGGGAAATTCTCATTCAATAAGCCAACTGTATACTCTGTGAACAGTGTTTTCGGTCGAGTTCTGTGTATTGGCAACTCGGCCGATCGCAGTTGTTGGCAACACCCATTGGTGCCTATCGGTCGAGTTTTAGACAAGACAAAACTCGGCCAACAAAACTACTGTAGAAAAAGCACATGTTTTTCATAAAACATATCTAGAGGCATGCAAAAAAATACAAACCATATCCAAACATGTCTAAGCAAGTTAGTAATGCACTATAGAAGCATTAGAAATAGTTTTTGAGCAAGAGTGTGAAGAGAAACACAAAATGCCACTTTTGACTCAAAAACCATATGTATAGTGCATACTAACTTGACAAAAACAAGTTAGAACAGGTTATAAGCAATAAAAACATTACCTTCATGATTACCATTTCATTTCCACTTGTTGTCACCCTCTGCACATCTCACCTTTCTTCTTTCATGTGGATTGAGAAGTCAATTTGCAATTCAATGGCTCATGTCAATCCATTTGCAAGTACCTACAAGAAGAAAGATGAAATGGTCCCCAATCATATTTTTGGGTCTGGAGGGGTTAGTTTAGCAACCCAAGTCCTATTGCTCTTGGGTGCTTTCCTAAAAGGACAACAAGTAGCATAATGACCAAATTCATTGCAATAGTTGTATGTGCCCATAGTCTTGGAACTAGAGGATTCTCCATGGAATATTGGAGGTCCTTTATCTTTGTTGTTCCCTTGACTACTATCATATCCTAAACCATGTCTACCAATTTGTTTAGTAGAATTGAGTAGGATGTCATTAAGACTCTTATTACCAACTAAGAATCTTTGCAAAGATGATCTCAAACTATCATTATCATGCATAAGAGAGTCAATAGTAGAAGACAAATTATTGATATTATCTCTAGCATGCAAAAGATCATTTTCTAAGCAAAGAGCTTTAGTTAAATAAGAATCTCTATCAATATGAAGAGCAGCAACATCATTCTCTTTATTAGTATAACTAGAACAAGATTCATGCCCATTGATTTTAGCAAGCAAGGAGGCATTTTCTATTTCTAATTCATGCAAAACAAAATCTTTGTCCTTGTTTTCAGATTTAAGAACATCAATGTCATGCATGAGAGAATCAATAATTAAAGTATGCTCTTCACTAGAACTAGGCATGAGAGGTTGAGCTTCTAGAAATTTAATCTTATCAAGTAAACTAGCATTTTCAAGTTTAAGAGAGTCTACTTGGCTAAGACAATCATTTTTATCAATAAGCAAGCAAGAATTAGCATATTCAAGATCATCTAGTTCTATATGCAAATTATCAACAATTTTAGCAAGCTTTTTCTTTTTCTTTTTAGAAGACTTATAAGAGGCACAAATATCATAAATAATAGCAATCAAAGATTCTTTATCTAAAGAGTCTAGATTTACCTCACTTGAGTCTTCACTTGTAGTAGCTATAAGAGCATAATGGCATTCTCCTTTATCAATAGAGCTTGAGCTACCACTTGACTCTTCACTTGATTCTTCACTTGAGCTTGAGTTGGAGGAGCCGCTTGAGCTTGAGTGCCATTTCTCCTTCTTCTTGTGAGAATGGGTCTTTTTACCTTGTGGGCAATCTTCCTTGTAGTGACCCTTCTTTCCACATGTGAAGCACCGGGTGGAGGAGGACTTGCCTTTGTAGAGCTTACCCTTGGAGTACATGGCATCTTCCTTATCTAGAGAGGATGGACAGACTTGTTCCATGATAGCTTCAATTTGAGCCTTTATTTCAGCTTTCTTCATTCTCTTTAGCTCTTTCTTCTCTTGTCTTTCAACTTCCTCCCTCTTGTCAAGTGTGGCTTCATGTGCTTGTAGATTTCCAATGAGCTCTTCAATGGGGATGTCCTTAAGTGACCTTGCTTCTTCAATGGAAGTCACCTTTGATTCCCACCTCTTGGGAAGAGTTCTAAGGATCTTTGAGTTGATCTCTCCACTAGACATAGGATGACCTAGAATAGCAAGACCATTCACAATGGTGTTGATCCTTGAGTACATGTTGGCTATACTTTCCTCCTTTCCCATCTTGAAGTTTTCAAGCAGCCCCTTGAGCATGTAGACTTTGCTTTCCTTCACTTGATTCGTCCCTTCATAAGTGATGCAAAGCTTTCTCCATACCTCATAGGCCGTCTCACAAGAGGAAATCCGGTTGAACTCGGTGGGGGTCATGGAGGGATATAGGATATGCATGGCTCTAGCATTCAAGGTTGCCTTCATCAAGGTGGCTTCATCCCATTCTTCAATGTTTGTCTTTGGTAGAATGTATGGGCTGTTCACCATTTGCCACATCTCGAGACTTGATCCTTGGATGAAGAATTGAAGTCTTCTTCTCCAATAGAGGAAGTTGCTCCCATCAAAGATTGGAAGGCTGGTCGAGAATCTCCCTCCTTGATAGTCACCCATCTTCTCCTACTTGTTGAAGTATGCTTGGAGAAGACCCGCTCTGATACCACTTGTTGGATCCTAGATGGGTGACTTAGATGCTCTAGAGGGGGGGTGAATAGAGCTGAAAGCACTTAAACAAAATTCATTAAACCTTCAAATTATATGACAAGATAAGGTTGCTAAATAGGTAATTTGAGTGCAACTAAATCATGCATAGCAAGGATAAGAGAGATTGAACATGCACCAATTAGACAAGCTATTTAGAGTGGTTCCACACTTCAAACTAGAAGTGTGTCAGTCCACTTGCCTAGAGAGGTCAACCTCTAGGACTTCAAACAATTGCACTCTTATATTCATTAATAAGACATACAATACATGACCAACAAAGGACTTACCTATCCAATACAAAGAGTCTTCAACCTTACCAAGGACTTACCCACTTTGCAAGAGTCTTCGGCCTTCTCCAAGGACTTACCCACTCTTGCACAAGTCTTCGGCCTTGTAGGAATTACCCACTCTTCTTGGATCTTCCGCCTTTGACTTCACCTTCACTCGGAGAAGCTTTCCACCAAGGACTTACCCACTTGAGCTTGAGTCTTCTGCCTTCTCCAAGGGCTTACCCACTCTAGCTCCAAGTCTTCGGCCTTGATCTTCACCAAGGGACTCCTTCCCTTGTTCTTCTTCACCTCTCTTGGACAAGAGAGAGAACCTTCATCTTCAATATAGGAAATGAGAGATGGGGAGGTGGTGGAAGTGAGAGCCTCACAAGATATACAAATAATACTAGCTCTCTTACAAATCTCCTACTCACTCTAATGGATGTAGCAAGTGATTAAGCTTAGAGAGAGAGAGAGGAGGCTGTAGGAAGCACTCAACTATAGAATAGGAACCTCTCAAAGAGTTTGCATGGAATGCTCAACCTTGGAATGAAGCCCAAGGGGTCCTATTTATAGTTGGGGATGCCTCTTAGCCTTTGGGAACACTTAGGAACGAAAAATAGCCGTTTTACAAGTTGCAACGGATCTATTTTGGGTCCCAACAAAGTCTCCAACGGTTGGATTTGCTTTTCTGCATTCCAGTACAGTCTGATCGGCCGAGTTTCTATAAAGGTAACTCGGTCGAGTTTCTATAAAGGTAACTCGGCCGAACCACTAAAAGACAAGGCTGAAAGCTAGACTGTCGGTCGAGTTCCTTTGGAGAAACTCGGTCGATCGGTCGACTTTCATCTTGGACCGATCAGTGGATCGGCCGAGTTTCCTAGCTAGAAACTCGACCGAACGGTGGATCGGCTGAGTTTGTAACTCGGCCGATTCCAACAAAAATCCCAGAATATATGGATCGGCCGAGTTTGGAATTCGGCCGACAAAATCCCTGTTATGGGTATTTTGGAATTTTCGTTTAACCGTACAAATGATGGATTTTTGTGTCCCAATAATTTTTCTAAGCTTAATTACAAGTCATACAATCATTACAAGTGATTACAAAGCAATTCTAAGGTCATTTACATAGAGATCCCAAATTGCACACTTGTATCTATTTTGACTTGTCTTTTCTCCAATTTGATATGCGCAAGTTAGGGTATTTGGAGTGTATCTAAACCTAATCTGAAATCACTCAATGTAGAAGCATTAGACACCAATATGTGGAATGGTTAGTCATCATCAAAACAAGGGTTTAGTCAATTTAGACGTGAGTCAACATTGACCTAATTGACCTTGAGTCAACATTCTCCCCCTTTTTGAAGATGACAAACCATTCCATAAATGTATTGAAAGCTTGTAAGTAAAATCATACCTTCGGAGAAACCTAGGAGTTTCAGTAGAATTGAGTTCATATGCTCCCCCTCAATTCATGCTAGTGGAGTTTTCATACTCCCCCTCAATTGATGCTATTTCTCCTGCATGGTTAGCTTTCATAACATTTATAGAAACTATGTCTTCTACTCATATATGTTCTACACATATATGTCTTCTCACATTTACCTTCTCCCCTTTACATGGACACGCTTCTTTGCTTCATGTAAGACATGCCTTCTCCCTGTTGTCAAAAGAAGACATATCTTTCTCCCCCTTTGTCATTTCAAAAAGGTGGGGGTATGAAGAAACTAAGAAACACCACTTGTTAAGAGAAAGAAGATAAGAAAAGTTATATAAGGAGAGTAGAAGAGCACAGATAGGGGCTTGTCCAAGCATAGAAAGAAAAGCAAGTTAAAGCATATACTTGAACAACCCAAAACATGCAAGATAGGGTGCTGCAGAAAAACAATAAATCGCAATTTTGACCCTCAAGATGATGGAATTTGATCAAAAACCATCAGGGCTCATGGCAGAGCGATGAGCCTTGCTCAGAAGGTAGTTTCTGCATAAAAAACACTATACTTGCAGCAAAAACTGAAACTGGAGCAAAAGCTGCATAAAAATCCACAAAAACTCCAATTTCTACATATCATGTAGATCTATGTACCCTGCATCACAATGTTTATGCAAGCAACTCAAGATAGTAGATATGCAATTTAAGGAACAATCTTGAGCATGTATGAGATAAGATACAAGCATAACATATAGATGATCAAAGATGGCACTTTGTAAACAAGGTTAGAACTACATGTATATGAACTACTAGTAGATGGTATCACAAGTTAGGACTACTAGTAGGATCTAGATCATAGCAAGAGATACCAAAAGGTACACAAGATAAAGCAAGCTATGAGTAGATGTAGAGATATATCTAAACAAAGAGATATGCAAATTTAAGAAGCATGAAAGGATATAACTCACTAGATATGTATCCTTACCATAAGATGATTACCCCTAAGAACCTCAAGGTTGTATCAAAACAAGATATACACCTAGATAGATGTAGCAAGTTAGAGCACAACGGAAGCGATTTTAGATACAACTAAGAGATCCAAAGAGATCATCATCAAAACCTACAAAACAACTCAAAGCAAGTAATTGCAACATATAGATATACCAATTTAGAGCAATTAGAGAGATAGAGTTGTAAGCAAGATAGGCAATTTAGAACATGGCAATATGCATATATAAGGGTACCAAATGGAGTGCCAAAGAATAAGGCTATTGGTTGAGAAAATCTAGTTGAGAGGGAAATTCTCATTCAATAAGCCAACTGTATAGTCTGTGAACAGTGTTTTCGGTCGAGTTCTGTGTATTGGCAACTCGGCCGATCGCAGTTGTTGGCAACACCCATTGGTGCCTATCGGTCGAGTTTTAGACAAGACAAAACTCGGCCGAAAAAACTACTGTAGAAAAAGCACATGTTTTTCATAAAACATATCTAGAGGCATGCAAAAAAATACAAACCATATCCAAACATGTCTAAGCAAGTTAGTAATGCACTATAGAAGCATTAGAAACAGGTTTTGAGCAAGAGTGTGAAGAGAAACACAAAATGCCACTTTTGACTCAAAAACCATATGTATAGTGCATACTAACTTGACAAAAACAAGTTAGAACAGGTTATAAGCAATAAAAACATTACCTTCATGCTTACCATTTCTTTTCCACTTGTTGTCACCCTCTGCACATCTCACCTTTCTTCTTTCATGTGGATTGAGAAGTCAATTTGCAATTCAATGGCTCATGTCAATCCATTTGCAAGTACCTACAAGAAGAAAGATGAAATGGTCCCCAATCATATTTTTGGGTCCGGAGGGGTTAGTTTAGCAACCCAAGTCCTATTGCTCTTGGGTGCTTTCCTAAAAGGACAACAAGTAGCATAATGACCAAATTCATTGCAATAGTTTCATGTGCCCATAGTCTTGGAACTAGAGGATTCTCCATGGAATATTGGAGGTCCTTTATCTTTGTTGTTCCCTTGACTACTATCATATCCTAAACCATGTCTACCAATTTGTTTAGTAGAATTGAGTAGGATGTCATTAAGACTCTTCTTACCAACTAAGAATCTTTGCAAAGATGATCTCAAACTATCATTATCATGCATAAGAGAGGCAATAGTAGAAGACAAATTATTGATATTATCTCTAGCATGCAAAAGATCATTTTCTAAGCAAAGAGCTTTAGTTAAATAAGAATCTCTATCAATATGAAGAGCAGAAACATCATTCTCTTTATTAGTATAACTAGAACAAGATTCATGCCCATTGATTTTAGCAAGCAAGGAGGCATTTTCTATTTCTAATTCATGCAAAACAAAATCTTTGTCCTTGTTTTCAGATTTAAGAACATCAATGTCATGCATGAGAGAATCAATAATTAAAGTATGCTCTTCACTAGAACTAGGCATGAGAGGTTGAGCTTCTAGAAATTTAATCTTATCAAGTAAACTAGCATTTTCAAGTTTAAGAGAGTCTACTTGGCTAAGACAATCATTTTTATCAATAAGCAAGCAAGAATTAGCATATTCAAGATCATCTAGTTCTATATGCAAATTATCAACAATTTTAGCAAGCTTTTTCTTTTTCTTTTTAGAAGACTTATAAGAGGCACAAATATCATGAATAATAGCAATTAAAGATTCTTTATCTAAAGAGTCTAGATTTACCTCACTTGAGTCTTCACTTGTAGTAGCTATAAGAGCATAATGGCATTCTCCTTTATCAATAGAGCTTGAGCTGCCACTTGACTCTTCACTTGATTCTTCACTTGAGCTTGAGTTGGAGGAGCCGCTTGAGCTTGAGTGCCATTTCTCCTTCTTCTTGTGAGAATGGGTCTTTTTACCTTGTGGGAAATCTTCCTTGTAGTGACCCTTCTTTCCACATGTGAAGCACCGGGTGGAGGAGGACTTGCCTTTGTAGAGCTTACCCTTGGAGTACATGGCATCTTCCTTATCTAGAGAGGATGGACAGACTTGTTCCATGATAGCTTCAATTTGAGCCTTTATTTCAGCTTTCTTCATTCTCTTTAGCTCTTTCTTCTCTTGTCTTTCAACTTCCTCCCTCTTGTCAAGTGTGGCTTCATGTGCTTGTAGATTTCCAATGAGCTCTTCAATGGGGATGTCCTTAAGTGACCTTGCTTCTTCAATGGAAGTCACCTTTGATTCCCACCTCTTGGGAAGAGTTCTAAGGATCTTGGAGTTGATCTCTCCACTAGATATAGGATGACCTAGAATAGAAAGACCATTCACAATGGTGTTGATCCTTGAGTACATGTTGGCTATACTTTCCTCGTTTCCCATCTTGAAGTTTTCAAACAGCCCTTGAGCATGTAGACTTTGCTTTCCTTCACTTGATCCGTCCCTTCATAAGTGAAGCAAAGCTTTCTCCATACCTCATAGGCCGTCTCACAAGAGGAAATCCGGTTGAACTCGGTGGGGGGTCATGGAGGCATATAGGATATGCGTGGCTCTAGCATTCAAGGTTGCTTTCATCAAGGTGGCTTCATCCCATTCTTCAATGTTTGTCTTTGGTAGAATGTATGGGCTGTTCACCATTTGCCACATCTCGAGACTTGATCCTTGGATGAAGAATTGAAGTCTTCTTCTCCAATAGAGGAAGTTGCTCCCATCAAAGATTGGAAGGCTGGTTGAGAATCTCCCTCCTTGATAGTCACCCATCTTCTCCTACTTGTTGAAGTATGCTTGGAGAAGACTCGCTCTGATACCACTTGTTGGATCCTAGATGGGTGACTTAGATGTTCTAGAGGGGGGCTGAATAGAGCTGAAAGCACTTAAACAAAATTCATTAAACCTTCAAATTATATGACAAGATAAGGTTGCTAAATAGGTAATTTGAGTGCAACTAAATCATGCATAGCAAGGATAAGAGAGATTGAACATGCACCAATTAGACAAGCTATTTAGAGTGGTTCCACACTTCAAACTAGAAGTGTGTCAGTCCACTTGCCTAGAGAGGTCAACCTCTAGGACTTCAAACAATTGCACTCTTATATTCATTAATAAGACATACAATACATGACCAACAAAGGACTTACCTATCCAATACAAAGAGTCTTCAACCTTACCAAGGACTTACCCACTTTGCAAGAGTCTTCGGCCTTCTCCAAGGACTTACCCACTCTTGCACAAGTCTTCGGCCTTGTAGGAATTACCCAGTCTTCTTGGATCTTCCGCCTTTGACTTCACCTTCACTCGGAGAAGCTTTCCACCAAGGACTTACCCACTTGAGCTTGAGTCTTCTTCCTTCTCCAAGGGCTTACCCACTCTAGCTCCAAGTCTTCGGCCTTGATCTTCACCAAGGGACTCCTTCCCTTGTTCTTCTTCACCTCTCTTGGACAAGAGAGAGAACCTTCATCTTCAATATAGGAAATGAGAGATGGGGAGGTGGTGGAAGTGAGAGCCTCACAAGATATACAAATAATACTAGCTCTCTTACAAATCTCCTACTCACTCTAATGGATGTAGAAAATGATTAAGCTTAGAGAGAGAGAGAGGAGGCTGTAGAAAGCACTCAACTATAGAATAGGAACCTCTCAAAGAGTTTGCATGGAATGCTCAACCTTGGAATGAAGCCCAAGGGGTCCTATTTATAGTTGGGGATTCCTCTTAGCCTTTGGAAACACTTAGGAACGAAAAATAGCCATTTTACAAGTTGCAACGGATCTATTTTGGGTCCCAACAAAGTCTCCAACGGTTGGATTTGCTTTTTCTGCATTCCAGTACAGTCTGATCGGCCGAGTTTCTATAAA
Source organism: Alisma plantago-aquatica (assembly GCA_963693085.1). NCBI lineage: Eukaryota > Viridiplantae > Streptophyta > Magnoliopsida > Alismatales > Alismataceae > Alisma > Alisma plantago-aquatica. Next base: position 91,974,755 of record OY856409.1, read on the forward strand.
GGTAACTCGGCCGAACCACTAAAAGACAAGGCTGAAAGCTAGACTGTCGGCCGAGTTCCTTTGGAGAAACTCGGCCGATCGGTCCACTTTCATCTTGGACCGATCAGTGGATCGGCCGAGTTTCCTAGCTAGAAACTCGACCGAACGGTGGATCGGCTGAGTTTGTAACTCAGCCGATTCCAACAAAAATCCCAGAATATATGGATCGGCCGAGTTTGGAATTCGGCCGACAAAATCCCTGTTATGGGTATTTTGGAATTTTCGTTTAACCGTACAAATGATGGATTTTTGTGTCCCAATAATTTTTCTAAGCTTAATTACAAGTCATACAATCATTACAAGTGATTACAAAGCAATTCTAAGGTCATTTACATAGAGATCCCAAATTGCACACTTGTATCTATTTTGACTTGTCTTTTCTCCAATTTGATATGCGCAAGTTAGGGCATATGGAGTGTGTCTAAACCTAATCTGAAATCACTCAATGTAGAAGCATTAGACAACAATATGTGGAATGGTTAGTCATCATCAAAACAAGGGTTTAGTCAATTTAGACGTGAGTCAACATTGACCTAATTGACCTTGAGTCAACATTCTCCCCCTTTTTGAAGATGACAAACCATTCCATAAATGTATTGAAAGCTTGTAAGTAAAATCATACCTTCGGAGAAACCTAGGAGTTTCAGTAGAATTGAGTTCATATGCTCCCCCTCAATTGATGCTAGTGGAGTTTTCATACTCCCCCTCAATTGATGCTATTTCTCCTGCATGGTTAGCTTTCATAACATTTATAGAAACTATGTCTTCTACTCATATATGTTCTACACATATATTTCTTCTCACATTTACCTTCTCCCCTTTACATGGACACGCTTCTTTGCTTCATGTAAGACATGCCTTCTCCCTGTTGTCAAAAGAAGACATATCTTTCTCCCCCTTTGTCATTTCAAAAAGGTGGGGGTATGAAGAAACTAAGAAACACTACTTGTTAAGAGAAAGAAGATAAGAAAAGTTATATAAGGAGAGTAGAAGAGCACAGATAGGGGCTTGTCCAAGCATAGAAAGAAAAGCAAGTTAAAGCATATACTTGAACAACCCAAAACATGCAAGATAGGGTGCTGCAGAAAAACAATAAATCGCAATTTTGACCCTCAAGATGATGGAATTTGATCAAAAACCATCAGGGCTCATGGCAGAGCGATGAGCCTTGCTCAGAAGGTAGTTTCTACATAAAAAACACTATACTTGCAGCAAAAACTGAAACTAGAGCAAAAGCTGCATAAAAATCCACAAAAACTCCAATTTCTGCATATCATGTAGATCTATGTACCCTGCATCACAATGTTTATGCAAGCAACTCAAGATATTAGATATGCAATTTAAGGAACAATCTTGAGCATGTATGAGATAAGATACAAGCATAACATATAGATGATCAAAGATGGCACTTTGTAAACAAGGTTAGAACTACATGTATATGAACTACTAGTAGATGGTATCACAAGTTAGGACTACTAGTAGGATCTAGATCATAGCAAGAGATACCAAAAGGTACACAAGATAAAGCAAGCTATGAGTAGATGTAGAGATATATCTAAACAAAGAGATATGCAAATTTAAGAAGCATGAAAGGATATAACTCACTAGATATGCATCCTTACCATAAGATGATTACCCTAAGAACCTCAAGGTTGTATCAAAACAAGATATACACCTAGATAGATGTAGCAAGTTAGAGCACAACGGAAGCGATTTTAGATACAACTAAGAGATCCAAAGAGATCATCATCAAAACCTACAAAACAACTCAAAGCAAGTAATTGCAACATATAGATATACCAATTTAGAGCAATTAGAGAGATAGAGTTGTAAGCAAGATAGGCAATTTAGAACATGGCAATATGCATATATAAGGGTACCAAATGGAGTGCCAAAGAATAAGGCTATTGGTTGAGAAAATCTAGTTGAGAGGGAAATTCTCATTCAATAAGCCAACTGTATACTCTGTGAACAGTGTTTTCGGTCGAGTTCAGTGTATTGGCAACTCGGCCGATCGCAGTTGTTGGCAACACCCATTGGTGTCTATCGGTCGAGTTTTAGATAAGACAAAACTCGGCCGACAAAACTACTGTAGAAAAAGCACATGTTTTTCATAAAACATATCTAGAGGCATGCAAAAAAATACAAACCATATCCAAACATGTCTAAGCAAGTTAGTAATGCACTGTAGAAGCATTAGAAACAGTTTTTGAGCAAGAGTGTGAAGAGAAACACAAAATGCCACTTTTGACTCAAAAACCATATGTATAGTGCATACTAACTTGACAAAAACAAGTTAGAACAGGTTATAAGCAATAAAAACATTACCTTCATGCTTACCATTTCTTTTCCACTTGTTGTCACCCTCTGCACATCTCACCTTTCTTCTTTCATGTGGATTGAGAAGTCAATTTGCAATTCAATGGCTCATGTCAATCCATTTGCAAGTACCTACAAGAAGAAAGATGAAATGGTCCCCAATCATATTTTTGGGTCCGGAGGGGTTAGTTTAGCAACCCAAGTCCTATTGCTCTTGGGTGCTTTCCTAAAAGGACAACAAGTAGCATAATGACCAAATTCATTGCAATAGTTGCATGTGCCCATAGTTTTGGAACTAGAGGATTCTCCATGGAATATTGGAGGTCCTTTATCTTTGTTGTTCCCTTGACTACTATCATATCCTAAACGATGTCTACCAATTTGTTTAGTAGAATTGAGTAGGATGTCATTAAGACTCTTCTTACCAACTAAGAATCTTTGCAAAGATGATCTCAAACTATCATTATCATGCATAAGAGAGGCAATAGTAGAAGACAAATTATTGATATTATCTCTAGCATGCAAAAGATCATTTTCTAAGCAAAGAGCTTTAGTTAAATAAGAATCTCTATCAATATGAAGAGCAGCAACATCATTCTCTTTATTAGTATAACTAGAACAAGATTCATGCCCATTGATTTTAGCAAGCAAGGAGGCATTTTCTATTTCTAATTCATGCAAAACAAAATCTTTGTCCTTGTTTTCAGATTTAAGAACATCAATGTCATGCATGAGAGAATCAATAATTAAAGTATGATCTTCACTAGAACTAGGCATGAGAGGTTGAGCTTCTAGAAATTTAATCTTATCAAGTAAACTAGCATTTTCAAGTTTAAGAGATTCTACTTGGCTAAGACAATCATTTTTATCAATAAGCAAGCAAGAATTAGCATATTCAAGATCATCTAGTTCTATATGCAAATTATCAACAATTTTAGCAAGCTTTTTCTTTTTCTTTTTAGAAGACTTATAAGAGGCACAAATATCATGAATAATAGCAATTAAAGATTCTTTATCTAAAGAGTCTAGATTTACCTCACTTGAGTCTTCACTTGTAGTAGCTATAAGAGCATAATGGCATTCTCCTTTATCAATAGAGCTTGAGCTGCCACTTGACTCTTCACTTGATTCTTCACTTGAGCTTGAGTTGGAGGAGCCGCTTGAGCTTGAGTGCCATTTCTCCTTCTTCTTGTGAGAATGGGTCTTTTTACCTTGTGGGCAATCTTCCTTGTAGTGACCCTTCTTTCCACATGTGAAGCACCGGGTGGAGGAGGACTTGCCTTTGTAGAGCTTACCCTTGGAGTACATGGCATCTTCCTTATCTAGAGAGGATGGAGAGACTTGTTCCATGATAGCTTCAATTTGAGCCTTCATTTCAGCCTTCTTCATTCTCTTTAGCTCTTTCTTCTCTTGTCTTTCAACTTCCTCCCTCTTGTCAAGTGTGGCTTCATGTGCTTGTAGATTTCCAATGATCTCTTCAATGGGGATGTCCTTAAGTGACCTTGCTTCTTCAATGGAAGTCACCTTTGATTCCCACCTCTTGGGAAGAGTTCTAAGGATCTTTGAGTTGATCTCTCCACTAGACATAGGATGACCTAGAATAGCAAGACCATTCACAATGGTGTTGATCCTTGAGTACATGTTGGCTATACTTTCCTCCTTTCCCATCTTGAAGTTTTCAAGCAGCCCCTTGAGCATGTAGACTTTGCTTTCCTTCACTTGATCCGTCCCTTCATAAGTGATGCAAAGCTTTCTCCATACCTCATAGGCCGTCTCACAAGAGGAAATCCGGTTGAACTCGGTGGGGGTCATGGAGGCATATAGGATATGCATGGCTCTAGCATTCAAGGTTGCTTTCATCAAGGTGGCTTCATCCCATTCTTCAATGTTTGTCTTTGGTAGAATGTATGGGCTGTTCACCATTTGCCACATCTCGAGACTTGATCCTTGGATGAAGAATTGAAGTCTTCTTCTCCAATAGAGGAAGTTGCTCCCATCAAAGATTGGAAGGCTGGTCGAGAATCTCCCTCCTTGATAGTCACCCATCTTCTCCTACTTGTTGAAGTATGCTTGCAGAAGACCCGCTCTGATACCACTTGTTGGATCCTAGATGGGTGACTTAGATGCTCTAGAGGGGGGGTGAATAGAGCTGAAACCACTTAAACAAAATTCATTAAACCTTCAAATTATATGACAAGATAAGGTTGCTAAATAGGTAATTTGCTTGCAACTAAATCATGCATAGCAAGGATAAGAGAGATTGAACATGCACCAATTAGACAAGCTATTTAGAGTGGTTCCACACTTCAAACTAGAAGTGTGTCAGTCCACTTGCCTAGAGAGGTCAACCTCTAGGACTTCAAACAATTGCACTCTTATATTCATTAATAAGACATACAATACATGACCAACAAAGGACTTACCTATCCAATACAAAGAGTCTTCAACCTTACCAAGGACTTACCCACTTTGCAAGAGTCTTCGGCCTTCTCCAAGGACTTACCCACTCTTACACAAGTCTTCGGCCTTGTAGGAATTACCCACTCTTCTTGGATCTTCCGCCTTTGACTTCACCTTCACTCGGAGAAGCTTTCCACCAAGGACTTACCCACTTGAGCTTGAGTCTTCTGCCTTCTCCAAGGGCTTACCCACTCTAGCTCCAAGTCTTCGGCCTTGATCTTCACCAAGGGACTCCTTCCCTTGTTCTTCTTCACCTCTCTTGGACAAGAGAGAGAACCTTCATCTTCAATATAGGAAATGAGAGATGGGGAGGTGGTGGAAGTGAGAGCCTCACAAGATATACAAATAATACTAGCTCTCTTACAAATCTCCTACTCACTCTAATGGATGTAGCAAGTGATTAAGCTTAGAGAGAGAGAGGAGGCTGTAGGAAGCACTCAACTATAGAATAGGAACCTCTCAAAGAGTTTGCATGGAATGCTCAACCTTGGAATGAAGCCCAAGGGGTCCTATTCATAGTTGGGGATGCCTCTTAGCCTTTGGGAACACTTAGGAACGAAAAATAGCCGTTTTACAAGTTGCAACGGATCTATTTTAGGTCCCAACAAAGTCTCCAACGGTTGGATTTGCTTTTTCTGCATTCCAGTACAGTCTGATCGGCCGAGTTTCTATAAAGGTAACTCGGCCGAACCACTAAAAGACAAGGTTGAAAGCTAGACTGTCGGCCGAGTTCGTTTGGAGAAACTCGGCCAATCGGTCGACTTTCATCTTGGACCGATCAGTGGATCGGCCGAGTTTCCTAGCTAGAAACTCGACCGAACGGTGGATCGGCTGAGTTTGTAACTCGGCCGATTCCAACAAAAATCCCAGAATATATGGATCGGCCAAGTTTGGAATTCGGCCGACAAAATCCCTGTTATGGGTATTTTGGAATTTTCGTTTAACCGTACAAATGATGGATTTTTGTGTCCCAATAATTTTTCTAAGCTTAATTACAAGTCATACAATCATTACAAGTGATTACAAAGCAATTCTAAGGTCATTTACATAGAGATCCCAAATTGCACACTTGTATCTATTTTGACTTGTCTTTTCTCCAATTTGATATGCGCAAGTTAGGGCATTTGGAGTGTGTCTAAACCTAATCTGAAATCACTCAATGTAGAAGCATTAGACACCAATATGTGGAATGGTTAGTCATCATCAAAACAAGGGTTTAGTCAATTTAGACGTGAGTCAACATTGACCTAATTGACCTTGAGTCAACATTCTCCCCCTTTTTGAAGATGACAAACCATTCCATAAATGTATTGAAAGCTTGTAAGTAAAATCATACCTTCGGAGAAACCTAGGAGTTTTAGTAGAATTGAGTTCATATGCTCCCCCTCAATCGATGCTAGTGGAATTTTCATACTCCCCCTCAATTGATGCTATTTCTCCTGCATGGTTAGCTTTCATAACATTTATAGAAACTATGTCTTCTACTCATATATGTTCTACACATATATGTCTTCTCACATTTACCTTCTCCCCTTTACATGGACACGCTTCTTTGCTTCATGTAAGACATGCCTTTTCCCTGTTGTCAAAAGAAGACATATCTTTCTCCCCTTTGTCATTTCAAAAAGGTGGGGTATGAAGAAACTAAGAAACACCACTTGTTAAGAGAAAGAAGATAAGAAAAGTTATATAAGGAGAGTAGAAGAGCACAGATAGGGTCTTGTCCAAGCATAGAAAGAAAAGCAAGTTAAAGCATATACTTGAACAACCCAAAACATGCAAGATAGGGTGCTGCAGAAAAACAATAAATCGCAATTTTGACCCTCAAGATGATGGAATTTGATCAAAAACCATCAGGGCTCATGGCAAAGCGATGAGCCTTACTCAGAAGGTAGTTTCTGCATAAAAAACACTATACTTGCAGCAAAAACTGAAACTGGAGCAAAAGCTGCATAAAAATCCACAAAAACTCCAATTTCTACATATCATGTAGATCTATGTACCCTGCATCACAATGTTTATGCAAGCAACTCAAGATAGTAGATATGCAATTTAAGGAACAATCTTGAGCATGTATGAGATAAGATACAAGCATAACATATGGATGATCAAAGATGGCACTTTGTAAACAAGGTTAGAACTACATGTATATGAACTACTAGTAGATGGTATCACAAGTTAGGACTACTAGTAGGATCTAGATCATAGCAAGAGATACCAAAAGGTACACAAGATAAAGCAAGCTATGAGTAGATGTAGAGATATATCTAAACAAAGAGATATGCAAATTTAAGAAGCATGAAAGGATATAACTCACTAGATATGCATCCTTACCATAAGATGATTACCCCTAAGAACCTCAAGGTTGTATCAAAACAAGATATACACCTAGATAGATGTAGCAAGTTAGAGCACAACGGAAGCGATTTTAGATACAACTAAGAGATCCAAAGAGATCATCATCAAAACCTACAAAACAACTCAAAGCAAGTAATTGCAACATATAGATATACCAATTTAGAGCAATTAGAGAGATAGAGTTGTAAGCAAGATAGGCAATTTAGAACATGGCAATATGCATATATAAGGGTACCAAATGGAGTTCCAAAGAATAAGGCTATTGGTTGAGAAAATCTAGTTGAGAGGGAAATTCTCATTCAATAAGCCAACTGTATACTCTGTGAACAGTGTTTTCGGTCGAGTTCTGAGTATTGGCAACTCGGCTGATCGCAGTTGTTGGCAACACCCATTGGTGCCTATCGGTCGAGTTTTAGACAAGACAAAACTCGGCCAACAAAACTACTGTAGAAAAAGCACATGTTTTTCATAAAACATATCTAGAGGCATGCAAAAAAATACAAACCATATCCAAACATGTCTAAGCAAGTTAGTAATGCACTATAGAAGCATTAGAAATAGTTTTTGAGCAAGAGTGTGAAGAGAAACACAAAATGCCACTTTTGACTCAAAAACCATATGTATAGTGCATACTAACTTGACAAAAACAAGTTAGAACAGGTTATAAGCAATAAAAACATTACCTTCATGCTTACCATTTCTTTTCCACTTGTTGTCACCCTCTGCACATCTCACCTTTCTTCTTTCATGTGGATTGAGAAGTCCATTTGCAATTCAATGGCTCATGTCAATCCATTTGCAAGTACCTACAAGAAGAAAGACGAAATGGTCCCCAATCATTTTTTCGGTCAGGAGGGGTTAGTTTAGCAACCCAAGTCCTATTGCTCTTGGGTGCTTTCTTAAAAGGACAACAAGTAGCATAATGACCAAATTCATTGCAATAGTTGCATGTGCCCATAGTCTTGGAACTAGAGGATTCTCCATGGAATATTGGAGGTCCTTTATCTTTGTTGTTCCCTTGACTACTATCATATCCTAAACCATGTCTACCAATTTGTTTAGTAGAATTGAGTAGGATGTCATTAAGACTCTTCTTACAAACTAAGAATCTTTGCAAAGATGATCTCAAACTATCATTATCATGCATAAGAGAGGCAATAGTAGAAGACAAATTATTGATATTATCTCTAGCATGCAAAAGATCATTTTCTAAGCAAAGAGCTTTAGTTAAATAAGAATCTCTATCAATATGAAGAGCAGCAACATCATTCTCTTTATTATTATAACTAGAACAAGATTCATGCCCATTGATTTTAGCAAGCAAGGAGGCATTTTCTATTTCTAATTCATGCAAAACAAAATATTTGTCCTTGTTTTTAGATTTAAGAACATCAATGTCATGCATGAGAGAATCAATAATTAAAGTATGCTCTTCACTAGAACTAGGCATGAGAGGTTGAGCTTCTAGAAATTTAATCTTATCAAGTAAACTAGCATTTTCAAGTTTAAGAGAGTCTACTTGGCTAAGACAATCATTTTTATCAATAAGCAAGCAAGAATTAGCATATTCAAGATCATCTAGTTCTATATGCAAATTATCAACAATTTTAGCAAGCTTTTTCTTTTTCTTTTTAGAAGACTTATAAGAGGCACAAATATCATGAATAATAGCAATTAAAGATTCTTTATCTAAAGAGTCTAGATTTACCTCACTTGAGTCTTCACTTGTAGTAGCTATAAGAGCATAATGGCATTCTCCTTTATCAATAGAGCTTGAGCTGCCACTTGACTCTTCACTTGATTCTTCACTTGAGCTTGAGTTGGAGGAGCCGCTTGAGCTTGAGTGCCATTTCTCCTTCTTCTTGTGAGAATGGGTCTTTTTACCTTGTGGGCAATCTTCCTTGTAGTGACCCTTCTTTCCACATGTGAAGCACCGGGTGGAGGAGGACTTGCCTTTGTAGAGCTTACCCTTGGAGTACATGGCATATTCCTTATCTAGAGAGGATGGAGAGACTTGTTCCATGATAGATTCAATTTGAGCCTTCATTTCAGCCTACTTCATTCTCTTTAGCTCTTTCTTCTCTTGTCTTTCAACTTCCTCCCTCTTGTCAAGTGTGGCTTCATGTGCTTGTAGATTTCCAATGAGCTCTTCAATGGGGATGTCCTTAAGTGACCTTGCTTCTTCAATGGAAGTCACCTTTGATTCCCACCTCTTGGGAAGAGTTCTAAGGATCTTTGAGTTGATCTCTCCACTAGACATAGGATGACCTAGAATAGCAAGACCATTCACAATGGTGTTGATCCTTGAGTACATGTTGGCTATACTTTCCTCCTTTCCCATCTTGAAGTTTTCAAGCAGCCCCTTGAGCATGTAGACTTTGCTTTCCTTCACTTGATCCGTCCCTTCATAAGTGATGCAAAGCTTTCTCCATACCTCATAGGCCGTCTCACAAGAAGAAATCCGGTTGAACTCGGTGGGGGTCATGGAGGCATATAGGATATGCATGGCTCTAGCATTCAAGGTTGCTTTCATCAAGGTGGCTTCATCCCATTCTTCAATGTTTGTCTTTGGTAGAATGTATGGGCTGTTCACCATTTGCCACATCTCGAAACTTGATCCTTGGATGAAGAATTGAAGTCTTCTTCTCCAATAGAGGAAGTTGCTCCCATCAAAGATTGGAAGGCTGGTCGAGAATCTCCCTCCTTGATAGTCACCCATCTTCTCCTACTTGTTGAAGTATGCTTGGAGAAGACCCGCTCTGATACCACTTGTTGGATCCTAGATGGGTGACTTAGATGCTCTAGAGGGGGGGTGAATATAGCTGAAAGCACTTAAATAAAATTCATTAAACCTTCAAATTATATGACAAGATAAGGTTGCTAAATAGGTAATTTGAGTGCAACTAAATCATGCATAGCAAGGATAAGAGAGATTGAACATGCACCAATTAGACAAGCTATTTAGAGTGGTTCCACACTTCAAACTAGAAGTGTGTCAGTCCACTTGCCTAGAGAGGTCAACCTCTAGGACTTCAAACAATTGCACTCTTATATTCATTAATAAGACATACAATACATGACCAACAAAGGACTTACCTATCCAATACAAAGAGTCTTCAACCTTACCAAGGACTTACCCACTTTGCAAGAGTCTTCAGCCTTCTCCAAGGACTTACCCACTCTTGCACAAGTCTTCGGCCTTGTAGGAATTACCCACTCTTCTTGGATCTTCCGCCTTTGACTTCACCTTCACTCGGAGAAGCTTTCCACCAAGGACTTACCCACTTGAACTTGAGTCTTCTGCCTTCTCCAAGGGCTTACCCACTCTAGCTCCAAGTCTTCGGCCTTGATCTTCACCAAGGGACTCCTTCCCTTGTTCTTCTTCACCTCTCTTGGACAAGAGAGAGAACCTTCATCTTCAATATAGGAAATGAGAGATGGGGAGGTGGTGGAAGTGAGAGCCTCACAAGATATACAAATAATACTAGCTCTCTTACAAATCTCCTACTCACTCTAATGGATGTAGCAAGTGATTAAGCTTAGAGAGAGAGAGAGAGGAGGCTGTAGGAAGCACTCAACTATAGAATAGGAACCTCTCAAAGAGTTTGCATGGAATGCTCAACCTTGGAATGAAGCCCAAGGGGTCCTATTTATAGTTGGGGATGCCTCTTAGCCTTTGGGAACACTTAGGAACGAAAAATAGCCGTTTTACAAGTTGCAACGGATCTATTTTGGGTCCCAACAAAATCTCCAACTGTTGGATTTGCTTTTTCTGCATTCCAGTACAGTCTGATCGGCCGAGTTTCTATAAAGGTAACTCGGCCGAACCACTAAAAGACAAGGCTGAAAGCTAGACTGTCGGCCAAGTTCCTTTGGAGAAACTCGGCCGATCGGTCGACTTTCATCTTGGACCGATCAGTGGATCGGCCGAGTTTCCTAGCTAGAAACTCGACCGAACGGTGGATCGGCTGAGTTTGTAACTCGGCCGATTCCAACAAAAATCCCAGAATATATGGATCGGCCAAGTTTGGAATTCGGCCGACAAAATCCCTGTTATGGGTATTTTGGAATTTTCGTTTAACCGTACAAATGATGGATTTTTGTGTCCCAATAATTTTTCTAAGCTTAATTACAAGTCATACAATCATTACAAGTGATTACAAAGCAATTCTAAGGTCATTTACATAGAGATCCCAAATTGCACACTTGTATCTATTTTGACTTGTCTTTTCTCCAATTTGATATGCGCAAGTTAGGGCATTTGGAGTGTGTCTAAACCTAATCTGAAATCACTCAATGTAGAAGCATTAGACACCAATATGTGGAATGGTTAGTCATCATCAAAACAAGGGTTTAGTCAATTTAGATGTGAGTCAACATTGACCTAATTGACCTTGAGTCAACATTCTCCCCCTTTTTGAAGATGACAAACCATTCCATAAATGTATTGAAAGCTTGTAAGTAAAATCATACCTTCGGAGAAACCTAGGAGTTTTAGTAGAATTGAGTTCATATGCTCCCCCTCAATTGATTCTAGTGGAGTTTTCATACTCCCCCTCAATTGATGCTATTTCTCCTGCATGGTTAGCTTTCATAACATTTATAGAAACTATGTCTTCTACTCATATATGTTCTACACATATATGTATTCTCACATTTACCTTCTCCCCTTTACATGGACACGCTTCTTTGCATCATGTAAGACATGCCTTCTCCCTGTTGTCAAAAGAAGACATATCTTTCTCCCCCTTTGTCATTTCAAAAAGGTGGGGGGTATGAAGAAACTAAGAAACACCACTTGTTAAGAGAAAGAAGATAAGAAAAGTTATATAAGGAGAGTAGAAGAGCACAGATAGGGGCTTGTCCAAGCATAGAAAGAAAAGCAAGTTAAAGCATATACTTGAACAACCCAAAACATGCAAGATAGGGTGCTGCAGAAAAACAATAAATCGCAATTTTGACCCTCAAGATGATGGAATTTGATCAAAAACCATCAGGGCTCATGGCAAAGCGATGAGCCTTGCTCAGAAGGTAGTTTCTGCATAAAAAACACTATACTTGCAGCAAAAACTGAAACTGGAGCAAAAGTTGCATAAAAATCCACAAAAACTCCAATTTCTACATATCATGTAGATCTATGTACCCTGCATCACAATGTTTATGCAAGCAACTCAAGATAGTAGATATGCAATTTAAGGAACAATCTTGAGCATGTATGAGATAAGATACAAGCATAACATATGGATGATCAAAGATGGCACTTTGTAAACAAGGTTAGAACTACATGTATATGAACTACTAGTAGATGGTATCACAAGTTAGGACTACTAGTAGGATCTAGATCATAGCAAGAGATACCAAAAGGTACACAAGATAAAGCAAGCTATGAGTAGATGTAGAGATATATCTAAACAAAGAGATATGCAAATTTAAGAAGCATGAAAGGATATAACTCACTAGATATGCATCCTTACCATAAGATGATTACCCCTAAGAACCTCAAGGTTGTATCAAAACAAGATATACACCTAGATAGATGTAGCAAGTTAGAGCACAACGGAAGCGATTTTAGATACAACTAAGAGATCCAAAGAGATCATCATCAAAACCTACAAAACAACTCAAAGCAAGTAATTGCAACATATAGATATACCAATTTAGAGCAATTAGAGAGATAGAGTTGTAAGCAAGATAGGCAATTTAGAACATGGCAATATGCATATATAAGGGTACCAAATGGAGTGCCAAAGAATAAGGCTATTGGTTGAGAAAATCTAGTTGAGAGGGAAATTCTCATTCAATAAGCCAACTGTATACTCTGTGAACAGTGTTTTCGGTCGAGTTCTGTGTATTGGCAACTCGGTCGATCGCAGTTGTTGGCAACACCCATTGGTGCCTATCAGTCGAGTTTTAGACAAGACAAAACTCGGCCGACAAAACTACTGTAGAAAAAGCACATGTTTTTCATAAAACATATCTAGAGGCATGCAAAAAAATACAAACCATATCCAAACATGTCTAAGCAAGTTAGTAATGCACTATAGAAGCATTAGAAACAGTTTTTGAGCAAGAGTGTGAAGAGAAACACAAAATGCCACTTTTGACTCAAAAACCATATGTATAGTGCATACTAACTTGACAAAAACAAGTTAGAACAGGTTATAAGCAATAAAAACATTACCTTCATGCTTACCATTTCTTTTCCACTTGTTGTCACCCTCTGCACATCTCACCTTTCTTCTTTCATGTGGATTGAGAAGTCAATTTGCAATTCAATGGCTCATGTCAATCCATTTGCAAGTACCTACAAGAAGAAAGACGAAATGGTCCCCAATCATATTTTTCGGTCCGGAGGGGTTAGTTTAGCAACCCAAGTCCTATTGCTCTTGGGTGCTTTCCTAAAAGGACAACAAGTAGCATAATGACCAAATTCATTGCAATAGTTGAATGTGCCCATAGTCTTGGAACTAGAGGATTCTCCATGGAATATTGGAGGTCCTTTATCTTTGTTGTTCCCTTTACTACTATCATATCCTAAACCATGTCTACCAATTTGTTTAGTAGAATTGAGTAGGATGTCATTAAGACTCTTCTTACCAACTAAGAATCTTTGCAAAGATGATCTCAAACTATCATTATCATGCATAAGAGAGGCAATAGTAGAAGACAAATTATTGATATTATCTCTAGCATGCAAAAGATCATTTTCTAAGCAAAGAGCTTTAGTTAAATAAGAATCTCTATCAATATGAAGAGCAGCAACATCATTCTCTTTATTAGTATAACTAGAACAAGATTCATGCCCATTGATTTTAGCAAGCAAGGAGGCATTTTCTATTTCTAATTCATGCAAAACAAAATCTTTGTCCTTGTTTTCAGATTTAAGAACATCAATGTCATGCATGAGAGAATCAATAATTAAAGTATGCTCTTCACTAGAACTAGGCATGAGAGGTTGAGCTTCTAGAAATTTAATCTTATCAAGTAAACTAGCATTTTCAAGTTTAAGAGAGTCTACTTGGCTAAGACAATCATTTTTATCAATAAGCAAGCAAGAATTAGCATATTCAAGATCATCTAGTTCTATATGCAAATTATCAACAATTTTAGCAAGCTTTTTCTTTTTCTTTTTAGAAGACTTATAAGAGGCACAAATATCATGAATAATAGCAATTAAAGATTCTTTATCTAAAGAGTCTAGATTTACCTCACTTGAGTCTTCACTTGTAGTAGCTATAAGAGCATAATGGCATTCTCCTTTATCAATAGAGCTTGAGCTGCCACTTGACTCTTCACTTGATTCTTCACTTGAGCTTGAGTTGGAGGAGCCGCTTGAGCTTGAGTGCCATTTCTCCTTCTTCTTGTGAGAATGGGTCTTTTTACCTTGTGGGCAATCTTCCTTGTAGTGACCCTTCTTTCCACATGTGAAGCACCGGGTGGAGGAGGACTTGCCTTTGTAGAGCTTGCCCTTGGAGTACATGGCATCTTCCTTATCTAGAGAGGATGGAGAGACTTGTTCCATGATAGCTTCAATTTGAGCCTTCATTTCAGCCTTCTTCATTCTCTTTAGCTCTTTCTTCTCTTGTCTTTCAACTTCCTCCCTCTTGTCAAGTGTGGCTTCATGTGCTTGTAGATTTCCAATAAGCTCTTCAATGGGGATGTCCTTAAGTGACCTTGCTTCTTCAATGGAAGTCACCTTTGATTCCCACCTCTTGGGAAGAGTTCTAAGGATCTTTGAGTTGATCTCTCCACTAGACATAGGATGACCTAGAATAGCAAGACCATTCACAATGGTGTTGATCCTTGAGTACATGTTGGCTATACTTTCCTCCTTTCCCATCTTGAAGTTTTCAAGCAGCCCCTTGAGCATGTAGACTTTGCTTTCCTTCACTTGATCCGTCCCTTCATAAGTGATGCAAAGCTTTCTCCATACCTCATAGGCCGTCTCACAAGAGGAAATCCGGTTGAACTCGGTGGGGGTCATGGAGGCATATAGGATATGCATGGCTCTAGCATTCAAGGTTGCTTTCATCAAGGTGGCTTCATCCCATTCTTCAATGTTTGTCTTTGGTAGAATGTATGGGCTGTTCACCATTTGCCACATCTCGAGACTTGATCCTTGGATGAAGAATTGAAGTCTTCTTCTCCAATAGAAGAAGTTGCTCCCATCAAAGATTGGAAGGCTGGTCGAGAATCTCCCTCCTTGAGTCACCCATCTTCTCCTACTTGTTGAAGTATGCTTGGAGAAGACCCGCTCTGATACCACTTGTTGGATCCTAGATGGGTGACTTAGATGCTCTAGAGGGGGGGTGAATAGAGCTGAAAGCACTTAAACAAAATTCATTAAACCTTCAAATTATATGACAAGATAAGGTTGCTAAATAGGTAATTTGAGTGCAACTAAATCATGCATAGCAAGGATAAGAGAGATTGAACATGCACCAATTAGACAAGCTATTTAGAGTGCTTCCACACTTCAAACTAGAAGTGTGTCAGTCCACTTGCCTAGAGAGGTCAACCTCTAGGACTTCAAACAATTGCACTCTTATATTCATTAATAAGACATACAATACATGACCAACAAAGGACTTACCTATCCAATACAAAGAGTCTTCAACCTTACCAAGGACTTACCCACTTTGCAAGAGTCTTCGGCCTTCTCCAAGGACTTACCCACTCTTGCACAAGTCTTTGGCCTTGTAGGAATTACCCACTCTTCTTGGATCTTCCGCCTTTGACTTCACCTTCACTCGGAGAAGCTTTCCACCAAGGACTTACCCACTTGAGCTTGAGTCTTCTGCCTTCTCCAAGGGCTTACCCACTCTAGCTCCAAGTCTTCGGCCTTGATCTTCACCAAGGGACTCCTTCCCTTGTTCTTCTTCACCTCTCTTAGACAAGAAAGAGAACCTTCATCTTCAATATAGGAAATGAGAGATTGGGAGGTGGTGGAAGTGAGAGCCTCACAAGATATACAAATAATACTAGCTCTCTTACAAATCTCCTACTCACTCTAATGGATGTAGCAAGTGATTAAGCTTAGAGAGAGAGAGGAGGCTATAGGAAGCACTCAACTATAGAATAGGAACCTCTCAAAGAGTTTGCATGGAATGCTCAACCTTGGAATGAAGCCCAATGGGTCCTATTTATAGTTGGGGATGCCTCTTAGCCTTTGGGAACACTTAGGAACGAAAAATAGCCGTTTTACAAGTTGCAACAGATCTATTTTGGGTCCCAACAAAGTCTCCAACGGTTGGATTTGCTTTTTCTGCATTCCAGTACAGTCTGATCGGCCGAGTTTCTATAAAGGTAACTCGGCCGAACCACTAAAAGACAAGGCTGAAAGCTAGACTGTCGGCCGAGTTCCTTTGGAGAAACTCGGCCGATCGGTCGACTTTCATCTTGGACCGATCAGTGGATCGGCCGAGTTTCCTAGCTAGAAACTCGACCGAACGGTGGATCGGCTGAGTTTGTAACTCGGCCGATTCCAACAAAAATCCCAGAATATATGGATCGGCCGAGTTTGGAATTCGGCCGAAAAAATCCCTGTTATGGGTATTTTGGAATTTTCGTTTAACCGTACAAATGATGGATTTTTGTGTCCCAATAATTTTTCTAAGCTTAATTACAAGTCATACAATCATTACAAGTGATTACAAAGCAATTCTAAGGTCATTTACATAGAGATCCCAATTTGCACACTTGTATCTATTTTGACTTGTCTTTTCTCCAATTTGATATGCGCAAGTTAGGGCATTTGGAGTGTGTCTAAACCTAATCTGAAATCACTCAATGTAGAAGCATTAGACACCAATATGTGGAATGGTTAGTCATCATCAAAACAAGGGTTTAGTCAATTTAGACGTGAGTCAACATTGACCTAATTGACCTTGAGTCAACATTCTCCCCCTTTTTGAAGATGACAAACCATTCCATAAATGTATTGAAAGCTTGTAAGTAAAATCATACCTTCGGAGAAACCTAGGAGTTTCAGTAGAATTGAGTTCATATGCTCCCCCTCAATTGATGCTAGTGGAGTTTTCATACTCCCCCTCAATTGATGCTATTTCTCCTGCATGGTTAGCTTTCATAACATTTATAGAAACTATGTCTTCTACTCATATATGTTCTACACATATATGTCTTCTCACATTTACCTTCTCCCCTTTACATGGACACGCTTCTTTGCTTCATGTAAGACATGCCTTCTCCCTGTTGTCAAAAGAAGACATATCTTTCTCCCCCTTTGTCATTTCAAAAAGGTGGGGGTATGAAGAAACTAAGAAACACCACTTTTTAAGAGAAAGAAGATAAGAAATGTTATATAAGGAGAGTAGAAGAGCACAGATAGGGGCTTGTCCAAGCATAGAAAGAAAAGCAAGTTAAAGCATATACTTGAACAACCCAAAACATGCAAGATAGGGTGTTGCAGAAAAACAATAAATCGCAATTTTGACCCTCAAGATGATGGAATTTGATCAAAAACCATCAGGGATCATGGCAGAGCGATGAGCCTTGCTCAGAAGGTAGTTTCTGCATAAAAAACACTATACTTGCAGCAAAAACTGAAACTGGAGCAAAAGCTGCATAAAAATCCACAAAAACTCCAATTTCTACATATCATGTAGATCTATGTACCCTGCATCACAATGTTTATGCAAGCAACTCAAGATAGTAGATATGCAATTTAAGGAACAATCTTGAGCATGTATGAGATAAGATGCAAGCATAACATATAGATGATCAAAGATGGCACTTTGTAAACAAGGTTAGAACTACATGTATATGAACTACTAGTAGATGGTATCACAAGTTAGGACTACTAGTAGGATCTAGATCATAGCAAGAGATACCAAAAGGTACACAATATAAAGCAAGCTATGAGTAGATGTAGAGATATATCTAAACAAAGAGATATGCAAATTTAAGAAGCATGAAAGGATATAACTCACTAGATATGCATCCTTACCATAAGATGATTACCCCTAAGAACCTCAAGGTTGTATCAAAACAAGATATACACCTAGATAGATGTAGCAAGTTAGAGCACAACGGAAGCGATTTTAGATACAACTAAGAGATCCAAAGAGATCATCATCAAAACCTACAAAACAACTCAAAGCAAGTAATTGCAACATATAGATATACCAATTTAGAGCAATTAGAGAGATAGAGTTGTAAGAAAGATAGGCAATTTAGAACATGGCAATATGCATATATAAGCGTACCAAATGGAGTGCCAAAGAATAAGGCTATTGGTTGAGAAAATCTAGTTGAGAGGGAAATTCTCATTCAATAAGCCAACTGTATACTCTGTGAATAGTGTTTTCGGTCGAGTTCTGTGTATTGGCAACTCGGCCGATCGCAGTTGTTGGCAACACCCATTGGTGCCTATCGGTCGAGTTTTAGACAAGACAAAACTCGGCCGACAAAACTACTGTAGAAAAAGCACATGTTTTTCATAAAACATATCTAGAGGCATGCAAAAAAATACAAACCATATCCAAACATGTCTAAGCAAGTTAGTAATGCACTATAGAAGCATTAGAAACAGTTTTTGAGCAAGAGTGTGAAGAGAAACACAAAATGCCACTTTTGACTCAAAAACCATATGTATAGTGCATACTAACTTGACAAAAACAAGTTAGAACAGGTTATAAGCAATAAAAACATTACCTTCATGCTTACCATTTCTTTTCCACTTGTTGTCACCCTCTGCACATCTCACCTTTCTTCTTTCATGTGGATTGAGAAGTCAATTTGCAATTCAATGGCTCATGTCAATCCATTTGCAAGTACCTACAAGAAGAAAGATGAAATGGTCCCCAATCATATTTTTGGGTGCGGAGGGGTTAGTTTAGCAACCCAAGTCCTATTGCTCTTGGGTGCTTTCCTAAAAGGACAACAAGTAGCATAATGACCAAATTCATTGCAATAGTTGCATGTGCCCATAGTCTTGGAACTAGAGGATTCTCCATGGAATATTGGAGGTCCTTTATCTTTGTTGTTCCCTTGACTACTATCATATCCTAAACCATGTCTACCAATTTGTTTAGTAGAATTGAGTAGGATGTCATTAAGACTCTTCTTAACAACTAAGAATCTTTGCAAAGATGATCTCAAACTATCATTATCATGCATAAGAGAGGCAATAGTAGAAGACAAATTATTGATATTATCTCTAGCATGCAAAAGATCATTTTCTAAGCAAAGAGCTTTAGTTAAATAAGAATCTCTATCAATATGAAGAGCAGCAACATCATTCTCTTTATTAGTATAACTAGAACAAGATTCATGCCCATTGATTTTAGCAAGTAAGGAGGCATTTTCTATTTCTAATTCATGCAAAACAAAATCTTTGTCCTTGTTTTCAGATTTAAGAACATCAATGTCATGCATGAGAGAATCAATAATTAAAGTATGTTCTTCACTAGAACTAGGCATGAGAGGTTGAGCTTCTAGAAATTTAATCTTATCAAGTAAACTAGCATTTTCAAGTTTACGAGAGTCTACTTGGCTAAGACAATCATTTTTATCAATAAGCAAGCAAGAATTAGCATATTCAAGATCATCTAGTTCTATATGCAAATTATCAACAATTTTAGCAAGCTTTTTCTTTTTCTTTTTAGAAGACTTATAAGAGACACAAATATCATGAATAATAGCAATTAAAGATTCTTTATCTAAAGAGTCTAGATTTACCTCACTTGAGTCTTCACTTGTAGTAGCTATAAGAGCATAATGGCATTCTCCTTTATCAATAGAGCTTGAGCTGCCACTTGACTCTTCACTTGATTCTTCACTTGAGCTTGAGTTGGAGGAGCCGCTTGATCTTGAGTGCCATTTCTCCTTCTTCTTGTGAGAATGGGTCTTTTTACCTTGTGGGAAATCTTCCTTGTAGTGACCCTTCTTTCCTCATGTGAAGCACCGGGTGGAGGAGGACTTGCCTTTGTAGAGCTTACCCTTGGAGTACATGGCATCTTCCTTATCTAGAGAGGATGGAGAGACTTGTTCCATGATAGCTTCAATTTGAGCCTTCATTTCAGCCTTCTTCATTCTCTTTAGCTCTTTCTTCTCTTGTCTTTCAACTTCCTCCCTCTTGTCAAGTGTGGCTTCATGTGCTTGTAGATTTCCAATGAGCTCTTCAATGGGGATGTCCTTAAGTGACCTTGCTTCTTCAATGGAAGTCACCTTTGATTCCCACCTCTTGGGAAGAGTTCTAAGGATCTTTGAGTTGATCTCTCCACTAGACATAGGATGACCTAGAATAGAAAGACCATTCACAATGGTGTTGATCCTTGAGTACATGTTGGCTATACTTTCCTCCTTTCCCATCTTGAAGTTTTCAAGCAGCCCCTTGAGCATGTAGACTTTGCTTTCCTTCACTTGATCCGTCCCTTCATAAGTGATGCAAAGCTTTCTCCATACCTCATAGGCCGTCTCACAAGAGGAAATCCGGTTGAACTCGGTGGGGGTCATGGAGGCATATAGGATATGCATGGCTCAAGCATTCAAGGTTGCTTTCATCAAGGTGGCTTCATCCCATTCTTCAATGTTTGTCTTTGGTAGAATGTATGGACTGTTCACCATTTGCCACATCTCGAGACTTGATCCTTGGATGAAGAATTGAAGTCTTCTTCTCCAATAGAAGAAGTTGCTCCCATCAAAGATTGGAAGGCTGGTCGAGAATCTCCCTCCTTGATAGTCACCCATCTTCTCCTACTTGTTGAAGTATGCTTGGAGAAGACCCGCTCTGATACCACTTGTTGGATCCTAGATGGGTGACTTAGATTCTCTAAAGGGGGGGTGAATAGAGCTGAAAGCACTTAAACAAAATTCATTAAACCTTCAAATTATATGACAAGATAAGGTTGCTAAATAGGTAATTTGAGTGCAACTAAATCATGCATAGCAAGGATAAGAGAGATTGAACATGCACCAATTAGACAAGCTATTTAGAGTGGTTCCACACTTCAAACTAGAAGTGTGTCAGTCCACTTGCCTAGAGAGGTCAACCTCTAGGACTTCAAACAATTGCACTCTTATATTCATTAATAAGACATACAATACATGACCAACAAAGGACTTACCTATCCAATACAAAGAGTCTTCAACCTTACCAAGGACTTACCCACTTTGCAAGAGTCTTCGGCCTTCTCCAAGGACTTACCCACTCTTGCACAAGTCTTCGGCCTTGTAGGAATTACCCACTCTTCTTGGATCTTCCGCCTTTGACTTCACCTTCACTCGGAGAAGCTTTCCACCAAGGACTTACCCACTTGAGCTTGAGTCTTCTGCCTTCTCCAAGGGCTTACCCACTCTAGCTCCAAGTCTTCGGCCTTGATCTTCACCAAGGGACTCCTTCCCTTGTTATTCTTCACATCTCTTGGACAAGAGAGAGAACCTTCATCTTCAATATAGGAAATGAGAGATGGGGAGGTGGTGGAAGTGAGAGCCTCACAAGATATACAAATAATACTAGCTCTCTTACAAATCTCCTACTCACTCTAATGGATGTAGCAAGTGATTAAGCTTAGAGAGAGAGAGAGAGGAGGCTGTAGGAAGCACTCAACTATAGAATAGGAACCTCTCAAAGAGTTTGCATGGAATGCTCAACCTTGGAATGAAGCCCAAGGGGTCCTATTTATAGTTGGGGATGCCTCTTAGCCTTTGGGAACACTTAGGAACGAAAAATAGCCGTTTTACAAGTTGCAACGGATCTATTTTGGGTCCCAACAAAGTCTCCAACGGTTGGATTTGCTTTTTCTGCATTCCAGTACAGTCTGATCGGCCGTGTTTCTATAAAGGTAACTCGGCCGAACCACTAAAAGACAAGGCTGAAAGCTAGACTGTCGGCCGAGTTCCTTTGGAGAAACTCGGCCGATCGGTCGACTTTCATCTTGGACCGATCAGTGGATCGGCCGAGTTTCCTAGCTAGAAACTCGACCGAACGGTGGATCGACTGAGTTTGTAACTTGGCCGATTCTAACAAAAATCCCAGAATATATGGATCGGCCGAGTTTGGAATTCGGCCGACAAAATCCCTGTTATGGGTATTTTGGAATTTTCGTTTAACCGTACAAATGATGGATTTTTGTGTCCCAATAATTACAAGTCATACAATCATTACAAGTGATTACAAAGCAATTCTAAGGTCATTTACATAGAGATCCCAAATTGCACACTTGTATCTATTTTGACTTGTCTTTTCTCCAATTTGATATGCGCAAGTTAGGGCATTTGGAGTGTGTCTAAACCTAATCTGAAATCACTCAATGTAGAAGCATTAGACACCAATATGTTGAATGGTTAGTCATTATCAAAACAAGGGTTTAGTCAATTTAGACGTGAGTCAACATTGACCTAATTGACCTTGAGTCAACATTCTCCCCCTTTTTGAAGATGACAAACCATTCCATAAATGTATTGAAAGCTTGTAAGTAAAATCATACCTTCGGAGAAACCTAGGAGTTTCAGTAGAATTGAGTTCATATGCTCCCCCTCAATTGATGCTAGTGGAGTTTTCATACTCCCCCTCAATTGATGCTATTTCTCCTGCATGGTTAGCTTTCATAACATTTATAGAAACTATGTCTTCTACTCATATATGTTCTACACATATATGTCTTCTCACATTTACCTTCTCCCCTTTACATAGACACGCTTCTTTGCTTCATGTAAGACATGCCTTCTCCCTGTTGTCAAAAGAAGACATATCTTTCTCCCCCTTTGCCATTTCAAAAAGGTGGGGGTATGAAGAAACTAAGAAACACCACTTGTTAAGAGAAAGAAGATAAGAAAAGTTATATAAGGAGAGTAGAAGAGCACAGATAGGGGCTTGTCCAAGCATAGAAAGAAAAGCAAGTTAAAGCATATACTTGAACAACCCAAAACATGCAAGATAGGGTGCTGCAGAAAAACAATAAATCGCAATTTTGACCCTCAAGATGATGGAATTTGATCAAAAACCATCAGGGCTCATGGCAAAGCGATGAGCCTTGCTCAGAAGGTAGTTTCTGCATAAAAAACACTATACTTGCAGCAAAAACTGAAACTGGAGCAAAAGCTGCATAAAAATCCACAAAAACTCCAATTTCTACATATCATGTAGATCTATGTACCCTGCATCACAATGTTTATGCAAGCAACTCAAGATAGTAGATATGCAATTTAAGGAACAATCTTGAGCATGTATGAGATAAGATACAAGCATAACATATAGATGATCAAAGATGGCACTTTGTAAACAAGGTTAGAACTACATGTATATGAACTACTAGTAGATGGTATCGCAAGTTAGGACTACTAGTAGGATCTAGATCATAGCAAGAGATACCAAAAGGTACACAATATAAAGCAAGCTATGACTAGATGTAGAGATATATCTAAACAAAGAGATATGCAAATTTAAGAAGCATGAAAGGATATAACTCACTAGATATGCATCCTTACCATAAGATGATTACCCCTAAGAACCTCAAGGTTGTATCAAAAAAGATATACACCTAGATAGATGTAGCAAGTTAGAGCACAACGGAAGCGATTTTAGATACAACTAAGAGATCCAAAGAGATCATCATCAAAACCTACAAAACAACTCAAAGCAAGTAATTGCAACATATAGATATACCAATTTAGAGCAATTAGAGAGATAGAGTTGTAAGTAAGATAGGGAATTTAGAACATGGCAATATGCATATATAAGGGTACCAAATGGAGTGCCAAAGAATAAGGCTATTGGTTGAGAAAATCTAGTTGAGAGGGAAATTCTCATTCAATAAGCCAACTGTATACTCTGTGAACAGTGTTTTCGGTCGAGTACTGTGTATTGGCAACTCGGCCGATCGCAGTTGTTGGCAACACCCATTGGTGCCTATCGGTCGAGTTTTAGACAAGACAAAACTCGGCCGACAAAACTACTGTAGAAAAAGCACATGTTTTTCATAAAACATATCTAGAGGCATGCAAAAAAATACAAACCATATCCAAACATGTCTAAGCAAGTTAGTAATGCACTATAGAAGCATTAGAAACCGTTTTTGAGCAAGAGTGTGAAGAGAAACACAAAATGCCACTTTTGACTCAAAAACCATATGTATAGTGCATACTAACTTGACAAAAACAAGTTAGAACAGGTTATAAACAATAAAAACATTACCTTCATGCTTACCATTTCTTTTCCACTTGTTGTCACCCTCTGCACATCTCACCTTTCTTCTTTCATGTGGATTGAGAAGTCAATTTGCAATTCAATGGCTCATTTCAATCCATTTGCAAGTACCTACAAGAAGAAAGATGAAATGGTCCCCAATCATATTTTTGGGTCCGGAGGGGTTAGTTTAGCAACCCAAGTCCTATTGCTCTTGGGTGCTTTCCTAAAAGGACAACAAGTATCATAATGACCAAATTCATTGCAATAGTTGCATGTGCCCATAGTCTTGGAACTAGAGGATTCTCCATGGAATATTGGAGGTCCTTTATCTTTGTTGTTCCGTTGACTACTATCATATCCTAAACCATGTCTACCAATTTGTTTAGTAGAATTGAGTAGGATGTCATTAAGACTCTTCTTACCAACTAAGAATCTTTGCAAAGATGATCTTAAACTATCATTATCATGCATAAGAGAGGCAATAGTAGAAGACAAATTATTGATATTATCTCTAGCATGCAAAAGATCATTTTCTAAGCAAAGAGCTTTAGTTAAATAAGAATCTCTATCAATATGAAGAGCAGCAACATCATTCTCTTTATTAGTATAACTAGAACAAGATTCATGCCCATTGATTTTAGCAAGCAAGGAGGCATTTTCTATTTCTAATTCATGCAAAACAAAATCTTTGTCCTTGTTTTCAGATTTAAGAACATCAATGTCATGCATGAGAGAATCAATAATTAAAGTATGCTCTTCACTAGAACTAGGCATGAGAGGTTGAGCTTCTAGAAATTTAATCTTATCAAGTAAACTAGCATTTTCAAGTTTAAGAGAGTCTACTTGGCTAAGACAATCATTTTTATCAATAAGCAAGCAAGAATTAGCATATTCAAGATCATCTAGTTCTATATGCAAATTATCAACAATTTTAGCAAGCTTTTTCTTTTTCTTTTTAGAAGACTTATAAGAGGCACAAATATCATGAATAATAGCAATTAAAGATTCTTTATCTAAAGAGTCTAGATTTACCTCACTTGAGTCTTCACTTGTAGTAGCTATAAGAGCATAATGGCATTCTCCTTTATCAATAGAGCTTGAGCTGCCACTTGACTCTTCACTTGATTCTTCACTTGAGCTTGAGTTGGAGGAGCCGCTTGAGCTTGAGTGCCATTTCTCCTTCTTCTTGTGAGAATGGGTCTTTTTACCTTGTGGGCAATCTTCCTTGTAGTGACCCTTCTTTCCACATGTGAAGCACCGGGTGGAGGAGGACTTGCCTTTGTAGAGCTTACCCTTGGAGTACATGGCATCTTCCTTATCTAGAGAGGATGGAGAGACTTGTTCCATGATAGCTTCAATTTGAGCCTTCATTTCAGCCTTCTTCATTCTCTTTAGCTCTTTCTTCTCTTGTCTTTCAACTTCCTCCCTCTTGTCAAGTGTGGCTTCATGTGCTTGTATATTTCCAATGAGCTCTTCAATGGGGATGTCCTTAAGTGACCTTGCTTCTTCAATGGAAGTCACCTTTGATTCCCACCTCTTGGGAAGAGTTCTAAGGATCTTTGAGTTGATCTCTCCACTAGACATAGGATGACCTAGAATAGCAAGACCATTCACAATGGTGTTGATCCTTGAGTACATGTTGGCTATACTTTCCTCCTTTCCCATCTTGAAGTTTTCAAGCAGCCCCTTGAGCATGTAGACTTTGCTTTCCTTCACTTGATCCGTCCCTTCATAAGTGATGCAAAGCTTTCTCCATACCTCATAGGCCGTCTCACAAGAGGAAATCCGGTTGAACTCGGTGGGGGTCATGGAGGCATATAGGATATGCATGGCTCTAGCATTCAAGGTTGCTTTCATCAAGGTGGCTTCATCCCATTCTTCAATGTTTGTCTTTGGTAGAAAGTATGGGCTGTTCACCATTTGCCACATCTCGAGACTTGATCCTTGGATGAAGAATTGAAGTCTTCTTCTCCAATAGAGGAAGTTGCTCCCATCAAATATTGGAAGGCTGGTCGAGAATCTCCCTCCTTGATAGTCACTCATCTTCTCCTACTTGTTGAAGTATGCTTGGAGAAGACCCGCTCTGATACCACTTGTTGGAACCTAGATGGGTGACTTAGATGCTCTAGAGGGGGGGTGAATAGAGCTGAAAGCACTTAAACAAAATTCATTAAACCTTCAAATTATATGACAAGATAAGGTTGCTAAATAGGTAATTTGAGTGCAACTAAATCATGCATAGCAAGGATAAGAGAGACTGAACATGCACCAATTAGACAAGCTATTTAGAGTGGTTCCACACTTCAAACTAGAAGTGTGTCAGTCCACTTGCCTAGAGAGGTCAACCTCTAGGACTTCAAACAATTGCACTCTTATATTCATTAATAAGACATACAATACATGACCAACAAAGGACTTACCTATCCGATACAAAGAGTCTTCAACCTTACCAAGGACTTACCCACTTTGCAAGAGTCTTCAGCCTTCTCCAAGGACTTACCCACTCTTGCACAAGTCTTCGGCCTTGTAGGAATTACCCACTCTTCTTGGATCTTCCGCCTTTGACTTCACCTTCACTCGGAGAAGCTTTCCACCATGGACTTACCCACTTGAGCTTGAGTCTTCTGCCTTCTCCAAGGGCTTACCCACTCTAGCTCCAAGTCTTCGGCTTTGATCTTCACCAAGGGACTCCTTCCCTTGTTCTTCTTCACCTCTCTTGGACAAGAGAGAGAACCTTCATCTTCAATATAGGAAATGAGAGATGGGGAGGTGGTGGAAGTGAGAGCCTCACAAGATATACAAATAATACTAGCTCTCTTACAAATCTCCTACTCACTCTAATGGATGTATCAAGTGATTAAGCTTAGAGAGGGAGAGAGGAGGCTGTAGGAAGCACTCAACTATAGAATAGGAACCTCTCAAAGAGTTTGCATGGAATGCTCAACCTTGGAATGAAGCCCAAGGGGTCCTATTTATAGTTGGGGATGCCTCTTAGCCTTTGGGAACACTTAGGAACGAAAAATAGCCGTTTTACAAGTTGCAACGGATCTATTTTGGGTCCCAACAAAGTCTCCAATGGTTGGATTTGCTTTTTCTGCATTCCAGTACAGTCTGATCGGCCGAGTTTCTATAAAGGTAACTCGGCCGAACCACTAAAAGACAAGGCTGAAAGCTAGACTGTCGGCCGAGTTCCTTTGGAGAAACTCGGCCGATCGGTCGACTTTCATCTTGGACCGATCAGTGGATCGGCCGAGTTTCCTAGCTAGAAACTCGACCGAACGGTGGATCGGCTGAGTTTGTAACTCGGCCGATTCCAACAAAAATCCCAGAATATATGGATCGGTCGAGTTTGGAATTCGGCCGACAAAATCCCTGTTATGGGTATTTTGGAATTTTCGTTTAACCGTACAAATGATGGATTTTTGTGTCCCAATAATTACAAGTCATACAATCATTACAAGTGATTACAAAGCAATTCTAAGGTCATTTACATAGAGATCCCAAATTGCACACTTGTATCTATTTTGACTTGTCTTTTCTCCAATTTGATATGCGCAAGTTAGGGCATTTGGAGTGTGTCTAAACCTAATCTGAAATCACTCAATGTAGAAGCATTAGACACCAATATGTTGAATGGTTAGTCATCATCAAAACAAGGGTTTAGTCAATTTAGACGTGAGTCAACATTGACCTAATTGACATTGAGTCAACATTCTCCCCCTTTTTGAAGATGACAAACCATTCCATAAATGTATTGAAAGCTTGTAAGTAAAATCATACCTTCGGAGAAACCTAGGAGTTTCAGTAGAATTGAGTTCATATGCTCCCCCTCAATTGATGCTAGTGGAGTTTTCATACTCCCCCTCAATTGATGCTATTTCTCCTGCATGGTTAGCTTTCATAACATTTATAGAAACTATGTCTTCTACTCATATATGTTCTACACATATATGTCTTCTCACATTTACCTTCTCCCCTTTACATGGACATGCTTCTTTGCTTCATGTAAGACATGCCTTCTCCCTGTTGTCAAAAGAAGACATATCTTTCTCCCCCTTTGTCATTTCAAAAAGGTGGGGGTATGAAGAAACTAAGAAACACCACTTGTTAAGAGAAAGAAGATAAGAAAAGTTATATAAGGAGAGTAGAAGAGCACAGATAGGGGCTTGTCCAAGCATAGAAAGAAAAGCAAGTTAAAGCATATACTTGAACAACCCAAAACATGCAAGATAGGGTGCTGCAGAAAAACAATAAATCGCAATTTTGACCCTCAAGATGATGGAATTTGATCAAAAACCATCAGGGCTCATGTCAGAGCAATGAGCCTTGCTCAGAAGGTAGTTTCTACATAAAAAACACTATACTTGCAGCAAAAATTGAAACTGGAGCAAAAGCTGCATAAAAATCCACAAAAACTCCAATTTCTACATATCATGTAGATCTATGTACCCTGCATCACAATGTTTATGCAAGAAACTCAAGATAGTAGATATGCAATTTAAGGAACAATCTTGAGCATGTATGAGATAAGATACAAGCATAACATATAGATGATCAAAGATGGCACTTTGTAAACAAGGTTAGAACTACATGTATATGAACTACTAGTAGATGGTATCACAAGTTAGGACTACTAGTAGGATCTAGATCATAGCAAGAGATACCAAAAGGTACACAAGATAAAGCAAGCTATGAGTAGATGTAGAGATATATCTAAACAAAGAGATATGCAAATTTAAGAAGCATGAAAGGATATAACTCACTAGATATGCATCCTTACTATAAGATGATTACCCCTAAGAACCTCAAGGTTGTATCAAAACAAGATATACACCTAGATAGATGTAGCAAGTTAGAGCACAACGGAAGCGATTTTAGATACAACTAAGAGATCCAAAGAGATCATCATCAAAACCTACAAAACAACTCAAAGCAAGTAATTGCAACATATAGATATACCAATTTAGAGCAATTAGAGAGATAGAGTTGTAAGCAAGATAGGCAATTTAGAACATGGAAATATGCATATATAAGGGTACCAAATGGAGTGCCAAAGAATAAGGCTATTGGTTGAGAAAATCTAGTTGAGAGGGAAATTCTCATTCAATAAGCCAACTGTATACTCTGTGAACAGTGTTTTCGGTCGAGTTCTGTGTATTGGCAACTCGGCCGATCGCAGTTGTTGGCAACACCCATTGGTGCCTATCGGTCGAGTTTTAGACAAGACAAAACTCGGCCGACAAAACTACTGTAGAAAAAGCACATGTTTTTCATAAAACATATCTAGAGGCATGCAAAAAAATACAAACCATATCCAAACATGTCTAAGCAAGTTAGTAATGCACTATAGAAGCATTAGAAACCGTTTTTGAGCAAGAGTGTGAAGAGAAACACAAAATGCCACTTTTGACTCAAAAACCATATGTATAGTGCATACTAACTTGACAAAAACAAGTTAGAACAGGTTATAAGCAATAAAAACATTACCTTCATGCTTACCATTTCTTTTCCACTTGTTGTCACCCTCTGCACATCTCACCTTTCTTCTTTCATGTGGATTGAGAAGTCAATTTGCAATTCAATGGCTCATGTCAATCCATTTGCAAGTACCTACAAGAAGAAAGATGAAATGGTCCCCAATCATATTTTTGGGTCCGGAGGGGTTAGTTTAGCAACCCAAGTCCTATTGCTCTTGGGTGCTTTCCTAAAAGGACAACAAGTAGCATAATGACCAAATTCATTGCAATAGTTGCATGTGCCCATAGTCTTGGAACTAGAGGATTCTCCATGGAATATTGGAGGTCCTTTATCTTTGTTGTTCCCTTGACTACTATCATATCCTAAACCATGTCTACCAATTTGTTTAGTAGAATTGAGTAGGATGTCATTAAGACTCTTCTTACCAACTAAAAATCTTTGCAAAGATGATCTCAAACTATCATTATCATGCATAAGAGAGGCAATAGTAGAAGACAAATTATTGATATTATCTCTAGCATGCAAAAGATCATTTTCTAAGCAAAGAGCTTTAGTTAAATAAGAATCTCTATCAATATGAAGAGCAGCAACATCATTCTCTTTATTAGTATAACTAGAACAAGATTCATGCCCATTGATTTTAGCAAGCAAGGAGGCATTTTCTATTTCTAATTCATGCAAAACAAAATCTTTGTCCTTGTTTTCAGATTTAAGAACATCAATGTCATGCATGAGAGAATCAATAATTAAAGTATGCTCTTCACTAGAACTAGGCATGAGAGGTTGAGCTTCTAGAAATTTAATCTTATCAAGTAAACTAGCATTTTCAAGTTTAAGAGAGTCTACTTGGCTAAGACAATCATTTTTATCAATAAGCAAGCAAGAATTAGCATATTCAAGATCATCTAGTTCTATATGCAAATTATCAACAATTTTAGCAAGCGTTTTCTTTTTCTTTATAGAAGACTTATAAGAGGCACAAATATCATGAATAATAGCAATTAAAGATTCTTTATCTAAAGAGTCTAGATTTACCTCACTTGAGTCTTCACTTGTAGTAGCTATAAGAGCATAATGGCATTCTCCTTTATCAATAGAGCTTGAGCTGCCACTTGACTCTTCACTTGATTCTTCACTTGAGCTTGAGTTGGAGGAGCAGCTTGAGCTTGAGTGCCATTTCTCCTTCTTCTTATGATAATGGGTCTTTTTACCTTGTGGGCAATCTTCCTTGTAGTGACCCTTCTTTCCACATGTCAAGCACCGGGTGGAGGAGGACTTGCCTTTGTAGAGCTTACCCTTGGAGTACATGGCATCTTCCTTATCTAGAGAGGATGGAGAGACTTGTTCCATGATAGCTTCAATTTGAGCCTTCATTTCAGCCTTCTTCATTCTCTTTAGCTCTTTCTTCTCTTGTCTTTCAACTTCCTCCCTCTTGTCAAGTGTGGCTTCATGTGCTTGTAGATTTCCAATGAGCTCTTCAATGGGGATGTCCTTAAGTGACCTTGCTTCTTCAATGGAAGTCACCTTTGATTCCCACCTCTTGGGAAGAGTTCTAAGGATCTTTGAGTTGATCTCTCCACTAGACATAGGATGACCTAGAATAGCAAGACCATTCACAATGGTGTTGATCCTTGAGTACATGTTGGCTATACTTTCCTCCTTTCCCATCTTGAAGTTTTCAAGCAGCCCCTTGAGCATGTAGACTTTGCTTTCCTTCACTTGATCCGTCCCTTCATAAGTGATGCAAAGCTTTCTCCATACCTCATAGGCCGTCTCACAAGAAGAAATCCGGTTGAACTCGGTGGGGGTCATGGAGGCATATAGGATATGCATGGCTCTAGCATTCAAGGTTGCTTTCATCAAGGTGGCTTCATCCCATTCTTCAATGTTTGTCTTTGGTAGAATGTATGGGCTGTTCACCATTTGCCACATCTCGAGACTTGATCCTTGGATGAAGAATTGAAGTCTTCTTCTCCAATAGAGGAAGTTGCTCCCATCAAAGATTGGAAAACTGGTCGAGAATCTCCCTCCTTGATAGTCACCCATCTTCTCCTACTTGTTGAAGTATGCTTGGAGAAGACCCGCTCTGATACCACTTGTTGGATCCTAGATGGGTGACTTAGATGCTCTAGAGGAGGGGTGAATAGATCTGAAAGCACTTAAACAAAATTCATTAAACCTTCAAATTATATGACAAGATAAGGTTTCTAAATAGGTAATTTGAGTGCAACTAAATCATGCATAGCAAGGATAAGAGAGATTGAACATGCACCAATTAGACAAGCTATTTAGAGTGGTTCCACACTTCAAACTAGAAGTGTGTCAGTCCACTTGCCTAGAGAGGTCAACCTCTAGGACTTCAAACAATTGCACTCTTATATTCATTAATAAGACATACAATACATGACCAACAAAGGACTTACCTATCCAATACAAAGAGTCTTCAACCTTACCAAGGACTTACCCACTTTGCAAGAGTCTTCGGCCTTCTCCAAGGATTTACCCACTCTTGCACAAGTCTTCGGCCTTGTAGGAATTACCCACTCTTCTTGGATCTTCCGCCTTTGACTTCACCTTCACTCGGAGAAGCTTTCCACCAAGGACTTACCCACTTGAGCTTGAGTCTTCTGCCTTCTCCAAGGGCTTACCCACTCTAGCTCCAAGTCTTCGGCCTTGATCTTCACCAAGGGACTCCTTCCCTTGTTCTTCTTCACCTCTCTTGGACAAGAGAGAGAACCTTCATCTTCAATATAGGAAATGAGAGATGGGGAGGTGGTGGAAGTGAGAGCCTCACAAGATATACAAATAATACTAGCTCTCTTACAAATCTCCTACTCACTCTAATGGATGTAGCAAGTGATTAAGCTTAGAGAGAGAGAGGAGGCTGTAGGAAGCACTCAACTATAGAATAGGAACCTCTCAAAGAGTTTGCATGGAATGCTCAACCTTGGAATGAAGCCCAAGGGGTCCTATTTATAGTTGGGGATGCCTCTTAGCCTTTGGGAACACTTAGGAACGAAAAATAGCCGTTTTACAAGTTGCAACGGATCTATTTTGGGTCCCAACAAAGTCTCCAACGGTTGGATTTGCTTTTTCTGCATTCCAGTACAGTCTGATCGGCCGAGTTTCTATAAAGGTAACTCGGCCGAACCACTAAAAGACAAGGCTGAAAGCTAGACTGTCGGCCGAGTTCCTTTGGAGAAACTCGGCCGATCGGTCGACTTTCATCTTGGACCGATCAGTGGATCGGCCGAGTTTCCTAGCTAGAAACTCAACTGAACAGTGGATCGGCTGAGTTTGTAACTCGGCCGATTCCAACAAAAATCCCAGAATATATGGATCGGCCGAGTTTGGAATTCGGCCGACAAAATCCCTGTTATGGGTATTTTGGAATTTTCGTTTAACCGTACAAATGATGGATTTTTGTGTCCCAATAATTTTTCTAAGCTTAATTACAAGTCATACAATCATTACAAGTGATTACAAAGCAATTCTAAGGTCATTTACATAGAGATCCCAAATTGCACACTTGTATCTATTTTGACTTGTCTTTTCTCCAATTTGATATGCGCAAGTTAGGGCATTTGGAGTGTGTCTAAACCTAATCTGAAATCACTCAATGTAGAAGCATTAGACACCAATATGTGGAATGGTTAGTCATCATCAAAACAAGGGTTTAGTCAATTTAGACGTGAGTCAACATTGACCTAATTGACCTTGAGTCAACATTCTCCCCCTTTTTGAAGATGACAAACCATTCCATAAATGTATTGAAAGCTTGTAAGTAAAATCATACCTTCGGAGAAACCTAGGAGTTTCAGTAGAATTGAGTTCATATGCTCCCCCTCAATTGATGCTAGTGGAGTTTTCATACTCCCCCTCAATTGATGCTATTTCTCCTGCATGGTTAGCTTTCATAACATTTATAGAAACTATGTCTTCTACTCATATATGTTCTACACATATATGTCTTCTCACATTTACCTTCTCCCCTTTACATGGACACGCTTCTTTGCTTCATGTAAGACATGCCTTCTCCCTGTTGTCAAAAGAAGACATATCTTTCTCCCCCTTTGTCATTTCAAAAAGGTGGGGGTATGAAGAAACTAAGAAACACCACTTGTTAAGAGAAAGAAGATAAGAAAAGTTATATAAGGAGAGTAGAAGAGCACAGATAGGGGCTTGTCCAAGCATAGAAAGAAAAGCAAGTTAAAGCATATACTTGAACAACCCAAAACATGCAAGATAGGGTGCTGCAGAAAAACAATAAATCGCAATTTTGACCCTCAAGATGATGGAATTTGATGAAAAACCATCAGGGCTCATGTTAGAGCAATGAGCCTTGCTCATAAGGTAGTTTCTGCATAAAAAACACTATACTTGCAGCAAAAACTGAAACTGGAGCAAAAGCTGCATAAAAATCCACAAAAACTCCAATTTCTACATATCATGTAGATCTATGTACCCTGCATCACAATGTTTATGCAAGCAACTCAAGATAGTAGATATGCAATTTAAGGAACAATCTTGAGCATGTATGAGATAAGATACAAGCATAACATATAGATGATCAAAGATGGCACTTTGTAAACAAGGTTAGAACTACATGTATATGAACTACTAGTAGATGGTATCACAAGTTAGGACTACTAGTAGGATCTAGATCATAGCAAGAGATACCAAAAGGTACACAAGATAAAGCAATCTATGAGTAGATGTAGAGATATATCTAAACAAAGAGATATGCAAATTTAAGAAGCATGAAAGGATATAACTCACTAGATATGCATCCTTACCATAAGATGATTACCCCTAAGAACCTCAAGGTTGTATCAAAACAAGATATACACCTAGATAGATGTAGCAAGTTAGAGCACAACGGAAGGGATTTTAGATACAACTAAGAGATCCAAAGAGATCATCATCAAAACCTACAAAACAACTCAAAGCAAGTAATTGCAACATATAGATATACCAATTTAGAGAAATTAGAGAGATAGAGTTGTAAGCAAGATAGGCAATTTAGAACATGGCAATATGCATATATAAGGGTACCAAATGGAGTGCCAAATAATAAGGCTATTGGTTGAGAAAATCTAGTTGAGAGGGAAATTCTCATTCAATAAGCCAACTGTATACTCTGTGAACAGTGTTTTCGGTCGAGTTCTGTGTATTGGCAACTCGGTCGATTGCAGTTGTTGGCAACACCCATTGGTGCCTATCGGTCGAGTTTTAGACAAGACAAAACTCGGCCGACAAAACTACTGTAGAAAAAGCACATGTTTTTCATAAAACATATCTAGAGGCATGCAAAAAAATACAAACCATATCCAAACATGTCTAAGCAAGTTAGTAATGCACTATAGAAGCATTAGAAACAGTTTTTGAGCAAGAGTGTGAAGAGAAACACAAAATGCCACTTTTGACTCAAAAACATATGTATAGTGCATACTAACTTGACAAAAACAAGTTAGAACAGGTTATAAGCAATAAAAACATTACCTTCATGCTTACCATTTCTTTTCCACTTGTTGTCACCCTCTGCACATCTCACCTTTCTTCTTTCATGTGGATTGAGAAGTCAATTTGCAATTCAATGGCTCATGTCAATCCATTTGCAAGTACCTACAAGAAGAAAGATGAAATGGTCCCCAATCATATTTTTGGGTCCGGAGGGGTTAGTTTAGCAACCCAAGTCCTATTGCTCTTGGGTGCTTTCCTAAAAGGACAACAAGTAGCATAATGACCAAATTCATTGCAATAGTTGCATGTGCCCATAGTCTTGGAACTAGAGGATTCTCCATGGAATATTGGAGGTCCTTTATCTTTGTTGTTCCCTGACTACTATCATATCCTAAACCATGTCTACCAATTTGTTTAGTAGAATTGAGTAGGATGTCATTAAGACTCTTCTTACCAACTAAGAATCTTTGCAAAGATGATCTCAAACTATCATTATCATGCATAAGAGAGGCAATAGTAGAAGACAAATTATTGATATTATCTCTAGCATGCAAAAGATCATTTTCTAAGCAAAGAGCTTTAGTTAAATAAGAATCTCTATCAATATGAAGAGAAGCAACATCATTCACTTTATTAGTATAACTAGAACAAGATTCATGCCCATTGATTTTAGCAAGCAAGGAGGCATTTTCTATTTCTAATTCATGCAAAACAAAATCTTTGTCCTTGTTTTCAGATTTAAGAACATCAATGTCATGCATGAGAGAATCAATAATTAAAGTATGCTCTTCACTAGAACTAGGCATGAGAGGTTGAGCTTCTAGAAATTTAATCTTATCAAGTAAACTAGCATTTTCAAGTTTAAGAGAGTCTACTTGGCTAAGACAATCATTTTTATCGATAAGCAAGCAAGAATTAGCATATTCAAGATCATCTAGTTCTATATGCAAATTATCAACAATTTTAGCAAGCTTTTTCTTTTTCTTTTAAGAAGACTTATAAGAGGCACAAATATCATGAATAATAGCAATTAAAGATTCTTTATCTAAAGAGTCTAGATTTACCTCACTTGAGTCTTCACTTGTAGTAGCTATAAGAGCATAATGGCATTCTCCTTTATCAATAGAGCTTGAGCTGCCACTTGACTCTTCACTTGATTCTTCACTTGAGCTTGAGTTGGAGGAGCCGCTTGAGCTTGAGTGCCATTTCTCCTTCTTCTTGTGAGAATGGGTCTTTTTACCTTGTGGGAAATCTTCCTTGTAGTGACCCTTCTTTCCACATGTGAAGCACCGGGTGGAGGAGGACTTGCCTTTGTAGAGCTTACCCTTGGAGTACATGGCATCTTCCTTATCTAGAGAGGATGGAGAGACTTGTTCCATGATAGCTTCAATTTGAGCCTTCATTTCAGCCTTCTTCATTCTCTTTAGCTCTTTCTTCTCTTGTCTTTCAACTTCCTCCCTCTTGTCAAGTGTGGCTTCATGTGCTTGTAGATTTCCAATGAGCTCTTCAATGGGGATGTCCTTAAGTGACCTTGCTTCTTCAATGGAAGTCACCTTTGATTCCCTCCTCTTGGGAAGAGTTCTAAGGATCTTTGAGTTGATCTCTCCACTAGACATAGGATGACCTAGAATAGCAAGACCATTCACAATGGTGTTGATCCTTGAGTACATGTTGGCTATACTTTCCTCCTTTCCCATCTTGAAGTTTTCAAGCAGCCCCTTGAGCATGTAGACTTTGCTTTCCTTCACTTGATCCGTCCCTTCATAAGTGATGCAAAGCTTTATCCATACCTCATAGGCCGTCTCACAAGAGGAAATCCGGTTGAACTCGGTGGGGGTCATGGAGGCATATAGGATATGCATGGCTCTAGCATTCAAGGTTGCTTTCATCAAGGTGGCTTCATCCCATTCTTCAATGTTTGTCTTTGGTAGAATGTATGGGCTGTTCACCATTTGCCACATCTCGAGACTTGATCCTTGGATGAAGAATTGAAGTCTTCTTCTCCAATAGAGGAAGTTGCTCCCATCAAAGATTGGAAGGCTGGTCGAGAATCTCCCTCCTTGATAGTCACCCATCTTCTCCTACTTGTTGAAGTATGCTTGGAGAAGACCCGCTCTGATACCACTTGTTGGATCCTAGATGGGTGACTTAGATGCTCTAGAGGAGGGGTGAATAGAGCTGAAAGCACTTAAACAAAATTCATTAAACCTTCAAATTATATGACAAGATAAGGTTGCTAAATAGGTAATTTGAGTGCAACTAAATCATGCATAGCAAGGATAAGAGAGATTGAACATGCACCAATTAGACAAGCTATTTAGAGTGGTTCCACACTTCAAACTAGAAGTGTGTCAGTCCACTTGCCTAGAGAGGTCAACCTCTAGGACTTCAAACAATTGCACTCTTATATTCATTAATAAGACATACAATACATGACCAACAAAGGACTTACCTATCCAATACAAAGAGTCTTCAACCTTACCAAGGACTTACCCACTTTGCAAGAGTCTTCGGCCTTCTCCAAGGACTTACCCACTCTTGCACAAGTCTTCGGCCTTGTAGGAATTACCCACTCTTCTTGGATCTTCCGCCTTTGACTTCACCTTCACTCGGAGAAGCTTTCCACCAAGGACTTACCCACTTGAGCTTGAGTCTTCTGCCTTCTCCAAGGGCTTACCCACTCTAGCTCCAAGTCTTCGGCCTTGATCTTCACCAAGGGACTCCTTCCCTTGTTCTTCTTCACCTCTCTTGGACAAGAGAGAGAACCTTCATCTTCAATATAGGAAATGAGAGATGGGGAGGTGGTGGAAGTGAGAGCCTCACAAGATATACAAATAATACTAGCTCTCTTACAAATCTCCTACTCACTCTAATGGATGTAGCAAGTGATTAAGCTTAGAGAGAGAGAGGAGGCTGTAGGAAGCACTCAACTATAGAATAGGAACCTCTCAAAGAGTTTGCATGGAATGCTCAACCTTGGAATGAAGCCCAAGGGGTCCTATTTATAGTTGGGGATGCCTCTTAGCCTTTGGGAACACTTAGGAACGAAAAATAGCCATTTTACAAGTTGCAACGGATCTATTTTGGGTCCCAACAAAGTCTCCAACGGTTGGATTTGCTTTTTCTGCATTCCAGTACAGTCTGATCGGCCGAGTTTCTATAAAGGTAACTCGGCCGAACCACTAAAAGACAAGGCTGAAAGCTAGACTGTCGGCCGAGTTCCTTTGGAGAAACTCGGCCGATCGGTCGACTTTCATCTTGGACCGATCAGTGGATCGGCCGAGTTTCCTAGCTAGAAACTCGACCGAACAGTGGATCGGCTGAGTTTGTAACTCGGCCGATTCCAACAAAAATCCCAGAATATATGGATCGGCCGAGTTTGGAATTCGGCCGACAAAATCCCTGTTATGGGTATTTTGGAATTTTCGTTTAACCGTACAAATGATGGATTTTTGTGTCCCAATAATTTTTCTAAGCTTAATTACAAGTCATACAATCATTACAAGTGATTACAAAGCAATTCTAAGGTCATTTACATAGAGATCCCAAATTGCACACTTGTATCTATTTTGACTTGTCTTTTCTCCAATTTGATATGCGCAAGTTACGGCATTTGGAGTGTGTCTAAACCTAATCTGAAATCACTCAATGTAGAAGCATTAGACACCAATATGTGGAATGGTTAGTCATCATCAAAACAAGGGTTTAGTCAATTTAGACGTGAGTCAACATTGACCTAATTGACCTTGAGTCAACATTCTCCCCCTTTTTGAAGATGACAAACCATTCCATAAATGTATTGAAAGCTTGTAAGTAAAATCATACCTTCGGAGAAACCTAGGAGTTTCAGTAGAATTGAGTTCATATGCTCCCCCTCAATTGATGCTAGTGGAGTTTTCATACTCCCCCTCAATTGATGCTATTTCTCCTGCATGGTTAGCTTTCATAACATTTATAGAAACTATGTCTTCTACTCATATATGTTCTACACATATATGTCTTCTCACATTTACCTTCTCCCCTTTACATGGACACTCTTCTTTGCTTCATGTAAGACATGCCTTCTCCCTGTTGTCAAAAGAAGACATATCTTTCTCCCCCTTTGTCATTTCAAAAAGGTGGGGGTATGAAGAAACTAAGAAACACCACTTGTTAAGAGAAAGAAGATAAGAAAAGTTATATAAGGAGAGTAGAAGAGCACAGATAGGGGCTTGTCCAAGCATAGAAAGAAAAGCAAGTTAAAGCATATACTTGAACAACCCAAAACATGCAAGATAGGGTGCTGCAGAAAAACAATAAATCGCAATTTTGACCCTCAAGATGATGGAATTTGATGAAAAACCATCAGGGCTCATGTTAGAGCAATGAGCCTTGCTCATAAGGTAGTTTCTGCATAAAAAACACTATACTTGCAGCAAAAACTGAAACTGGAGCAAAAGCTGCATAAAAATCCACAAAAACTCCAATTTCTACATATCATGTAGATCTATGTACCCTGCATCACAATGTTTATGCAAGCAACTCAAGATAGTAGATATGCAATTTAAGGAACAATCTTGAGCATGTATGAGATAAGATACAAGCATAACATATAGATGATCAAAGATGGCACTTTGTAAACAAGGTTAAAACTACATGTATATGAACTACTAGTAGATGGTATCACAAGTTAGGACTACTAGTAGGATCTAGATCATAGCAAGAGATACCAAAAGGTACACAAGATAAAGCAATCTATGAGTAGATGTAGAGATATATCTAAACAAAGAGATATGCAAATTTAAGAAGCATGAAAGGATATAACTCACTAGATATGCATCCTTACCATAAGATGATTACCCCTAAGAACCTCAAGGTTGTATCAAAACAAGATATACACCTAGATAGATGTAGCAAGTTAGAGCACAACGGAAGGGATTTTAGATACAACTAAGAGATCCAAAGAGATCATCATCAAAACCTACAAAACAACTCAAAGCAAGTAATTGCAACATATAGATATACCAATTTAGAGCAATTAGAGAGATAGAGTTGTAAGCAAGATAGGCAATTTAGAACATGGCAATATGCATATATAAGGGTACCAAATGGAGTGCCAAAGAATAAGGCTATTGGTTGAGAAAATCTAGTTGAGAGGGAAATTCTCATTCAATAAGCCAACTGTATACTCTGTGAACAGTGTTTTCGGTCGAGTTCTGTGTATTGGCAACTCGGTCGATTGCAGTTGTTGGCAACACCCATTGGTGCCTATCGGTCGAGTTTTAGACAAGACAAAACTCGGCCGACAAAACTACTGTAGAAAAAGCACATGTTTTTCATAAAACATATCTAGAGGCATGCAAAAAAATACAAACCATATCCAAACATGTCTAAGCAAGTTAGTAATGCACTATAGAAGCATTAGAAACAGTTTTTGAGCAAGAGTGTGAAGAGAAACACAAAATGCCACTTTTGACTCAAAAACATATGTATAGTGCATACTAACTTGACAAAAACAAGTTAGAACAGGTTATAAGCAATAAAAACATTACCTTCATGCTTACCATTTCTTTTCCACTTGTTGTCACCCTCTGCACATCTCACCTTTCTTCTTTCATGTGGATTGAGAAGTCAATTTGCAATTCAATGGCTCATGTCAATCCATTTGCAAGTACCTACAAGAAGAAAGATGAAATGGTCCCCAATCATATTTTTGGGTCCGGAGGGGTTAGTTTAGCAACCCAAGTCCTATTGCTCTTGGGTGCTTTCCTAAAAGGACAACAAGTAGCATAATGACCAAATTCATTGCAATAGTTGCATGTGCCCATAGTCTTGGAACTAGAGGATTCTCCATGGAATATTGGAGGTCCTTTATCTTTGTTGTTCCCTGACTACTATCATATCCTAAACCATGTCTACCAATTTGTTTAGTAGAATTGAGTAGGATGTCATTAAGACTCTTCTTACCAACTAAGAATCTTTGCAAAGATGATCTCAAACTATCATTATCATGCATAAGAGAGGCAATAGTAGAAGACAAATTATTGATATTATCTCTAGCATGCAAAAGATCATTTTCTAAGCAAAGAGCTTTAGTTAAATAAGAATCTCTATCAATATGAAGAGCAGCAACATCATTCACTTTATTAGTATAACTAGAACAAGATTCATGCCCATTGATTTTAGCAAGCAAGGAGGCATTTTCTATTTCTAATTCATGCAAAACAAAATCTTTGTCCTTGTTTTCAGATTTAAGAACATCAATGTCATGCATGAGAGAATCAATAATTAAAGTATGCTCTTCACTAGAACTAGGCATGAGAGGTTGAGCTTCTAGAAATTTAATCTTATCAAGTAAACTAGCATTTTCAAGTTTAAGAGAGTCTACTTGGCTAAGACAATCATTTTTATCGATAAGCAAGCAAGAATTAGCATATTCAAGATCATCTAGTTCTATATGCAAATTATCAACAATTTTAGCAAGCTTTTTCTTTTTCTTTTAAGAAGACTTATAAGAGGCACAAATATCATGAATAATAGCAATTAAAGATTCTTTATCTAAAGAGTCTAGATTTACCTCACTTGAGTCTTCAATTGTAGTAGCTATAAGAGCATAATGGCATTCTCCTTTATCAATAGAGCTTGAGCTGCCACTTGACTCTTCACTTGATTCTTCACTTGAGCTTGAGTTGGAGGAGCCGCTTGAGCTTGAGTGCCATTTCTCCTTCTTCTTGTGAGAATGGGTCTTTTTACCTTGTGGGAAATCTTCCTTGTAGTGACCCTTCTTTCCACATGTGAAGCACCGGGTGGAGGAGGACTTGCCTTTGTAGAGCTTACCCTTGGAGTACATGGCATCTTCCTTATCTAGAGAGGATGGAGAGACTTGTTCCATGATAGCTTCAATTTGAGCCTTCATTTCAGCCTTCTTCATTCTCTTTAGCTCTTTCTTCTCTTGTCTTTCAACTTCCTCCCTCTTGTCAAGTGTGGCTTCATGTGCTTGTAGATTTCCAATGAGCTCTTCAATGGGGATGTCCTTAAGTGACCTTGCTTCTTCAATGGAAGTCACCTTTGATTCCCACCTCTTGGGAAGAGTTCTAAGGATCTTTGAGTTGATCTCTCCACTAGACATAGGATGACCTAGAATAGCAAGACCATTCACAATGGTGTTGATCCTTGAGTACATGTTGGCTATACTTTCCTCCTTTCCCATCTTGAAGTTTTCAAGCAGCCCCTTGAGCATGTAGACTTTGCTTTCCTTCACTTGATCCGTCCCTTCATAAGTGATGCAAAGCTTTATCCATACCTCATAGGCCGTCTCACAAGAGGAAATCCGGTTGAACTCGGTGGGGGTCA
Source organism: Alisma plantago-aquatica (assembly GCA_963693085.1). Taxonomy (NCBI): domain Eukaryota; kingdom Viridiplantae; phylum Streptophyta; class Magnoliopsida; order Alismatales; family Alismataceae; genus Alisma; species Alisma plantago-aquatica. The sequence continues at coordinate 92,017,353 of OY856409.1, forward strand.
TGGAGGCATATAGGATATGCATGGCTCTAGCATTCAAGGTTGCTTTCATCAAGGTGGCTTCATCCCATTCTTCAATGTTTGTCTTTGGTAGAATGTATGGGCTGTTCACCATTTGCCACATCTCGAGACTTGATCCTTGGATGAAGAATTGAAGTCTTCTTCTCCAATAGAGGAAGTTGCTCCCATCAAAGATTGGAAGGCTGGTCGAGAATCTCCCTCCTTGATAGTCACCCATCTTCTCCTACTTGTTGAAGTATTCTTGGAGAAGACCCGCTCTGATACCACTTGTTGGATCCTAGATGGGTGACTTAGATGCTCTAGAGGAGGGGTGAATAGAGCTGAAAGCACTTAAACAAAATTCATTAAACCTTCAAATTATATGACAAGATAAGGTTGCTAAATAGGTAATTTGAGTGCAACTAAATCATGCATAGCAAGGATAAGAGAGATTGAACATGCACCAATTAGACAAGCTATTTAGAGTGGTTCCACACTTCAAACTAGAAGTGTGTCAGTCCACTTGCCTAGAGAGGTCAACCTCTAGGACTTCAAACAATTGCACTCTTATATTCATTAATAAGACATACAATACATGACCAACAAAGGACTTACCTATCCAATACAAAGAGTCTTCAACCTTACCAAGGACTTACCCACTTTGCAAGAGTCTTCGGCCTTCTCCAAGGACTTACCCACTCTTGCACAAGTCTTCGGCCTTGTAGGAATTACCCACTCTTCTTGGATCTTCCGCCTTTGACTTCACCTTCACTCGGAGAAGCTTTCCACCAAGGACTTACCCACTTGAGCTTGAGTCTTCTGCCTTCTCCAAGGGCTTACCCACTCTAGCTCCAAGTCTTCGGCCTTGATCTTCACCAAGGGACTCCTTCCCTTGTTCTTCTTCACCTCTCTTGGACAAGAGAGAGAACCTTCATCTTCAATATAGGAAATGAGAGATGGGGAGGTGGTGGAAGTGAGAGCCTCACAAGATATACAAATAATACTAGCTCTCTTACAAATCTCCTACTCACTCTAATGGATGTAGCAAGTGATTAAGCTTAGAGAGAGAGAGAGGAGGCTGTAGGAAGCACTCAACTATAGAATAGGAACCTCTCAAAGAGTTTGCATGGAATGCTCAACCTTGGAATGAAGCCCAAGGGGTCCTATTTATAGTTGGGGATGCCTCTTAGCCTTTGGGAACACTTAGGAATGAAAAATAGCCATTTTACAAGTTGCAACGGATCTATTTTGGGTCCCAACAAAGTCTCCAACGGTTGGATTTGCTTTTTCTGCATTCCAGTACAGTCTGATCGGCCGAGTTTCTATAAAGGTAACCCGGCCGAACCACTAAAAGACAAGGTTGAAAGCTAGACTGTCGGCCGAGTTCCTTTGGAGAAACTCGGCTGATCGGTCGACTTTCATCTTGGACCGATCAGTGGATCGGCCGAGTTTCCTAGCTAGAAACTCGACCGAACGGTGGATCGGATGAGTTTGTAACTCGGCCGATTCCAACAAAAATCCCAGAATATATGGATCGGCCGAGTTTGGAATTCGGCCGACAAAATCCATGTTATGGGTATTTTGGAATTTTCGTTTAACCGTACAAATGATGGATTTTTGTGTCCCAATAATTTTTCTAAGCTTAATTACAAGTCATACAATCATTAAGTGATTACAAAGCAATTCTAAGGTCATTTACATAGAGATCCCAAATTGCACACTTGTATCTATTTTGACTTGTCTTTTCTCCAATTTGATATGCGCAAGTTAGGGCATTTGGAGTGTGTCTAAACCTAATCTGAAATCACTCAATGTAGAAGCATTAGACACCAATATGTGGAATGGTTAGTCATCATCAAAACAAGGGTTTAGTCAATTTAGACGTGAGTCAACATTGACCTAATTGACCTTGAGTCAACAGGGTTCAGTTTCCAAACTGCCGACTCAAGCAGTGAATCGTCGAGATCTGGCTGGCTCTTTCATGATAGACCAAGAGAGGATGTGCCCCCCTTGCTAGCTACGTGACGATACACAACTGGCCAGGAAAAGGTAAAACCTAGAAAATGTACAAATCTTCAATAAATCATAGAAAATAGTCCGCTTATCAGAAAAATACAAATAAGATATCAAAATTCTTAGAAAAATGAGTAGAACCATATGAAACCATAATATCTATATTTTTATGAATAAAATATATTGGTATCACACAAGATGTATTATACTCATTTGTAGGGATGGCAATGGGGCGGTTTGGATACATCCATTTACTGCTCCGGCTGCATCCATACAAATATTCATCCACGGCCACCCGGTCCCAAATAAAACCACTGAAATGGACATCCATCGTAGGGGAACCATGGACGCCCGTAGTAATACCAGAAAGCCTTTCAACCGCGTGAGATGTATTGACCGGTTTTTTCTGTTTTTAATAGTAGAAATTTTGACCGACTTTTTAGCCCCCCCCCCGTCATGCACTATCCGGCACCGTGATGACGACAACAAAAATTTACTCCTCGCACACTTTGCCTTCTTCGGTCACAGACTCACAACGACATTCATCTTCTTCCTTGTAACTCTGACCTTCTTCCACTACATCATTCGAAGACTTTCTACCATAACCTTCATGGCTGCGTTTTTCTAATGCTTTTGAGCTAAACGTCTTTCAAGGTTCTAGAGGGTTGGCTGCTGTCAGTTATGGGATGTGAATCATATCGTCGCCGCAGGATGCCGGTGCCGGCGGCAATGATGACTGGGTTCAGGCTACTTTGGTAAGCCCTCAAGTACAAGAAAGTGGTACATGTCACCACGGTGCTGACCTGAGCTCGTTGAGATCGCCATGATTTAGACGTACTCAACAAAGCTTCCGTCGTTTTCCTTAATAGGACGCCACTCGCCATACTAGCTGTTGCATAGTACTCTTCATAGTCTTAGTTGGTCGTGTTCTCTAGTTGTCGAAGGCCATCTTTCTAGTTATGTATGTCATCTATGGTGTCTCTAGAGGTGTCTTCCGGTGCTTGAGATGCCTATGACAGAACACGCCCGACAAGTTCAACCTGTATGCGAGGTAGGCTACAACGGGAAACAGCAACGGCGAGGAGGTACGGGTCTAGAATTATTAAGGGAGGGAACTGCAAAGTAGTGAGAGAAGAGACCGATTCGGGTGCCTGCAACCACCCGCACCATAAAGGTGGTTTTTATTTTTCTCCGGAACCATTACCCGCGAGATGACTGGTTATACCAAAATTATGGTTTGGGCGGTGTGGTTTGGTTCGGATGATGGACGCATGGTTTTTTTGCCATGCCTACTCATTTGATGTATAATAAATATCAAACGATCGCTTAAAATTATGATAAAATGTCAGTAAATCCATATTCATGTTTTTAATCCATTTAAGGTTAGTGATTATGATGTTGATGCATGAAATCATGTAATTTTCTCCATATGGATAATTGGGTCTAATAACCCTAATCAATATGTAAAAATTGCAAAGATGCTCAAGAAATCTGAAAAATTACAGAGTAAGCTTATATTAGTAATTGGAAGCTAATATGTAATTCTGAGATCATAACTATTCATATAAATCATGTTACATGTTAAATGATCCTAAGATGTGAGAAAATCCTAGTTTGGGCTAATGCATGTAACCTAGGGTTAATATCTGCACCCAATTATATGTAATCAAGTAATCAGATTACATATCCAAATCTAGAATATAAGATTTGTAACCTAATTATAAGAATATAAGACAAGTAATGATGAGAAGATCTATAATAATGAACTAAGTTAAACCCTAAAATGGACATACTAGGGTTAAGGTGATGAGAATATGATGATAGTATGTGGTCTTGTCTTAATCAGGGTTGACCAATGATATAGTTGACATCAAGAATGTGATGATTAGTATATCTTGACCAAGGTACACCATTACCTCTTACTTGGCTTATTATACTGTATGCTTATATGATATGTGTAGCAAATACTTGGCATATGGTATTGGATGAAATGATTGTTCTTGTATGATATCTTGCTTGATTTATCATACTTATATGGCTATGAACACATGAAACATAAGATATATGATCCATTATATGATAGCACTAAATCTCTTTGGTAGAATAGTGCACTGATGAAAGTACTAAATCTCTTTGGTAGAATAGTACATGTGAGCACTAAATCTCTTTGGCAGAATAGTGCATTTTTTAAAGTACTAAATCTCTTTGGCAAAAATAGTACATGTGAGCACTAAATATCTTCAGTAGAATAGAGCATGTGGTTGATCAACTTTACATAAAATGGATAATGTGCCTCAAATATGTGTTCTCTTTTGTTAGTGAACATCTTTGTGCAAGTATATGTTTTTTTCATATATTTCTTTAAAACTATCAAGTAGTAGTTTTATCTTATTGCCAAGCTTAGTAATGAGATGTATATAAAAAGACACGTAGGTGTACTCAGTAAAATATTCTTGAATATTGTGTTGACGTTGTCGTCTTAAGATCTTGTTGTCTAGTTTTAGTACATGCATATGTAAGAGTTTGCCGTTCAATGTGTAATATCAAAGGTTGTAACAATTCATTACGTAATTATATGTTGAATGGTGAACATGTGTTGTATGGTTTTATTATTATTCATGTACATGTGCTACTATTGTTTCCTTCTGACTTCCTAAGATTTTCTTTTTCTTAGCCTAGTGTGTGGTGTTTAAATTGGGATTCTTATTGAGGTGAGGTTTCAATTTGGACGCCACACATTAGATTAAGTTTTAGAAAATCCGGGGACATCACAGTCTCATAAGAAGAAATCCAATGAACTCGGTGGGGGAAGAGAGGCCTAGATAATGTTGATGGCTCTAGCATTCAAGGTTGCTTTCTTTAAAGTAGCTTCATACCATTCTTCTACCTTTGTCTCCAGTAGCTTGTATGGAAGAACCAACATTCTCCATAGCTCAAGACTTGATCCTTGGATGTATTATTGTAACCTTCTCTTCCAATAGAGTAAGCTGCTCCCATAAAATATTGGAATGTATATCAGGTGTCTCCCACCTTGATAATCGTTCATCTTCTCCTACTTGTGGAAGTATTGATTGGAGAAGACCTTCTCTAATACCACTTGTAGGATCAATTTCTCTAGAGTGGGGGGTGAATAGAGTGAAAAAACACTTAAACCAAAATCATTATACCTTCAAAGTATATCACAAGATAAGGTTTCTTAAATGAAATTTGAGGCAACTAAACTTACATAGCAAGGATGAGACAGATTGAACAAGCACAAATAATGCAAGATATGTATATTGGTTCCAAACTCCAAACTCCAAACTAAGATATGTACGTCCACTACCTAGGGAGGTCAAACTCTAGGATTTTTCAACCATGTCTCACTCTTTATATTCCATTATAGGAGTTACAACGTATGACCTTCTTTTTCCAGGACAAGGATACCTAGCCTTCCCTTTGAGGATAAGGGATCCAATAACCTTACTAAGGACTTACCTTTCCATGACCAGGAGTCTTTTACCTTACCAAAGACTTACCCACTTTTGCAATGAGTCTTACACCTTCTCCAAGGACTTACCCACTCATACAACAAGTCTTCAACCTTCAAGGATTTACCCACTCTTGACTTGGATCTTCAACCTTTGACTTCACCTTCACCAAGGATAAACTTTCACCAAGGGACCCCTTCCCCTTCTTTTTCATATATCTTAGCCAAGAGAGAGAACCTTCATCTTCATTTTAGAAAGAGAGATTGTGTAACATACTGAAACCTAGGAATTAATCTTATTCCAGGGTTAATAGCTTAGAACCCTTAGTTCTTGGAGGTTTAACCAAACACGGATTAATATATGCTCTTTTGTGACCTTGAATATATTAATGCATGCATAAGTCACATTAAAACGTAGAACTTAAATTAATATTACCCAATACCTTCAAATTAATCATAAAATCAATAAAAGGTACATAGAATATGTGCATAAAAGACAAAGTGTCCATAATTGAGAATAGTGAGCTATAATTCCACAAAATATGAAATAAATATTCCTATGTGGGATAATGATGGTGTAGATTCGTTCTAGATCCTTCCTATGCCTTAGGGTGCAATGAAGACAAAAAGGGAATCAAAGATATTGCTTAAAACATGAATAATGAGATATTGGATTATTAATGAGAGAAATAATAGAAATAATGGATAATGTGTTAAAAGGAAAACTTCTTGGATAATAATAACCTCATATTCATTTTCTTGGGATATGCTTTGGCTTGGAGGCCAAGTTTCACCAATTTAGGATAATAATAACTATATCTATTTTATTTAGAAAAGAAAAGGGTGTTTTCCTTTAAAATATGAAATAAAATATTTAATGATTCCAAAAGTGGAAAATAATTTTACATTCGTAATCTACAAAATAAAATATTCCTTTTGGTGAATTTTCACTCAATTTGGAGAAAGTTTGATTAAAAGGTGAATTCAGGAGAGAGAAAGTGTGTAGAACCTTCAAAATATTAAATAAGTACACAAATGACTCAAACATGTAAAATTGATGGTAAATTCGTATCCAAAATGTTTAATATGACTTATGTGTCAAGTTTTGTAATTTTTGGATAATCCTAATGTCATTAATGAAGGAGGAAAGAGAAAATAAGTTTTGAATTATTTAACCCAATAAAAGTTCTCAAAAGGTAAAAATAATTCCACATTCAGATTCTACACGTCAAAATTAGTCATGGTGCAAATTTTGGTTATTTTTGGAAACTATTTGAGCCCTCAAAAGAAGAAAGAGAAATTTATTAAATAATGAATCTAACACTTTAGTCAAATTCAATTGAATTTGCAATTTGAGTTGTCACTGTTGGATATTGATCCGATGATCCTTGGATTGTCTCCTACCCGCGGTCAGCCTACTACAGTGCCGCCGGGTAGGATGCTCAGAGAATCCCACTTTTCTCGGTCTGTATGCATCCTTTTCTCGTGATTTCTTTTGCATTGAATTCGTTGAGATGTCCTGCACACAGCTCTTACACAAGTTCTATTTCTTCAGATCCAAGAAACACCCAATGTTGGCCTCTAAGCTCCCCCACGGCCATAGAGGATTCACCCTATAACTCCACCCTATAAATAGGGGACTTCGCCCCCAGCTTCGTCGCACCTTACCCTAATCTTCTCTACTCCCAATTTTGTTGCTTGAGCTCTGTTTGGCCATGGACTACCTCATCTTCGGCTTGGGTTGCGGCACTGCTCGGGAGGCGTAGAGGGAACCAGTGTCTAAATTGGTTGTAGATGTAAGTTCAGTGTATCTCCTTCTTCGTTTCTATAATCTCAGTTTGCTGTTTCATCGTGATGTCGTGGTTCGCCCAAAATCCACCAAAGCAATTGCTTGGCTGCTCGCAGCCATGGCACTGTAGGGTGGAGGGAAAGAAACTCCCTCGTGTTTTCCCCATTTTGCCCTCTTCTTCCCCGTTTCTTAGTTTTCTCGATAAGGGGCATAATAGTCATTTAGCCATGTTTTCTTTTGTGTTGGGCAAGGTCAACCATGGAGTTGACTGGTGACATGGCTTGTTCTTATTGGGCCAAGTCACGCTGGCCCGACTCTCTCTCGAACTATCTATTTGGCTTTTTGGTGGTTTTTGATTGGTCGGTTCTATAAAATTCATAACTTTTGTTGTGGTTGTCCAAAAATTACAATTAAATACTCATTGGATTCAGAAAAATGCAAGCTTTCTAATGGTATTGGTTTGATGCATGAATCCGATGTTTTGAAGGGGTGATTTTATTATATCTGATTAATAAGTTAATAATTTGTATAATTCATAACTAATAAACCCTTGGGCCAAAATTAAAATTAAAATTAAAATATGTTCTAGACTTAGAAAAATATGATCTATCTAACAAAAATAAATTGGATTCCTAGTTTTGAGTTTTTCGAAAAAGTATTTTGAGGATGATTTAATTAACTAAAAACCACTAAAAATAACCCTAAAAGTCCATATCTTCAAATACTTAATATTATATGTTATTTTGATCAGAAAATCCTAACTAAGATGATGGTGATGTTTTCAAGACCTAAATCAGTGGTTTGTAGGAAAAGTCGACAACTTTAGGGTTTTAAGTTCTTAATGAATGCATATAATTCTAATACATGTATATGGTTAGTATAATAGGACAAGTGGACTCTAATCTTGCTTAGGATTTTGGAAAGTCTTGTTTTAAGACTCTATGAGAGGTATGTTTGCATGTCCTATTTTTCTTTATTGAGCAATAACCTAAATTGACTTTCTCTTGGTCCTATGGACAATAACCTAAAAACCATATCTTTTCCTTTTGAAAATGATGCTTCACGTGAAGTAACCTACTTGTTACTGATCTTGTGATCAAAATATCTTCATGACTTTCTTTTGGAATCTTTATTACACCTTGTTCATTATGTAACTCAATTTGTTGTTATATTCCCACTTAGAGGTGGTTGATAATGATGATCACTTATGTGGTGATTAATTTATAAATCTAACTATACTTTTACTTGCTTCACTATTAAGCATGTTGTGTGACTCAGTAGCCCTAGAGTAATATAATTTGCATTGGTTTGGGGTAATGTGCCCTTATTGTTTATTTTGGGATGGTGGTTATGTGCCCCATACCTGACTTTCAACTTTATGAGGGCTGCCCAATCTAATATATTGGGAGTTTGGTTATGTGCCATTCTCTGTCAGGTTTCAACTTTATGAGAGTTGGCTACCAATTATTATTTATGTTGTTCTAGTGCTATGTTTATCTCACCTACATGCATGTTGTTATGGGTTTTGTGCCCTAAAATCTTTATGAGTGCTTTGTGGAACCAATTTAATTATTGTTTTAATGGCAAGTATCCCTTTTATCATATGTTTGTGATTCTTTCCTTTTATGCCTGATTGGGTAGTCCTTATCTTTTTGTATGGGAAGCCTTCTCTACTTATTGTGCCTTTTTGTAAGGACCCTAACCTTCGTTTAGGGTTTACCCTGTTTGCTTTGCTTAACCCTGGTGCTTTGGTGCTTGCTAATCACCTTTAGTGGTGATTAGGGTTTGGTTGTGCCTTGTTGAGAGTTGGAGGTGCTACTTGCAAATAACCCAAGTCTAGGGTTTTGTGAGCAAGTTTTCCAGTGTTTGAGGAGGAAGATAACCTTGTGGGACGATACCCCTTGGCTTAGTGTGTTGGGTGACACATTTGCTCTTGTGTTGGGCGATAGGCCAAGTGAGGTGTGTTGACCGATAGGCCTGTGTTGGGCGAGATGTGGTGGTGTCGGGCGACACCCCTTGCTCTTGTGACGGGTGTCACGCCCTCCTCCTTATTTTGTGTTGGCCGTTAGGCCTAGATCAAGGGTGAACGACATGTGGGGTTAGTCTTTCTCTCTCTTGGACGTTGCGTTATGGTGCTTGACCAGGTCATTAGCCCTTGTATCGGGCATCGTCGAGTGGAGTGTGTCAGGCATCACATGCCCTTGTGTGTCAGCCGATAATTCTTGGGCGAGACGGGCGTTGCCCGATAACACAAGTGCCCGACACCCCACTCCTATCGCGTGTTACCCTTTCCTTGTGACGTTGTGTCGCGCGCTGGTTGCCTTGGTGGCAACGCAGCGTTGCTGCTTGTTTATATATGCCGTTATGCGTTGAGTTTTTGGGCGAGGGCAGGTGGCCGATAAACCCCCTTTTTGAGAGGGTTCGTGGTGATCTATAGTGAGGGTTCGTGCTATCCTTTTGTGACGGTTCCTCGTATCATGGAAATAGACTAGTTGTACACATATACACCCTTGCCTAAACGTTGGTGACTCCTTGCTCAAGTAATGATAATGATGATGGTAATAGTAATGATGATGATAATGATAGTGGTAATGATAACGCTTGTTCTGTATATCCAACATGACTATATGCATGAAGTAATCATCTTGATTATCTATATAATGATGAGATAAGGATAAGTACATAAATAGTTGCTTAATGATGTGTCTTATGCACATGATCACCAGATGATGTATAACTGATAAGTATAGCATCTTGAATGTCATCTCACGATAATAAGCACAGTCCTTATGTTGAAAATATGATTATTGCGTACACTAACCATGCAGGTGATGCTTAGCCATGATAAGGCTATGAGATACACGTGATGAGTAACATCACTTTGAAAATTACTCTGGTTGATTAGATTTCATATATGATGTGTTTTTCCCATTATGATAATGTAAGCCTTGAGGGGCAGTGGCAATACATGATGAGGGATTGAGATCCCATGGTATGTGATGATCCTTGAGATGGATCAGGATTGATGTGATTATAATAAAAAGCATAATGTTGAGTTTTATGTTGTTTATTCTGTTATAGTTTGCATGTTATATGTTGGTTGAATCTTGCAATCCATCTAAAAGATACTAAACAATTACAGTGGAATATATCATGTAGTTTGCCCTGGCCATAGATCCATCATCGTCAGGAGCTGGTGATGGTGAAACGGGTTCTCTTGCAGGATAACCCGGAGCGCATATTGTTGAATATGTGAGGTTTCTCCTAGCCTAAAGTGAGGAGGTAAGAGTGCAACTTCGGTTGTAGACTCGGTTATATGATGATCATGGTGAACAGGCCCATGACTCTGGATATGTGGTATGAAGAGCATGAATGCGTTCATGGCTCAGAGCACGGTGAACATGCATGTGGCTCAGTTTTACTAGCGTCGTGACCTGTACCAAGGCGGGCTAGAGAAAGGGTAGCCTGAGGAGCTGACCCTGTGGTTGAGGCCACTTAAGCATGAGACTGCAGTCCTGCTTGTGTTGTTCTCGTACACTGACTACAAGGGGGAAGGTTGTGGAGTCCGGCTCTTCCATTAACCTTGTATGGCACTGGCTATGGGCTTCGCAGATGAAGGTTGGATTTGAACGGTACGGTTCACTTCCTCAGGGCATAATGAAATATGTAATTAAGCCGTATAGTAATTACTACTTAAGGAAAAACACAGAACATTGGTTGAGGCCTTGTTTGTGTAGTTAATCTGTTATATCTTACAGTTACTTCTATATACCTCATGATATGTGGCAATGTATATATTTTATCTTATTAATCATGTTCCATTGAGAGATGTTGGTTATATGCCTTTTGTACAGCTGGTAAGCTTATCGGTAAGAATAGCCTTGTTTTACATATACTGCTCTTGTTATACCTGTTATCAAATATCTGCTATTATAGCTTTATCTTCTTGAGGTTCTGTAGTTACGGTGGGGAGTTATGTTTCTCGCTGGGACAATGTTCGATTGTCTCACTCTGCTGGTTTTCAGGTGTTCGTGCTAGACGTGGTGGTGGTCGCGGAGTTGCGGTCGAGCAGTAAGAAGAGCAGTAGAAGGTAAGATATGGACATGCTGCTGATTTGGTGTTTTGTAGTAGAGTCTAGAGTCATCCATGTACTCTCAGGTCCTTGGCGATGTTTTGACATTGTTTCACGATGTACAGTTGTAGATGTTTTTGTATATCCTGCTGTTGGCCGGATGCGGGCCTCTATATGTATGAACAGGTGGTGAACTCATGTGATGGATAGATAGTTGTTCCTTTGAGCTGTCGACATGTATCAGATCTTGTATATGTATATATGACTTGTTTTCTTGCAGGATGTGGACTGGAACGTAATAGTTTCTTAGTTTATCAGTTTTCTACAATCGGTTTTAATTAACCCGTGTTTTTGGTAATTTGTGGTTATGGTGATTTCTGCACATTTTCACGTAACACCTCGTTGTCTGTGTGATAGTGGGATGTGTTGCCACAAGTTTTGGTATCAGAGCCTTAGGTTTGCTGAGTCTACAGGGATTTAGGACTAGGTCATCTATTCTTGTGTGTTGTCCATATTTTCTTACAACCGTCTTCTGCCCTCAGCGGAAGAAAAGTCAAGATGTCTGGAAACCATGAAGAACACTCAGCTGAGTTTAGTGATGCTGCTTCAGCTAAAGGGCAGGCACATGGAGATCGGGTGCCTGAGGTCCCCCAACCTGACCCAGCCATTCTTGAACACCCTACCTATCAACAGCTTATGGGGCAGATGATGGCTACGATGAATCTCATGGTTGAGCAATTTCCAGTGCCTCCTCCACGAGCACAGGTTCCCCATGGAGAAGCATCGGGTATTGAGAAGACCTTTGAGCGGCTTCGTCGAGTCGGAGCTTCGGATTATGCTGGAACGGCTGATCCAGCGGATGCAGATCTGTGGCTGACAAGTCTTGAGAAGGCTTTCCGGATCCTCGACATCCCTGAGGCAGACAAAGTAAAGCACATTGTCTACCTTCTGAAGGGTAGTGTTGGTCACTGGTGGACCATCGAGGAAGAGAAGCGGCCTGGTGAGGTGATCTGTTGGGAAGTTTTCCGGCGCGAGTTCGTCAGCAGATACTTTCCGAAGACGTATCTGGATGAGAAGATCAGTCAGTTTGAGCAGTTGCGACAAGGAACGATGAACATCACTGAGTATGAGGCTAAGTTCATGGATCTGTTGAGGTTTTGTCCTCATATGGCGGCAACATATGAGGAGCGGATCAGATGTTTCGAGAAGGGTCTGAGTTCTGAGCTGACAACACCTGTGTCTACGTTGGAGAACCGAGAACGGTTTGCTATGTTCATGGAATATGTTTGAAGGATTGAGAGGTCAGTAAGGGAGAAAAGAGAATCCATGTCTCACAAAAGGACTGCTCAGTTCCAGGGACAGAGGTTTGGTGGCTTCAAGAAGCCCAGGTTTTCACCACCTTCAGTGATGAGAGGTTCTGGTGTACCTTCGCAGTGGTCTCTAAGTAAGGGAAAAAGTTATGTTTCTTCGCCATCTAAAGCACACAGTACAGCTTCAGTGGCAGTGACGGGGCCATCTAGGCCAAGGTTTGAAGATAGGGCATGCTATCTTTGCGGACAAGTCAGGCATCTCAGGCTCAATTGCCTGAATAGAGATGTTGAAGTGATGCAACAGCCGAGGCAGAATCATTAGGGATCGGATCGACAACAGCCCAGTGGTAGCATGGGGTGAGGACGTGGTCAGGCTTCGCAAGCAGGTTTGTCTGCTCAAGGAAGCAGAGGTCGTGGACAGTAAGCAACAGCTTGATTCTACGCTATGAATCAGCCGGAGGCGATAGTCAACCCGCGAGTGGTGACAGGTCAGATGGAGTTATTTCATTCTGATATGTCTTCTTCTTGCTTTATATTTGTTCTGGTTGACCGGGGTGATACACACTCTTTTATCGCCTATAGTATGCTTGAAAACTGTCGTTTACCTGTTAGTTGTAAGAAAGATAACATGTTGTTAGAAACCCCTCTTGATGGTTCTTCATTGCTTCGAGAAGAGTGTCCATCTTGTGTCTTGTCTTTATTGGGACACCGCATCCAAGTGGATCTTATACCACTTGATATGCATGGTTTCGATGTTATCCTTGGGATGGATACCTTAGAGAAGTATAAGGTTGTTTTGGACTGTGGTTCCAAGCAGGCAGTGTTTGATGATGCTGGAGAGAAGTGGATCTTCCAGGGAGATAGGAAGATTCTTCCGACGTGTCTGATATCGTCTATGGTGGCAGAGAAGTTTCTATGACAGGGATGTGAGGCGTTCTTAGCTCACGTGGTAGATACTGTTGTGGTTACCAAGGCAAAAGGCCTTAGCCTTTAAGAGGTTCCAGTTGTCCGAGAGTTTGCCGATGTGTTTCCTGAGGAGTTTCCTGGTGTTCCTCCACCCCGAGAGATTGATTTTGAGATCAATCTGGTCCCATGGAACGCAGCCAGTTGCACAGACACCGTATAGGATGGCTCCGGTGGAGATGGCAGAGCTTAAGAAATAGTTGCAAGAGTTGTTGGACAAAGGTTTCATCCGATCGAGCACATCGCCTTGGGGTGCTCCAGTGTTGTTTGTTAAGAAGAAGGACGGATCGATGTGGTTGTGTATAGATTACCGGCAGTTGAATAAGGTCACGATCAAGAACAAGTACCCGTTGCTGAGGATAGATGATCTATTTGATCAGTTGCGTGGTGCTACAGTGTTTTCGAAGGTCGACCTACGGTCCGAATATCATCAGTTGAGGATCAAGGAGGATGACATACCAAAGTCAGCTTTTCAGACGAGGTATGGTCATTTCGAGTTCGTGGTTATGTCATTTGGGTTAACCAATGCACCTGCTGCTTTTATGGACCTGATGAACCGAGTGTTCCACCTGTTCTTAGATCAGTTTGTTGTAGTCTTTATAGATGACATCTTAATCTATAGTCGGGACAGGCTAGAACATGAGCAACATCTTCGTCGAGTGTTGACTCTTCTTCGCCAACATCAGTTGTATGCCAAGTTCAGTAAGTGTGAGTTCTGGTTGGAGGAAGTGACTTTCTTGGGTCATGTGATATCTGCAGAAGGAGTCAAAGTAGATCCGAAGAAGGTGGAATCTGTTGCGGATTGGGAACAACCGAAGACACCGACAGAAGTCTGTAGTTTCCTTGGTTTAGCAGGATACTACCGAAGGTTTATCAAGGACTTCAGTGCGATCGTGTTGCCGATGATGAAGTTGACCAGAAAGGATGTACCTTTTGTTTGGAATGAACGATGTCAGCAAGCTTTCCAGGGCTTGAAGGAGACGCTGACCTGTGCTCCAGTGCTAATCTTGCCAAAACTTGGAAAGGGTTATGTGGTTTTCTGTGATGCTTCCAAGAAAGGTTTAGTTTGTGTGCTGATGCAGGAAGATCATATGGTTTCTTTTGCTTCACGACAACTCAAGAAACATGAGGAGAACTATCCGACTCATGACTTGGAGTTGGCAGCAGTGGTTCATGCGTTAAAGATTTAGAGACATTATTTGTATGGGGAAGTTTGTCAAATCTTTACAGATCATAAGAATCTGAAGTACATCTTTTTGCAGCATGAGTTGAACATGCGACAACGTCGATGGATGGAGTTGATCAATGATTATGACTGCACTATCGAGTATCATCCTGGTAAGGCGAATGTGGTAGCTGATGCGCTTAGCATAAAGTCTTCTTCTCTTCCTTCAAAGAAGGCACAGTTGAGTTCTCTGGTATGCCATAGGCGTGATATGTTTGTTTCTCTGTGACAGATGAATGTGCAGATGGAAGTTTCTTTGTTGTCTGGTCTTTTAGCACAGATGCAAGTCAAGCCTACGTTGAGACAACAGATCGTAGATGCACAGCAGACAGATGATGCGGTACAGTTAATCAGATCAGAGATCGGTAGTAAAAAGTGTGATGGGTTCCATGAGTCCGAGGATGGGCTAGTATGCTATCGTGATAGGATGGTGGTCCTAGATGCGGATGATCTGAGGAAGTTGGTGCTTGAGGAAGCACATATGTCTATGTATTCTATGCATCTAGGTGTCACCAAGATGTATCATAGTCTGAAGGACTTGTATTGGTGGCCCGGTTTGAAGAAAGATGTCGCTGAGTTCGTGGCGAGATGCGTGGTATGTCAGCAAGTGAAGGCTGAACATCAGAAGCCGGCAGGTACGTTGCAACCTTTGCCGATACCGCAGTGGAAATGGGATCATATAACCATGGATTTCGTAGTTGGTCTACCCAGGATAACTAGGAATCATGATTCCATTTGGGTGATAGTAGACAGATTGACTAAGTCTGCCCATTTCCTACCGGTGAAAACGACGTATACATCTGAGAAACTCGCTCGAGTATATGTGGATGAGATAGTACGTTTGCATGGTGTGCCAGCAACAATAGTTTCTGACAGAGGTCCTCAGTTTACGAGTCATTTCTGGGAACAGTTGCATAAAACGTTGGGAACGTAGTTGAGGTTCAGTACAACTTTTCACCCACAGACAGATGGACAGTCTGAAAGGACTATTCATACTTTGGAAGATCTCCTTCGAGCTTGTGTTTTGCAGTTTCTAGGCAACTGGGACGTACATCTTAGTTTGATAGAGTTTGCCTACAACAACAGTTATCAGCGGAGCATTGACATGGCTCCTTATGAGGCTTTGTATGGGAGGAAGTGCATATCTCCTCTGTGTTGGTATGAGTCTGGTGAGCATCAGTTGTTGGGTCCTGAGCTAGTGCAACAAACAACAGAAAAGATCAAGGTGATACAGGATTGCTGTTGAAAGTGGCACAAGACAGGCAGAAGTCTTATGCAGACAATCGCCGACGACCTTTGGAGTTCCAAGTAGGAGACAAAGTGTATCTCAAAGTCTCGCCATGGAAAGGTGTGCTGAGGTTTGGCCGGAAGGGTAAGTTAGCACCCAGGTATATGGGGCCTTATCCAGTCATGGCGCGTGTTGGAAAGGTAGCTTATGAGATAGAGTTACCTCCAGAGTTGCACAGGTTACATCCAGTGTTCCATGTCAGTATGCTGAAGAGAAGTCATCCAGATTCGGGAATAGTGATACAGCCAGTTGAGGTTGAGCTTGATGAAGATGTGAGCTACGAGGAAGGTCCTGTGGCGATCCTTGACAGAAGGGTCAAGAAGCTGAAGAGGAAGGACATGGTTCTTGTGAAGGTTCTTTGGCATCATTGTGGCATTGAGGAAGCCACATAGGAGCTTGAGGAAGAGATGAGGAGGAAGTATCCCTCACTTTTCTCTTCGGATTTCAGGGATAAAATCCCTTGAAGGGGGTTAGCTTGTAAGGACCCTGACCTTCGTTTAGGGTTTACCCTGTTTGCTTTGCTTAACCTGGGTGCTTTGGTGCTTGCTAATCACCTTTAGTGGTGATTAGGGTTTGGTTGTGCCTTGTTGAGAGTTGGAGGTGCTACTTGCAAATAACCCAAGTCTAGGGTTTTGTGAGCAAGTTTGCCACCTTGTGAGGTGTTCCTCTCTCTTTGCTTCCTCTAGGGTTGAGAGGAAGGCTTGGGCTCGTTGCTTGAGTTCTTTTGGGCCTGGCTGAGCTTGTTTGGGCCTTGAGGTGCCTTGTTTGGGCTTGGTTGAGCTTTGTGTCGCCCAAGAGAGGTGAGTGTGTCGGCCAACATGTGAAGTGTGTCACCCATGGTGCAAGTGTTGTGTCTCCCATGGTGTTTGACCCAGCCTTGACCTCGTTTGTGTCACCACTAGTGGACACTTGGAGCTTGATGCATGCATGTGGCAAAGACCTTGGACAAGTGTATAAGGCTTGCTAGAGTGGTGGCTTGAGCTCTAGAACAAGTGTCCTTTGGGTGGTCGACACCTTGCTTGGACCAACCTTGTTTTCTCCTCCCTTTCCTTCTATATAGGTGGTTCTTTTCCTTGCTTTGAGTTCCTTTGATCCCTTAAGTCTTTTCTCCACCTTGAGTGCACGACACTCCCTCCTTCCTTGCTTGTGTTGGCCGATACCCCCCCTCCCTTTGAAGGAGCAGCTTGGTGGCCGACACACCTTTGAGGAGCAAGTGGTGGTCGACATCCCTTGAAGCTTGGAGCTCTTCTTCTTCTTTGGAGCTTGGAGCTTAAGGCGGGTTGCATAACTTCTAACCCTAACTCCATTATCTCTTGCTATGATCTTGTTTACATGTTAGTAGTTTAGTTTCTTGCCTAGCTTCATGTCTAGCCGATCCTTGTAATCTAGGGTTTTGAGCAACTTGTGTTTGAGGAGGAAGATGACCTTGTGGGACGATACCCCTTGGCTTAGTGTGTTGGGCGACACATTTGCTCTTGTGTTGGGCGATGGCCAAGTGAGGTGTGTTGACCGATAGGCCTGTGTTGGGCAAGATGTGGTGGTGTCGGGCGACACCCCTTGTTGTTGTGACGGGCATCACACCCTCCTCCTTGTTTTGTGTTGGCTGTTAGGCCTGGATCAAGGGTGAATGACATGTGGGGTTAGTATTTCTCTCTCTTGGACATTGCATTATGGCGCTTAACCAGGTCGTTAGCCCTTGTATCGGGCGTCGTCAAGTGGAGTGTGTCGGGCGTCACATGCCGTTGTGTGTCAGCCGATAACGCTTGGGCGAGACGGGCGTTGCCCGATAACACAAGTGCCCGACACCCCACTCCTATCACGTGTTACCCTTTCCTTGTGACGCTGTGTCACGCGCTGGTTTCCTTGGTGGTAACGCAGCGTTGCTGCTTGTTTATATCTGCTGTTATGCGT
Organism: Alisma plantago-aquatica; assembly: GCA_963693085.1. NCBI lineage: Eukaryota > Viridiplantae > Streptophyta > Magnoliopsida > Alismatales > Alismataceae > Alisma > Alisma plantago-aquatica. The sequence continues at coordinate 92,035,390 of OY856409.1, forward strand.
TGAGTTTTTGGGCGAGGGCAGGTGGCCAATACACCCCCTTTTTGTGGGGGTTCGTGGTGATCTATAGTGAGGGTTCGTGCTATCCTTTTGTGACGGTTCCTCGTATCATGGAAACAGACTAGTTTTACACATATACACCCTTGCCTAAACATTGGTGACTCCTTGCTCACTTAATGATAATGATGATGGTAATAGTAATGATGATGATAATGATAGTGGTAATGATAACGCTTGTTCTGTATATCCAACATGACTATATGCATGAAGTAATCATCTTGATTATCTATATAATGATGAGATAAGGATAAGTACATAAATAGTTGCTTAATGATGTGTCTTATGCACATGATCACCAGATGATGTATAACTGATAAGTATAGCATCTTGAATTTCATCTCACGATAGTAAGCATAGTCCTTATGTTGAAAATATGATTATTGCATACACTAACCATGCAGGTGATGCTTAGCCATGATAAGGCTATGAGATACACGTGATGAGTAACATCACTTTGATAATTACTCTGGTTGATGAGATTTCATATATGATGTGTTTTTCCCATGATGATGATGTAAGCCTTGAGGGGCAGTGGCAATACATGATGAGGGATTGAGATCCCATGGTATGTGATGATCCTTGAGATGGATCAGGATTTATGTGATTACAATAAAAAGCATAATGTTGAGTTTTATGTTGTTTATTATGTTATAGTTTGCATGTTATACAACTTGGTTGAATCTTGCAATCCATATAAAAGATACTAAACAATTACAGTGGAATATATCATGTAGTTTGCCCTGGCCATAGATCCATCATCGTCAGGAGCTGGTGATGGTGAAATGGGTTCTCCTGCAGGATAACCTGGAGCGCATATTGTTGAATATGTGAGGTTTCTCCTAGCCTAAAGTGAGGAGGTAAGAGTGCAACTTCGGTTGTAGACTCGGTTATATGATGAGCATGGTGAACAGGCCCATGACTCCGGATATGTGGTATGAAGAGCATGAATGCGTTCATGGCTCAGAGCATGGTGAACTGGACCGTGGCTTAGTTTTACTAGCATCGTGACCTGTACCAAGGCGGGCTAGAGAAAGGGTATCCTGAGGAGCTGACCCTGTGGTTGAGGCCACTTAAGCATGAGACTGCGGTCCTGCTTGTGTTGTTCTCGTACACTGACTACGAGGGGGAAGGTTGCAGAGTCCGGCTCTTCCATTAACCTTGTATGGCACCAGCTATGGGCTTCGCAGCCGAAGGTTGGATTTGAACGGTACGGTTCACTTCCTCAGGGCATAATAAAGTATGTAATTCAGCCGTATAGTAATTACTGCTTAAGGAAAAACATGGAACATTGGTTGAGGCCTTGTTTGTGTAGTTAATCTGTTATATCTTATAGTTACTTCTATATACCTCATGATATGTGGCAATGTATATATCTTATCTTATTAATCATGTTCCATTGAGAGATGTTGGTTATATGCCTTTTGTACAGCTGGTAAGCTTGTCGGTAAGAATAGCCTTGTTTTACATATACTGCTCTTGTTATACCTGTTATCAGATATCTGCTGTTATAGCTTTATCTTCTTGAGGTTTTGTAGTTACGGTGGGGAGTTATGTTTCTCGCTGGGACAATGTTCGATTGTCTCACTCCGCTGGTTTTCAGGTGTTCGTGCTAGACGTGGTGGTGGTCGCGGAGTTGCGGTCGAGCAGTAAGAAGAGCAGTAGAAGGCAAGAGATGGACATGCTGCTATTTTGGTGTTTTGTAGTAGATTCTAGAGTCATCCCTGTACTCTCAGATCCTTGGCGATGTTTTGACGTTGTTTCACGATGTACAGCTGTAGATGTTTTTGTATATCCTAATGTTGGTCGGCTGCGGGCCTCTATATGTATGAATAGGTGGTGAACTCATGTGATGGATAGACAGTTGTTCCTTTGAGCTGTGGACACGTATCAGATCTTGTATATGTATATATGACTTGTTTTCTTACAGGATGTGGACTGGAACGTAATAGTTTCTCAATTTTCCGCAATCGGTTTTAATTAACCCGTGTTTTTGGTCATCTGTGGTTATGGTGATTTCCGCACGTTTTCACGTAACACCTCGCTGTCTGTGTGATAGTGGATGTGTTGCCACACTTTTCCTATTATATAATGCTCAATTTCTTTTTAGCATGCTCATACCAGCTTTTTGGTTGATATCCTCTTTTTCTTTTCCTTTTGTGGGGTATGCTTCCAACCCCAGGTGTTGGACAAGGAGAAGGAGGTTTAGGAGGACCTGGACCACAACAAGTGTAGCTGACTTCATGGGAGACTTGGCTTGAAGTTGTTAGGTGATCCTCGGCCAGTTCTACATATGTAGTTAGTTTTCCTTTATGTCACCCTACGTACTGAGAGTTTAGTATGTTAAGAAGCCTTGTAATGGTTAGATATATCTTTCAATTCCGCTGCTACTTTGTGTTATGATACAATCATGTTAAATAAATTTGGTTTCATCCCCTTTTGAGAAAATGTTTTTATTGGTGGATGTTGCCCTCTTTATTTTTAGTAGGGAGTGGATCCCTATGGGATCCCACTCCTTACAAATTGGAAGGAGGAGGATGTGAGACTAGCTCTGTTACAAATCTCCTATTCACTCTAATGGATGTAGCAAGTGATTAAGCTTAGGAGAGTGGATGGAGGATGTCAGAGGCACTCAACTATATTATAGAGACCTTCATAGTGCTTGACTAACCATGGGATGAAGCCCAAGGGGTTCTATTTATAGTTGAGGTTTCCTACTAGCCAGTAGAGACACTTAGGAACAGATTCTAACAGTCTGGGGTGTTTCAACATATACCTTTTCGAGTTTTGCAACACTCAAAAGGTTAGAAATACTTTTTTTGCACATTCCGCACAGTGCTATCAGTTGAGTTTCAATAAAGGTAACTCAACCAATGACACTATGCAACATAAATTTTTTGAGTTGTCGGTCGAGTTTATCCTAGATGAAACTCGGTCGACGACTTAAAATTGATTTACCTGTGCAGGGGTATTGGTGAAGTTTGTCTTGTAGAAACTCATATGGTGACTTAAAATTGATTTACATGTGTAGGGGTATTGGTCAAGTTTGTCTTGGGGAAACTCGATCGATCCTTGCAGTTACTAAAACCCACATAGGGTTTTCGATCGAGTTTCATGTGAGTGAAACTTAGCCGATAAAAGAGCCTATGATGAATTTTAGAAAGTGCCACAAAAGTTCTTAAATATTCATTTTAAGTACTTTTGATTTTTATAAGCTTAATTACAAATCATACAATCATTACAAGTGATAGACAACATGATTATAATTGATTTAAGGCCTTTTCTACAAAAGTGCACTTGCATTGATTTTAACTTGTCTTTCTCCAAGTTAGGATGCACAAATTTAGGCATTTGGAATGTGTATATACCTAATATGAAATCACTCAAATAGAAGCATTAGAAACAAATGAGTAGAATGGTTAGTCGTAAAAAAATAATGGTATAGTCAATTTACACCTTTAGTCAACACAGTTGTTGGCTATCGATGGGTTTTTACTATGAAATATTTGTCATATGGGTTAGCTGAATGTCTAAAGGCTAGACTTATTGCTAAGGGATGCACACAAGAAGTTGGAATTCATTAATTTGAAATCTTTTCTCCATTTGCTTGTCTTAATTCTGTTCACATTTTTATTTCTATTGCTATTAATAAAGACTAGCACTTACATCAACTAGATGTTAAGAACATCTTTCTATATGGATATTTATAGGAGACTGTCTATATGTCACAACCTTCAGGTTATGTTGCTCAGGGGGAGGACTCAATAAAGGTATGACTTCTAAAGAAAACCATTTATGGCCTCAAACAGTGTCCTCAAGCTTGGTTCGACAAGTTATTCCTTGTACTACACAAATTTAGCTTCATGCGGCCTCAATGTGATCACTCTGTGTATATCAAAACCACTACTTCTAGAATTATTGTCTGTATTGTTTATGTGGATGATATCATCATGTTTTGCAATGGTATTGCAAGAATTCCTGCTATAAAGAAATACCTTATGAAACATTTTGTAACCAAAGATCTTGGGCGTGTACGGTATTTTTTTGGCACTAAGGTATCACATAATAAGGACGAAGTATCCTTATCACAAAGAAAGTATATTTTAGACTTACTTACTAAAAGTAAAATGCTTGGTTGCAGGCCTGTAATCTCCCTTATGAATCAAGCTCATGATATATGAGCGAAATTTACTCAGTCCTTAGCAGATGAATTTAGCTATAAATACTTGGTTAGAAAACTTTTATATCTTGCTACTACTAGGCCAGATATATGTTTTTTTGTTGATGTTCTTAGATAATTCATGGATTGTCCTAGGTAGTGTCATTGGAATGTCACATGATGTTTCTTGAGATTTTTAAATAATGCACATGGACAAGGAATGTTTTATAGAAGAAACAAGCATCTAGACGTGATTAGATGTTTTGATGTTGATTATGCTAGGTGTAAATCTAACAAGATGATACAACTCTGGTTGTTGAACATTTGTAGGGGGTAACTTGGTTACCTAAAGAAGTAAGAAACAAATCGCTATTGCCATATCCCGTGTAGAATTTGAGTATCGTACATCGACACATACTATTTGTAAGATATTATGGATCAAATCCATTCTGTCTGACTTTGGATTTCCCATTACTCATGCTATTCCAATATAATGTGATAATCGTATTACTACCTTCATTGATAGTAGTCATGTCTCTCAGGAAAGAACAAATCATATTGAGGTGGATTGCCATTTTCTCTGAGATGTTGTGTAGACTAAGAAGATCACTATCCCTTTCCTGCTGCACAACATGCCACAAATATTTTTACAAAGCCTCTCTTTGGCAAGAGAGTTGTAGAGCTATGATACAAGTTGGGCATGATGATATCTATGCTCCAAATTAAGGGGGAGTATTGAGATATATATTTATCTTTAGTTGTTTTATTCCCTTTAATTATGTTATCCCCCTCCACTTAGTCTTGTATAATATGGGCCTAAGTATAATATGAAAAACCACTAGAGGGGGGGTGAATAGGGTTTCAAAATTAATTTAACAATTATTTAACTCAAACAACCAACTATAAGAATATTGGACAAGGGGACAAGGATTTAGAGTGGTTCCTACCTTAGCAAATACTAAGGTAGTCAGTCCACTACCCGGTTGCTTACCCAACTGGGATTTTAAAAGAATTTAATTTTATTACCTCGCAAGGACTTTACATAAAATTACAATTCTTTCCCTAAACCCTTCGAGCAGCCTTCACCTTGAAGTAATTGCACCAACCTTGAAGCAGCCTTCTTGAAGTAACTTCAAGCTCCCCCTTGAAGTAGCCTTCCTCCTGAAGTAGCTTCCCGTTGTAATAGCCTTCTTGAAGTAGCTCGAAGTCCACCTTCTCCATCGAGAAGAACCTTCTCCATTCCGCAGCCTCCAACCCTAGGAGTATCAAGGAGAATACAAAGAATAAAAGGAACAAGAAAGAAAATGGAAATTACACTTATCCTTTGAAGCACAAGGCTTGATTTTCCTATATCAAGCGTGTAGATCTCCTAACCAAAGTATATGCACGTGTAATTGTTGTGGATAGGAGATACTAGCCTATAGGACACGAAATTAGAGCAAGTAGAGGGATTTCCAATGCAAGTGTTGCTCAATTTCTCAAAACAGATTGCCAATTGTAGGTGTATGCTCAATTGTATCACAAGTGTAGCTTAGGTGTCTATGGGTGTCCTAAGGCATGTCCTATTTATAGGAATGGCCTACAAGTGCTTAAGGACGTTCTAGACACTTTCTAGGGGGTTCTAAGTGCTTAACTAGCCGTTAGGTATAAGTTAGTTGCATTAGTAACGGCTAGTTACTTTATTCTGCAGTTGATGTCAGAGTCCATCTCGGTCGACAAATTGTCGACCGAGATACCTACTCGGTCAAAGTTTTGTCGACCGACAGGCTCTCTGGATCAAGTATTAGCAACGTTCATCTCCAACTGCCAACTACCTTCTTAGTTGTGTCTAACGGCTACTTGGGTCATTCTCGGTCGAGAAGTTTGTCGACCGAGAGTGTCTCGATCGAGGAATTTGTTGACCGAGATTGACCCTGTTTCAATCTTTCAATTAAGGCACTAAGTGTGTGTATGAGTCTGCATATGTGACACTATTGAAGGGGATGACCTATCTAAATGTGGTGTTTAGCTAGGAAAGATCTAACGCTTGATTTACATGAAGTTTAAGTACTTGTACATTATATATTTGTACAAGTTTACAATTTATTACATTTCATGAAATTTTCAAGCATTCAAGCATATAGATTCCCTAGTGCTTTGTCATCCACCTCATTCCTGCAACACTCAAGTAGCACGTTAGATCAACAAGAATGAAATGTTTGTCATCATCGAAACAAAGGGATTTATCATAATGTCAATTTATCCAACAATCTCCCCCTTTTTGAAGATGACAAACATTTCCTAAATATAAAATAAGGAAATATAAAACATGTGAGTTTCATACCTAAAATTTACCTTTGTAGCCATCTTTGGTTTTGCAAGTGACTGCTGGCCAAGCTATTATGAAACTCATTTTAATTTTTATGTTTGTGATTTTATATTATTTCTCCCCCTTTGTCATTTCAAAAAGATATCCAATACAATCAAGGGATTTTTATTGTCAAATTTAGCCACAATTTGTTTCTCAATCATTTACAAAGGATGTTAAGCCTTGAAATGATATGAGTTTCTTTTAAGTTTATGGCTTATGTGTATTGATTTCTCACCCATTTTACAAGGGATGTTAAGCCCTGAAAATGATATGAGATTCCCTTAAGTTTATGATATATATTGATTTCTCAACCATTTTGCAAGGGATGTTAAGCCCTAAAAATGAAATGAGAATCCTTTAATCTTAGAGTACATAAAAATGTCTCTAACCAAATACATTGGATGTTAAGCCCTGATTTGTTTAGAGAGTTCCTTTAAGAACAAGATATATTATTTTTATGAAATTCATAGATTTCTTCATAACCAAGAGTAAAAATACTAAGGTCGTAACAAGCTTCAAATGATGTTTACAATGTTTTTGTAAGCTTCTTAATCAATTAATCCAATTTGTTTTTATGAGCTCCCCCTTAATCTTATAATTAAAGCAATTTAAAGCTTCTAAGGTCACAAATGATTTTAAATTTTGATTTTGACCTTTATCAAAAGTATACTAAGATTAAGTACAATAAAAAGATGTCCAAATAAGCATTTTGTCAAAACTTATTTTAGGTCGACCTTGACTTCGACCATAGTGCCCCTTGGTCAAATTTCATTTCAACCAAGAGGCAATTTTGTAGATTTCCAAATTGAACACTCATATATGAAGTATAATATCTGCATGTAATTTGATTAGATATCAATTTGAAGCATTTTGAATGATACTCAATATGAAAACATTCGTCCTTGATTTTCCTAGAATATTTATATAAACTTTGTTGTAGGTACATAAATATCAAATTCCATTTCTTCTTGTACCCTCATAAGATTCTTAAAAATGAAAACATGATTAATATCTCAAGTCTTTAAAGATACCAATTGAGAAATTTTTATCTTATATGTTATAACATTGTGCTCTTGCAAGCATTAAAGTTCTTGTTCTAAGAAACATATCACCAATGAATCATTTTGCTTGCCTATGTATCACCAAGGATCCATGCATACAATTATCATTATCTATTCATGCTAACATAGCATCATCTTTATGAGCTGAATGATGAAATAGTGAAAGCATATCCATGATGTAATGATAGAACAATAAAAACATATAATGATAATTCCATGAAACACAATGATTGTGATTATTTAAGCTAGATGTCATAACACATGATTTCTATATGGATAGACCAGAAAATATTTTAGGAAAAATCATGTGAATAATGATAAAACAGAAATTTCTTTTTATTAAACTAAGCATAATTTTAGTTTTAACTTATTTAGATGATCAACCAAAATAATCTCATTTATATTTATAAGTTTTTCAATAATGATCTTCAACTTGTTTTGCATGTAAAATCAGTCATTAACAACAAATAGATAGCAATTTGATCAATTGAAAATATATTCAGCAGATTTATTGCAGACTGGAAATCAGTGACCTGCTCGGTCGACAATTTCTCGACCGAATGTTCACTCGGTCGACAGATTCTCGACCGAAAAAGTTTCTAGAATGTTTTCAGAACTATTAATTGCTTCCAAGTAAAACAAAATTATGCAAGTTAGAGCTCGATTGTGTTGAGATATGACATTTGTATATCAAGAATCAGTTTAGGTCAAATCTCAACTAGTTAAATTTAGGCTTCTAAGTTTTAGGAATCCAAACTAAATCATCATTCTTTTTCTTATATGGGCATAAAAATGAATAATGTCCAAGGCGCATGCAATAATGACAACTAATGGAGTCAACTTCATTTCTCTTTCTAGGAATTGTGTTCTTAGGTACAAACACCATCTTAGACTTGGATGCTTTAGCTCTTGTAGGTTGATTTTTCTTTGGATCATATCCTAATCCGCTTCTTCCATTATAACTAGAGGAAATTTTCAGAATATTCTCAAGGATATCATTTCCCCTTAACTCATTTATTTTTCTTTGTAACTTAACAATATCATCCATCTTCTTGTTTATATCTTTCTTTGCTTGATCTAAATCAGATACTAGAGAGTTTCTTTCATTTACAACCTCATCATAATCTAAGTGTGAACATAAGATAGGCTGTTTCTGAAGATCATTCAGTTGAGTTTGTAAGTTTAACTTCTCTAAGGAAAGAAGATTGCAATTAGCTTCTACAGATTTTAACTTAAGATCATAATCTTCATTTGCCTTTTTGAGATCCTCATTTTCAGATGCAAGAGCAAGAAGTTTAACATTTAAATCATTATTTACTTTATTTGATTTCTTAAGTTTCTTCTTGCACTCAATATATTTCTCATGAGTATCTTAAAGACTAGCAATTAGATCTTCTTTTGGTAGATCAAAAAGACTTACCTCTTCTTCTTCTTCTTCATTTGTTGTAGCAATGAGGCACTCTACTTCTTCTTTTCCATCATCACTGTCATCACTTGAATCATCCCTTGCAGCTTTATATGCTCTTTCTTTCTTTTTGTGAGATGATTTCTTCCCTTTCTTGAGTTTTGGACAATCACCTTTCATGTGTCCCTTCTTGCCACATTCAAAGCACCTGGAAGAAGAAATACTAGAAGTTTTATTAGTTTTAAAACTTTTATACTGCTTACCATTTACAATGAGAGTTTCTTCTTCACTATCATCTTCACTTGTATCATGATTGTTCTTGGTTGATGCTTTGAATGCAATGTCCTTCTTCCTCCCTTATTGAAGTTCATGTTCTCTTCTTTCTTCCTCTTCTAACGTTGCCTCATGAGCTTCTAGGTTGCCAATGAGTTGTTCCATCTTTAGTCGGGTGAGGTCATTTGCTTCTTCAATGACCGTCACCTTGGGCTTGTATTTGGGAGGAAGTGATCTAAGAATCTTTGATACCTGATCTTCCTCAAGAACAACTTTACCTAAGGCATTTAAACCATTTACAATAGAAGAGATTTTTGCATACATTTCACTAATAGATTCATTTGGATCCATACAGAAATGTTCAAACTTTTGTTTAAGCATACTAACTTTGGAATTCTTAACTTGAACTGTCCCTTCATAAGTTATAGAAAGTCTATGCCATATTTCATAGGCTGTTTCACAGTTTGATATTCTATTAAATTCTCCTACTGAAATTGAACAATAAAGAATACTTACAGCCTTTGCATTCATTTGAGCCGATTTTACCGTATTGGTGTCCCAAGCTGCATATTCCATTTGAGGTAGCTCATAAGGGGTTGACACCATTCTCCATAGATCCCAACTTATGCCTTGAAAGTAGAACTACATCCTTCTCTTCCAATATGTGTAGTTTGTTCCATCAAATGCTGGAGGCCTAGAAACAAGTGTCCCTTCAAGGTTAAGGTTGTTGAGCACCCCGTCACCCATTCTTCAAGACCTTGTTAGGGTTCCTTGAAGCCTGCTCTGATACCAATTGAAAAACCACTAGAGGGGGGGTGAATAGTGTTTCAAAATTAATTTAACAATTATTTAACTCAAACAACCAACTATAAGAATATTGGACAAGGGGACAAGGATTTAGAGTGGTTCCTACCTTAGAAAATACTAAGGTAGTCAGTCCACTACCCGGTTGCTTACCCAACTGGGATTTTGAAAGAATTTAATTTTATTACCTCGCAAGGACTTTACATAAAATTACAATTCTTTCCTTAAACCCTTCGAGCAGCCTTCACCTTGAAGTAATTGCACCAACCTTGAAGCAGCCTTCTTGAAGTAACTTCAAGCTCCCCCTTGAAGTAGCCTTCCTCCTGAAGTAGCTTCCCGTTGCAATAGCCTTCTTGAAGTAGGTCGAAGTCCACCTTCTCCACCGAGAATAACCTTCTCCAATCCGCAGCCTCCAACCCTAGGAGTAGCAAGGAGAATACAAAGAATAAAAGGAACAAGAAAGAAAATGGAAATTACACTTATCCTTTGAATCACAAGGCTTGATTTGCCTATATCAAGCGTGTAGATCTCCTAACCAAAGTATATGCACGTGTAATTGTTGTGGATAGGAGATACTAGCCTATAGGACATGAAATTAGAGCAAGTAGAGGGATTGCCAATGCAAGTGTTGCTCAATTTCTCAAAATAGATTGCCAATTGTAGGTGTATGCTCAATTGTATCACAAGTGTAGCTTAGGTGTCTATGGGTGTCCTGAGGCATGTCCTATTTATAGGAATGGCCTACAAGTGCTTAAGGACGTTCTAGACACTTTCTAGGGGGTTCTAAGTGCTTAACTAGCCGTTAGGTATAAGTTAGTTGCATTAGTAACGGCTAGTTACTTTATTCTGCATTTGCTGTCAGAGTCCATCTCGGTCGACAAATTGTCGACCGAGATACCTACTCGGTCGAAGTTTTGTCGACCGACAGGCTCTCTGGATCAAGTATTAGCAACGTTCATCTCCAACTGCCAACTACCTTCTCAGCTGTGTCTAACGGCTACTTGGGTCATTCTCGGTCGAGAAGTTTGTCGACCGAGAGTGTCTCGGTCGAGGAATTTGTTGACCGAGATTGACCCTATTTCAATTTATCAATTAAGGCACTAAGTTTGTGTATGAGTGTGCATATGTGACACTATTGAAGGGGATGACCTATTTAAATGTGGTGTTTAGCTAGGGAAGATCTAACGCTTGATTTACATGAAGTCTAAGTACTTGTATATTATATATTTGTACAAGTTTACAATTTATTACATTTCATGAAATTTACAAGCATTCAAGCATATAGATTCCCTAGTGCTTTGTCATCCACCTCATTCCTGCAACACTCAAGTAGCATGTTAGATCAACAAGAATGAAATGTTTGTCATCATCGAAACAAAGGGATTTATCATAATGTCAATTTAGCCAACAATCTCCCCCTTTTTGAAGATGACAAACATTTCCTAAATATAAAATAAGGAAATATAAAACATGTGAGTTTCATACCTGAAATTTACCTTTGTAGCCATCTTTGGTTTTGCAAGTGACTGTTGGCCAAGATATTATGAAACTCATTTTAATTTTTATGTTTGTGATTTTATATTATTTCTCCCCCTTTGTCATTTCAAAAAGATATCCAATACAATCAAGGGATTTTTATTGTCAAATTTAGCCACAATTTGTTTCTCAATCATTTGCAAAGGATGTTAAGCCTTGACATGATATGAGTTTCTTTTAAGTTTAAGAATTATGTGTATTGATTTCTCACCCATTTTACAAGGGATGTTAAGCCCTGAAAATGATATGAGATTCCCTTAAGTTTATGATATATATTGATTTCTCATCCATTTTGCAAGGGATGTTAAGCCCTAAAAATGAAATGAGAATCCTTTAATCTTAGAGTACATAAAAATGTCTCTAACCAAATACATTGGATGTTAAGCCCTGATTTGTTTGGAGAGTTCCTTTAAGAACAAGATATATTATTTTTATGAAATTCATAGATTTCTTCATAACCAAGAGTAAAAATACTAAGGTCGTAACAAGCTTCAAATGATGTTTACAATGTTTTTGTAAGCTTCTTAATCAATTAATCCAATTTGTTTTTATGAGCTCCCCCTTAATCTTATAATTAAAGCAATTTAAAGCTTCTAAGGTCACAAATGATTTTAAATTTTGATTTTGACCTTTATCAAAAGTATACTAAGATTAAGTACAATAAAAAGATGTCCAAATAAGCATTTTGTCAAAACTTATTTTAGGTCGACCTTGACTTCGACCATAGCACCCTTTGGTCAAATTTCATTTCAACCAAGAGGCAATTTTGCATATTTTCAAATTGAACACTCATATATGAAGTATAATATTTGCATGTAATTTGATTAGATATCAATTTGAAGCATTTTGAATGATACTCAATATGAAAACATTCGTCCTTGATTTTCCTAGAATATTTATATAAACTTTGCTATAGGTACATAAATATCAAATTCCATTTCTTCTTGTACCCTCATAAGATTCTTAAAAATGAAAACACGATTAATATCTCAAGTCTTTGAAGATACCAATTGCGAAATTTTTATCTTATATGTTATAACATTGTGCTCTTGCAAGCATTAAAGTTCTTGTTCTAAGAAACATATCACCAATGAATCATTTTGCTTGCCTATGTATCACCAAGGATCCATGCATACAATTATCATTATATATTCGTGCTAACATAGCATCATCTTTATGAGCTGAATGATGAAATAGTGAAAGCATATCCATGATGTAATGATAGAACAATAAAAACATATAATGATAATTCCATGAAACACAATGATTGTGATTATTTAAGCTAGATGTCATAACACATGATTTCTATATGGATAGACCAGAAAATATTTTAGGAAAAAACATGTGAATAATGAGAAAATAGAAATTTCTTTTTATTAAACTAAGCATAATTTTAGTTTTAACTTATTTAGAGGATCAACCAAAATAATCTCATTTATATTTATAAGTTTTTCAATAATGATCTTCAACTTGTTTTGCATGTAAAATCAGTCATTAACAACAAATAGATAGCAATTTGATCAATTGAAAATATATTCAGCAGATTTATTGCAGACTGGAAATCAGTGACCTGCTCGGTCGACAATTTCTCGCCCGAATGTTCACTCGGTCGACAGATTCTCGACCGACAAAGTTTCTGGAATGTTTTCAGAACTGTTAATTGCTTCCAAGTAAAACAAAATTATGCAAGTTAGATCTCGATTGTGTTGAGATATGACATTTGTATATCAAGAATCAGTTTAGGTCAAATCTCAACTAGTTAAATTTAGGCTTCTAAGTTTTAGGAATCCAAACTAAATCATCATTCTTTTTCTTATATGGGCATAAAAATGAATAATGTCCAAGGCGCATGCAATAATGACAACTAATGGAGTCAACTTCATTTCTCTTTCTAGGAATTGTGTTCTTAGGTGCAAACACCATCTTAGACTTGGATGATTTAGCTCTTGTAGGTTGATTTTTCTTTGGATCATATCCTAATCCGCTTCTTCCATTATAACTAGAGGAAATTTTCAGAATATTCTCAAGGATATCATTTCCTCTTAACTCATTTATTTTTCTTTGTAACTTAACAATATAATCCATCTTCTTGTTTATATCTTTCTTTGCTTGATCTAAATCAGATACTAGAGAGTTTCTTTCATTTACAACCTCATCATAATCTAAGTATGAACATAAGATAGGTTGTTTCTGAAGATCATTCAGTTGAGTTTGTAAGTTTAACTTCTCTAAGGAAAGAAGATTGCAATTAGCTTCTACAGATTTTAACTTAAGATCATAATCTTCATTTGCCTTTTTGAGATCCTCATTTTCTGATGCAAGAGCAAGAAGTTTAACATTTAAATCATTATTTACTTTATTTGATTTCTTAAGTTTCTTCTTGCACTCAATATATTTCTCATGAGTACCTTGAAGACTAGCAATTAGATCTTCTTTTGGTAGATCAAAAAGACTTACCTCTTCTTCTTCTTCTTCATTTGTTGTAGCAATGAGGCACTCTACTTCTTCTTTTCCATCATCACTTGAATCATCCCGTGCAGCTTTATATGATCTTTCTTTCTTTTTGTGAGATGATTTCTTCCCTTTCTTGAGTTTTGGACAATCACCTTGCATGTGTCCCTTCTTGCCACATTCAAAGCACCTGGAAGAAGAAATACTAGAAGTTTTATTAGTTTTAAAACTTTTATACTGCTTACCATTTACAATGAGAGTTTCTTCTTCACTATCATCTTCACTTGTATCATGATTGTTCTTGGTTGATGCTTTGAATGCATTGTCCTTCTTCTTCCCTTGTTGAAGTTCACGTTCTCTTCTTTCTTCCTCTTCTAACGTTGCCTCATGAGCTTCTAGGTTGCCAATGAGTTGTTCCATCTTTAGTCGGGTGAGGTCATTTGCTTCTTCAATGGCCGTCACCTTGGGCTTGTATTTGGGAGGAAGTGATCTAAGAATATTTGATACCTGATCTTCCTCAAGAACAACTTTACCTAAGGCATTTAAACCATTTACAATAGAAGAGAATTTTGCATACATTTCACTAATAGATTCATTTGGATCCATACAGAAATGTTCAAACTTTTGTTTAAGCATACTAACTTTGGAATTCTTAACTTGAACTGTCCCTTCATAAGTTATAGAAAGTATATGCCATATTTCATAGGCTGTTTCACAGTTTGATATTCTATTAAATTCTCCTACTGAAATTGAACAATAAAGAATACTTACAGCCTTTGCATTCATTTGAGCCGATTTTACCGTATTGGTGTCCCAAGCTGCATATTCCATTTGAGGTAGCTCATAAGGGGTTGACACCATTCTCCATAGATCCCAACTTATGCCTGAAAGTAGAACTGCATCCTTCTATTCCAATATGTGTAGTTTGTTCCATCAAACGCTAGAGGCCTAACAACAAGTGTCCCTTCAAGGTTAAGGTTGTTGAGCACCCCGTCACCCATTCTTCAAGACCTTGTTAGGGTTCCTTGAAGCCTGCTCTGATACCAATTGAAAAACCACTAGAGGGGGGGTGAATAGGGTTTTAAAATTAATTTAACAATTATTTAACTCAAACAACCAACTATAAGAATATTGGACAAGGGGACAAGGATTTAGAGTGGTTCCTACCTTAGCAAATACTAAGGTAGTCAGTCCACTACCTGGTTGCTTACCCAACCGGGATTTTGAAAGAATTTAATTTTATTATCTCACAAGGACTTTACATAAAATTACAATTCTTTCCCTAAACCCTTCAAGCAGCCTTCACCTTGAAGTAATTGCACCAACCTTGAAGCAACCTTCTTGAAGTAACTTCAAGCTCCCCCTTGAAGTAGCCTTCCTCCTGAAGTAGCTTCCCGTTGCAATAGCCTTCTTGAAATAGCTCGAAGTCCACCTTATCCACCGAGAAGAACCTTCTCCAATCCGCAGCCTCCAACCCTAGGAGTAGCAAGGAGAATACAAAGAATAAAAGGAACAAGAAAGAAAATGGAAATTACACTTATCCTTTGAAGCACAAGGCTTGATTTGCGTATATCAAGCGTGTAGATCTCCTAACCAAAGTATATGCACGTGTAATTGTTGTGGATAGGAGATACTAGCCTATAGGACATGAAATTAGAGCAAGTAGAGGGATTGCCAATTCAAGTGTTGCTCAATTTCTCAAAACAGATTGCCAATTGTAGGTGTATGCTCAATTGTATCACAAGTGTAGCTTAGGTGTCTATGGGTGTCCTAAGGCATGTCCTATTTATAGGAATGGCCTACAAGTTCTTAAGGATGTTCTAGACACTTTCTAGGGGGTTCTAAGTGCTTAACTAGTCGTTAGGTATAAGTTAGTTGCATTAGTAACGGCTAGTTACTTTATTCTGCAGTTGCTATCAGAGTCCATATCGGTCGACAAATTGTCGACTGAGATACCTACTCGGTCGAAGTTTTGTCGACGGACAGGCTCTCTGGATCAAGTATTAGCAACGTTCATCTCCAACTACCAACTACCTTCTCAGCTATGTCTAACGGCTACTTGGGTCATTCTCGGTCGAGAAGTTTGTCGACCGAGAGTGTCTCGGTCAAGGAATTTGTTGACCGAGATTGACCCTGTTTCAATCTTTCAATTAAGGCACTAAGTGTGTGTATGAGTGTGCATATGTGACACTATTGTAGGGGATGACCTATCTAAATGTGGTGTTTAGCTAGGGAAGATCTAACGCTTGATTTACATGAAGTCTAAGTACTTGTACATTATATATTTGTACAAGTTTACAATTTATTACATTTCATGAAATTTACAAGCATTCAAGCATATAGATTCCCTAGTGGTTTGTCATCCACCTCATTCCTGCAACACTCAAGTAGCACGTTAGATCAACAAGAATGAAATGTTTGTCATCATCGAAATAAAGGGATTTATCATAATGTCAATTTAGCCAACAATCTCCCCCTTTTTGAAGATGACAAACATTTCCTAAATATAAAATAAGGAAATATAAAACATGTGAGTTTCATACCTGAAATTTACCTGTGTATCCATCTTTGGTTTTGCAAGTGACTGCTGGCCAAGATATTATGAAACTCATTTTAATTTTTATGTTTGTGATTTTATATTATTTCTCCCCCTTTGTCATTTCAAAAAGATATCCAATACAATCAAGGGATTTTTATTGTCAAATTTAGCCACAATTTGTCTCTCAATCATTTGCAAAGGATGTTAAGCCTTGAAATGATATGAGTTTCTTTTAAGTTTATGGCTTATGTGTATTGATTTCTCACCCATTTTACAAGGGATGTTAAGCCCTGAAAATGATATGAGATTCCCTTAAGTTTATGATATATATTGATTTCTCATCCATTTTGCAAGGGATGTTAAACCCTAAAAATGAAATGAGAATCATTTAATCTTAGAGTACATAAAAATGTCTCTAACCAAATACATTGGATGTTAAGCCCTGATTTTTTAGAGAGTTCCTTTAAGAACAAGATATATTATTTTTATGAAATTCATAGATTTCTTCATAACCAAGAGTAAAAGTACTAAGGTCGTAACAAGCTTCAAATGATGTTTACAATGTTTTTGTAAGCTTCTTAATCAATTAATCCAATTTGTTTTTATGAGCTCCCCCTTAATCTTATAATTAAAGCAATTTAAAGCTTCTAAGGTCACAAATGATTTTAAATTTTGATTTTAACCTTTATCAAAAGTATACTAAGATTAAGTACAATAAAAAGATGTCCAAATAAGCATTTTGTCAAAACTTATTTTAGGTCGATCTTGATTTCGACCATAGCGCCCCTTGGTCAAATTTCATTTCAACCAAGAGGCAATTTTGCAGATTTCCAAATTGAACACTCATATATGAAGTATAATATCTGCATGTAATTTGATTAGATATCAATTTGAAGCATTTTGAATGATACTCAATATGAAAACATTCGTCCTTGATTTTCCTAGAATATTTATATAAACTTTGTTGTAGGTACATAAATATCAAATTCCATTTCTTCTTATACCCTCATAAGATTCTTAAAAATGAAAACACGATTAATATCTCAAGTCTTTAAAGATACCAATTGAGAAATTTTTATCTTATATGTTATAACATTGTGCTCTTGCAAGCATTAAAGTTCTTGTTCTAAGAAACATATCACCAATGAATCATTTTGCTTGCCTATGTATCCCCAAGGATCCATGCATACAATTATCATTATCTATTCGTGCTAACATAGCATCATCTTTATGAGCTGAATGATGAAATAGTGAAAGCATATCCATGATGTAATGATAGAACAATAAAAACATATAATGATAATTCCATGAAACACAATGATTGTGATTATTTAAGATAGATGTCATAACACATGATTTCTATATGGATAGACCAGAAAATATTTTAGGAAAAATCATGTGAATAATGATAAAATAGAAATTTCTTTTTATTAAACTAAGCATAATTTTAGTTTTAACTTATTTAGAGGATCAACCAAAATAATCTCATTTATATTTATAAGTTTTTCAATAATGATCTTCAACTTGTTTTGCATGTAAAATCAGTCATTAACAACAAATAGATAGCAATTTGATCAATTGAAAATATATTCAGCAGATTTATTGCAGACTGGAAATCAGTGACCTGCTCGGTCGACAATTTCTCGACCGAATGTTCACTCGATCGACAGATTCTCGACCACAAAGTTTCTGGAATGTTTTCAGAACTGTTAATTGCTTCCAAGTAAAACAAAATTATGCAAGTTAGAGCTCGATTGTGTTGAGATATGACATTTGTATATCAAGAATCAGTTTAGGTCAAATCTCAACTAGTTAAATTTAGGCTTCTAAGTTTTAGGAATCCAAACTAAATCATCATTTTTTTTCTTATATGGGCATAAAAATGAATAATGTCCAAGGCGCATGCAATAATGACAACTAATGGAGTCAACTTCATTTCTCTTTCTAGGAATTGTGTTCTTAGGTACAAACACCATCTTAGACTTGGATGCTTTAGCTCTTGTAGGTTGATTTTTCTTTGGATCATATCCTAATCCGCTTCTTCCATTATAACTAGAGGAAATTTTCAGAATATTCTCAAGGATATCATTTCCTCTTAACTCATTTATTTTTCTTTGTAACTTAACAATATCATCCATCTTCTTGTTTATATCTTTCTTTGCTTGATCTAAATCAGATACTAGAGAGTTTCTTTCGTTTACAACCTCATCATAATCTAAGTGTGAACATAAGATAGGTTGTTTCTGAAGATCATTCAGTTGAGTTTGTAAGTTTAACTTCTCTAAGGAAAGAAGATTGCAATTAGCTTCTATAGATTTTAACTTAAGATCATAATCTTCATTTGCCTTTTTGAGATCCTCATTTTCTGATGCAAGAGCAAGAAGTTTAACATTTAAATCATTATTTACTTTATTTGATTTCTTAAGTTTCTTCTTGCACTCAATATATTTCTCATGAGTATCTTGAAGACTAGCAATTAGATCTTCTTTTGGTAGATCAAAAAGACTTACCTCTTCTTCTTCTTCTTCTTCATTTGTTGTAGCAATGAGGCACTCTACTTCTTCTTTTCCATCATCACTATCATTACTTGAATCATCCCGTGAGAGATGATTTCTTCCCTTTCTTGAGTTTTGGACAATCACCTTTCATGTGTCCCTTCTTGCCACATTCAAAGCACCTGGAAGAAGAAATACTAGAAGTTTTATTAGTTTTAAAACTTTTATACCGCTTACCATTTACAATGAGAGTTTCTTCTTCACTATCATCTTCACTTGTATCATCATTGTTCTTGGTTGATGCTTTGAATGCAATGTCCTTCTTCCTCCCTTGTTGAAGTTCACGTTCTCTTCTTTCTTCCTCTTCTAACGTTGCCTCATGAGCTTCTAGGTTGCCAATGAGTTGTTCCATCTTTAGTCGGGTGAGGTCATTTGCTTCTTCAATGGCCGTCACCTTGGGCTTGTATTTGGGAGGAAGTGATCTAAGAATCTGTGATACCTGATCTTCCTCAAGAACAACTTCACCTAAGGCATTTAAACCATTTACAATAGAAGAGAATTTTGCATACATTTCACTAATAGATTCATTTGGATCCATACAGAAATGTTCAAACTTTTGTTTAAGCATACTAACTTTAGAATTCTTAACTTGAACTGTCCCTTCATAAGTTATAGAAAGTATATGCCATATTTCATAGGTTGTTTCACAGTTTGATATTCTATTAAATTCTCCTACTGAAATTGAACTATAAAGAATACTTACAGCCTTTGCATTCATTTGAGCCGATTTTACCGTATTGGTGTCCCAAGCTGCATATTCCATTTGAGGTAGTTCATAAGGGGTTGACACCATTCTCCATAGATCCCAACTTATGCCTTGAAAGTAGAACTGCATCCTTCTCTTCCAATATGTGTAGTTTGTTCCATCAAATGTTGGAGGCCTAGCAACAAGTGTCCCTTCAAGGTTAAGGTTGTTGAGCACCTGATGGAGCCTCCACTTATGTGGAGTTGCGTGCACCACTAAAAATCCTAGAGATAGAAGATCTCTAAGTTTAGCCTTGCTTATACTAAGTTAAAACTCCACCCACGTATGCTAGGATACATGGAAGTCTTATCGTAGTATAGTTAAGGGTTGAATCCTCGAGACAACGGTCTTGTTGTTGCCAACAAGATGGAAAACGTTTGAATTTCACTTAATCACTCAATAGTTGGTATTTAGATCAAAAGGTTGATTTGGTTGTTTTTAAGCTAAGTGCAAGTAAAGTAAAGAAAGCAAGTAAATCTAGGTTGTTAACAATGATTAAAGATCACTAGGGTGTAATCGGTTTTTCACCTCCACTACACATCGATCAACACATGCAAAGCAAAACTTAACCTGCAAAAAGAGTTAGGTTAGTTAGTATCCTTGTAAACCTAGCCTCCTTTCAGATAATCTAGCTACGAGAAGTGCGGGAATGTTGCAATGCCAGCCATTCCCGAACAAATGGTCACATTACTTTGCATCATTCCCCTCGCAAAGTGTGTTCCTCGACATACCAAGGTTGCACTTCCATACGTCAACTGATTCCATTTCATAGTATGAAAGTGCAACGGATGATAGTGAGTTTACTCCACTTGTTGAGATACACTTCTGGATACCGAAACAGATGCATGTTGGATACATGCACCAAGAACCAACATGCAAATGAGTTTCGAATCTAATAGTACAAACGTAGACAATTCATACTAAAAGATAAAGGATAACACAAGTTGGAGATCAAGCAACATGCATTCATTAAACGTTTGATGTCGAACTAACAAAGATAAGAACTCTCTATTACAACCTAAGGATTACATTTTACATGATATGAAAATATGGGTAGCGGGGCTACTCCCCGCACCCTAGTGAAGAAGACTACTCCCTCATGACTAGGACCAAGAAGGAGGCGAGAAGAGAGAGAGAGCATCATCCCCACAAAGGAGGGAGGAAAGTCAACTCCTTGGGGAGAGAGAGAAACGATCCACCAGTCTTCGTAGGTTGCACGATGAGGAGGTCTCCTCTTCCCACCTTCTTAGCGAAGAAGGAGAAAGCAGCTTCATGATGGAGTATGGATCTCAGATCGTCAGCCTCAGGGCGGAGGATGGAAGTGGCAGGAGCTCTGGAACGATTGAGGTAGCCTTTCGACGTCTGAGAATTCTCTCTTTTGAGGTGACCCTTGGGGTCTTATTTATAGGCTTAAGTTGAGCCCAAACGGTCTTGAGACCGTTTGGGGTTCTCAAACTGTTTGCCTTTATGCGGTCTCTGAGATCGTTTAGTCTTATGCGGTCTTGGGACCGTATGGCCTTCATGCGGTCTTGGGACCATATGACCTTCATGCGGTCTTGGGACCGTATGGCCTTCATGCGGTCTTGGGACCGTATGACCTTCATGCAGTCTTGGGACCGTATGACCTTCATGCGGTATTGGGACCGTATGGCCTTCATGCGGTCTTGGGACCGTATGGCCTTCATGCAGTCTTGGGACCGTATGACCTTCATACAGTCTTGGGACCGTATGGCCTTCATGCGGTCTTGGGACCGTATGGAGTCTTTGTAATTTTTTTGTGTTTTCCTGTAATGATAAAGAAGAGAAGTTAGTTTATTGGTATATCAGCAATAAAGTAAAAAAAGTTAATGATTCTATCTAATTTATCTAAGAAAGAGTATGGAAAATTAAGGAGAACTAATAAGATAACGTCACAAAATGGGAGGTTATCACCCCCCTAACTTAGAGTCTAGCTTGTCCTCAAGTTAGATAGAGCTAAGGCATGCAGTGGCGAGGCGATTTTATGTAGTTAGGGTTCCCATACTCTTACTTCAATTCTAGATCAGAGATCTACCGAGGTCTTATTAGGGCTTCTGCTTACACTAACTCTTTCGAGTATCAAGAGTTGCATGGATCTCAGGTTCCTTTCATATCGTGAGTCTCGCATTGGGACCACCTTTCTTATTATGTGCATGTCATCGACTCTAATCAGTTTTATACTTCTTTTGAGAAACCTACCGGCAGCTAGAGTGGGTATGAGGGTTGGCTTAAAAGGCTTATTGTGTAATTCCCCCTTCAAGTGGGGGAGGGTTTGTCCTATGCTTTTAGGGTCTCGCTACCGGGCACGACACATCTGCCTTCATGAGGGCAGCTGAATGTACCGGCCGGCCGAGTCCTTTATCAGCCTTTTCATATATTAGGAGACCTTAGGATCTCACTACTGGGCATGACACATCTACCTTCATGAGGGCAGCTGTATGTACCGGCCGGGTGAGATCTTTATTGTCTCTTCATATAGGTCCTTATGCGTGGCACAACTCTCATGTTTTTATTCAACACTCTGGCTTTTATTCGAAACTCACAGGCTTAGGAAGTGGGTTTTTGTTAGGGTTTTTGATTGGGCGGCCAAGCCTCTTTTATTGAAAGAAGAAAAATGTTCTTAGGGTTCCTGACATGCACTTATTTTTATTTGGTGGTCCGCTTGCGAGATTTCTTGATTTTAGATTTCCCCCTGATTTCCCTCTTGACCTTGAGAGTTTTCAGTTTGCTTTGGCCCTGAAGTTGACCTGTGAAGAGTCTGAGATAGAATTGAAGTAAAAGCATAAAAACCAATTGTGAAAGTAATTTATAAATTCTCCATTCATGCCTATATGCTAATCTTGTTATTTATTCTTGAGGACTACTTTATCTCTAACTTAGCTAGGGGTGATTCTTTCCAGGATGAAAGTTATACTTAAGAGTTATTTTATTGAAGAAATTACTGGAAAAAGTCTAAATATGAACAGAAAGTTTGAAAATGATGTGCGGAAAAGTGTGAGTTAAGGGAAGGAGTAGAGATAGAAGGGTTGAAGAAGAATGATACCTCACCCTTGTCCAGTGCACTCCCCCCCCTAACTTATCACTCACTCTGTCCACAGAGTGTCAAAGTGATAGGTTGAGAAGTGCATGGACAAGGGCATTAGGCTTCTGTTAATCCTTTATTTGCCCCATGAGTTCTGAGTAAGGTGGTTGTGAGCTTTCCACGTAGTGTGTGGTAGTCCACTTCTGTCATGTCCTCTATAGGCTTGTGAAGGGCCACAATTGTATACATCCAGAAGAGGACGTGGAAGCCGCAGTCGTTGGATTCTCTAATTTGCTGGGGGCACTTGTGGAAGAAGGCTGGTGGTTTGAAGTGATCTTTGTCATATGCCCGCGTGTGCTGACCCAAAAGATCATGTAATTTGTCAGCACACTCCTTCGCCACCTCCTCCGTTGGTGTCTTTGGAGTTGTAGTATATTCTTTCGGTTCTGGATCATACTGGCTGTCGGAACTGTTGTAGATTATTGTTATTCCTTCATGAAGATTAGTTTCCAGTAACATCCAGTGCTCTTGATGAAGGAAAGATAGCATGATGAACTTTGGAGTTGTATGCTGGAGATGAGAGATGAGTGGCTCCTTTGTTCTGAAGTTCTTCAACCCTAAAAGATCATCCTTCATGTAAGCGCACACCATATAGACCGTGTGGTGATTCCGTGCGAGTAAGTATTGATAAGCAGTCATTACACTTATAGACATGGAACCTTTGATCTGTACGGTTTCACGGAGGACATCTGCCATAACCAAGATATCCCCGTCAATATATACAAGCTCGTCCTTTTCGACATATAGTCGTGACATTATGAGTCGGAGCTCATTGTCTGAAAGACTTTTGCAAGCTTCCCGATCGAAATTTGGAAATGATGGTCCAATGGCAGATGGGGGCACCATATGTGGTGAGGATCTCTTGATGGTTACCCCGGATATCAGATAACATCACCTTTATCTGGAGCCAGGTCAAAGGTGTAAGGGTTCCATTGACTTTGCTCAGTGACTTTGGTGGGCTGCTTTTCTTTTGCCAACTCTGTTAGGGTTTGTCTGAATGGTCTCCTCTACGGACGTTGGATGGATGAAAAAAAATAGCGAGGGACGTCATCTGGCGCCATAGTAGGGTCGTTGAAGAACCTTCTATCGCAGATAAGCTCCATGGTGTAACGCCCTTGCAAGGAGTGGAAATCTTCATTAATGAGATCGGTGAATGGGACTTGCTGGTTTAGTGCTAAAATGTGCCGTATAACGTAGAAAGTGCAGTCCCCCGATCCTTCAGTGGTTTGGACTTGTGATTCGATTATTCTAAACCAGGGTTGACTCCAATCCTGGCAGAGAGGAGGGCATGCGGCCCATATGAGTTTTAGAAGCCGAAAAGGGATGCATCTTGCCTCCCCGGCTTCAGTGCCGACAAAGTTGATTATTCCGGACTTTAGTTCACTAGCACAGAAGTTGTACACTTTTGCGTCTCTAGCTAAGGTGTCCACGATCATAAGTAGCCAGTGACCACAGACTTGAAATGGCACGGATATAAAATGTGGTCTTATGGCCATTCCCCTATGCAACCGCTCAATGGATTTGTGTTGTAGTTCTTTGTATAGCAAGCACAAACCCAGAGCTGGTGAGGCGTTCAGAACTGGTTGTTGCCGCTTGGGACTTCTATAAATTTCGATAGAATTGGCAAGAAGGGTGCGGAAGGTTGCCATTTTCACCTCAGACCGGGGTCGGAGGATGGAGCGGAAATCCTCACGTGTCAACTTGCGCTTGGTCTTTGTGTTTTGATAGATAACATCCCCCCCTTCCTTGGCATCATCTACTATAGTGTTCAGGATGAAGATATCCTGTGCGTCTAAGGTAGAGATGGCCGCCATATCGAGGTCGTGCATTTTATGAGGTAGAGGTGGCAGCGGGGGTAGTTCTTGCAGTGTGGGGGAAGAAGTCTGCTCGAAGTCGTCTATGTAATGCTGCAAATCTTCATCTCTGTCAGAATCAGAAGGAGTATCTAGTTCTTCATCAGTGTCTAGGCGTACTCTTTCTGATTCTTCCTGCTCAGGGGGAAAAGGCACTGAAGGTTCAGGTGCAGAGAGTTGGTGAGCTGCTGTGGCTGGTATACTGTTGCTGGTTCCCAGAATACATTTTTCGAACTCAGCAAAAGCCACTTCTTTCACAGCCTCCCCAAAAGATCCCGTGGAGTAGTTGAGGAATTGATCCCCATAATATATGTTGACGTTCTCCGTGTGAGTAGGGGATTTGGTATCTTTATCACCAGCTTGGTGATCTTTCTGGTGTTTTGGTTCTGTTCCTTGGCTGGGGCCCGCCCCAGCATCATCAGGCTTATCGGATTCATCAGCTGAGGAGGTACTGTTGTTTGAGTCGGCAGAGGAATTAGAATCTTCATCGTCATCTTCATCATCTTCATCTGCTGCTGATTTATCAGTTGTTTTCTTATGTGCTTTCTTCTTGCACTGACGATGGAGGGATTGTAGCTCGTCGTATGCCACTTGCACGTGCTCGTGTGTTTCGAGCAGTGCTTCGTGGGTTTCTTTTAAATCAGAATAACGCTCTTCGACTGAGAGGAGTCGTGCTGTGAGGTCAGTTACTTGAGCTCGTAGTTGAATAAGCTCATTGTTTGATGACACCTCCTGGCGATTATGTAGTTGTGTGAGGGTGTTGTTGATGTTATCCAGGCACGTGTTGAAAGCTTGCTGTTGCTTCTTGAGCTTGCGGAGGGTCTCTGGCAGAGGTTGAGTCTGCGTAGAGATCCTATCGACCTGCTTTGCCAATGCTTCATGCTGGCGTTGTACTCCATGGATCAACTCGGGCAAAGTTTTACAGTGGTCGTCGATGTGGTCGACTTGCTTGGCCACTGAATCTTGGCGTTGTTGGATTCCTTGGAGGATGCTTGGCATGGCGCGGTTCTGCTCGTCAATTTTGGCGACCTGTTGTGTTAGACCTTGCACATAAGAAAAAATAGAATTTAAAATGTTAGAGGGGTCGGTGAGGAGGTTTCGGATGGTGTCGAATTGACGTCCGAATTCCTCACCGATGTTAGTAAAAGGGACCCCAGTAAATGAAGAGTGAGGTGGCTGGGGTCGGGGTGGAATGGTAGTGTCGTGCGGAAAAGACACTGTTGATGGACCCGCAAACTGTGTGGTGACTGTGGATGGGGTCACCAGCGATGTCGGGGTGGTGGTGGATGGAAAAGGTGGTGACATACCCGGAGAGAGGAATGGATCCGAGAATGTTGATGGAAAGGCGGTGGAGGTGAAGGAGGTGAATTCAGGCATTGTAGTGGAGAATGGGGTGCCCGAAGTGAAGAAGGGTGGGGTGGTGGTATGGTTGTGGAGAAGGGTGGTGTAGTGAAAAGTGGTGTGGAGGATGATTGAAGAGTGGTTGATTGTGGATAAATGGAAGATGGTGGGGTGGTTGAAGGTGGTGGGGTAGTGGATGTTGGGGTGGTGGAAGGTGGTGGGGTAGTGGATGTTGGGGTGGTGGAAGGTGGTGGGGTAGTGGATGTTGGGGTGGTGGAAGGTGGAGAGGTGGTAGTGAGCTCAACATTTAGACTCATTATAAAAGAGTCTAGTGATGAGGTTGTAATATGCTCGTATGGAAGGGGGGCTCAGATTCGGGGTGGGGTTTTGATGTTGGTGTCCCCGACAGCTCATGCGCCTTCACAAGCCTTCTGGAAGGTCGTTTGACTGGAACTTTTGTTATTTTAGCTGCCGGGGCATTTATGCTGAGCTCTGCCTGCCCTGCTGTTGCTTTCTTCTCTGTGGCTTTGACTGAGTCTATGAGTTTGATGATCTCGTTGTCTGAGAATAGGAGCTTGTCCTTGTCATAGTCAGCAAGTTCTGGAAGTGGGAGCAGGGTTCTGGAGGATTTTGTTGTGGGGCAGAAAACATAGTGTAGCTTTGCATCCTTTTCTTTTATGATATAGGAGTTCTTTAATGTATGTTCGTTGGTAAGGATGTCGCCCTTTATTGGGTTGCATTTGGGTAGAAGTCTATCCATCTTAAGATATTTGATGATGGATGTGATATGACCACCCGTGCAAATTTCTTTTCCTAGGGCGAAAGCTGATAGCTTGAGGAGCATATGACGTCCAATGTTAACTGGAATTCCATTTAGGACGGACCAGAGAACATAGAGATCAGATATGAGTACAGTTCCTCCTTCTGATCTGGGGAAGAGTGCGCCAGCGATGATTTTGTGAAGTGTGCGCACTAGGCCAGAATGAATGTTAGAGGCCTTGCTTGTCTTTGCATCAAAATTTGGTATGCCCGTTAGTGATTTCCAGAAGGTATGTTTGTTGAACTTGGGGTGTTCTGTACCAGCGGCCTTAACTTTCTTCAGCTGGTCTTGGTTATCTATAAAGATTTCATTCAGCATATTTTCAGTGATGACCACTTCGTTGTTAAAGATTCTGGTGGTTATTCTATGGTCACCACCGTCCCTTGCTCTATCCATGATGTCCACCGATTCTATGTGGAAATAGGTGAAGAATTCTGTTGTTGGCTCAATATAGGGAGTTTCGGGTACAAAGCATAGCCGAGAAAGATTGGAATTGTCAAGTAGTGTGAGGATTCTATTATAGATCCCCATCTTCATAAGTATGCTTGGGCAGACATACTTTGTTGGTTTAAGAGTTTGGCTGATGGAAGGGATGTTATGGAGATAAAGACTTTCAGGTGGTGGTGCTGTGGTGGTGATGGGGGGGAAATAGGAATGGTAATTGTGGCAGGGGTGGTAGTGGTGGTGGTGGATGGTGGGATGTACCCTGCCAGGGTTTGTTCCCTTGCAGTGGCAGGGTGAACTTACTTCCTGGCCCTTTTCTTGGGTGCTGGTTCTGATGTGGTTGCTTGGGCTTTTCTCTTCCCCTTAGACTTTGTAGTGGGTGATTCTGCCTCGGGGGAAGGCTGATATTCCGAGGCCTCGTCGGATGAAATTTCCTCAACCTCTTCTTCAGAGGGTACCTCAGCTAAGCATCTGTTAATGCATTTGATCTCATGCATGACTTTGAGCAGGTTCACCTTTGCCGGGACCCTTCCAGTTGTTTCATAGCTATCTACGACTTGTTGTAGTTTGTCACGATCAGCTTCTAATTGTTCCCTTGTCCAGAAAGGGGCATCAGCTGTTCCTTGAGGTTGCTTGGAAGGTGATGTCATTCTAAAATTATTGACAAGAAAACAATAGTTAGAATTCTTAAATTTGAAATTATAACAAAGTAATGTTATTGGAGTTTGAGGTTTATTAGATTGGTTGAGTTCAAACGGTTTTGAGACCGTTTGGTCTCAAACGGTCTTGAGTATTCATTTTTTTAACAGGTTTGGAGGTCGGATGGTCCCAAACGGTTTGGAGACCGAATGGTCCCAAATGGTTTGGAGACTGAATGGTCCCAAACGGTTTGGAGACCGAAAGGAAGATGAACCGCGCGGGAGACGAACCGCGCGGGCGGCAGGGAACTGCGACGGCGACGACGGGTAACATGTCGACGTTACCGACGGCGATGGTGGCGACGACAGAGTTCAAAAATCCGCGACCGTCTGGCGGTGGTGTAATCCATTGAACTGCTAGGTGGTCTACCTGTAAGTGAGGGCGGTGAGAATGCTGGGCGCGGCGAGCAGCAGAGCAGGAGCATGGGAATGCGCGGGGACGACGACGGAGCCAGAGACGACAGCAAAAAAGCTGAGTCGACAGCGAGGTGATGAAACGACAGTGGAGACGACGGCAGCGTCAAAGAGGGAAACGAGCGCGAAAACGAAGCTCTGGAATGAAATAGGGAAGTCGAGAATTCAGGATTCTAGAAGAAAGAATGGGGGCGGGGGGTATTTATAGGATTTGGGGGGGGGGGCTACCTGTTAAGGTTTTTTTGTTTTTAAGACCTTGTGTTTTTATGTTTGTTTTAGATTATGTGAATTTTTATGTATTTTTAGATTAATGATGAAAGAACTTAAAGAAAGCAAATAAAGTTTAAAAGAAAATAAAAGACTAGCAAATTAGAAAAGGTGATACTCAGATCTTGGGTTGCCTCCCAAGAAGCGCTTTGGTTTAACGTCGCTGGCTTGACAAAATTCTGCTCCAGTTATGCTGATGTTATAGGATCTTGGATCTCTATAGTTTGTCTTGATAATTTGTCTGCTGGAGTGTGGTATTTCTTTAATCTATGACCATTAACGGTCCTTTCTCCTCCATTATCATCGAGAATAATGACAGCTCCTGTCGGGTAGATATGTTTGATTGTGAAAGGCCCTGACCATTTAGTACGCAGTTTTCCCAGAAACATTTTTAGTCTGGAATTGAATAAGAGGACTTTATCTCTGACGATTATATCCTTTCTTTTTATGTGGCCATCGTGCCACATCTTGGTTTGTTCTTTGTAAATTCTTGCATTGTGGTAGGCTGTCATTCATAATTCTTCTAGTTCTTGGAGTCGAAGTTGTCTGAATTCACCAGTGCCTTTGAGATCGAAGTTTAGTTGCTTAATGGCCCATCAAGCCTTATGCTCTAATTCAACTGGCAAATGGCAAGACTTCCCATACACTAATCTAAACGGTGTTGTTCCAATTGGTGTTTTGAAAGCTGTGTGGTAGGCCCATAGAGTGTCAGATAGTTTGGTGGACCAATCGGTGCGGTGCCTATTGACGGTTTTTTCCAGGATAGCTTTAATTTGCCTATTGGAGACTTCAACCTGTCCACATGTCTGTGGATGATACGGTGTGGAAACTTTATGGTTGACTCCATATTTTCTTAATAAGGTTTCAAAGCTCCGTTCCAAGAAATGTGATCCACCGTCGGATATTATCGTTCTTGGAACGCCAAATCTGGGGAATATTATCTCTTTAAACATCTTGATTACCGGTTTTGAATCACAAGAAATGGTTGGTATAGCTTCTACCCATTTCGAAACGTAATCCACAACAACCAAGATGTACATGAATCCGTAAGATGGGGGGAAAGGACCCATGTAATATATTCCCCATACATCGAAGAGTTCGATTTCTTGCCATATATTCAATGGCATTTCATTTCTTTTGGTTATCCCCCCGGATAGTTGGCATTTGTCGCATGATCGCACGTATTCATGTGCATCCTTTGTAATGTTTGGCTAGTAAAAACCAGATTGCAGGACTTTGAGGGCTATCTTCTTAGAACTCATGTGGCCCCAGTAGGGCCTGAGTGACAGTGCTCTAGAACCGAGGTGATTTCCATCTCCGGAATGCATCGACGAAAAAGTCCATCTGCGCATAAGCGGAATAGGTAGGGCTCGTCCCAAAAATACTGCTTAGCGTCATGAATGAATTTCTTTTTGTCATGGTAAGATGCAGACGGATGGATGAATCATGTTGCCAAATAATTAACAATATCAGCATACCAGGGAAATCCAGTAGTAATCTTCATTAGTTGATCATCTGGTAAAGAGTCTCGAATGGGTAATTTATCAGAATCTTTAGCTTCAATACGACTGAGGTGATCCGCGACGACATTTTCAACCCCACTTTTGTCTTTAATCTCTAAGTCAAACTCCTGAAGCATTAAAACCCATCTGATAAGTCGGGGTTTAGCATCTTGTTTTTGGACCAAGTATCGTATCGCAGAATGGTCAGTATATACTATGACTTTTGACCCGATTAGGTAAGACCGAAATTTTTCAAAAGCATAGATAACTGCCAGGAACTCTTTTTCGGTGGTAGTATAATTCTTTTGTGCCTCATCAAGCGTCTTGGAGGCGTAATATATGACGTAAGGCTTTTTGTCTATCCTTTGACCAAGGACTGCCCCTATAGCATAATCGCTAGCGTCACACATAATTTCAAACGGTTGAGACCAATCAGGAGCTCTTAGGATAGAGGCAGAGATAAGGGCATTCTTCAGAGTTATGAAGCTATTAATGCATTCTTGGTCAAATATAAAATCAGCTTCTTTGGTCAGAAGGTGAGTCATTGGCTTTGCTATTTTTGAAAAATCTTTTATAAATCTCCTGTAGAATCCTGCATGACCAAGGAATGCCCTGACTCCTCTGATGTCTTTAGGTGGAGTTAGCTTTGAGATGACATCTACCTTTGCTTTATCCACTTCAATCCCTTTACTACTTACTCGATGTCCTAGGACCACACCTTCAGTCACCATAAAGTGACATTTTTCCCAGTTCAAGATTAGGTTGGTGTCCTCACATCTTTGCAGGACTTTTCCTAAATTGAGTAAACAGTTGTCGAAAGAATCTCCGTATACGGAAAAATCATCCATGAAGACTTCCATGATAGATTCTGTTAATCCGGTGAAGATAGCATTCATACATCTTTGGAAGGTTGCGGGTGCATTACATAACCCGAAAGGCATCCTTCTGAAGGCATATGTTCCAAAAGGGCAGGTGAAAGTGGTTTTTTCTTGATCTTCATGATGGATTGGGATTTGGTAAAATCCTGAATATCCGTCAAGGTAACAGAAATTTTTTTTGTGAGCGAGTCGTTCGAGAACTTCATCCAAGAAGGGCAAGGGGAAATGATCTTTCCTTGTTGCTTTGTTAAGTTTTCTTTAGTCGATGCACATTCTCCACCCAGTTACTGTTCTAGTAGGTACCAGTTCATTTTTGTCATTCAGAACAATAGTGGTCCCCCCTTTTTTAGGGACCACCTGCACGGGACTTACCCATTGAGAATCCGAGATTGGGTAGATGATGTCTGCTTTCAGAAGTTTGAGAACCTCGAGACGAACTACCTCCTTGAGATTAGGGTTCAACTTTCTTTGATGTTCCCTTGATGGTTTGAAATCTTCCATCATGGGCAATCTGTGCATGCAAAAGGCTGGATTTATACCCGTCAAGCCAGTCATCTTATATCTGATAACTTTCTTGTGTTTCTTTAGTTCATCAAGAAGTCTGTCTTCTTGGTCTACTTCCAGAGTGGAGCTGATAATCACTGGACAAAGTTTCTCATTGTCGAGAAAGACATGTTTGAATCCCTCGGGTAGGGCTTTCATTTCAGGAGCTTTAGGTGGCTCGGTTGCTTCTATAATGGTGACAGCCTTAAGTTCTTCAAAGGTGGCCGTTGGGGCTTCTTCAGCTTTTTCTAAGTATTGAAGGCATTGTTGCACTAGTTCATTTGTCGAGAATTCTACTTCCAGATTGGTCAAGGTATTTTCCAATTCATCAGAGGGTTCAGACATTTCTAATTGGGACATTTGATATATAGCATCCAGGAGAAAAACTTCTATTCACGGGTTGACCACCGCCTCTGGATGATTCATGGTGTAGAATCTAGTTGTTGTCTGTTGTTGCCCCCGTCCTCTGCTTCCCTGAGTAGATGATCCAGTCCGTGATGCTTGACCACGTCCTCATCCTCCTACACCATTGAACTATTGCCTCTATGAGCCCTACTAACTCTCCCTCGGTTGTTGGGTCACCTCATCATCTCTCACTGGGCACTTTTTATTCAGACGTCCTATCTGTCCACACTTATGGCAAGCTTTGGTTTTAAACTGAGGCCTAGGTGGCCCCAAAACTAACACTGATGATGTGTTGTGAGCTCCAAGAGGTGGAAGGCTACAACCTCTGCCTTTACTCGGTGACCACTGTGTCTGTGCACTGAAACTCTGTGGTGCTGGCGGTGTAGAAAATTTCTCCTTCTTAAAACCTCCTAACAACTGTCCATGGGACTAAGTAGGCATCTTCGTGGCACTCGCCTCTTGCTTCTGTATCATGGATCTATCTATCCTCCAAACAGACTCCACAAACGTGGAAAACCTTTCTTAATTCTCTAAAGCAGCCGCCAGGGTCGACAACTCAGCATTCAACCCCTTCCCAAAATGCAGAATCCGCTCATCATCCGTAGCAGCCATGTGAGGACAAAACCAAAGAAGCTCCATAAACTTAGCCTCGTACTCATTGATCGTCATGGATCCTTGTCCGACCTGCTCAAACTGGGATATCTTCTCATCAGGATACGTCTGTGGGAAGTACCGACTAACAAACTCACGTCAGAACTTGTAAAGAGTGGGACCTAATAGTCGGCCCACTCGATGGTACAAACATGAGCCATGAAATATTTAAGCAGTGGAAACAAAATTATTAAAAAGTTACAGTGTGTATCATTATACAATTGTTCCTCACCATAAAAGGTGGTATAACAAAGAAAAAGGTATACATCTAATAATTCTAATCTCCTACAAGACCTATTGCAGAGGGTAACCCGACAATTCCAAGATATCCTTAGGTTCAATATCATGTATACAATCTTTGTGCATCCTTGTCTTCTAAAGTACATATACCTGGGTGGAAGGGAACATCACCCAAAACATGGGAAACAAAGTAGAGGTCAGCAAAGGTTGAGCATGTACATATAATAAACACTCTGGGCATTATATTGGATCAAAACTATAAAAGAGATGTTCCCACAATAAGAGAGCTATTTGCAATTAGGTAAGTTCACAAGAAATGTAACAAGAGAAGTGAGGCATATAAAAATTTAGATTACAAGCATGAGAATAAAAGTGTCTTTCCATAACAATTTACCACCAATCTCAATATAAAACAATAAATGTTTGCATGTGTAACAATGTAAGCTAAATATACCTAAAATAGGGCCATAACACCATAGGATCATGGCCTAAAAGAAATAAGGGTGGAAACGCACACCCTGGGTGGAAACACACGCCCTATATAAGTATGGTTGTACATAAGTACCACAATTCTAGATATTCTAGTCAAACATGTAGCATGCATAAAATAGAGAGGCAAGACTAGCATTTCAGTCAATTTTTCATAAAAAGGCAATCATAGCAAGTAGGGTCCAAGAACCCATATAAACAAGGTAGTCTAGAAACTACATGGATATAATGAGCCAACATCAGGAAATATAAATGTTCAAGAAAATAGATTTCATTAGGAATAATAGTTCAAGAGATGCCTCATTAAAAGAAAGTAGGTTTTAGTCAAATAATGCCCAAAATAAAATAGAGGATGTACATACCTGATACTCACAGCTTATTCTTAACTCAGTCTATATACTTGGTCCACGAAATCAAGTTTCCATCCTAGGAACATATTAGGTATGTTAGGCAATCAATAGCAACCTGTGTAAATATTCTTATTATATATTTTCATATTATTTTGACCCTAGTCCCAGTCACTTAATGATGTGTTAGGGTTGTTAATCTTGTTAAGTGGATACATGATTAGATATATCTTTTAGTTCTAATATGCATCCTTAGTCACATAGGTCTAAGGATGTCTATGCCAAAAATATGTGTGGGTAATAATATGCACTCTTTCAATTTATATCTTGTAATGTCATTCTCTCTCTTTGGTTCATATTTCATTTTATTGTGGATAGATAAATACAGATAAATGTATATCATATGTCCATGTGCATTCTAAAGTATGGTCATGTGGATATGAATATATATATATATATATACACATATATGAACATAGGATTCTTGGTTCATAAAAGGAATGCTATCATAACTTTGATTTTCTCGTCAATTGATACTGAATTTCTGAGTCAACACGTATCCACATTCAAACTCACACCAACATCTATATACATTAGTGATATATGAAAAATACTTAGACCATAGATCAACTTAGGTTATACTATGTCTAGCATGTTCTGGTTATCACTTTATGGAGGGTAAAAATACAAATAATCAGCCTATACTATGGGTGTGCATTCAATGACACATGTATATGTCAACATGTATGATAGGGTTAAATGGTTAATGAATCTAGATACTCATTAGGATAGTTATAACATATGGATTACCCAATATTAGGTTATACTTTCTCGAGTTATTACTCACTATTTAGATGGAACCCCCAACCTACTTATCTTTAGTTATATTTGTAGTTGGATTCACATGTATTATGAAGTCTAGTTGGATTATGAAATCTTAAATATGGGATCAAGGAGACTTACCAAAGATAGTTGAACCGGTCTTCAATAGTCAACCTCCAATTGGCATCGGGTGTTTGAGGCAAACCTTTAGATGAAGAGTTGTACATCTTCCATGGTGGTTTGGTTGTCCTTACAGCCTTCACCAACCACATCAGTTCTCGATTGCCATGGCTCCTAGGTAGAAGGACAGAGTGGTGTTGGTGCCAAGGGTTTAGGTAGTGAGGAAGGAAAAAGGAAAAGGAGGTTGGCGGTGTTGTTGCCAGCAGTAGTAGTTACTACTTTTGCATGTGAAGCATCCATGAGGAGTTGCAGAAGGATGGAATTAGCATCTTTTCCTGTTGTGGTGACTGGCTTCAGGGGAAAAGAGGGACAATGGTTTATTAGAGGAGCACTCTGTTGTGGGTGATGTATAGGTCTATTGACGACCATCTTAGTAGATGTCAAGGACTCCATCAGCAGCCTGCAACACCAAGAAGATGGAGGAGGCGATGGTGCTCGCTCAGTTACAGTGAGGCTTGTTTCGTGTAGATGCAAGGATGAAGGAGATTGAGGGTGTGATGGTAATCTGAAAGATTGTTATTTCATTGTAGCAGGTGGCCACTGGGCCTGACGATGACCATCAGCAGTAGGCAGCAGCATATAACCTCCATCGGTCATTGCAAAAGGCCGCAAGAAGGTTCTGCTATCATGGTCATTGGGTGCAGGGTGAGGGGAAGAAGGAAAGGCTGGTGGATGTGGTGGCAAAGACAATGGAGGAGGCTGATGCAAGGTAGAAAGGGGCAGTGGTGATATGGTTTCTAGGAGATGATGAACCTATTGTGGAGGAGGAAACAAGAAGGAGGTGATTAGTTCTCATTCTTCTATGAATGTGGTCATGACAATTGGAGGAAGAAGAAGAGATGGATGTGGTTGTTGGCAGTGAGGAGAGAGGTGTAGCAGATCTGTCCATAGATGGTGGTTGTTAAGGAGACAGTGAAGGTGGTGGACTAGGCGGTGAAGGCAGGCGTTCTGGTCGATCGCGCTGGAAGGCCTGGAACTAGGTGGCGACAAGGTTGCCAAGAGTTGTAGATCAACGATGGTGACTTGCAGGTCTGTATAAACAAGATCAGGTCACACATCCATGTGGGGTGAGAGAAGCTTCCATTCTAGGGCTGTGTGATTGTGGTTGGGGAACAACGACTGTGGTGATGGGGAAAGCAGAGGAGACTACAGGAGATGGCAGAGCCTCGGGTTGTAAACAATGTTGTCAGTAGCCGCAATCTGGTAGGATGATGTCGGCGACGGTCAAGGTTTCTGGTGGAATCATCGTCAGCGGCAGCAACAAGCGGCGATAGTTCATTTACTGCCACAACATCTGAGCACAGGTATGGTGGGCACTGTGACCAGTTTCATGGGGACACGATGGAGGAAGATAGGATAGGGGAGAAGATGGGTGTTAGAGAGAGGTTGAGGAATTGAACAGAAAGGAAAGTAGGAGGAGAGGTTATCTGGGAGATCACATGGCGTTTGACAGACCTTATTCCCTGTAGTCGGTTATGGTGGTGAGTCATCCGGGTGGAGGAGAAGATCGAGCTTCGTCAGATCTAGTCAAAGCATATCGGGATCCACTAAAACATAGAGGAGAAGGCGATGTAGTGTAGAGAAAAATCACATACCCCTTTTGGGATATAAAGTGTTATCTTGATTATACTCATTAGTCTTGGGTTACTAGATGTATCTTTCCTTTACTAATTCAATTATATAGGTAAACATTATCTAGATAATGTCAAACTTATTAAGTAGGCTATTTGAGATGCAAGGAGTCTGAATTGGACATTGTTTTTGCATTTTTAATATGTTTCATAATAGATTTCATTACTAGTGTATTTAAGCCTACATTTAATCTATTCACTCCCCTAAATTACTTGATTGTGACTCTAGGACACATATTAATTTGATTTTCTATATCTTACAATTAAGGTGTATTCTAAAGTGTCAACTTGGATATAAACCCATCACTTCGTATATTTACACCTCAAATCTTACTGTTGAAAGTATCATGGTTATTATATCTTTTGAATATCAATTTTAAAGGATATTTATGGATACATGGACTATTTGACTGCAAGTATCCCTAAAACATTTTTAAACTGGGTAAAAAAACTAGTTGTTTAGGTAATCAAATAGGGGCCTAGGAGTATGGAGGGTTAGACTGTATACTGAGAGTCGAGTATGTTAAAGAACTCATCCCATCCTACCTCATCACCATGCCTCTTCTCCTCTTATATGGCCCACCAGTGGTCAGCACTCCCTTTCAGAACGTACACTGCATGCTTCACCTTATCAGCCTCTGGGATGATAAGGATCTTGAAGGCTTTTTCAAGCTCGAATAGCCACATATTCGCATCTGCTGGATCAGCCGTCCCAGCGTACTCCACTTCCCCAATACAGCATAGCCACTCGAAATTCTTTCCAGTACTCAAAGATTCTGCATTGGGAATCGGTGCCCTAGACTGAGGTGTGGGCATCCTGTCCCCATATGCATCATAGTAGCCATAAACTTCCTAAAAAGAGACTAAAATGTAGGATTTTGAAGCATGGTTGGATCGAACTGGGAGACCTCGTGCACCCAATCTTCTCGTGTCTGGTTCCTTGCACCTCCACCTGGTGCAGCAACACTCCTCTCAACAGCGTGTTCTTCATGTTCTCCAGACATCTTTAAGCTTTTTTACTCCTTCTACATAAGCAGAAGTCACTATAGGATAGATTGGATGACACAAGAACAGACACAAGCCCTAGTCCTAGGTCCATGTAGACTTGGCGAACCTAAAGCTCTGATACCAACCAAACTATGATGCCTCACGCTGCAAACCATGAGATAACTCCAACCAAATGCCAAAACCAAAAGTAAACAAATGGATTACCCAAAAACACTGAAAATTAAAATGGATATCATTAAGCACCAATACTGCAAAAACCTTTACATATAAGTCCTCACAGGACACCTACATCGGATATCATAGATCACAAGGTGCTTACATCAACATGTTCATATTTCATATGTCGTCGTCCTGCAACAAGAGAAATCTGTCCCAAACATATACATATATGTATGCATGAACATTTCCCATATCTTTACATTAAAAGGGACACATGAGCCAAAAACACGTATCGATAGCATCTCTACAAATCACACTCAAAAACCATCCCAAAGACATGAGTGTACACGGACGACTCTACGACTCTACACCAAAAGACTAGCAGCACATCAAACCTTGTCTGCTACTATTCTTGTTGTTGCTCTGGCTCAGTTGTATGATCTCTACCTCCTTGTGCACGTCCACCTATAGGATGTGGAGAACCCACGGGGTGAGATCCAAATCCCAGCGGGAGATATATTCCACCACCAACACTATTATTAACACAGTTAAGGTAATTAAAGAACAGAAGTAAAACTACAACTATGATAAGCAGATTCAACTAATGATATCAGCAAGGCAGTTAATGTCATCTAACAGTTCAAAAGGAATATGAATAACATGTATATCTTCTACCAACTAAGAATTACAAGAGAAAAGCAAGGCCTTGTCCAATGTTTTAGTATTTGACCTAAGCAAGTATATTACATGGCGGATTATGTATTTTTTTATGCCCTGAGGATTTGAGTCGTACCACCCAAATCCTACCGACCACTAATAAGTCAAAATCGGTGCTATACAAGGTCTATGGAAGAGTTGAAATCTACGACCTCACCAAACTTTGTGGTCAACACACGAGTACACAGCAGAGACATACCAATCAACTGCAACCTGTGACATATTGTCAAATAGTGAAAGTCCTAGCCCAACTTGGTACAGGTCATGACGCTAGTAGAAATGAGCTACGGCCTACATCCGCACTCCTACCAGGGTATGGCCCGCAGCCAATCCTGTGAAATCTCATAAGCACCAAATCACTGATCTATGGCCCACAGCTGCACTCCTGCCAGGTATGGCCCTCAGTCAATCGTGTGAATGCATATACTCAACAGTATATGACTCCAAGCTTTCACTAGGGAAAGCCGTCTCACCATTGAGCAAATGCTGACACTGAGATGGATCTATGGAACATGGCAACACTACATGATTAAGTTCCACTTGATTAGTTAAGTCAATTAAGTGTTTTTTAGCATCAATCAAGTTACAGCGTATAAAGTCATAACAAAATGTACAACGAATCCAGAAGATATAAAACGTATAAGGTGTGAACTTGGCACACTATCACCACATGATGTTTGCATCACTGCCATTCACCACATCACCAATACCAAAGTCACATACTATGGGATATCTATCCCTCAACTCATCATTGGAAATGCCATCTTGTAATAGGTTGTAAGCCACTACCAAGTCATAGGACCCATTCACATTATTCATGTATCACAAGTACCTCAACATGCCTCATGAAGGTGCATTCAACTTGTTTCACATCATCGTCACCATAACAAACACTAGCTATGATTATCAAGCTCATAACACATGCATGCTTAGAAGTTCATAAACAAGATTGATAACATCACACACCATAGCCATTCCATGAAAGAGAAACAAGCATGATCATTACACATTATTAGGGTTAGGGTTCCTTCTTAGCTGATTAGGGTTTACAAAGCAAGGTTCAACCATCATCCCTAGATTCACCACCTCCCATCATCTTGGAGTATATTAGGGTTAAGGAAGACCATTAGAGTTGATTAGATATCATCTAAACAACATACTATGTGGCTTATACACTACTCATACAAGTGTATCATTATGTATCCAAGCATACCCTTTAACCACTATCACCCTCATGTCTCGACCACCTGTACCACTAGGTCGCGACCACTCCATCCAGACCATGTCACGACCATGGCACCTACTGTAAAGACTACCAACATCTTTACTAAAAATTCATGGCAAACAAAAAACACCAATGTGTAGGCAGCGGAAGATAAAACTTTGACTAAACAATTGTATAAAGGGCACATCATAAAATCTTCCCAAATAGGGTGTGCAACTTTATACACAACAACAATAGGATCTAGGTAGAGGAAGACTCAAACCAATTCAACTTGTCTCCAAACATCATCAACTATAGCTAAGTCCAAGCTAGATGGTTGAACTCCTTATCCCTAGCCTTAGGCTGGTTCACCATGCTTCAACTGTGCACTCTGATCCTATACCTGGGTGGCTGGGATCACCCAGCAAGAGAGAGATAAAAGTATGTGTTAATCAAAAGGAATAAGGACAATTAATAAAGTGCAACATCGAATAAATAAAATGATTCACAGTACTAAGAGATTTCAAGAGTGTGAGGCAAGTAATCAAATAAGAAATAGAAGACTGCCATAGATCAATCCAAAACAATAATCACAAAGCATGAATAATATTATGACACAAAATCATACCAATGCAGGGTGAGGCACCTACCGGACCCACACCAATAGGTGAGGGAGAGTGGTCACATTCCCAAACACCTACAAATTTATAATATGAAGGGAGTGGTCACATCCTTCGGGGGAGAGTGGTCACATTCCCCAAAATATAATATGAGGGGAGTGGTCACATCCCTCTAGGGCTCATGCCCTCTATGGGTGGTTTATACTCATGTACACTACATTGTCATTTGGCCAAAAATACATCATGCTAAATAGTTCACTTGGCAGTGGAGATAATATAGATAACATTGCACCATATCTTTAGGGAATAAAACCCATGAAATAATCTCAATAAATGAATGAGCCAACATTGGCAGTAGCATTATTCAAATAATCCAAATAGATGAGCCACAGTGGCAATAGAAGAATCAACTAAATAAAGATCCAATAAAGGTAATAGAATAATAAAATAAAGAGACAAATAGAGGCAATAGAGATATTCTAAGGCTAGCACATTATGAATGTAGGGTTGGATAAAAGCCCAACTGAAGAACATTTTAATTGCACATTCTTACACAAGAATTATTATTCACTCATAAATAGGCATCACATACATAAATAGTGGTCACATACTAAAACAGGATCCACATACATAAATAGGCTTCACATACCTCATTGAAGATTCACATCCATCATTATCACTGATTAGATTGTATCAACAGCCATTAACCCTAGTTACAAACATTTCACATAAATTAGCATTTATTAAGCATAAAGTATAAAGGAAAATACCCATTTCATACCTTATTTGAAAACCACTGATTTAGGACTCAAAACTAGGACCAAAAGCTCACCTAGGTTTCACTGATTAAGAAAACATATTTTATTTCTCAATTTGGAGTTAAAATGAATTAATTATGATTTTTAGAACATTTAACATACTCAAAATGCCATTCAAAGCAAACTTCGAAAACGGAAATAGAATTAGGACTCAAAAACTATAAAATCAGATTCTACATAAAAAATCCTTTCCAACGAGCATTTATTTGTATTTTTCTGAGCAAGGACCAATTTACTATGAATTAAGCAAGTTGGACCAATCAGATTGCAAGAAAATACACATAGGCCTCATAGCCAACAAGGGAGCAGATGACCGAAATGCCCCTTGCGTTAAATAAGAAGGGGATGGGTGCGCGGGGGAAAAACCATAAAAAGCCAGCATTTTTCTTCTACCTCGCACGCGAGCCATGGCCGCGGAGGAGAAGCTTGCCCATTTGGGCATTTCCACGTTTCTTAACCAAAACGGACGTACAGGTACTCGAAACAAAGCTCAAGACGAGAGGAACTCACATGTGTGCTTTATTGGGTGCTTCTATCACCAAGAAACCAGGAAAAGGGTTGTAATGTAGGGAAAAGGTGGAGGTGGTTGTGGCTAACGAGGGGGTTTCGGGCCAAATTAGCAATTGAGGAAGCTCACACGAAGGCCGGAGGAGTTGTGGATGGTGTTACTTATAGGTGAGGGAGGTCGAGGCTCCGAAATGACAAGTGGGTGGAGAGGGTGCAGTTGGCGCCTATGGGCGTTGGGGCTATGGTGCACGGGAGACGATGAGTAAGGACTTAAACGGTGCGGCTCGAGGAGACGAAGCCAACGCAACTTAAATCTCGCAAAATGATCGAGAAACGAGGGAGAACGAAGTGGAGGAGCCTAGGCGTCATCTTGGTCGGCGGGCTAGAGGTTGAAGATGACCCCAGATCCGTTGGATCGAGATCCAATGGGGGTCGAGTGTGTGACACATGAAATAAATGAAATAAATACAAAAATCGATTCATCTACTATAGTTAAACTATATGGGAACTTGTAAAATCCATTTGAAGGGTCAAATAAAGTCCAAGTCACCTCAAATTTTAACTATAGGTTTATGACAACACCTAGAACGATGCTATGCATTTAGTTTCTCAAAAATCATGTGGTTAGGTCCATAATTAATTTATAGACTATTAAAGCATATAATAAAGCATAAAAAGAGCAATTAATATAAAGAATATCTTTTAATGACATAATAGGGTATATCTCGAGATATTAGTCACATTTAAACATTATGAGTCATATCTCAACATATAATACTCTTATTAGTGCATTATTTCCCTATTTGGAGGAGAGAGAAAGTAAAGGGGTTAATTACTCCCAAATACATTAACTCAATTACTCATATATTTATCCAAAAAGCTCCAAATTAACATTATATACTTATATTATCTCACTAATGGTCAAATTGCATGATTAGACCTCATTTATCTCATTAGATGGGTTATTTGTGCAAAACCCCCTACATAAACATAAATGTAGGTAATTAGTGAATTACACCTCAAGAAGTGATCAATATCAACATTGAGGCCCAAGAAGGTCCAAAAGGATGGGAAGTTAGTGAAGGATGTCCAAAAGGACTAGAAAGAAAATAAAAGTACAAAAGTGGGTAAATTGTAGGGAGGACCCTGAGATTCAGTATGTTACAACACTCCATCCCTTAAAGAGGATTTCGTCCCCGAAATCACATCAAGAGGAAAGAGAGAGAGTGAGTGTGCAACATCCCAACATTAGGTACAAAGGTGGGTACTTCATAGGCTCTACACATAAGCCTAGTCTGAATAAGGTTTCTACCATATATATAACTTTTCATCCAAAACATAACATAATGGGCTCACTAGCATAGTCTCTATCATGAATAGGCATCATCTATACTATATTAGCACTTGTGCCAACTTATACTCACATGGTGGTAGCAAAGATTATAACTCATCACTATGCATCAAAACATATGTATCTTCCTTATAAGGGTTTTAGGCACAATTTAGGGTTTACTAAGAAAATCCCAACATCTATTAATGTATTAGGTCACAAACCTTAAAAACTAGAATCTAATCTCCATAAAAACCATCATGTAGAATTATCACTAATTATTTTGTAAGAAAAAGATAATATAATCCAACAAGTTATTAAAGCCTATTATGATCCCAAATAAGGTCACATATATTATCACATATTGCCAACTAACATTAGATACTCAAGTTAATGGCATCATTTTCTCCTATTACACTCCATAATATGAATTATACATATTTTACATCACATTAGGCAATAATGCAAACTTATGTGAATCCAATACTCATAATCATATTTGTGTCATTACATGTGTTTTAGTGAACAATATGAAACATATTAAACAGTAATGAATTGATTTTCATACTAAATCATGATAAGGTGATTAATGAGATGTATATTAGGGAACAAGGTGATATGCCTTACATATGTGGATAACATGGTCTCAAATATAACTAGGTGATTATAATCCATATATATCCTCCAAGTGTGTTAACTGATGATGACATATAAGTCACTAATGTATCATGAAGGCATCAAAGATATATATATATATATATATATATATATATATATATATATATATATATATATATATATATGTGTGTGTGTGTGTGTATGGTTAGGACTAGATGATTACACATTAGGGTTTAGGTCATCATGAACATTACATGCTATGCATTCCTAGCATGGACTAGACCCTTAATCTTACTAACCATACTATTAGGGTGACATGGTCAACATTAAGGTATCCACAATTAGTGATGAGTGATTCACTATCATGTGCAACAAGAATATGTTAAGGTTCAAGCATATGAACTATCCCCTTAGATGACTTATTATATATTCATTTGTATATAAACAAACAAGATGAATTATAGTTATAATTTGTTTGTCCAACACTAACCATATAAGCTCACTAATCCCATGCCTATGGAGTTAGGGTTTAAAGATAGAGTAACTTGATTTCAAAGCATTGTTGGACTCCACCCCCTTAAAGAGGATTTCGTCCTCGAAATCAAAAACTCCAAAATCTATCAAGGTATAAGAGCACTACTACTAAATCCACTTTTCAAAAAGGGTTGAGGTAAAACTATGTATGAGATCCAACACAGTTGTTTTACTAAACACCCAAACTTCAAAGTCTAGCATAGGGTAGGCTATTCCCAAACATGGAAATCTAAGGCTCACATAAGGAACTTATGGAAACATAAGGGGATTCTACATGATTAACCAAAACATCATGTGCTAGGTTCAAAAGGTACTTCAACAATAAGATAATTTGTCCAAAGGTATGCTATTTTGGGACGGTCGGTATCAGCTCAGGCCAGGCCGGCGTCATATGGATCTGAGAGTCCTCGTAAGCCAAGCTAGTGGTGTGGAGGAAAATATTGCCAACCCCCAGACTCTGACCCTTTCTAGACACCTTTGCTATCAACTTATGCCCTAGTAGCAACCTAAAAGACTAATCACCAAAAAGTTGACAAATTATATTCCTAGTATGAAATTATTATGTCCTAAATCAATCTTTCATCATAGGTCCACTCTAAGGTGAAAAGCTTGCTAAAGGGAAATTATATAAGGCAAAGGTTTCTAACTAGGAGACAAATTGAATTAGTCAAGACTCTGACTACCTTGATGCTCTGATACCATGCTTTAAAGACCACCAACATCTTTACTAAAAATTCATGGCAAACAAAAACACCAATGTGTAGGCAGCGGAAGATAAAACTTTGACTAAACAATTGTATAAAGGGCACATCATAAAATCTTCCCAAATAGGGTGTGCAACTTTATACACAACAACAATAGGATCTAGGTAGAG
The DNA here is from genome assembly GCA_963693085.1 of Alisma plantago-aquatica. Taxonomy (NCBI): domain Eukaryota; kingdom Viridiplantae; phylum Streptophyta; class Magnoliopsida; order Alismatales; family Alismataceae; genus Alisma; species Alisma plantago-aquatica. The sequence goes on from OY856409.1 coordinate 92,080,336, forward strand.
GAAGACTCAAACCAATTCAACTTGTCTCCAAACATCATCAACTATAGCTAAGTCCAAGCTAGATGGTTGAACTCCTTATCCCTAGCCTTAGGCTGATTCACCATGCTTCAACTGCGCACTCTGATCCTATACCTGGGTGGTTGGGATCACCCAGCAAGAGAGAGATAAAAGTTTGTGTTAATCAAAAGGAATAAGGACAATTAATAAAGTGCAACATCGAATAAATAAAATGATTCACAATACTAAGAGATTTCAAGAGTGTGAGGCAAGTAATCAAATAAGAAATAGAAGACTGCCATATATCAATCCAAAACAATAATCACAAAGCATGAATAATATTATGACACTAAATCATACCAATGCAGGGTGAGGCACCTACCGAACCTACACCAATAGGTGAGGGAGAGTGGTCACATTCCCAAACACCTACAAATTTATAATACGAAGGGAGTGGTCACATCCTTCGGGGGAGAGTGGTCACATTACCCAAAATATAATATGAGGGGAGTGGTCACATCCCTCTAGGGCTCATGCCCTCTATGGGTGGTTTATACTCATGTACATTGTCATTTGGCCAAAAATACATCATGCTAAATAGTTCACTTGGCAGTGGAGATAATATAGATAACATTGCACCATAGCTTTGGGGAATAAAACCCATGAAATAATCTCAATAAATGAATGAGCCAACATTGGCAGTAGCATTATTCAAATAATCCAAATAGATGAGCCACAGTGGCAATAGAAGAATCAACTAAATAAAGAGCCAATAAAGGTAATAGAATAATAAAATAAAGAGACAAATAGAGGCAATAGAGATATTCTAAGGCTAGCACATTATGAATGTAGGGTTGGATAAAAGCCCAACTGAAGAACATTTTAATTGCACATTCTTACACAAGAATTATTATTCACTCATAAATAGGCATCACATACATAAATAGTGGTCACATACTAAAATAGGATCCACATACATAAATAGGCTTCACATACCTCATTGAAGATTCACATCCATCATTATCACTAATTAGATTGTATCAACATCCATTAACCCTAGTTACAAACATTTCACATAAATTAGCATTTATTAAGCATAAAGTATAAAGAAAAATACCCATTTCAGACCTTATTCGAAAACCATTGATTTAGGACTCAGAACTAGGACCAAAAGCTCACTTATGTTTTACTGATTAAGAAAACATATTTTATTTCTCAATTTGGAGTTAAAATGAATTAATTATGATTTTTAGAACATTTAACATACTCAAAATGCCATTCAAAGAAAACTTCGAAAAAGGAAAAAATATTAGGACTCAAAAACTATAAAATCAGATTCTACATGAAAAATCCTTTCCAACGAGTATTTATTTGCATTTTTCTGAGCAAGGACCAATTTACTATGAATTAAGCAAGTTGGACCAATCAGATTGCAAGAAAATGCCCATAGGCCTCATAGCCAACAAGGGAGCAGATGACTGAAATGCCCCTCACGTTAAAGAAATAGGGGATGGGCGTGCTGGGGTAAAACTGTAAAAAGTCAGCATTCTTCTTCTACCTCGCACGCGAGCCATGGCCGCGGAGGAGAAGCTTGCCCATTTGGGTGTTTCCACATTTCTTAACCAAAACGGGCGTACAGGTACTCAAAACGAAGCTCAAGACGAGAGGAACTCACCTGTATGCTTTATTGGGGTGCTTCTATCACCAAGCAGCCAGGAAAAGGGTCGTAATGTAGGGAGAAGGTGGAGGTGGTTGTCGCTAACGAGGGGGTTTCGCGCCAAATTAGCAATTGAGGAAGCTCGCACGGAGGCCGGAGGAGTTGTGGATGGTGTTACTTATAGGTGAGGGAGGACTAGGCTCCGAAATGACAATTGGGTGGAGATGGTGAAGCCGGCGCCTATGGGCGTTTGGGCTATGGTGCACGGGAGACGATGAGCAAGGACTTAAACGGTGCGGCTCGAGGAGACGAAGCCAACGCAACTTAAATCTCGCGAAATGATCGAGAAACGAGGGAGAACGAAGTGAAGGAGCCTAGGTGTCATCTTAGTCGATGGGCTGGAGGTTGAAGATGACCCTAGATCCGTTGGATCGAGATCCAATGGGGGCCGAGTGTGTGACACATGAAATAAATGAAATAAATGCAAAAATCGATTCATCTACTATAGTTAAACTATATGGGAACTTGTAAAATCCATTTGAAGGGTCAAATAAAGTCTAAATAACCTAAAATTTTAACCATAGGTTTATGACAACACCTAGAACGATACTATGCATTTAGTTTCTCAAAAATCACGTGGTTAGGTCCCTAATTAATTTATAGACTATTAAAGCATATAATAAAGCATAAAAAGAGCAATTAATATAAAGAATATCTTTTAATGACATAATAGGGTATATCTCGAGATATTAGTCACATTTAAACATTATGAGTCATATCTCAATATATAATATTGTTATTAGTGCATTATTTCCCTATTTGGAGGAGAGATAATGTAAAGGGGTTAATTACTCCCAAATACATTAACTCAATTACTCATATATTTATCCAAAAAGCTCCAAATTAACATTATATACTTATATTATCTCATTAATGGTCAAATTGCATGATTAGACCTCATTTATCTCATTAGATGGGTTATTTGTGCAAAACCCCCTACATAAACATAAATATAGGTAATTAGTGAATTACACCTCAAGAAGTGATCAATATCAACATTGAGTCCCAAGAAGGTCCAAAAGGATGGGAAGTTAGTGAAGGGTGTCCAAAAGGATTAGAAAGCAAATAAAAGTACAAAAGTGGGTAAATTGCAGGGAGGACCCTAAGATTCAGTATGTTACACCTAGGGTGTCTCAACCCATCTTGGGTTAGGGTTCCAACCTCTCACAAAACTGTCACGACCCCAAGGAACATGGATGTCTCGACCTCAAACCAAAGCACAATGTCGCGACCCAAGGCCAACATGTTACGACCTCCCTCAAGGGACATGCCCCGACCGAGACAAGGGAAAGATCGAGACCCAAAAACTAGGGCAACAACCCAACCAAAATAGGGATCAACTTGGCCATCAACACCAAGTGTCGTGACCTCAAACAACACTAGGTCAAACCCATAAAAAGGGAAGCATCTCGACCAAGACCAGTCATGGTCGTGACCAACAAGGATATGGGTGTCTCGACCATCCTAAGGGATGGTATCTTGGTCTCAAAGTAGGAACAAAACTAAAGGGAAAACCATGATCATCAAGGAGGGACAACCCATGCAAACAATCATCAAGGACCCTAAGTCATGGATCATGAAACGACCAAGAGAGGATCTTATCCAAGGGAGAGAAACCATGATCAAGGTATCCAAAATAGAACCTAACCTCCCTTCGACATCTAGGTACACGAATACCATGCATGAGACAAAGACCAAGGTCAAAATATAGGGAAGAACCTCCATAGCATATCAACCACAAAAAATGGTTGCATGTAGATTACGGTTTCAGATTTCTACCAAACCAAGCAAGATATCCCCACCAAACAAGTTCTATAGATTATCATTATCTACTAGCATGATAACGGAGCATGTTAGAGAGATAAGACAATAGAAAACATGCATAAAAGAGTGCAATAATATAGTAGGTTAAGTGTTATATAACCCACCTTAATAAGATCATCACCAAGGATTCCAAGCTCCAAGCACACGATACAAGGGTTGAAGAAGCTCCACCAAAAGCTCCATTCTTGGCCACAAGATCACCTCAACAAGGAGAGACACCAAGGTCAAAGATCATACAAGAAAAGAGAGGCAAAAAGTTTTAAGTCAAGCCAAAAGAGAAAGGGAGAAAGAGAGAAGAAAGCCTCTTCATGCTTAGGTCTACCTTGTCAAGACATGGTCTGTGACCCTTCTGATGAGGAATTTCTCTCCCAAAATGACCACCATAGAGGAACCATGGTCTAGGGCCAAGAAAAGAGAGGAAGATGGAGGTAGGAGATCAAAAGAAACGCCATCAAAGAAGATAAACACTTACCAAGGGTTGAAGATGGGCTATGGTCACCACAACCACCACATGCAAGAAGAGTTTGGTCATCAAACTCCAAGGACGGATCTCCTTGCTCCACCAAGCTCCAAGAACAAGAAAAAGAGAAGGAAGAAGATGGCGGACCAAAAGGGTTACAAGCATGAAGAGATAAGGGGTTATATAGGTGGAAGATGAGAGAGAAGAGCAAAAGATGAGGTGTCAACATTCTAAAGTACCAAGGGACACTTGTCCACTCAAAAGACCAACATGCACCTACATGCAACCAACTTAACCATATATGAAAGACATGGCGATACACTCTAGTTTGGGTCTCGGCCACCTTGGTCACCCAAATGGTCGCGGTCGCGACCCTCCCATGGATCACCATCCATTGTCGCGACAAGCACCATCCATCACCACAAGGTCGAGACAAGAGATCTCCACATTACCTAGGTTACTATAAGGGAACCATCTCGACCCAAGACCACCTAGGTTGCGACCTCAACACCTAGAGGGGGTGTCTCGACCGCGACACCCACCAAAACTGACCCTGGGTCGCAACCTAGGCCAAGGCAACCCACTAGGTACACATAGGTCAAACACTCAACACTAATGGAAACCCTAATCACCATTAAGGGTGACACTCCTCAACCAAGGCTCAAACAAGGCACCCACTTCTTTATCTCTCCTCTAGATGATGTCAAGAAAGAGAAGGAACATTTCTATAGGCGACAAATTGCACATTAACCCCCTACTTTGGGTAAACTGTAATTTGCATTAAAACTAGCACATAAAGCACAAACAACATCCAGACAAGCTCAAACTTGAAAATTAAGCTCCCCACAAGCCCTCATTACATCTCAAAAGATTAAAGAAAGGTTCTAAGCACATGATTAAGCCAAAGCAAACAAAGTTACCCCAAAACTCAGGTCACGGGTCTTACAATTCTATCTTTTAAATCGCTTTAATTTGGTATCTCTATATCTTGCAATTACTTATCTTGAGTTGGTATGCATGTTTTGATGATAATCCCTTTGAAACCTATGGTTGTGATTAACTTGCTTCCATTTTGCTCTAATTTGCTACATCTATGTAATTGTATATCTTTTGATGCAACCGTGAGTTTCTTAGTGGTAGTTATCTTTTGGTAATGATGCATATTTGCTAGTGAGTAATATACCTTCATGCTTATTAGCTTGCATATTTTTTTTGATTGGATATCTCTCTATATTTACTCATAGCTTGTTTTTTAACTTGTGCATTTTTAGCTATGGTCCAGATCCTACTAGTAACCCTAACGTGTGATATCATCTACTAGTAGTCCATCTACATGTAGTTCTACTCTTGTTCATCCATGGATATCTAACACATCAATCAATATCCAACTATATACTATGTTTTTATCATATTTCATACATACTCAAGCTTGTCTTTTGATTTGAATATCTACTATCTTGAGTTACTTGCTCGCATAGCATTGCATTGATATTTTCTAGAACTACATCTAGGGTTGTTCTAATGCATGTCTTGATTTGCTTTACATACATTCCTTGGACAAGCCCTTATTTTTCCTCTTTGACACTCCCTTTTCTAACGAGTTTTTTTGTATCTCTTCAATCCCTCACTTTTTTAAATGACAAAGGGGGAGAAGACATGTCTTATGCAAAGGGGAGAACACATACATGTAAAACATATATGAGTGGAAGTCATAGTTTCTATAAATGATATGAAAGCTAACCATACAGGAGAAATAGCATCAATCAAGGGGGAGTATGTGAAGTCCAAAAGCATAAATTGAGGGGGAGCACGTGAGCTCAATTCTATTGAAACTCCTAGGTTTCTCCAGAGGTGTCACTTTACTTAATTGCTTTTAATACATTTGTGGAATGGTTTGTTATCTTCAAAAGGGGGGAGAATGTTGACTCAAGGACAAAATTGACTAAACTCTTATTTTGATTATGACTAAATCATCCCACTTATTTGTCTCTAATGCTTCTACTTGAGTGATTTCCGATTAGACAAGAAACACTCAAAATGTCTGAACTTGCACACCCTAACTTGGAGAAATCAAGTCATACATGCATAAAGATCAAGATTGAAGAATAGATAGTTTTCTCCATAGATCTTTGATATAAATCACTTGTAATGATTGTATGACTTGTAATTAAGCTTAATGATAATTTAGATCACTTAACTTGTATATATAAATACTTTTTGGACATTTGTTAAAAGTGATCACATGTTCTCTTGTACTAAGTTTGTCCTGGTGACAACTCAGTCGACAGTCAATCGGGGACCCAAGCATATAGATGGGTTTCAAGTCATTCCCAATCGGAGCATATATTGCAAATGGTGAAAATTTGCCTCTTCCCGCCGCCCTCAACCAGATTGTGTACTTAAATCTGTTTTAAATACACATTACCATCATAGTTTTAATAATAAAAAATTGTAGTATTTGATGTATGACACTGAATATCATTTAGATATACATCGAGACATAAGTAGAACTGAGTGTATATGCTTATATCAGTCAAATATGTCATCTTAACGCTTAATTGAAAATATACGTGCTTAGCACATGCTCTCTTGCTAGTATTTGTAAATATCCAATGGCCTTCTAAATTTGCATTTCTATCAATTCTTCAATTTTGTCCTCAGCGATTAATCGTGAGCTTGGAAGATAAAGTACAAATCACTTCATGTACATTACACCTACAAAAGAAAGACTATAATTTCAAAGCGACATAGAGTACAAAAGTCTTTATAAAATGCGGGAATCAATGTAAAACGTTGGATAAATCAAAGAAATCGTGCTTATATCATATCATATGAATCGTGCTTATCAGGTGCATTGATAGCATGGAAACCACCAGGATATTATTGAATGCCATTTTTGGGGTGGAAGGATGATATTATCAGGCACCTTTCTATAATGGCAGTTGTAATATCATTGGTATTAATGTCCATAATTTTTACACTCTTTTCAACAGTTTAGGCAGCATCGACAATTTGCTCAAACACTATAAATGTTGTTTGCAAGCTAGTATTTATCTGGCACATTTGTCATCAATAAAGTAACAGACTTTTAGGGATATAAAAATATCATTTTCGGTGACTGAGAGAACCCACTTTGGACGATCCCGACATAGGTAAATTATTGAGGCATGACCGGATATGATCCAGTCACCCCCCCCCCCACCAAATCAGCATAGATCACCGTTCGCGGAATGCCTTTGGTGTGGTTCGAACCCGGATCCTTCATTGAGACTTACCGAGTTTTTACCACCCGGATTACTCTGGCAGGACGGGATATAAAAATATTGAAGTCATTATTTCTTATATGTACTCTACACATCTCTATCAACTTTCTTCTCTCCACAAGTAATGCATCCTCAGCCCAGATGTCCAGTCTTTACTGTCTCATCTGAAAAAACCCTTTCAGCTAGCAGAAGTGTATGACGAGCAAATAAACAATCAAAGTCTCAGAGCTGCAACACGAGTATAACGATACATTCATGGCTGAAGCAATAGTATGGTAATAAACGTTTTATGATAACGAAAGGGGATGATAACACGAGACATTTCCAGTCCATTATGGAGAAGAGAAGACGACAACGTCACCAAATTAACAATGAGGAGCGTGCATGCGTAGTGAAAGAAGATGAGGTGAAAAAAACTAATCAGAGACTAAAACTCTGAAGATGCAATTTCCAAACTGATAGTAGTATCTCCTTAGCTGATCTGAAGATGCAACAAGAATAGTTGCAATATCTAAAGAAGAGGAAGTCAAAAAAGTACTGCCACTAATGGCACCCCCACAAGGTGCCGGGTCCGGATGGGATTTCATGCTCGGTTAATATATCGCAATTGGAGTACGATTTCATGCTCGGTTAATACATTGCAATTGGAGTACAAATAGTATATCCCCTGGTGACAATGACATGCACAGTGGGGAACCCAATCTGGAGGTAGCACATTCTCCAGAGCCATACAACCACCCAAGGCCAATCTCATTCAATAATGAGTGCCTCAAACTAATATTGAGATAATAGCAGAAAATCTCTGAAGTTGGATCTCCACCATGCACGTTAGCTTTATTGTGGTCGGAAAATAAAAGATAACACACTCCTGATGCAAGAAAATACTACACTCCATGAAGCTAATATCTATTAGAAATTACTGGATGGCAATCAAAATGGATCTATCCAAAGCGTAAGAAAGAATGAATTGGCCTTTCATCAATGATACTCTATCCGGAACCAGCATCCCAAAATCTTTCATTTCACATCGTCAAGCAAACCATAACCTCGGGACTGGTATTAATTGTGTGGAATAGAAATATGCGAGAACCTTTCAAAGCCTCGTGAGGTTATTATGCATGGAATGATTCAGCCAACTCGGCACACAAGAAGTACTAGAAGGCAGGTAGGAACCAATGAAACTGAGCCATAAGATAGACTTCATGCATGTATAAATCGTTGATGATATAGTATTATTTGTTGAAGCATCCATACATCAAATAAGAACCATGATTAAATGTCGGAAAGAATTTGAAAAGGCATATGGGCGACCACTCTCCAAGCGGAAGTCCATGTTGTTGCTCCAACGATACACCTGCAAATCTGAGGAGAAGACTGAGCGCTGTGGCTGGAATTCTCTACCCTGACATCTTGAGCAAACACTATTTAGTACCCTTAATTCAGGGCATATACATGGACGTGGTGGAAAGGATGCAAAGAAAAATAAATTGTTGGTCAGGCCAAACCCTTCCTTTAGGGTGTAGAATTACTCTAGCCAAGTCTGTCCTCACTGCTATCCCAGTGTGTGTTATACAAATTTTTGTACTCCGATCTTCTATCTACGATGAGATTGACCAAATTGTGTGGCACCTCATATGGAGTAAAGGAGCTGGACCCAAAGAGAACCTGCTTAGTGGTATGGAACAAAATCACAGCTCGAAGTGGAAAAGGAGGGCTACGCTCAGTCAGGTAGATGGTAGAGGCACTCCCCAAGAAAGTCAGCTGGGACTATATCCAGAGCAGGGAGATGCACTGAAGGAAGCTAATGGGATGGAAGTATGAAGACCACAAACTCGAAGTCAAAACAACAGGGTCTAGCATTTGGCGCTGCATCCTCAAACCATCGGGATTTGCTCAAGGACCACTCATGCAGAGTGATAATGGACGGTATGGCTACTAAATTCTGGGATTGCAAATGGCTCCACACCCATAACCGAAGGCCAAGGATGATCGGCTTATTCCTTCTGACATCCTTGAGATCAATGTAGGTGAGATGATCAACTCGACAGGTGACTGGGATCCTGAATTTGTATAGGAATGGCTTGATAAACAATCAGTGGTCAAATTAAAACAGACATACACTACTTGTATGTATCTGGGGAAGGACTGTTGGGCGTGAACAAGACAATAGATCGTGAGTTCAGTACACAAGCGGTCTGAGCTGTGGCCATCTCCAACCCTCTCTCAAGGTTCATGGCAAGGAAAAAAATGTCCGGTTTCGGTGCCGTTTCGGTGGGCCACAAAAACAGAATTTCAGGGAAACTTCGATGGAAATTTTGAGAAAATGCGTTCCTGGCGTTTCAACAGCAAAATTAATGAATTAATTATAAAATTTTACCAAAATTATCTACTAGTGAATATCTACTAAAATATGCAATAATATATCATATATGATATGTGGGGGTGGGGTCTCCTCATGTGTGAGTGAAGGACCCTGAACAGTTTTGATGGGGATTTCGATGGAAAATTTGGATGTCAATTTTCAATGGTGAAATCAATGAATTAAGTCATTATAGTTTGTAAGCACAATATATAGACTTAAAGACACAAAACTATACAAAAAAACATGCTCTAGGTGGTCCATGATTCCATATAGTACATTAAAAAGAAAGAAAAAAAATCCGATGGTCAGTGCGTTTTAACAGTGCATTTCGATGTCTGATGGCCATCGATATGGAAATAATTGCTGAAATTTCACAATTTCACTGAAATTTTAATCTAAGGTTCATGGGCTATCATCTGGAAACTTAAAAGGCCGAAGAAGATGAGCATGTTTGCTTGGCTCATGCAGCACAATCATCTTATAATGAACACGCTAAGACATAGGTGTGTAGCGGGTGTGATCGATGCAAAGAGGCTGAAGAAACCAGACCCGTGCAATAAGGGACTGACCCAGAAACCAAAAAGTATTGGGAGAAACGAATACCCCTTACACTCACAGAATTATCTAAACTTGAGAGCATCCAAGAATGGGTGGAATATTAAATGAAAATAGATCCAGCTCAACTTGATTGGCCCACAAATTCACAGTTGCATGCTGGCAAGCATGGCTGTTCAGAAATGAGAGTATTTTCCAGCAGCCCAACGACTGGTAGAAGACCTGTAGGCCGTGGTAGTGATATGAAACAATACAAAACAATGTATGAAGCAATACAAAGAGCATTGATATGGCAGAAGGCCCCAGCACCAGCACTAAAACAAAGACATACATATGGGGAGGCGACATGAGGGAAGAATAAAGGTGAGAGTGAATGCAGTGGACAAGAAATATGTGCTCAATCAGGCTACGGTGTCATCAGGGACGCAAAAGGAAAATGGTTAGAAGGATCCAACATTCGACAAGGAAGAGACATTCTGCCCATAGTCACAAATTCGGCATTCGGCAAGGCAGAAAATTTCAGCAACGGGAATTATGCGGGAAATATGGATTAAAAAAAGGGCAAAGATTCGGTGAAAGTTCGGTCAACCATTGGGGAAAAATTCGAATAAATTCGGATATATATATATATATATATATATATATATAATCATGTAAGTTTGAAAGTTATAGGTGCAAAATTTACTTGAGCAATCAGCAACTATCAAAATTCATGCATGTACAGAAAAGCACCACGGTACCACAATAGCCAATTTGGTAAAATTATAGGTGCAGAGTTTGCTTGAGAAAGAAGGCTAGAGCAATTGACATATATCAGCCTTGAAGTGTCAACTTCAGCTCAAGTACCACAGTAGTTCGATCTCACTTTGAGCTGCTTAAGTCAAATTAAAATAAAGTAGAAGCCAAAATTTGATGAATGCAGGAGAAATAGGCTTAAGAAAATATTGAAACAGGAAGAGATCTTCACTGGCCACTTTTTTCCAAAAAAATCAGCAAAAAATCATTTTATTCGGGAATAAAACGCTAAAATACACAAATGGCGAATAAAACGTGCATTATAAATTCGGGAAAAGTGTGGGTTGACTGCGAAATTCGAGCGTAAAATACGTCTGATGAAAAATTCACAAATTATAGATGAATAATTCGAAAATGTGCCGAATTATGTGATAGAGGGAGGCAGCATTGTGGGAAAATTTAGAGGGACACGTGCAATGTGCAACCTTTGATGAAGGCAAATTCAGGTCGAAACCAACTTTTTATGATCTGTGAAGTTCACAGGCGGAACCCAGACCCCCAGCCCCCCAACAAATACAAAAGATTAGGCAAATTATCAGGAAGATGGGTCGGGTTCATCCCAATCTAACTATAATATATTAGAGGAGAGGGGTCAACTAGTTAACAGTGAGCCTAGCAAAGTGGGCTCTTAAATACAAGGAGGGGAGGTATGAGGAGTGCCCTGGCCCCTGAGAAAAATGATATGAGGGAACAACAAATCAATCTAATTGTGGACCCTCGTAGTGTGTACTTAGTGCCTGCAAGAGGGTGGGGAGATGAATGCCTCATGACTTTAGTAGTTCTACATATATGCGATTCTTTTAGTTTTTGACTTTTTTCCTATATAAACATCTCATTCATTCAAGTTGATGCTACAGATGTATATTATTCAGATTAACTGAATTCAAATAACCAAGAACCATACCACCGCTCCTTTCAAACAAGCTCGCTTTTACCCCTGACTGCCCCTCTTTAGCCACATTACAAACTCCCAGTTTTTTCTAATCATATTGTATATGTATGAAGTCCGAATTGAATTAACTGCACATCGTTATGTATAAACAAACGATCAAATTAACAACCAAACAAACCCTTAATTCTAAAAGAGAAGGCAAGGTTACTTTTGTCTTCCCTGAATGCCAGCTAAATAAAGTTGGAATAATTGAATAGAATTGTGTCCAGCAATTCACAAATAAACAATTTAAGGTCCTAGACTCCTAGCCTGTACATATCAGTTCATTGCATTGAATCTCTGATGGGACTCCTACAGCCACCTTATTGTTGGCGGCTGTATGTTGGTGCAGAAACATTACCTTCAAGTGATGAGAGATACCAATGTCTCGTCAGACTGCTGGATTATTATGAACAATCTGTACAAATCGTCTCTCCAGAAGGGCTTCTCTTCATTACCTTCTGATTCTAGCAATTGTGGCAATGTGAGAAGGCACTCAAAGAGAATTTATTAGGCTCAGCACAGCAGCACGGTCAGGCATGCTGGGCATGGCCCCCTTGGCTTGCACACATAGAGTAGCGGCAGCAGCTGCATAAGAGACATCCAACTCAAAAACAGCTACACTCTACAAACACATCAATAGGCACGAAAACTGAAGAACGGAAGGGAAAGCACACCTGCGAACTGTAGGCATTGTTTTCTGCTCTGGCCTTCAACAAGAGCTACAGAAAATGCAGCAGTGAATGTATCGCCGGCACCAGTGGTATCAACAACTTTGGAAGCTTTTATGATTGGTTGCCTGATTGGCTCCTCGCCTTTAACAAAAAGAGCAGAACCTTTGTCTCCCAATTTAACTAAAACTTGCTTAACACCCTGCAATTCATACATATCCATTCATTTCAAATAGGAATTATACCCAGGTCAAAAGGGGAAGGCAACTGTTTATCAAAAGTCAGAAGACCACATCACCATACAGACAAAGAAAGTATCCCAAACTATGAATAAAAAAGAGAACCAGAGTGTTTATTTCACTAACTAAAACTGTTCCATCATCTAAACCTTGCTCACAACCATGCTGGGATCGGCTACATAAATTCATTTTACAATCTAGTTCACTGGTGTGTCATGCTTCAGTTGAGTTTATACTGAAGCCAGATCTTATGAAGTTTCCTTGTGTCATTTGGATCTTTTCTTCCCCTTCTAACTCTATCCAATTACATGAGCCCAACAGCTGCACTCAAGAGACTACATTGTACACTCACAAACCATTCACACGTAAAACTTATCTCCATTTGGCACTCCTACTATATTTAGTTATTTGCATATATCATAATATAACCATTTTAGCGGATCCGGGTCGTTCTAAATGTTACAATCTGATTCCTACTACACACATTCAATCGGCATGTTTGATTTTCTCAAAGCCCAACATTCACCGTCATACAACATTGATAGGCATATAGCCATTCTACAAAACTTACTTTTAATCTCATTGTAATTTAGATGTACTTTCAATTTTATGGAATTTTAATAGCCGTATAAAATCCCAGCGCACTCCTCCTTTTCATCCATCATGCTTTGATCTTATGAAAGAATCCTCATGCACTTCACTTTCATTTATATATTACGTCCAAGTAACAAATCACTTATTGGGAAGTATGCTGCATCCAACTTGACAGCACCTCCAACACTTTTAAACCAACAAAATATAATCGACTAATTGTTTAGCAAAGCCAATTACCAATAGTTGTACGGTGATACAAATGTGTTCTATAGATCAAGGTTTTCAGACGCAACCCAGAGGTCGATTCGACAAAGCTTCCAAGTCACGGGTCTCCAGTTCAACCATCAGGTCGACTCAGTTGATTTAATGACATGAACATGACTTCATATATATATATATATATATATATATATAAACACACACAAATGTATATATTTGTGTTTACATGTTCATATAGTATGTATGCTTATGTGCCTCTATATATGTATATTGGTATGTATATAATCCACTATATGAAATCATGAGGTGAAGAATTTGAAAGATCAAACATTTGAAATCAAGCATCCAGTAGTAAGTGGGCATTTGCAATGCTCAAACCAAGTTATAAATGATTGGCTCAGTGGATATTTCAATATATGGAATGTTTGGGTCAAATTGGGGGGGGGGGGGGGGGGGGGGGACCTCACACAACCTTGTGAAGCAGTTCATACATCAACCAAGAAGCTCCAATATAACTTTGTCGGAATCTATAAGGTCAACTACGGTAGTATTAGAGGACGCAAACTTGAAGAACATAGGTTTTCCTCCAATCAAGTTAGTGTGTCGTTTCTAACATATCTTTCTGTGTTGCTATATGACATAATACTTCGGACGACCGCCAACCTCGCACCACCTTCTAAGTTGTGAAACAATGCATACCTCAACCAAGAAACTGACTGCAAGGTCAAATACGGTAGTATCATAAGACGCAAACTTGAAGAACATAGGCTTTCCTCTGATCAAGTTAGTGTGTTGTTTCTAACATATCTTTCTGCATTGCTATATGATACTACTTCGAATGGGGGAGGCTCACACAGCCTTCTAAGTTGTGAAGCAGTGCATACATCAAAAGAGAAGATCCAATATGACCATAGGCTTCAGGTCAAATATGGTAGTATCATAGACATAAATTAGAAGAACATAGACTTTTCATCCAATCAAGTTAGTGTTGTTTCTAACATATCTTTTTGTGTTGCTATATGACACAATACTTCAGTGCTTCGCAATTTCATGTTAACAATTTCATGCTTATCACAATTTCTACAGTAAGCTTACAATTTATGTCGTTTGTTTGTTGTTTAGGGTTTCACACTTCAAATTTGTAATTGTTATATTTTACAATTAATATACAAGTCTTTTTAATGTATGCTACACTTGCATATCAACATCTGTATAGTAATGTATTATTGTTAATGCTTATCGTGCCTGCTACTATTGCATATCGAGATATGTGTCGTTCATAATTGTTAGTTGTTTAGTTACATGTATCAGTATAAAATAGTAAATCGTTAATAAAAGGTACAAGGGCGACCTTGCACAACCTCTTCTAAGTTGCAAAGTAGTGCATACATCAACCAAGAAGCTCCAATATAACCCTGTTGGAGGTTGTAAGGTTAAATAGGGTAGTATCAAAGGACGCAGACTTGAAGAACATAGGTTTTTCCTATGATCAATTTTGTGTGATGTTTCTAACATATCTTTCTGCATTGCTATATGACACAATACTTCGGAGTGGAGGGAGGTGACCTCGCACAACCTTCTAAGTTGTGATTAGCAGTGCATACATCAACCAAGAAGCTCCACTATAACTCTGTCGAAGGCTGTAATGTCAAATACAGTAGCATCAAAGGATGCAAACTTGAAGAGCATAGATTTTCCCTCTGATCAAGTTAGTGTGTTGTTTCTAGCATATCTTTCTGCATTGCTATATGACACAGTGCTTTGGGGGTTGGGAGGGGGTCAACCTTCTAAGTTGTGAAGAAGTGGATACATCAAACAAGAAGCTCCAATATAACCCTGTTGGAGGCTTCAGGTCATATATGGTAGTACCAAAGGACGTAAACTTGAAGAACATCGGTTTTTCCTCCGATCAAGTTATTGTGTTGTTTCAAACATATCTTTTTGCATTGTTATATTACACAATACTCTATCGCAATCTCATGTTGCAATTTCATGCTTATCACAATTTCTACAGTAAGCTTACAGTTTCTGCCCTTTTTTATCCATCATTGAGGAAGACCTAAAATAACATGGGAAGGGCTTGTGAAGAGAGATTTTGAATCTGTACATCTTGATTAGACAATGACCCATGATGAGTTGATTGGAAAAGAAGGATCCATGTAGACGACACAACATGGTTGGGATCAATGTTCTAAAAAATGGTATGCCTTATGCATTCGGAGAGGTCACCTTATAGAGTATATGCGATATGCGGAAGTATATACGGTTTTGAATTTTTTTATAACTTAATTATTATTATTATATATATAAATATACATAATTTTACAATTGCATGTTCAATTTGTGCATATCAATCACTAATAATGAACAAAAGAAAACTACCAACAATAATGAATAAAACAAACAACCAACAATAACGAACAAAAAGAATCAGGTACTAGTAACAACGAACAAAAGCAAACAACCAATATAAAAAAACAATTACCAGTCAATAATGCAAATGCAATGAGGAAAACATGCACTAAGTCAGTGGTTATGGAGTAATCCAGTATAATACAAAACAAGAAGAGGGATAGGCGTGTAGGGAGAAACAGAAGAGGAATTGGAAGAAAAAGATAGAGAGCAAGAGAACAGTAAGGGAAACAGGTTGATTAGAAGAGGAGGATAGGCGTAAAAGGGTAAAAAAGAATAGAAGAGAAATTGAAAGAGGAAGGAGGGGATGAGACAGTAATTGGAATAAGATGGGAGGAGCGGAGGTACTGTTGTAGGAGGAAACGAAAGTGTGTTGGAGGGAAAGGAAGAAAAAGAACGGGGGTGGGAAAAGAAAAGAAAAAGGAAGTACTGTAATTGTAGAGGATAACAAGAAAAGGAAAAAAGGAGAAGACAAGTAAGAGGAAGGATCGAGAGGATCAAATAGAAATTGGAGGAAGTTAAAATCACAATAAAAATCAGTAAGGAAATAGAATCAAGGGAACAAAGCAAGCAAGAAATGTAATAGCAAGTAGGTGACGAGGAGAAGGAAGATGAGAGGAGGAAAGTAGTACCTACGGCTTTAGAAGAGGAGTAGCCGCAAGACTTCTTCCTCCTCTGGCTGCCGTTTGAGAGGAGAGAAGCGTCTTTGCACTTGGGAGGCGTCGCCGCCGTTGCAGCTGGAGTGAGGAGGAGATTCTATTGCCGCCGCCGGAGTGAGGTTAGGGCGCCGCCGCTGTCCATGTGTGTTCCGTCTGGGGGAGAGATAGTCGGAGATGAGGGTTCCAGTTCCCGGGGTCGCGTTGGAAAGGGGAGCGCTTATGTCACGAGGTGCCGAGGGGAATGAGGAGAGTCAGGTTCTATCGAGGGAGGGTTTGGGTTTAAGTCAAAAAAAACAAGTCTATTAAAAAAATGCTTTACAAGCCTTATATGCGGCCGCATGACCGATTATTCAGTCTAGGTCCACTTTCGGACCCGCTTCACTATATGCGGGTCAGTCCCTTGGCCGCACCGCTTATAAGGCTGCTTATAAGGCCGCACATGCCAATTTTTAAAACACTGGTTGGGATTGAGGCTTAGATGATGATGATGATGATGATGATTGTGTGTTGTTTATGGTCTCGCATGTTCACATTTGTAATTGTTACATTTCACAATTAATATATAAGTCATTTTTTTTACTATAATTGCATGCCAACATACGTATAGTAATGTTTTATTGTTAATGTTAGTCATGTCTACTACTATTGCGTATCGAAATACCTAATGTAATTTATCATTGTTAATTGTTTAATTACATGTACCAGTATAAAATAGTAAGTCATTACTAAAAGCTACAAGTTTTTATTGGAACAAGCTACGATTGCATGTAAAGATACATATAGTAAGTTACTGCTGTTAATGTTTATGTGCCTACAATACTGCAACGTGTAATAAAGTCATCTTACAATGTAGCCACGACCTACGGTAATCTGTATATCTGTTTGGTTATATTTGTCAAAATCAAATAGTGAATTATTACATTCTATTTACTATTTTCGATTGTTGCTCAAGTCTACAGTTATCTATTACTATTATAACGCTACATACTAGTTACTTAGTTTCTGTTTAAGACTTTAAGTAATAAATTAATGATACATTATATTATTTTGTCTGCCTGAAACTACAGTTACATACTTATACACACCATGGTGTGGCTGTATGCACAATTCAGAATGGCATATTGGGGCAGAGAAAAGTATGATAAAGTCAAAAGAAAGAGTCCAGGTGGAAGTCGTGCACACTTCCCGGCCAGCAAGAAGGGAAAGGGTTAAATGCAACATTTGTGCCCATTTCTCAACCGAGGAGATTTTCATATTCGAAAAACATGTAGCGGGAAAGTGTGGCAACGCTGATGAATGCAGGGGTGTCCCTCCGGAGGTGAAGGGAGCAGAAAATTCTGGAGTATCTGGAAACATGACTTTCCAGGAAGAAGAACAAGAGGGCGCAAGAACTCAAAGACCTGTGAGGTGAGGTGGACATTGATAAGTATGACGAGTCACCCAACATTGTTGATATTTGGAATTGGAGAAGAAGGCTAAGATTGTAGGTTATATTGACCAGAGGATATTGTAAATGAAAGTATGTCGCCAAACAAGGGACAGTAAAACATAGTTAGGCAAAAGGAAAGAGTCATGACATGCCGACATATAGCACGGTATATTTATGAAGCTGGTAAAATAACTTTCAGTTATTTGCATCATGTTTTATGACTACCTGACTAGACTCATGATCGATACTGTTTATTATGTGTTATGATAACAGGGACCCCAATAAAAATATGAACCCTAACAGCTTGCAAGTGATGTTGTAAACTGTAAACCAATATGGAAAAAATTTGAAGGGACTGTCTTATTTACCATTATAAAATGAGGGAGTCATTGCTAAAGCAGGAGGTTGAAGAAACAACACTGGGAAGATTCAAAACGGGTCAGATGTTCATTGATTACAGATGTTCAGACAGACAGACGCAAGAGGAATATCATGAATATCTGCATCAACAATCGATTGGGACTTATTTTCAAGAAAGCTGTTGACAATTCGCATCGGGTTCACATCATGGAGTATATACTAAACCTTGTTGATATGACAATTGAGGAGGTGGGAGAAGAAAATGTGGTGCAGCTGGTAAGTGACTCAACGGTTTAGCTAACCTTGCGATAGGTCGACAGTTCAAGGAGAAGCGAACTAAAATCTTCTAAACTCCATGTGCATACCTTGCATTGACTTGATGTTTTGGGGGCTACTAGGAAGCTGACTATGGTGCATAATCTATCAAAAAAGCCTAAGACACTTGACACTTTGAATATTCACCACCATTTAGTATAATGAGGAGCTTTCCAGAATGTGACTTGGTCAGGCCAGGTGTGACTAGAATTGCTACAGCTTTCCTTTGCTTGGAAACTCTCTTACAAAACATGACAGAGTTGAGGAAGATGTTTGTTTCTGAGGAATAGATTAATGGCAATTCATCAAGACACCAGAGGGAATTAAAATTGTAGCTATTGTCGGGCGGATCACAATTCTGGAAAGAAGTTCAGATGGTGCTAAAATTGTTGAAGTCATTGGTAACAGTTGTACAGTTTGCTGATTACGAGAAAACATGTTACAAGTTTCATATAATCAGTTTAATATATACAGTAGATGAGCTTGAAAACAAAAGTGAGTAGATGATGAGCCACTCCATAAGTAGGTGTTGGGAAATTTGCGGGAAAAAATGGGACACCAAGCTCCATCGCACCTTATATTTTGTAGCCTGAAGGTAACTAATCAATATTACATGTTTTGGCCATTATTGTGTTGCAAATAAAAATAGAAACTAATAATATGAACCTGGCAATATGCAGGGTACTAATTGAATCCACTTGTTTATAGGAAAGGACCTGATACCAATGTATTAGAAAGCGGGAAGCGGGAGGCGTGCGGACGGCACCCTGTAACCGATTAAGCGGTAGGCGGGCGATTTTTGAAAAAGCGGGTGTCTAAATTTTATATATTTTTATACAAAATTACATGTATGTGTATATAAAAAATATATTTATAAGGAACTTCTATACATATCTAATCAGCAAATCAGTAATTAACTAAGTATTCATCAATACTTACTATTAATCAGCATCTCTAATCACTAAAATCAGCAAGCAGATCAGTAATTGTATATAACAAACTATGAATTATTGAATTAAAATAATCACTAAAGTAATACTAACCAGCAGTACCAATCATTAATCACTGAAAGCAGCAAGGAAATCAGTAAAACTAATCATGCATTACTAGTATAATAGAGCAATAGGATATTTACTTAGATGCATTACAGCAGTATCCAATTATTACAGCTTACACACAAAGTATGCATTCTAAATTAGGACTAGCTATATCATAGAACATTTAATGTATACAAGTTTCGTATATTATAGTCAACACTACTTGGCTATGTAATTAATTAATGTTAGATGCTTACATTAGGATTTTTAAACAAAAGCAGGAAAAAAGCGGGCAAAAAGCGGGAAAAAGCGGGTGAGGCGGGCAAAAAGCGGGCGATTTTGTTCAAAATGATTAAGCGGGCGATTAATGGCAAAATTAAGCGGCTGGGGGTCATGGGCGCTTAAGCGGCCCGCCTGGCCGTTTTTATTTCACTGCCTGATACACAGCATGATTTGCATAGAAGATGGTCCCATGGATTCCTTTTAAACACTCTATCATGTGACAGACAACCAAATATCATAATGGAGTTACAAAGTACAAAGATGGTTTAGGATCCTTTGGACGACCAGCTGCAACTAGACAAAGACATGAATGTGACATGGATCTAGGTATGGCCGTATGGGCACAAAACCATGTGATTAGTGGGAACAGTTGGGTGCATTAATAATTTGTTTGCTTGTTTGTGCAGTACAATGGTGGACTAACTATAACTCATGTATGCCTTATTTGCAAATAATGGGAGTAGGGGTTCTGAACTTGACTTTCTCATCATTGGGGTGCGAGAAAACTAGAGTACATTGAGATGGCATGTTGAGGACAAATGCATTACTAATTGTGATTAATAAATTTTCTACAAATGAATAACATCTTGTGTTTCTTAATTTGTTACCTAGATTGATACTAAAAGGAGAAACAAGTTGGACGTGATGAAGCTTGAAGATATGGTCTTCATTCAAATCAACACAAAACACAAGGAGTGGGTGCAAAAAGAATAAAAGGATAATGATCCTATAGAGTATAAAGGTGGGGTTATACATATACCGATCCTGACAGACGGACTGGACTGGACCGGACCAGCTATCAGGTTCGGTCTTACCGAGTGGAGTTCCGGTCTGGTCCTCGGTCCTCTAATTTTTCGAAATCAAGTCCTTGGTCAGGTCCGGTCTGAAGCAAAACCGAAAAAAACCGGTTAAGACCGAATAGATCGGAAAATATAAATTTTGTTTTGTATATATCAATTAAATTTAATGTTTACTAAGGAGTTATCACTTTTGAGGAATGGATTATATGATCTAATATTCTATAGCTTATAATGAATATATTAATGTTGAGCCGTTGAGGTTGACAGTGTAACATATTATTAATGTTGAATGTTAACAATCTAGCATATCATTAGTGTTGGTGGAAATGAATATTTAACGTCGATGCTCAACATAACAACGTTGAGGCTTTACAAATTTTACTAACAGTGAGTTAACTTAATACTATTAGCTTAATTGTTGGTTTGTTTATATATATCATATTGTCGTTGTTTCGTTCTGGCTCTTTGTCGCATGGAGACACAACTATCAAGTTTTAGGCAAAGGGAGAACTGAGAAGATGGATTTTCATTGTTGTCAAAATGCAAAAAAAAAACTTAGAATAAGTAATTTTCTATGTTCTTGTGCCTAGCAGTATCGTATGGCAAATCAAATGGCTAATCAAACCAAATTAGGAGATCATTTTTTTATATATTTTCCAAATAGTGAGAATTGTAGTTATGCGGTCCGATCCGGTCGTGGTCCCAGTTTGGTCCTTTATTTTTCCGGTCCGGTCCGAACCGGATTGGGTCTTATTTGGGCCGGTCCTCGGTCCAAAATGTTTGTCTTGCCCGAGTCTCAGTCTGGTCTAGGGGTGAGCCGAATTCGGTTAATAACTGATTAATCGAATGGTTAATTCCGAATGGTTAATTTTTTTTGGATAATTTAGTTAATTTCGTTACTTTATTTCGGTTAATTTCTTAAACGGTTAATTTTCGGCTAAAAATATTTTTGTTTGGTTAACCGAATTAACCGAATAGCCACACTTTATTTTTGAAAAATATCCTACACATATATATATACCTATATAGTTATACTTTTATTTCAAAAAACTATACATTTATACACTAATCAAATTTTTATGAACTATATAGCGCTACAGTTATATTGAATACTACTATAATTTAACAAGTATTCAAAATTTTATGAGTATTTCCCGATGATAATATTACACGAGTGTTATTTAGTTAACCAAATTAACTGACCGAATCAGGCCAATGGTTAAAATCTCAAACCACCAATTAACCATTTAACCAAACCGAATTAATCATAACCAACCGAATTATCCGAATGCTCACCCCTGGTCCAGCCTGATCTGGTTCGGGTTTGAACCGATGTACAGTCCTAGACCCAGGTGAAGAAGAATTGTAACCCGATGCTAGAATAACTCAGGGAACGGTTGCATAGGCTAGTGGGGAAGCAGATTCATCGGAAATAAGAAAAGTACAAGGGTTGCTAATCACATGTCTTAAGAATAACCACACTACTTTATAGTCCAATGAAGAAAATGTTCAATTTTAACATCATTTTTATGGCCCAGAAACAAAAATTTACAAAAATTGACAGAAACTACGACATTTACATTCCCAGATATTTTGACACCTAAATTGGCAGAACTAACTGCTGAAATTTGCAAGAACGATCTAAAGGCCGAGATATACTTATTTATGCAATAATATTCCATATTGGATATGTGGGGGGTTCTACTACATGTGTAAGTGAAGGAAATCAAACTGCTTTGATAAGGATTTCTGGGCCAATTTTGGAGATGAAACAAAGAAATGAAGTTATGAAATTTTGCAAACACGATATACATATAAAGACACTAGATTAATAAATTAAATTATATATTGAAGCCAAGGTAGGATGAGCGTAAAAAGGAATTGATTGTCGAGTCTGTTAGAAACTTATTTAGAACATACTACTTACAAAGTATTAAAACAAACTCACATATTACAAAATTTTGTAAGTCATGAATAGGAGTCTTGCATGAAACGTAGTGGGTATATTGGGTCCATTTTGCAAAATCAAGGGCCAAAATGGGCATTTCCAAGCAAAATTCTCCCCCTTTGCAAAATCTAGCACATCACTATATGTATGCCTGTTTTGATGTCTGGTCGGAAAAAAAAAAGATTTTTTTACCAAAATATCGCAATTTCAATCGAAACTTTAAACCATGTTATAGTCTAATGCACATAGAAAGCCAACGAGGGGTATGATGATATTATTTCAATGATGAGAATGACATGAGTTCAAAAAAATCATGAAATGTTGTAACGGATCTAGGGAATGATACTACGAGTTTACGGGAGATGAGAGTGAGGATGATGTCTAATGATAAAATTGTTTCCATATACTTTTCTGATGAAGATGGATAATGTAATTAGGTGTGCGAGACTTTTTTTTTAGTAGGTAATACCATAATGCTTGGTTTAGATGTGGTATTTCACAAATTTCATATGGTAATAAACAGTAAAAAATAACTTCCATGATAATCTGCTCACTTAAAAAGAGCACCCGCTTAATCGCCACAATGTTAAGTGCAAGACATGGTTGGGTATAAAGTTGTTATATAAAATTTTGATGTCTCTCTGAGTGGAATGTCATAGTTGTATAGCATTCGGATAGCACTACATTGCATTCGGATAGCACTACATTTCATCCAACCTATTATGGTCCTATGAGAGAAACTAGCATGTACTTGGCCTTATATGAATAGTGAAACCCAAGTAACAAAACCACTTATAATTTAAGCTGTCTACTCCAGCCAACTTGGCTCCACCTCCTAGACAAGTCAAGCATGCCATGTGATATCTTATTAATGTATGTATAATTATTAAAAATAAAAGAGTTACATGGTTAACTGGCTTCATTAATATAAGGATGAGAATAGCGAATCTGCATAATAAATGGAGAAACAATACCACATTTAAAGGTTTTATAAAAGTGAGACATCCAAAGAAGCAGGAACTATAGAAGTATCGTGCTCCTACGTCAAGCTATGAAGTTTTGGAAGAGGGATATTGAGTACGGAGTATAAAACATATTAGACAGCCAATTTGTTTTCATATCTGGGAGATTGATTATGGATATTATTTTTTTGTAAATGAGTTGATAAAGAAACAGAAGAGTAACACGCTTAATGATAATAAAAAAAAGTAATTAGGCTTTTTTGAGAAGTATAGACAAAATAAAAGAGAGATAAATGTAATTTTTGTTGATTTAGAGAAGTTTTATGCTCAAGCACAGAGGAAAATGCTTTGATGGGGTTTGTAGGAAAATGGGGTCTTGATCCAATATATTGACTTAGTCAAAGGCATGCATGATGCTTCTACTACCAGTGCTGAAACTTCAAGAGGGGAGATTAACTTCCTATAACAATTGTGTGCATCAAGGATCAACTTTGAGTCCCTGTTTATCTAGCAGTAATTACATGCGAGCTGACAGCACGTTAATTATGATCTCTCCTTGTGTATGGCTATGTGCTAGTTATATTGCGTTGATTGATGAAAATAATGACAGCATGTCAAGATGGAGCTATGGAAAATTGTCTTGGGATGTAAATGTTTTAACAGTAATAGAAAGAAAGCAAAAAGCTCTTTCAAACTCAAATTTTGGTAACCTTCATGCGCAAGTGAGATCAATTTTCTCCATGGTACATAAGTCCCTAACATAATTTTAAGGTGCCTCCATTTGAAAGATAAGATAAACCATGTCCTGTGTAAACTAATCCTACCAATATAATTTATATAGCTTTCTAAATTAGCTCGATTTTGACTACTAACAACTCGGTTAAAATAAATCAATTGAAGGAGTTAATATCCTACAGAATTTAATCCTACAAGAGAGAATAACACGATTTTTCTGCATAACATATCCAACCGTATAATCTAAAATTTAATATGTAAACGGGCAAGGGAATGCACCCGGTTATAGAGAGTACGCAAACATCCATCCAGAGACAAAGCTCACCATCTCATAACAGGATTCAACAGCCTTGCTTATCTCTTCGAAAGACTCTGTAGGCAATCCTGTCAACCTAGCCAGCTCTGTTTCATTGGGGCTCAGTATATCTACACACTTTAGTAGTTCCTTTGGAATAGGTGCAGCCATTCCGCCAGCATCTAGGATGACTTGTACTCCAGCATTTTTTGCAGCCTAAGCTCGAGAATGCCAATTCACAGAAAGTATATTAGTAGCAAAACTTTATGGCCAAATTTTGGTATTGAAATATACAGATTTGAGAAAATGCTTAAATATATAGAAGTTCCATAGTCTGTGGCAGTGAGAAATCACATATGCATACAACTTGTAAAGCTTTTCTGATAGAAAAAATCCCATATAAATGTATGAATTTAAGTTGTTTTTTGATATTACCATCATCACGAGCTATGAACTATCAGTGGCACAATCCTGCTACCAAAATATACTTAGCCAGCTTTTGGGACTTATATGATTTATAACTGCACAGCTCTCAGTAAGAGCGACATAAATCACACGTGATTGTTATACTTAATACGTTTCAGTAGGGTTCAAATCAACACAGCAGCAGTTCGTGATTAAAATTCAAGCACGGAAGCTCATCTTGCTAAAGGGTAACGATATTGGTTAAAAGGCAAGTATGCCGACACAACAAGATAAAGAAGAAGAGAGGAAGGCAAATTGCTAGTACAAAACCCCAAGGTGGGAAATCAGCTAATACAGTTAGGTTAACAGCAAAGCAAAGCAATAAGCAAATTATTCAACAAAGACCTCACCCGATCTGATCCCATGGCATCTGATTACACAGCAGATCAGGCTAAACGAAGAGCAAACCAACTACAAAGATTGCAGCATGACACGAGTTTTTGTTAAACACATACCTGGGCAACTTGTATGTTGACCCAATCGGGGATCTCCCTTTGCAGAAGCACCACCCCAGCCTTCCTCACGACCTCGAGGTCCCCCTCAGAAAGGGTGTCAGGCCAGCAGGACATGTTGGCACCGCCAACAATGATGATAGAGTTCTGGCCGTCGGGTTGCAGCATCACAACGGCATGACCAGTGGGCACAGTGGGATCCTTGGTTAGGTGTTCGAGCAGCACGCCGCCGTCCTGGAGCGTCTCCTCGATTAGCCTCCCGTGGGCATCC
Source organism: Alisma plantago-aquatica (assembly GCA_963693085.1). Taxonomy (NCBI): domain Eukaryota; kingdom Viridiplantae; phylum Streptophyta; class Magnoliopsida; order Alismatales; family Alismataceae; genus Alisma; species Alisma plantago-aquatica. The sequence continues at coordinate 92,106,385 of OY856409.1, forward strand.
TCCCCGACGCGGCCTAGGAAGTAGGTAGGGTACGCGAGCTTCCCCACGCAGCATGCCTGGTTGGCTCCCTTACCTCCGGCGAGGGTCTCACCCGTGCAAGCGGAGATGGTTTCCCCGCGCTCTGGAAGGCGGTCGATCTCGAGGTAAATATCGGCATTGGCAGAGCCGACGACCACGACGGGCTTCTTGTCCTCGGAGGGGAAGTTGGCAGACAGGGGGGTAGCGGAGGGGTTGGAGGAGAATGAGATGAGAGAAGGCGGCAGCTTGCGGTGGGAATAGGGTTGATGGTGTGGCGTGTAGCTTGAGGGGGATAAACACTTAGCCGAAGGACGTGAGCTACTCAAAGCTTTCATTTTGAGAACGCGGCGTTGGCGGCGGCGGCGGCGGCGGCGGCGACCGGGAGTGGAACTGTAATCGAGATAGCCGAGAGAAAGAGGCTTTCTACCTTTTCCTTATTTTTTGGGTAATAACTGCCAAAGTGTATCGGATAAGTGCAACGTAGGAAACACGTCCACGGTAAGGGTTTGGTCGCGTAGACGGATCCAATTTAAGATGGGAAGCGCAAATCTGAAGTCTGATTCCGAGTCCAAAACAACGTACACTATCCACGTGTGGTTATCCAACCGTAACAGAAAAAAAATATAACTACAATGAAGACTGAAGAGTCAATTCCAAAATACCCCATGCTTTGATGAATTGTGTATGTTCCCCTCTTAGGCAGGTGTTTAGTAACGTGATTAATTCAGATACGGTAGCGATAAAAGACCAAAAGTCTACCACGGGTAATCAAAAATAGTAGTCATAAACACCAGATTGACAACTAGTAAGCTTTTACAAAGTTTTTACGACCAACTTTACGCGGTGGCTTATCTTAGATGTTTGATCGTAGTTAAAATAATCGTGTTGCAAAGGGAGCCTTAATAGTAGCAAGATTCTAACCAACTCCTTCACACCATCATCGTTAGTTCATGTGAATAGAGTGGCGTTGGTTTTTTTTGTTGGTAAGGAGGGTTCTTGTGCAAGGAGTAGGTCGATGGCTGATATGTCTCTTATTTGTCTTGGGGTCTTTTGTGCAAAGGGCCGTAGTTACGGATGGTTTGCTTTCTTTGATGGAGTTGCCGATGTCACATGGTCAACTGAGTTTTCCATCTTCCCTTTCTTTTTTATTTTGTTGTGCGGTTTTGAGATGTGTTTTATGGGATAGATGCATACATATGAGGTTTCTTCTTTTGCCCTTTAGTTTTTAGGTTTAGCTTTATTTGATGAGTTGATGAGGAGTTTCAATGTTGGATGTAACCTTGTTGAAATTTTGATTATGCCTGTTGAGGGGTTGCGGGATGAATAAGAATGAGCCTTCTTGGAGAGAGAGAAAATGTGTACGGAGTTGCATTCTTTATTTCTGAAAAGCCACTTGTGTCCTTGTAAAATTAAATGACAAATTTACAACGTGTCTCACACATTATTTTCTCAGTCACGCACAAACCATACTACTAGTTCTAACCCTAGAATTATAAGTATTAGCTACTTGGCTAATCATTGTGTGGTCTCGTCTAAAATTATATACTAATCCACGGTAATTTGTTGATTGTGTTTGGTATCTAATTATGAACGAGTTGTAGGAGATTTTGTATAAGTAGTTTTTCATTTAGACCCACCAGATAAATGCCCAAGTAAACTAACTAAATAAATCAATGCATATGATAATATGCTAATGATTTATTTCTGATTTGTAGCTTTATAAATTTAAAAGATGTAATATAAATAACTAGAATTTACATCAAAATAGAAGACAAGCAGGCAACGAGCCGTGCCGCTAGTCGTAATGACATGCACTCAAAACTCATTTGTTCATAATTCTAGCTTAGATTCAAATTATTAGTTTTATTGACTTGCATGTGATTGGTTTATAACAAGTGTGCACATGGAATTTCCTTTATCTTGATAGTTAAAATGATTTTCTTATGACAAAATGTGATAATTGATGTTTTAATATGTTATAAATGTAAGGATGTAAACAAGAGATGGTGAGAAGTGTTGTTAGTCTATAACTCATTTTGACTCGTTTTTCTAGTGAATTTTGGAGTTTGTCAAAAGTCTATTTTTTAGTCAGCTTTATGTTGTATAAAACTCCGCCTATGTTTTCGTACATTTTGTACAAATATAGTCGGTCCCAAGCCCGGGTAAAGGAGAATGGTTGGTTGTAGGTTGACAACCAGTCATAAAAACTTTGTCACTCTTTCTATGACATTGATCCTTACAAAAATTTCATTAGAGCATCCCTACCTAGCGATGCGTTGTATCGACATCCGGGTGCAGTGATAAATATGCAAGGGGTTTCAACACAACAATGTCTGGTTGTGTTGAAGGACAAACAAGAGTTTCCACATCTTGGACGGGTGTGGGTAAAGAAGCTAGTCCTGCTACATCATCGTCCGGATGTAGTGAAAAATGTGCAAGGGTTTCCACATCTTGGATGGGTGTGGATAAAGAAGTTAGTCCTGCTACATCATTACTCGGATGTAGTGAAAAATGTGCAAGGGCAATATTTCCGAAGAAGGCGGGTAAAGATGCAAGTTCAACAAAAAATGATTAGAGTTGGATCTTGGAATATTGGCTCTCTGACAGGAAAATGTTTTGGAGATAGTGGATACCATAATGAGAAGAAAAGTCAATATAGCTTGCTTGCAGGAAACCAAGTGGATAGGGAACGTTGTAGAGAGATTGGAGACACATGATACAAAATCTGGTATACATGTATTGACAAATATAGAAATAGCGTAGGTATTATTGTTGATAAGATGTTGAAGGATGATGTTGTAAAGATCACAAGGATGGGCGATAGAATCATAGTTATCAAGGTTGTTCTTGGGGGAAATATTTTTAACATTATTAGCGCTTATGCCCCCCAAGTTGGCCTTAGCGAGGAGGCTAAGAAGGATTTTTGGGATGACATGGATGGATTGATGCAGGGAATACCGACAGTAAGGGAGAAGATTATTATTGGGAGTGATTTAAATGGCCATGTGGGGACTAGCAATGCTGGATACGAGAGAGTTCATGGTGGTTTTGGATATGGCAACAGAAATAAGAAGGAGAGAGGATTTTAGATTTAGTAGTTGCATATGATATGATTTTAGCAAACACTCATTTCAAGAAAAGAGAATCTCATAAGATTACTTTCAAGAGTGGGCACAATTGTAGCCAAATCGATTATCTCCTTACGAGGTGGGTGGATCATAGTATATGCAAAGATTGTAAAGTGATTCCTGGAGAAGAACTCACGACCCAGCATAGGTTGCTGGTTTTGGATATTAACATGAAGATCAATAAAGGCAAGCATAACAGAAACCAAGATAGCAAGATCAAGTGGTGGAATCTTAAAGGAGAAAAGAAATTGGATTTCATGATAAACTCAGTAAGGAGGTAACTTAGAACTTAGAGTCTGATGCTAACACTATGTGGAATAACATGAGCTCCTGCATAACAAAATTTTCCAAAGAGGTTTTGGGGGAGTCCAAAGGTTGTGGGCATCCATAGAAAGAGACTTGGTGGTGGAATGATGAAGTGCAAAAGGCTATTAAACTAAAAAAGGAGATCTATAGGAGCTTTGCCGAAATCTCGAGATGATGCAACGTTCCAATACAAGTAACCAAAGAAAGAAGCTAAAAAGGTTGGTCAGGAGGCATAGTCTAGATATTTTGATGATATTTATAAGAAGCTGGATACAAGAGAAGGGGGAAATATATATATATATATATATATATATATATATAATGCTCATATGAGAGAAAGTAAAGGAAGAGACTTGAGTCAAGTGAAATGCATCAAGAGTGAAGATGGCAGGGTGTTGGTGAAGGACGATGATATCAAGAACCAGTGGAGAAATTACTTCCATAAGCTTTTCAATGGAGATACTGCAAATAATGTTAGAGACTCGTGTGACATGAATACAAGAGATATCATTCACACACGACAAGTTTCACCATTTGAGGTCAAGAATGCTTTAAAGAAGATGAAAATGAGAAAGGCATGCAGACCAGACAATATTCTGCATTGATGTATGGAACAGTATGGGGGATGAAGGAGTTATGTGGTTAACAAAGCTCTTTAACAAGATCATGAAGACCAAGAAGATGTCATATGAGTGGAGAAATAGTATTATAGTCCCCATCTATAAGAACAAAGGTGATGTTCAGAGCTGCACAACTTACAGAGGTATCAAGTTGATGAGTCACACAATGAAGCTTTGGGAGAGGATTATTAAGTAGAGGCTAAGATCTATAATGTAGATATCAAACAACCAATTTGGTTTCATGCCTGGAGATCAACAACAGATGCTATTTTGCTGATAAGGAGGCTTATGGAGAAGTATAGAGAAAGCAAAAGAGATCTTCATATGGTGTTCATTGATTTGGAAAAGGCTTATGATCGAGTACCCAGAGAAGTGTTGTGGATGGTTTTGAACAAAAAGGGTGTGCCAATCCAATACATTGACTTGATCAAAGACATGTATGATAGATCTACTGCAAGTGTGAAGACTCCAGGAGGAGAGACACCAACTTTTCCTATCACAGTTGGGGAACACCAGGGATCCACACTCAGCCTATATCTGTTTGTTCTTGTTATGGATGAGTTGACAAAGAATGTTCAAGATGATATTCCTTGGTGAATGTTATTTGCTGATCATATTGTTTTGATTGACGAAACTAAAGATGGATTAAATGATAAAGTTGAACGGTGGATAGAGGAACTAGAATCAAATGGATTGATGATTAGCAAGAGAAAAACTGAGTATATGCATTGCAATTTCAGCCAATCCCGCAGTGTCAATGATGGAGCCAAGTTGGACGGAGTAGATATAGCAAAATGTGATAAATTATGTTACTTGGGTTCTATTAATCAGATATATGGGGATGTCCAAAATGATGTTTGTCACAGGATCAGTGCATGATGGTTGAAATGGAGGAGTGCAACTGGAGTATTATGTGATTAGAAGATCCCTCTCAGGATAAAAAATAAGTTTTATAGAACACATATACGTCCAGCCATGCTCTATGGGAGTGAATATTGGGTGGTGAAGAAACAAGTTCTCAACAAGATGAATGTTGGTTGAAATGCATATGCTGATATGGATGTGTGGGAAGACAAGAAAATATCGCTTGAGAAATGATTATATCAAGAATAAAGTGGGGGTGGCGAGCAATGAGGACAAGTTGCACGAGGGCCGTCTCAGATGGTACGGGCATGTGCAATGCAGACCGACTAATGCGCCTATACAAAGCAATGCTATTGAGTCAAGCACAATAAATAGAAGAAGAGGAAGACCTAAATTAACATGGGATGAGCTTATAAAGAGAGATTTTGAATCTCTACATCTCAACCAACATATGGCCCATGATTGAGCTGAATAGAAATGAAGGATCCATGTAGCTGACCCCAACATAGTTGGGACTGAGGCTTATGATTCATGTCGTATAAGCATATGAGTATATGCATGTTTTTAACCTATCAAATGACATGGACCTATAATTTTAGCAAAGAGCTAGACCTAAATTTTGATGGGACAAAATTAAAATATATAATTGGAATGGGACTCAGATTCCATCATGTCGTATGAGATTTTTAATATAGTCAAAAGTAATATACAATTATGTGAGAAATACTCTTATTTTTGTTATGGTATAACATATTATAAGGATTACAAAGTGTTGGATAATTGTAAGCTAATAGTCTAGTATTAATAACTTGAGATACATATTTATTTGAAACCATAACCAAACCAAGAATGTCTAAATTTGACTTGCCAAAGTGGACCTCAGTTTCAATGTGGATTTAGTTCCAAACCTAAAATGACTTAAATGGAAACATCCAAACTCAAACATTATTTTCTGTGGGTTGAACTAGGTTAAGTTCATAATTTTAGATATTACTTTGGTAGTATGTTTTATTCAAAAAGGAGTCTGACCCTCTCCTATAAATAGGAGGGGAAATAACAAGGAAGCACATAGCAAACCCTAATGGATCTATTATGTTGGCTAAATTGACATTATGATAAATCCCTTTGTTTCGATGATGACAAACATTTCATTCTTGTTGATCTAACGTGCTACTTGAGTGTTGCAGGAATGAGGTGGATGACAAAGCACTAGGGAATCTATTTGCTTGAATGCTTGTAAATTTCATGAAATGTAATAAATTGTAAACTTGTACAAATATATAATGTACAAGTACTTAGACTTCATGTAAATCAAGCGTTAGATCTTCCCTAGCTAAACACCACATTTAGATAGGTCATCCCCTTCAATAGTGTCACATATGCACACTCATACACACACTTAGTGCCTTAATTGAAAGATTGAAATAGGGTCAATCTCGGTCGACAAATTCCTCGACCGAGACACTCTCGATCGACAAACTTCTCGATCGAGAATGACCCAAGTAGCCGTTAGACACAGCTGAGAAGGTAGTTGGCAGTTGGAGATGAATGTTGTTAATACTTGATCCAGAGAGCCTGTCGGTCGACAAAACTTCGACCGAGTAGGTATCTCGGTCGACAATTTGTCGACCGAGATGGACTCTGACAGCAACTACAGAATAAAGTAACTAGCCGTTACTAATGCAACTAACTTATACCTAACGGCTAGTTAGGCACTTAGAACCCCTTAGAAAGTGTCTAGAACGTCCTTAAGCACTTGTAGGCCATTCCTATAAATAGGACATGCCTTAGGACACCCATAGACACCTAAGCTACACTTGTGATACAATTGAGCATACACCTACAATTGGCAATCTGTTTTGAGAAATTGAGCAACACTTGCATTGGCAATCCCTCTACTTGCTCTAATTTCGTGTCCTATAGGCTAGTATCTCCTATCCACAACAATTACACGTGCATATACTTTGGTTAGGAGATCTACACGCTTGATATAGGCAAATCAAGCCTTGTGCTTCAAAGGATAAGTGTAATTTCCATTTTCTTTCTTGTTCCTTTTATTCTTTGTATTCTCCTTGCTACTCCTAGGGTTGGAGGCTGCGGATTGGAGAAGGTTCTTCTCGGTGGAGAAGGTGGACTTCGAGCTACTTCAAGAAGGCTATTGCAACGGGAAGCTACTTCAGGAGGAAGGCTACTTCAAGGGGGAGCTTGAAGTTACTTCAAGAAGGCTGCTTCAAGGTTGGTGCAATTACTTCAAGGTGAAGGCTGCTCGAAGGGTTTAGGGAAAGAATTGTAATTTTATGTAAAGTCCTTGCGAGGTAATAAAATTAAATTATTTCAAAATCCCAGTTGGGTAAGCAACCGGGTAGTGGACTGACTACCTTAGTATTTGCTAAGGTAGGAACCACTCTAAATCCTTGTCCCCTTGTCCAATATTCTTATAGTTGGTTGTTTGAGTTAAATAATTGTTAAATTAATTTTAAAACCCTATTCACCCCCCCTCTAGTGGTTTTTCAATTGGTATCAGAGCAGGCTTCAAGGAACCCTAACAAGGTCTTGAAGAATGGGTGACGGGGTGCTCAACAACCTTAACCTTGAAGGGACACTTGTTGCTAGGCCTCCAGCGTTTGATGGAATAAACTACACATATTGGAAGAGAAGGATGTAGTTCTACTTTCAAGGCATAAGTTGGGATCTATGGAGAATGGTGTCAACCCCTTATGAGCTACCTCAAATGGAATATGCAGCTTGGGACACCAATACGGTAAAATCGGCTCAAATGAATGCAAAGGCTGTAAGTATTCTTTATTGTTCAATTTTAGTAGGAGAATTTAATAGAATATCAAACTGTGAAACAGCCTATGAAATATGGCATAGACTTTCTATAACTTATGAAGGGACAGTTCAAGTTAAGAATTCCAAAGTTAGTATGCTTAAACAAAAGTTTGAACATTTCCATATGGATCCAAATGAATCTATTAGTGAAATGTATGCAAAATTCTCTTCTATTGTAAATGGTTTAAATGCCTTAGGTAAAGTTGTTCTTGAGGAAGATCAGGTATCAAAGATTCTTAGATCACTTCCTCCCAAATACAAGCCCAAGGTGACGGCCATTGAAGAAGCAAATGACCTCACCCGACTAAAGATGGAACAACTCATTGGCAACCTAGAAGCTCATGAGGCAACGTTAGAAGAGGAAGAAAGAAGAGAACGTGAACTTCAACAAGGGAGGAAGAAGGACATTGCATTCAAAGCATCAACCAAGAACAATCATGATACAAGTGAAGATGATAGTGAAGAAGAAACTCTCATTGTAAATGGTAAGCAGTATAAAAGTTTTAAAACTAATAAAACTTCTAGTATTTCTTCTTCCAGGTGCTTTGAATGTGGCAAGAAGGGACACATGAAAGGTGATTGTCCAAAACTCAAGAAAGGGAAGAAATCATCTCACAAAAAGAAAGAAAGAGCATATAAAGTTGCACGGGATGATTCAAGTGATGAAAGTGATGATGGAAAAGAAGAAGTAGAGTGCCTCATTGCTACAACAAATGAAGAAGAAAAAGAAGAGGTAAGTCTTTTTGATCTACCAAAAGAAGATCTAATTGCTAGTCTTCAAGATACTCATGAGAAATATATTGAGTGCAAGAAGAAACTTAAGAAATCAAATAAAGTAAATAATGATTTAAATGTTAAACTTCTTGCTCTTGCATCTGAAAATGAGGATCTCAAAAAGGCAAATGAAGATTATGATCTTAAGTTAAAATCTATAGAAGCTAATTGCAATCTTCTTTCCTTAGAGAAGTTAAACTTACAAACTCAACTGAATGATCTTCAGAAACAACCTATCTTATGTTCACACTTAGATTATGATAAGTTGTAAATGAAAGAAACTCTCTAGTATCTGATTTAGATCAAGCAAAGAAAGATATAAACAAGAAGATGGATGATATTGTTAAGTTACAAAGAAAAATAAATGAGTTAAGAGGAAATGATATCCTTGAGAATATTCTGAAAATTTCCTCTAGTTATAATGGAAGAAGCGGATTAGGATATGATCCAAAGAAAAATCAACCTACAAGAGCTAAAGCATCCAAGTCTAAGATGGTGTTTGTACCTAAGAACACAATTCCTAGAAAGAGAAATGAAGTTGACTCCATTAGTTGTCATTATTGCATGCGCCTTGGACATTATTCATTTTTATGCCCATATAAGAAAAAGAATGATGATTTAGTTTGGATTCCTAAAACTTAGAAGCCTAAATTTAACTAGTTGAGATTTGACCTAAACTGATTCTTGATATACAAATGTCATATCTCAACACAATCGAGCTCTAACTTGCATAATTTTATTTTACTTGGAAGCAATTAACAGTTCTGAAAACATTCCAGAAACTTTGTCGGTCGAGAATCTGTCGACCGAGTGAACATTCGGTCGAGAAATTGTCGACCGAGCAGGTCACTGATTTCCAGTCTGCAATAAATCTGCTGAATATATTTTCAATTGATCAAATTGCTATCTATTTGTTGTTAATGACTGATTTTACATGCAAAACAAGTTAAAGATCATTATTGAAAAACTTATAAATATAAATGAGATTATTTTGGTTGATCCTCTAAATAAGTTAAAACTAAAATTATGCTTAGTTTAATAAAAAGAAATTTCAGTTTTATCATTATTCACATGATTTTTCTTAAAATATTTTCTGGTCTATCCATATAGAAATCATGTGTTATGACATCTAGCTTAAATAATCACAATCATTGTGTTTCATGGAATTATCATTATATGTTTTTATTGTTCTATCATTACATCATGGATATGCTTTCACTATTTCATCATTCAGCTCATAAAGATGATGCTATGTTAGCACGAATAGATAATGATAATTGTATGCATGGATCCTTGGTCATACATAGGCAAGCAAAATGATTCATTGGTGATATGTTTCTTAGAACAAGAACTTTAATGCTTGCAAGAGCACAATGTTATAACATATAAGATAAAAATTTCTCAATTGGTATCTTTAAAGACTTGAGATATTAATCGTGTTTTCATTTTTAAGAATCTTATGAGGGTACAAGAAGAAATGGAATTTGATATTTATGTACCTACAACAAAGTTTATATAAATATTCTAGGAAAATCAAGGAAGAATGTTTTCATATTGAGTATCATTCAAAATGCTTCAAATTGATATCTAATCAAATTACATGCAGCTATTATACTTCATATATGAGTGTTCAATTTGGAAATCTGCAAAATTGCCTCTTGGTTGAAATGAAATTTGACCAAGGGGCGCTATGGTCGAAGTCAAGGTCGACCTAAAATAAGTTTTGACAAAATGCTTATTTGGACATCTTTTTATTGTACTTAATCTTAGTATACTTTTGATAAAGGTCAAAATCAAAATTTAAAATCATTTGTGCCCTTAGAAGCTTTAAATTGCTTTAATTATAAGATTAAGGGGGAGCTCATAAAAACAAATTGGATTAATTGATTAAGAAGCTTACAAAAACATTGTAAACATCATTTGAAGCTTGTTACGACCTTAGTATTTTTACTCTTGGTTATGAAGAAATCTATGAATTTCATAAAAATAATATATCTTGTTCTTAAAGGAACTCTATAACAAATCAGGGCTTAAAATCCAATGTATTTGGTTAGAGACATTTTTATGTACTCTAATATTAAAGGATTCTCATTTCATTTTTAGGGCTTAACATCCCTTGCAAAATGGATGAGAAATTAATATATGTCATAAACTAAAGGGAATCTCATATCATTTTCAGGGCTTAACATCCCTTGTAAAATGGGTGAGAAATCAATACACATAAGCCATAAACTTAAAAGAAACTCATATCATTTCAAGGCTTAACATCCTTTGCAAATGATTGAGAAACAAATTGTGGCTAAATTTGACAATAAAAATCCCTTGATTGTATTGGATATCTTTTTGAAATGACAAAGGGGGAGAAATAATATAAAATCACAAACATAAAATTAAAATGAGTTTCATAATATCTTGGCCAGCAGTCACTTGCAAAACCAAAGATGGCTACAAAGGTAAATTTCAGGTATGAAACTCGCATGTTTTATATTTCCTTATTTTATATTTAGGAAATGTTTGTCATCTTCAAAAAGGGGGAGATTGTTGGCTAAATTGACATTATGATAAATCCCTTTGTTTCGATGATGACAAACATTTCATTCTTGTTGATCTAACGTGCTACTTGAGTGTTGCAGGAATGAGGTGGATGACAAAGCACTAGGGAATCTATATGCTTGAATGCTTGTAAATTTCATGAAATGTAATAAATTGTAAACTTGTACAAATATATAATGTACAAGTACTTAGACTTCATGTAAATCAAGCGTTAGATCTTCCCTAGCTAAACACCACATTTAGATAGGTCATCCCCTTCAATAGTGTCACATATGCACACTCATACACACACTTAGTGCCTTAATTGAAAGATTGAAACAGGGTCAATCACGGTCAATAAATTCCTCGACCGAGACACTCTTGGTCGACAAACTTCTCGACTGAGAATGACCCAAGTAGCCGTTAGACACAGTTGAGAAGGTAGTTGGCAGTTGGAGATGAACGTTGCTAATACTTGATCCAGAGAGCCTGTCGGTCGACAAAACATCGACCGAGTAGGTATCTCGGTCGACAATTTGTCGACCGAGATGGACTCTGACAGCAACTGCAGAATAAAGTAACTAGCTGTTACTAATGCAACTAACTTATACCTAACGGCTAGTTAAGCACTTAGAACCCCCTAGAAAGTGTCTAGAATGTCCTTAAGTACTTGTAGGCCATTCCTATAAATAGTACATGACTTAGGACACCCATAGACACCTAAGCTACACTTGTGATACAATTGAGCATACACCTACAATTGGCAATCTGTTTTGAGAAATTGAGCAACACTTGCATTGGCAATCCCTCTACTTGCTCTAATTTCGTGTCCTATAGGCTAGTATCTCCTATCCACAACAATTACACGTGCATATACTTTGGTTAGGAGATCTACACGCTTGATATAGGCAAATCAAGCCTTGTGCTTCAAAGGATAAGTGTAATTTCCATTTTCTTTCTTTTTCCTTTTATTCTTTGTATTCTCCTTGCTACTCCTAGGGTTGGAGGTTGCGGATTGGAGAAGGTTCTTCTCGGTGGAGAAGGTGGACTTCGAGCTACTTCAAGAAGGCTATTGCAACGGGAAGCTACTTCAGGAGGAAGGCTACTTCAAGGGGGAGCTTGAAGTTACTTCAAGAAGGCTGCTTCAAGGTTGGTGCAATTACTTCAAGGTGAAGGCTGCTCGAAGGGTTTAGGGAAAGAATTGTAATTTTATGTAAAGTCCTTGCGAGGTAATAAAATTAAATTCTTTCAAAATCTTGGTTGGGTAAGCAAACGGGTAGTGGACTGACTACCTTAGTATTTTCTAAGGTAGGAACCACTCTAAATCCTTGTCCCCTTGTCCAATATTCTTATAGTTGGTTGTTTGAGTTAAATAATTGTTAAATTAATTTAAAACCCTATTCACCCCCCCTCTAGTGGTTTTTCAATTGGTATCAGAGCAGGCTTCAAGGAACCCTAACAAGGTCTTGAAGAATGGGTGACGGGGTGCTCAACAACCTTAACCTTGAAGGGACACTTGTTGCTAGGCCTCCAGCGTTTGATGGAACAAACTACACATATTGGAAGAGAAGGATGCAGTTCTACTTTCAAGGCATAAGTTGGGATCTATGGAGAATGGTGTCAACCCCTTATGAGCTACCTCAAATGGAATATGCAGCTTGGGACACCAATACGGTAAAATCGGCTCAAATGAATGCAAAGGCTGTAAGTATTCTTTATTGTTCAATTTTAGTAGGAGAATTTAATAGAATATCAAACTGTGAAACAGCCTATGAAATATGGCATAGACTTTCTATAACTTATGAAGGGACAGTTCAAGTTTAGAATTCCAAAGTTAGTATGCTTAAACAAAAGTTTGAACATTTCCATATGGATCCAAATGAATCTATTAGTGACATGTATGCAAAAATCTCTTCTATTGTAAATGGTTTAAATGCCTTAGGTAAAGTTGTTCTTGAGGAAGATCAGGTATCAAAGATTCTTAGATCACTTCCTCCCAAATACAAGCCCAAGGTGATGGCCATTGAAGAAGCAAATGACCTCACCCGACTAAAGATGGAACAACTCATTGGCAACCTAGAAGCTCATGAGGCAACGTTAGAAGAGGAAGAAAGAAGAGAACGTGAACTTCAACAAGGGAGGAAGAAGGACATTGCATTCAAAGCATCAACCAAGAACAATCATGATACAAGTGAAGATGATAGTGAAGAAGAAACTCTCATTGTAAATGGTAAGCAGTATAAAAGTTTTAAAACTAATAAAACTTCTAGTATTTCTTCTTCCAGGTGCTTTGAATGTGGCAAGAAGGGACACATGAAAGGTGATTGTCCAAAACTCAAGAAAGGGAAGAAATCATCTCACAAAAAGAAAGAAAGAGCATATAAAGTTGCACGGGATGATTCAAGTGATGATAGTGATGATGGAAAAGAAGAAGTAGAGTGCCTCATTGCTACAACAAATGAAGAAGAAGAAGAAGAGGTAAGTCTTTTTGATCTACCAAAAGAAGATCTAATTGCTAGTCTTCAAGATACTCATGAGAAATATATTGAGTGCAAGAAGAAACTTAAGAAATCAAATAAAGTAAATAATGATTTAAATGTTAAACTTCTTGCTCTTGCATCTGAAAATGAGGATCTCAAAATGGCAAATGAAGATTATGATCTTAAGTTAAAATCTGTAGAAGCTAATTGCAATCTTCTTTCCTCAGAGAAGTTAAACTTACAAACTCAACTGAATGATCTTCAGAAACAACCTATCTTATGTTCACACTTAGATTATGATGAGGTTGTAAACGAAAGAAACTCTCTAGTATCTGATTTAGATCAAGCAAAGAAAGATATAAACAAGAAGATGGATGATATTGTTAAGTTACAAAGAAAAATAAATGAGTTAAGAGGAAATGATATCCTTGAGAATATTCTGAAAATTTCCTCTAGTTATAATGGAAGAAGCGGATTAGGATATGATCCAAAGAAAATTCAACCTACAAGAGCTAAAGCATCCAAGTCTAAGATGGTGTTTGTACCTAAGAACACAATTCCTAGAAATAGAAATGAAGTTGACTCCATTAGTTGTCATTATTGCATGCGCCTTGGACATTATTCATTTTTATGCCCATATAGGAAAAAAAATGATGATTTAGTTTGGATTCCTAAAACTTAGAAGCCTAAATTTAACTAGTTGAGATTTGACCTAAACTGATTCTTAATATACAAATGTCATATCTCAACACAATCGAGCTCTAACTTGCATAATTTTGTTTTACTTGGAAGCAATTAACAGTTCTGAAAACATTCCAGAAACTTTGTCGGTCGAGAATCTGTCGACCGAGTGAACAGTTGGTCAAGAAATTGTCGACCGAGCAGGTCACTGATTTCCAGTCTGCAATAAATCTACTGAATATATTTTCAATTGATCAAATTGCTATCTGTTTGTTGTTAATGACTGATTTTACATGCAAAACAAGTTGAAGATCATTATTGAAAAACTTATAAATATAAATGAGATTATTTTGGTTGATCCTCTAAATAAGTTAAAACTAAAATTATGCTTAGTTTAATAAAAAGAAATTTCTGTTTTATCATTATTCACATGATTTTTCCTAAAATATTTTCTGGTCTATCCATATAGAAATCATGTGTTATGACATCTAGCTTAAATAATCACAATCATTGTGTTTCATGGAATTATCATTATATGTTTTTATTGTTCTATCATTACATCATGGATATGCTTTCACTATTTCATCATTCAGCTCATAAAGATGATGCTATGTTAGCACGAATAGATAATGATAATTGTATGCATGGATCCTTGGTCATACATAGGCAAGCAAAATGATTCATTGGTGATATGTTTCTTAGAACAAGAACTTTAATGCTTGCAAGAGCACAATGTTATAACATATAAGATAAAAATTTCTCAATTGGTATCTTTAAATACTTGAGATATTAATCGTGTTTTCATTTTTAAGAATCTTATGAGGGTACAAGAAGAAATGGAATTTGATATTTATGTACCTACATCAAAGTTTATATAAATATTCTAGGAAAATCAAGGACGAATGTTTTCATATTGAGTATCATTCAAAATGCTTCAAATTGATATCTAATCAAATTACATGCAGATATTATACTCATATATGAGTGTTCAATTTGGAAATCTGCAAAATTGCCTCTTGGTTGAAATGAAATTTGACCAAGGGGCGCTATGGTCGAAGTCAAGGTCGACCTAAAATAAGTTTTGACAAAATGCTTATTTGGAAATCTTTTTATTGTACTTAATCTTAGTATATTTTTGATAAAGGTCAAAATCAAAATTTAAAATCATTTGTGACCTTAGAAGCTTTAAATTGCTTTAATTATAAGATT
The DNA here is from genome assembly GCA_963693085.1 of Alisma plantago-aquatica. Lineage (NCBI taxonomy): Eukaryota > Viridiplantae > Streptophyta > Magnoliopsida > Alismatales > Alismataceae > Alisma > Alisma plantago-aquatica. Next base: position 92,121,829 of record OY856409.1, read on the forward strand.
AAGGGGGAGCTCATAAAAACAAATTGGATTAATTGATTAAGAAGCTTAGAAAAACATTGTAAACATCATTTGAAGCTTGTTACGACCTTAGTATTTTTACTCTTGGTTATGAAGAAATCTATGAATTTCATAAAAATAATATATCTTGTTCTTAAAGGAACTCTCTAAACAAATCAGGGCTTAACATCCAATGTATTTGGTTAGAGACATTTTTATGTACTATAAGATTAAAGGATTCTCATTTCATTTTTAGGGCATAACATCCCTTGCAAAATGGATGAGAAATCAATATATATCATAAACTTAAGGGAATCTCATATCATTTTCAGGGCTTAACATCCCTTGTAAAATGGGTGAGAAATCAATACACATAAGCCATAAACTTAAAAGAAACTCATATCCTTTCAAGGCTTAACATCCTTTGCAAATGATTGAGAAACAAATTGTGGCTAAATTTGACAATAAAAATCCCTTGATTGTATTGGATATCTTTTTGAAATGACAAAGGGGGAGAAATAATATAAAATCACAAACATAAAATTAAAATGAGTTTCATAATATCTTGGCCAGCAGTCACTTGCAAAACCAAAGATGGCTACAAAGGTAAATTTCAGGTATGAAACTCACATGTTTTATATTTCCTTATTTTATATTTAGGAAATGTTTGTCATCTTAAAAAAGGGGGAGATTGTTGGCTAAATTGACATTATGATAAATCTCTTTGTTTCGATGATGACAAACATTTCATTCTTGTTGATCTAACGTGCTACTTGAGTGTTGCAGGAATGAGGTGGATGACAAAACACTAGGGAATCTATATGCTTGAATGCTTGTAAATTTCATGAAATGTAATAAATTGTAAACTTGTACAAATATATAATGTACAAGTACTTAGACTTCATGTAAATCAAGTGTTAGATCTTCCCTAGCTAAACACCACATTTAGATAGGTCATCCCCTTCAATAGTGTCACATATGCACACTCATACACACACTTAGTGCCTTAATTGAAAGATTGAAACAGGGTCAATCTCGGTCAATAAATTCCTCGACCGAGACACTCTTGGTCGACAAACTTCTCGACCGAGAATGACCCAAGTAGCCGTTAGACACAGCTGAGAAGGTAGTTGGCAGTTGGAGATGAACGTTGCTAATACTTGATCCAGAGAGCCTGTCGGTCGACAAAACTTCGACCGAGTAGGTATCTCGGTCGACAATTTGTCGACCAAGATGGACTCTGACAGCAACTATAGAATAAAGTAACTAGCCGTTACGAATGCAACTAACTTATACCTAACGGCTAGTTAAGCACTTAGAACCCCCTAGAAAGTGTCTAGAACGTCATTAAACACTTGTAGGCCATTCCTATAAATAGGACATGCCTTAGGACACCCATAGACACCTAAGCTACACTTGTGATACAATTGAGCATACACCTACAATTGGCAATCTATTTTGAGAAATTGAGCAACACTTGCATTGGCAATCCCTCTACTTGCTCTAATTTTGTGTCCTATAAGCTAGTATCTCCTATCCACAACAATTACACGTGCATATACTTTGGTTAGGAGATCTACACGCTTGATATAGGCAAATCAAGCCGTGTGCTTCAAAGGATAAGTGTAATTTCCATTTTCTTTCTTGTTCCTTTTATTCTTTGTATTCTCCTTGCTACTCCTAGGGTTGGAGGCTGCAGATTGGAGAAGGTTCTTCTCGGTGGAGAAGGTGGACTTCGAGCTACTTCAAGAAGACTATTGCAACGGGAAGCTACTTCAGGAGGAAGGCTACTTCAAGGGGGAGCTTGAAGTTACTTCAAGAAGGCTGCTTCAAGGTTCGTGCAATTACTTCAAGGTGAAGGCTGCTCGAAGGGTTTAGGGAAAGAATTGTAATTTTATGTAAAGTCCTTGCGAGGTAATAAAATTAAATTCTTTCAAAATCTCGGTTGGGTAAGCAACCGGGTAGTGGACTGACTACCTTAGTATTTGCTAAGGTAGGAACCACTCTAAATCCTTGTCCCCTTGTCCAATATTCTTATAGTTGGTTGTTTGAGTTAAATAATTGTTAAATTAATTTAAAACCCTATTCACCCCCCTCTAGTAGTTTTTCAATTGGTATCAGAGCAGGTTTCAAGGAACCCTAACAAGGTCTTGAAGAATGGGTGACGGGGTGGTGATAACCTCCCATTTTGTGATGTTATCTTATTAGTTCTCCTTAATTTTCCATACTCTTTCTTAGATAAATTAGATAGAATTATTAACTTTTTACTTTATTACTGATATACCAATAAACTAACTTCTCTTCTTTATCATTACAGGAAAACACAAAAAAATTACAAAGACTCCATACGGTCCCAAGACCGCATGAAGGCCATACGGTCCCAAGACCGCATGAAGGTCATACGGTCCCAAGACCGCATGAAGGCCATACGGTCCCAAGACCGCATGAAGGTCATACGGTCCCAAGACCGCATGAAGGTCATACGGTCTCAAGACCACATGAAGGCAATACGGTCCCAAGATCGCATGAAGGTCATACGGTCCGAAGACCACATGAAGGTCATACGGTCCGAAGACCGCATGAAGGCCATACGGTCCCAAGACCGCATAAGACTAAACGATCTCAGAGACCGCATAAAGGCAAACGGTTTGAGAACCCCAAACGGTCTCAAGACCGTTTGGGCTCAAATTAAGCCTATAAATAAGACCCCAAGGGTCACCTCAAAAGAGAAAATTCTCAGACGTCGAAAGGTTGCCCCAATCGTTCCAGAGCTCCTGCCACTTCCATTCTCCGCCCTGAGGCTGACGATCTGAGATCCATACTCCATCATGAAGCTGCTTTCTCCTTCTTCACTAAGAAGGTGGGAAGAGGAGACCTCCTCATCGTGCAACCTATGAAGACTGGTGGATCGTTTCTCTCTCTCTCCAAGGAGTTGACTTTCCTCCCTCCTTTGTGGGGATGATGCTCTCTCTCTCTTCTCGCCTCCTTCTTGGTCCTAGTCATGAGGGAGTAGTCTTCTTCACTAGGGTGTGGGGAGTATCCCCGCTACCCATATTTTCATATCATGTAAAATGTAATCCTTAGGTTGTAATAGAGAGTTCTTATCTTTGTTAGTTCGACATCAAACGTTTAATGAATGCATGTTGCTTGATCTCCAACTTGTGTTATCCTTTATCTTTTAGTATGAATTGTCTACGTTTGTACTATTAGATTCGAAACTCGTTTGCATGTTGGTTCTTGGTGCATGTATCCACCATGCATCTGTTTCGGTATCCAGAAGTGTATCTCAACAAGTGGAGTAAGCTCACTATCATCCGTTGCACTTTCATACTATGAAATGGAATCAGTTGACGTATGGAAGTGCAACCTTGGTATATCGAGGAACACACTTTGCGAGGGGAATGATGCAAAGTAATGTGACCATTTGTTCGGGAATGGCTGGCGTTGCAACATTCCCACACTTCTCGTAGCTAGATTATCTGAAAGGAGGCTAGGTCTACAAGGATACTAACTAACCGAACTCTTTTTGCAGGTTAAGTTTTGCTTTGCATGTGTTGATCGATGTGTAGTGGTGGTGAAAAACCGATTACACCCTAGTGATCTTTCATCATTGTTAACAACCTAGATTTACTTGCTTTCTTTACTTTACTTGCACTTAGCTTAAAAACAACCAAATCAACCTCTTGATCTAAATACCAACTATTGAGTGATTAAGTGAAATTCAAACGTTTTCCATCTTGTTGGCAACAACAAGACCGTTGTCTCGAGGATTCGACCCTTAACTATACTACGATAAGACTTCCACGTATCCTAGCATACGTGGGTGGAGTTTTAACTTAGATAAGCAAGGCTAAACTTAGAGATCTTCTATCTCTAGGATTTTTAGTGGTGCACGCAACTCCACGTAAGTGGAGGCTCCATCAAAAATTGGCACCGTTGTCGGGGACAATGGAACGTTCTAATTTCATTTAGTACCTTGTTAGTTGGTTAGGATTTTTCACTTTCTTTTAACCATTACTCCAAATCTTCTTGATTTCTTTGTTTCTCTTCATCATCTAAACATGTGAATTTCCTTCTAATCAGGTAGAAAACGTGTATGCAAACTCCGCATCACATCGGATTCTCCCCTGAACCAGAGTAAGACTCTGAGGTAGAAAGAAGTTTCCATCGAAGGATTAGACTTAATCGCCAAAGAGCCAGACAGATGGCTGAGGAGCAACGCCTCGTTGCAGAAAGAGTCAACGCCGCCATAGCTACACAACGAGCACAACTCATTGCCGAGATTCGAGCTGAGGAACAAGCCCGCATCCAAGCTGAGAACGCTGCTGCTCAATTAGCGCTAAGAAACAAGCAACTTCGGGACTACGCAGTCCCAAAGAATTATGAAGACGATCACCCAGTTTGACCGCCGATTATTAACATACCAAACTTTGAAATCCGGACGCAATGGATTCAGATCATGCAAGACATCTCTTTCTCTAGAGGACCTGGAGACGATTGCATGGATCATCTTAAGAGATTCAAGTCACTCTGCTGCCTTGTACCTCAAGTGGGAGTTGCCTTGGAGGCAATAATGTTACACCTCTTTCACTTCACCTTATCTGGAAGAGCACTAAGTTGGTACAATGCTTTAGATAGGCACCCTATCATCACTACTTGGACGCCCTTAGAAGAAAAGTTTCTCGAGAAATTCTTTCCACCTTCACTAACCTACGAGATCAGGGGACAGATTAACCACTTTGCCCAACTACCCAGAGAAACACTTGCGGAAGCTTGGGAAAGATTCAAAGAACTCCTGAGAAAGTGCCCTCATCATGGCATATCTCAAAATCAACTAATAGAAACATTCTATAGAGGAGTAAGTGATGATATCAAGCAATTTTTAGACTCCTCATCTGGAGGAAACTTTATGAGAAAGAACTATGAAGATGCCTGGAATATAGTCACGTTAGGGGCCGAGAACCAATCCAATTGGGGAAGGTCATATAACCAATCTAAGGGAGTCCTTAAAGTCTACAAGGCTAAAGAATCCATGGAACTCAAGGCCATTGCAGAAGCCCTAAAGACTATTGCTACTAAGCAACAAGCTCTCGAAACTTCTTTTGGAGAATACGACAAGAAGAAAAGCTCCCAGTTTCAACAAGTAAAAGCAGCTACTGGAACTTGCGAAGCTTGTCATGCATATGATCATCCCACATTATCATGTGGTCTGTTATACAATGTTATGATGGATCTACAACCACCAGTGCCGCAATATGAACCTATTATTGAACATCCCGAGGACCAAATGCCAGAGCAAGTCAACTCCATTCACTCAATACCTGGCCAGGTGTATTACAATCCAGACAAACCAAGAAACCACCCTGGTTTTCAATACGGGAATCCTGCAGGGACTGCCAATCCACAACAATAGATACAAGGTGGATCTTTCAATAGACAACCACCAGGATTTCAGAATAACTTCAACCAAAATCAAGGGAATTATAGAAATGGGTTCCAACGATCTAATTATCCTAGGAATCACTCTTACCAATATACCCCTCAAGGACTGCACCCACAGCTGCAACAACCTCAGTTACAACAGCCACAACAACCGCAGTTAACAGCACCTCCACAGCAACCACAAGGGTAGCAAGTCACTCAATATCAACAGAGGAGTGCCCCTCCCCAACCATATGATGAAATTTCTTTGATTAGACAGATGCTACAGTCTCAGCAAACCATGCTTGCAAACCAACAGGCTCAACAAAAGGCTGTAGAGGCCCAATTAGCACAGATTGCTGCTCAGTTAAAACTACCAGCAGGTACCTTAGCTGGGCAACCAGAGGCAAACCCAAGGCATGACCAAAATAGACCTGAGCAACTGAATGCTGTCACCACAAGGTCTGGTCGTGTCCTTCCTGATACCACTATAATCATACATGATGATGATGATGTAGTTATTCTTTCCCCAACAGAAAGCTCAACCAATGAAAAGGAAAAACCTACTACAACTACTAAAAGAGAAAAAGAAAAGGAACCAATGCCATAAGTTCCACCCAGAATTCCTTATCCAGACAGGCTGAAAGGAACCAAAATGGACACTAGGTTCCAGAAATTCAAAGAAGCTATGAAGAAACTATACATTGATATACCATTCCTCGATGCTCTTTCCGAAGTGCCCGCTTGGGCTAAATACCTGAAAACCCTTCTATCAATAAAATACATGACAGAAGAGCATGAAACAGTGAAACTAGCTCAGACCACTTCAGACATTCTGCTTAACAAAATGCCAAAGAAAAAGAAGGACCCAGGTTCCTTCGGTATTCAGTGTTCTATTGGAAATGGCTCCAGCAAGAAGGGTTTAGCAGATTTAGGGGCAAGTATATCCATCATGCCTTACTCAATGTGTGAAAGATTAGGTTTCACTGATTTGCTACCTAGACAATGACAATTCAGTTAGCCGACTCTTCCATATCTGCTCCCCTTGGAATCATTGAAGATATACCTTTCAGGATAGGAACGAATTCTTATGTTCCGTGCAATTTCGTTATTATGGACATACAAGAAGACCTAAGATACCTGATAATCTTCGGCAGACCTTTCCTAGTTACTGCCCGAGCGCTTATCGATGTAGAAGCAGGGACTATTATCTTGAGACTTGGGAAGGAAGCTTTTCAGTTCAGAGTTCTTAATAGCATGAAAGGTCCAAGCATTCCCTGAGAGATTGATTTTGAGATCAATATAGTTCCAGGAACACAATCGATAGCTCAGCCACATTACAGGATGGCTCCAGCTGAGATGGCAGAGTTGAAGAGACAATTGCAAGAGCTGCTTGACAAAGGTTTTATCAGGAAAAGTACGTCACAATGGGTGCTCCAGTGCTATTTGTAAAGAAGAAGGATGGGTCCATGAGGCTGTGTATAGACTACTGGTAGTTGAACAAGGTGACAATAAAGAACAAGTATCCCTTGCCAAGGATAGATAGTCTGTTTGATCAGTTGCATGGCATGATAATGTTCTCAAAGATAGACCTGAGATCAGGATATTGAAAAACACTAGAGGGGGGGGTGAATAGGGTTTTAAAATAATTTTAACAATTATTTAAACTCAAACAACCAATCACAAAAATATTGGATAAGGAGACAAGGGTTTAGAGTGGTTCCTACCTTAGCAAATACTAAGGCAGTCAGTCCACTACCCGGTTGCTTACCCAACCGGGATTTGGAAAGAATTTAATTTTATTACCTCGCAAGGACTTTACATAAAATTACAATTCTCTCCCTAAACCCTTCAAGCAGCCTTCACCTAGAAGTAATCGTACCAACCTTGAAGCAGCCTTCACCTAGAAGTAATTGCACCAACCTTGAAGAAGCCTTCCTCCTGAAGTAGCTTTCCGTTGCAATAGCCTTCTTGAAGTAGCTTCCCGTTGCGATAGCCTTCTTGAAGTAGCTTGAAGTCCACCTTCTCCTCCGAGAAGAAACTTCTCCAAACTGCAGCCTCCAACCCTAGGAGTAGCAAGGAGAATACACAAGATAACAAGGAACAAGAAGGAAAAACAGAAATTACAATACCGTTGTAAGCACAAGGCTTGATTTGCCTATATCAAGCGTATTGATCTCCTAACCAATGTATGTAGAAGTGTAAATGCTGTGGATAGGAGATGCTAGCCTATAGGACACGGAGTTGGAGCAATGGGAATGAATAGCCAATGTTAGACTTGCTCTATTGCTCAAACAGATTGTCAATGTGAGTATGTAAGCTTAAGTGTAGCACGAGTGTATAGCTTAGATGGTTTTAGGTGTCCTAAGGCATGTCCTATTTATAGGAATGGCCTACAAGTGCTTAAGGACGTTCTAGACACTTTCTAGGGGGTTCTAAGTGATTAACTAGCCGTTAGGTACAAGTTAGGCATATTAGCAACGGCTAGTTAATTAATTCTGCAGTTGCTGTCAGAGTCCACCTCGGTCGAGCATTTGTCGACCGAGACACCTACTCGGTCGAGGACTTGTCGACCGACAGGCACTCTGGATCAAGTGTATGCAACGTTTATCTCCAACTACCAACTACCTTGTCAGCTGTGTCTAATGGCTACTTGGGTCTTTCTCGGTCGAGAAATTTGTCGACCGAGAGTGTCTCAGTCGAGGAGTTTGTCGACCGAGATTGACCCTGTTTCAATGTTTCAATTTAAGGCATTGAGTGTGTGTATGAGTGTGCATAGGTGACACTATTGAAGGGGATGACCTATCTAAGTGTAGTGATTGTCTAGGGAAGATCTAACGCTTGCTTTACATGATGTCTAAGTACTTGTACATTATATACTTGTATAAGTTTACAACTGATTACATTTCATGAAATTTACAAGCATTCAAGCATATAGATTCCCTAGTACTTTGTCAACCACCTTATTCCTGCAACACTCAAGTAGCTCGTTAGATCGACAAGAATGAAATGTTTGTCATCATCGAAACAAAGGGATTTATCATAATGTCAATTTAGCCAACAATCTCCCCCTTTTTGAAGATGACAAACATTTCTTAAATATAAAATAAGGAAATATAAATCATGTGAGTTTCATACCTGAAGTTTACCTTTTGTAGCCATTCTTGTTTTGCAAGTGACTGCTGGCCGTGATATTATGAAACTCATTTTAATTTTATGTTTGTGATTTTATATTATTTCTCCCCCTTTGTCATTTCAAAAAGATATCCAATAAAATCATTTTATATGACTTATATTTCTCCCCCTTAATTTTATGCTATGCTCCCCCTTAAAGAAATATTCAATTTAAAAACAAGGGATTAATGCAAAGCAATTATTGTTAAATTTAGCCACAATTTATTTCTCACTCATTTGCAAAGGATGTTAAGCCTTGAAATGAAATGAGTTCCTTTTAAGCTCATGGCATATGTGTATTGATTTCTCATCCATTTTACAAAGGATGTTAAGCCCTGAAAATGAAATGAGATGCCCTTAAGCTCATGATGAATACATATTGATTTCTCATCCATTTTGCAAGGGATGTTAAGCCATGAAAATGAAATGAGAATCCTTTGAGCTTATAAGAAATATCTCTAACCAAATACACGGGATGTTAAGCCCTGATTTGTTTAGAGAATTCCATCAATAAGAAATATATATCATATTCATGTATTTTGTAGATTCCTTTATTTTCATAACTAAGATTAAAAATACTAAGGTCATAACAAGCTTCAAATGATATTTACAAAGTTTTGTAAGCTTCTTAATCTTATAATCAAAATAGTTTTTGTAAGCTCCCCCTTAATCTTATAATTAAAACATTTTAAGGATTCTAAGGTCACAAACAAGATTTGATTTTGACCTTTCATTGGAGCTTTATGTTTTGCAATGAACAAATTTTGATTCAAGATACTAAGATTAAGTGCAGTAAAAAAAATGTGCAAATAAGCATTATGTCAAGCTTATTTTAGGTCGCCCTTGACTACGACCATAGCGCCCCTTGGTCAAATTGCATTTCAACCAAGAGGCAAAAACTGCAGATTGCACATATGAAATATAATTTCTGCAAGTAGCTTGAATAAGCATCAATTTGAAATACTTTGAGTAAAGACCTATTATAAGTGATGTCCTTAATAAATATTCCTTTTTGTAATCAGATTAATCATGTGTTTCTTCAAGAAAATATATACCCTTGAAAGCAAGATTAATTTCTCAAATTCTTAAAATACCAATTTAGAGATTTGTATCTTATGTGTTATAATATAGTCCATGCACATCATAGATTCTTATTTTTAATGCAACATAGCAACATCATTATATGTAGAGAACTGAATGGTGAACACATAGGTATGATGATAGAACATTAGAATCATGAAATTCAGTACAAGGTTGCTATGTAGATATATCAAGTAATACTTAAAATAAACCATGAAAATAGTAATTTTCCTTGACTAAGATGAATATGATTCATAACATAGATGAAGAATATTCTCATATAAATTGTCAAGATGCTTTTATGCTAATGGCATTTTCAATTATCTGAATCACAATGATTAAGAATAATATCCATTCATGGTTTGTATATATGGATCAAAGATTATTTTAGACAAACCAATGAAACATAATGATCATGATGAAGCATATCCATGATGTAATGATAGAACAATAAAATGATAATTCCATGAAGTACAGTGATTGTGATTATTTAAACTTAAATGTCATAACACATGATTTCTATATAGATAGACCAGGAGATGCTTTAAAAAATTATGTAAAACATAAAATAGTGATTTCTAAACATGGTTTTCAGTTTTTCCTTATTTAGAGGATCAATCAAAATGATATCATTTATATTAAAAAAAAATGATCTTCAACTTGTTTTGCATGTAAAACAGTCATTAACAGCAAATAGATAGCCACTTGATCAATCAAATTATTCAGCAATTTTATTGCAGACTGAAATCAGTGAGCTGTTCGGTCGACGATTTCTCGACCGACTGACTGCTCGGTCGAAGATTTCTCGACCGACAAGGTTTCTGTATTATCTTCAGAACTATTTATTGATTCCAAGTAAAATATAGACTATATTTAATTCAATTATGCTATTTAAAAATCAGTTTTAGTTGAGATAAAACATATGAATATCAAAGTAACATTTAGATCAAATCTCAACTAATCATATTCAAATCTTTAAGTTTTGAGGACCGTAATTGAGATAAATTTTCAAGTTAGAAATTTTAGTTACTTGAATCATTTTGTATCTCTTTATGTTAAGTTGAGATAGACATAAAGATATGCAATTTAAAGTCTTCGGTCATATCTCAACTTAGTCTAATCAATTCAATTTGGGGGTTTTGGAACCCATACAAACTCAACATCCTTTTTCTTGTATGGGCATGAAAAAGAGTAGTGTCCAAGACGTAAGCAATAATGGAAACATATAGAATCAACCTCAAGTCTTTTTCTATGGTTTTGTTCTAGGTTGTTCTTTGGTACAAATGTATTTGTTCCTTTAGGTACATATATAGATTGATGTTCTCGTGTCTTTCTCCAACTAGGTTGTTGATAAGATTTCCCCTTAGGCTTGTAACCTAGTCCTCTTCTCCCAATTTGATGATAGGGATTATCTAAGATTTGATCAAGAATGCCATTATTATTTAAACTACTAACTTTTTGTTGTAACTTGGCAATTTCATCCATTCTTTTCTTGATATCTAGTTTTGCTTGATCTAGATTAGAAGACAATGAATTTCTTTCTTTGACAATAGAATCATAATCTAGATGGTTGCATAAGATGGGTTGTTTTTTAAGATCATTCACTTGTCTTTGCAAATTATTTTTCTCTAAAGAAAGTAGATTACAATTTGCCTCTATAGATTTTAACTCAATATCGTGATCTTCAATGATCTTTTTAAGATCTTCGTTTTCAGATGTAATAGCCAGAAGCTTAGCATGTAATTCATCATTTGCTTTATTAGATTTCTTTAATTTCTTCTTGCATTCAACATATTTAATATGTGTTTCTTCAAGGCTAGCAACTAGTTCTTCTTTAGATAAATCAAAAAGACTTACCTCTTCTTCTTCTTCCTCGCTAGTTGTGGCAATGAGACAATCTTTGTTCTCATCTTCCTTCTTTGATCTCCATGGACATTTAGTTGTTGTGTGGCTTGTTCCTAAGCACCAATTGCAACATGTTGTAGTTTTGTCCAAGCAGCACCTTTTGTTGTGATTGTAATCACCATTACCCTCCATTCTTCAAGACCTGGTTAGGGTTCCTTGAAGCCTTCTCTGATACCAATTGAAAAACACTAGAGGGGGGGGGGGGTGAATAGGGTTTTAAAATAATTTTAACAATTATTTAAACTCAAACAACCAATCACAAAAATATTGGACAAGGAGACAAGGGTTTAGAGTGGTTCCTACCTTAGCAAATACTAAGGCAGTCAGTCCACTACCCGGTTGCTTACCCAACCGGGATTTGGAAAGAATTTAATTTTATTACCTCGCAAGGACTTTACATAAAATTACAATTCTCTCCCTAAACCCTTCAAGCAGCCTTCACCTAGAAGTAATCGCACCAACCTTGAAGCAGCCTTCACCTAGAAGTAATTGCACCAACCTTGAAGAAGCCTTCCTCCTGAAGTAGCTTTCCGTTGCAATAGCCTTCTTGAAGTAGCTTCCCGTTGCGATAGCCTTCTTGAAGTAGCTTGAAGTCCACCTTCTCCTCCGAGAAGAAACTTCTCCAAACCGCAGCCTCCAACCCTAGGAGTAGCAAGGAGAATACACAAGATAACAAGGAACAAGAAGGAAAAACAGAAATTACAATACCGTTGTAAGCACAAGGCTTGATTTGCCTATATCAAACGTATTGATCTCCTAACCAATGTATGTAGAAGTGTAAATGCTGTGGATAGGAGATGCTAGCCTATAGGACACGAAGTTGGAGCAATGGGAATGAATAGCCAATGTTAGACTTGCTCTATTGCTCAAACAGATTGCCAATGTGAGTATGTAAGCTTAAGTGTAGCACGAGTGTATAGCTTAGATGTTTTTAGGTGTCCTAAGGCATGTCCTATTTATAGAAATGGCCTACAAGTGCTTAAGGACGTTCTAGACACTTTCTAGGGGGTTCTAAGTGCTTAACTAGCCGTTAGGTACAAGTTAGGCGTATTAGCAACGACTAGTTAATTAATTCTACAGTTGCTGTCAGAGTCCACCTCGGTCGAGCATTTGTTGACCGAGACACCTACTCGGTCGAGGACTTGTCGACCGACAGGCACTCTGGATCAAGTGTATGCAATGTTTATCTCCAACTACCAACTACCTTGTCAGCTGTGTCTAACGGCTACTTGGGTCTTTCTCAGTCGAGAAATTTATCGACCGAGAGTGTCTCGGTCGAGGAGTTTGTCGACCAAGATTGACCATGTTTCAATGTTTCAATTTAAGGCATTGAGTGTGTGTATGAGTGTGCATAGGTGACACTGTTGAAGGGGATGACCTATCTAAGTGTAGTGATTGGCTAGGGAAGATCTAACGCTTGATTTACATGATGTCTAAGTACTTGTACATTATATACTTATACAAGTTTACAACTGATTACATTTCATGAAATTTACAAGCATTCAAGCATATAGATTCCCTAGTACTTTGTCATCCACCTTATTCCTGCAACACTCAAGTAGCTCGTTAGATCGACAAGAATGAAATGTTTGTCATCATCGAAACAAAGGGATTTATCATAATGTCAATTTAGCCAACATATATCACCAATTGAGGATCAAGGAGGATGACATACCTAAGTCGGCTTTTAGGACGAGACATGGTCACTATGAGTTCGTGGTTATGCCGTTCAGGCTAACCAATGCACCAACGACATTGATGGACTTGATGGATAGAGTGTTTTTGGCCGTTTCTTGATTAGTTTGTGGTGATCTTCATAGATGATGTCCTGGTATACAGTCATGAAAACCATTAGCATGAACAACATCTCCCTCAGGCGTTGACCTTGTTGAGGCAACATCAACTTTACACCAAGTTCAACAAGTGTGAGTTCTGGCTGAAAGAGGTGGATTTTCTGGGGCATGTTATCTCTACTAAGGGTTTTCATGTGGATCCCAAGTAGGTTGAGTCTGTGACAGATTGGGAGCAGCCAAATACACCGACATAATTGCACAAGGCTATTACAGGAGGTTCATTAAGAACTTCAATGCTATAGCTCTACCCCTGGCTAAGTTGACGAGGAAGGATGTGTCGTTTGTCTGGGATGACAGATGTCAGCGTGCCTTCTAGATGTTGAAGGAGAAGCTGACTAGTGCACCAGTTATGGTCTTACCCGAGAAAGGAAAATGATACATCATCTTCTGTGATGCGTCCAAGAATGATTTGGGTTGTGTGCTGATGCAGGATAAGAATTAGTTTCTTTTGTTTCTCGACAACTTAAGAAACACGAGGAGAACTACATGACCCATGACTTGGAGTTAGCAGCTATGGTTCATTCCTTGAAGACCTGGAGACACTACCTTTATGGCAAGAAGTGTCAGATCTTCATAGATCACAAGAACCTAAAGTATATCTTTTCACAGTGGGATGTAGCTGAGTTCATTGTAAGATGCACTGTGTGTCAGTAGGTTAAGGCAGAGCACCCGAAGCATGCAAGGACGTTGCAACCGTTGCCCATACCATAGTGGAAATGGGATCATGTGACCATGAACTTTGTGGTTGGCTTGCCTAGGACAACCAAATGTCATGATTCCATCTGGGTGATTATTGACAGGTTGACCAAAGTCAACACATTTCCTTCATGTGAAGACAACGTATACAACTAAGAATCTTGCCCAAATCTATGTTGATGAGATAGTACATTTGCATGGTGTTCCATCGAGTATCATGTCTAATAGAGGTCCTCAGTTCATGAGTTGCTTTTGGGAGCGACTGCACACAAATTTGGGTACGCAGTTGAGGTTCAACACTGCTTTCCACCCATAGGTAGATGGTCAATCTGAGAGGACTATTCAGACCTTGGAGGATATCCCGAGAGCTTGTATTCTTCAGTTTTTGGGCAGTTGGGATGTCCATCTTAGTTTGATAGAGTTCACCTACAATAATAGTTATCAGTGGAGCATCAACATGGCACCATATGAGGTGTTGTATGGGAGACGTTGCAGGTCTCCGTTGTGTTGGTTTGAGATAGGAGAATACCAGCTTCTTGGTCTTGGGCTTGTGCAGTAGATGACAAAAAAGATCAAAGTAATTCAACAACAGTTGAAAGCAGGATAGGACATACATAAGTCGTATGTAGATAACTACCGTAGACCTTTAGAGTTCTAAGTGGGGGACAGAGTGTACCTCAAGGTCTCTCCTTGGAAGGGTGTTCTGAGGTTTGGGAAGAAGGGTAAGTTGGCTCCTAGGTTTATGGGACTTTACCCCGTGGTTGCTTGTGTTGGGAAGGTGGCCTATAAGTTGGAGTTGCCACCTGAGTTGCACATTTTGCATCCACTATTTCATATAAGTATGTTGAGGAAGTGCCATCCTAATATAGAGTTAGTGTTGCAACATGTGGAAGTAGAGCTTGACAAGGATATGTCCTATGTGGAAGGTCCAGTGTTGATCCTTGATAGGAGAGTGAAGAAGCTGAAGAAGAAGGACATAGTGCTTGTGAAGGTTCTGTGGCATCACTGTGGTGTTGAGGAAGCAACGTGGGAGCTCAAGGAAGATATGGAGAGGAAGGCCCCTCTCTTTTCTCTTAGGATTTTGGGTGCAAAGTCCTTGTTAGGGGTTTATGGCTTGTAAGACCCCTAGCCTGAGATTTGGGGTAATCCTATTTGATTTGGCTTAATCATGTGGTTAGAGCCTTGATCTAATATTTTGAGATGTAATTAGGGCTTGTGGAGAGATTAAGTTTCAAGTTTGAGCTTGTCTGAATATTATTTGTGCTTTATATGCTAGTTTTGGTGCAAATTGCAATTTACCAAAAGTAGGGGTTAATGTGCAATTTGTCACCTATAGAGTGTTCCTTCTCTTTCTTGACACCATCTAGAGGAGAGAGAAAGAAGTGGGAGCCTTGTTTGATCCTTGGTTGAGGAGTGTCACCCTTAGTGGTGATTAGGGTTTCTATGAGTGTTGAGTGTCTCGACCTATGTGTACCTAGTGGGTTGCCTTGGCCTAGGTCGTGACCTCAGGGTGAGTTTTGGTGGGTATCATAGTTGAGACACCCCCTCTAGGTGTTTAGTTCGCTACCAAGTTGGTCTTGGGTTGAGATGGTTTCCTTCTTGTAATCTAGGTAATGTAGAGATCTCTTGTCTCGACCTTGTAGTGATGGATGGTGCTTGTCGTGACCATGGATGGTGATCCATGGGAGGGTCATGACTGTAACCATGTGGGTGACCAAGGTGGTCAAGACCCAACCTAGAGTGTATCACCATGTCTTGCATGTATGGTTAAGGTGGTTGCGTGTGGGTGCATGTTGGGCTTTTGAGTGGACAAGAGTCCCTTGGTACTTTGGATTGTTGACACCTCATCTTTTGCTCTTCTCTTTTATCTTCCACCTATATAACCCCTTATCTATTCATTCTTGTAACCCTTTAGACCCTTCATCTTCTTCCTTCTCTTTTGCTTGTTCTTGGAGCTTGGTGGATCAAGGGTATCCGTCCTTGGAGCTTGGTGACCAAACTCTTCTTGCATGTGGTGCTTGTGGTGACCATAACCCATCTTCAACCCTTGGTAAGTGTTTATCTTCTTTGATGGTGTTTCTTTTGATCTCCTACCTCCATATTCCTCTATTTTCTTGTCCCTATAACATGGTTCCTCCATGGTGGTCGTTTTGGGAGATAAATTCCTCATCACAAGGGTCATAGACCATGTCTTGAGAAGGTAGACCTAAGTACGAAGAGGGTTTCTTCTCTCTTTCTCCCTTTATCTTTTGGCTCGACTTAGAGATTTTTGTCTCTATTTTCTTAGATGATCTTTGATCTTGGTGTCTTCTCCTTCTTGAGGTGATCTTGTGGCCAAGAGTGGAGCTTTTGGTGGAGCTTCTTCAACCCTTGGATCGTGTGCTTGGATCTCTTGATCTTGGAGCTTGGAATCCTTGGTGGTGATCTTTTTAAGGCGGGTTATATAACAATTAACATACTCTATTATTGCACTATTTTATGCATGTTTTCTATTGTCTTGTTTCTCTAACATGCTCCCTTATCATGCTAGTAGATAATGATAATCTATAAAACTTTTTTGGTGGGGATATATTGCTTGGTTTGGTAGATATCTGAAACCCTAATCTACATGCAACCATTTTTTATGGTTGATATGATATGGAGGTTCTTCCCTATGTTTTAACCTTGGTATTTCTTTCATGCATGGTGTTTGTATACCTAGATTTTGAAGGGAGGTTAGGTTCTATTTTGGATACCCTAATCATGGTTTCTCTCCCTTGGATAAGATCCTCTCTTGGTGGTTTCATGATCCATGACTTAGGGTCCTTGATGATCGTTTGCAAGGGTTTTTCCCTCCTTTATGATTATGGTTTTCCCTTTAGTTTTGTTCCTATTTTGAGACCAAGATATCATCCCTTAGGATGGTCGAGACACCCATCTCCTTGTTGGTCGCGACCATGGCTAGTCTTGGTCGAGATGCTTCCTTTTTTATGGGTTTGACCTAATGTTGTTTGAGGTCGTGACACTTGGTGTTGATGGCCAACTTGACCCCTATTTTGGTTGGGTTGTGCCCTAGTTTTTGGGTCTCGATCTTACCCTTGTCTCAGTTGGGGCATGTCCCTTGAGGGAGGTCGCAACATTCTGCTTTGGTTTGAGGTCGAGACAACCATGTTCCTTGGGGTCGTGACAGCTCTGTGAGAGGTTGGAACCCTAACCCTAGATGGGTCGAGATACCCTAGGTGTCGTAGTTGTGACATGGTCTGGATGGATTGGTCGTGACCTAATGGTATAGGTGGTCGAGACATGATGATGATAGTGGTTAAGGGGTATGCTTGGATACATAATGATACACTTGTATGAGTAATGTATAAGTCACATAGAGTGCTGTTTAGATGATATCTAATCAACTCTAATGATGTTCCTTAACCCTAATATACTTAAAGATGATGGGAGGTGGTGAATCTAGGGTTGATGGTTGAACCTAGCTTTGTAAACCCTAATCTGATAAGAAGGAACCCTAACCCTAATAATGTATAGTGATCATGATTGTTTCTCTTTCATAGAATGGCTGTGGTGTGTGATGTTATCTATCTTGTTTATGAACTTCTAACCATGTAGGTGTTATGAGCTTGACAATCATAGCTAGTGTATACTATGGTGACTATGCCATGAAACATGTTGAATACTCCTTCATGAGGCATGTTGAGGCACTTGTGATACATGAATGATGTGAATTGGTCCTATGACTTGGTAGTGGATTACTGCCTATTACGAGATGAAATTTCCTAATGATGAGTTATGGGATTGATATCCCATCATATGTGACTCTGGTATTGGTTATGTTGTGAATGGCAGTGATGCAGACATCATGTGGTGATAGTGTGCCAAGTTCACACCTTTTACATTTTATATCTTCTGGAGTTGTTTCATGCCCTTATCTTTGTAGATTTGGTTATGACATTATACGTTGTAACTTGATTGATGATAAAAGACACTTAATTGACCTAACTAATCAAGTGGAACTTAATGATGTATTGTTGTCCTGTGCCATAGATCCATCTTAGTGTTAACATTTGCTGGATGGTGAAATGAGCTTTCCCTAGTGAAAGCTTGGAGTCATATACTGTTAAGTATATGCATTCACATGATTGGCTGTGAGCAATTCCTTGGCAGAAATGCGGCTGTGGATTGTATCTCAGTGATTTGATGCTTATGAGGTTTCACAAGATTGACTGCGGGCCATAACTTGGTAGGAGTATGTCTGTGGGCCGTAGCTCATTTCCACTTGTGCCGTGACCTATACCACAGTGGGCTAGTACTTTTACTATTTGACTATATGTCACAAGTTGCAGTTGACTGGTATGTCTATGCTGTGTACTCATGTACTGACCATGAGGTTTGGTGAGGTTGTGGATTCTGACTCTTCCATAGACCTTGTATGGCTCCGATTTCAACTTAGTCGTGGTCGGTTGGATTTGGGTGGTACGAATCAAATCCTCAGGGCATAATAAAATACATAATCAGCCATGTAGTATACTTGCTTAGGATCAAATACGAAAACATTGGATGAGGCCTTGGTTTGCTCTTATAATGCTTAGTTGATAGAAGATATGCATGTTCTTCATATTCCCTTTTAACTGTTAGATGACATTAACTGCCTTACAAATATCATTAGTTGAATATTCTTATCATAATTGTAGTTTTACTTATGTTTTTTAATTACCTTATCTGTGTTGATAATTGTGTTTTTGGATATCTCCTACTGAGATTTGGATATCACCCCATGGATTCTCCACATCTTATAGGTGGACGTGCACGATGAGGTCGAGATCATGCAACTGAGGCAGAGTAGCAGCAAGAACAGTAGCAAGCAAGGTTGGATGTGCTGCTAGTATTTTGGTGTAGAGTCCTAGAGTCATCCCTGTACACTCAGGTCTTTGGGATGGTTTTTGGGTGTGTTTTGTAGAGATGCTATCGATACCTATTTTTGGCCCGTGTTCCCCCTTTTGATGTAAAGATATGGTAAATGTTCATGCATACTTATATGTATATTTTTGGTTTCTGATGAATCCTCCAGATTCATCCTCACAGTCGCCAATTTTAGGAATTTTGTGCCTCATATCGTCTGATCTATCCTTGTTTTGGTTTACTCTAAGTATCTCCTCAGTTTCATGTAAATAGTGCATTACTAGTTCTAATTACCCTAGTTGTTAGTTTATTTGATCTCATCCTCCCCTACTCACTTTCTTTCTCCTCCACAGATCATCCTCAACCATTGCCATCATCAATGGTCTGCTTTCATCCGCCCATTCAGTCTCCTCCAAGCGAATGTCATGATGAGGATCAACCATCAATTGGAACTCACTCAAGACCCTTTCAGCCCTGGTCTTGACCAATCGGTCTTGACCAAATGATTTTGCCCTAACAGTCTACCCATTCGGTTTTGACCTCTCACCCACACGGTCCTCCTCTCATTGCTCTGCCTTAACAGTCTCAAGACTGTTTTACACCTCACGGTCTCAAGACCGTATGAGCAGTCACCTACCCAAGACCGCTTGGAGCCAAGACCGTTTGGAGCCAAGACTGTTTGGAAGTGAAGACCGTTTGGATCCAAGACCGTTTGGAGCCAAGACCATTTGGAAGTGAAGACCATTTGGATCCAAGACCGTTTGGAGCCAAGACCGTTTGGGGCCAAGACCGTTTGGATCCAAGACTATTTGGGGCCAAGCCCATTTGGATCGAAGACCGTTTGGATCCAAGACCATTTGGGGCCAAGACCGTTTGGACCCAAGATCATTTGGAAATGAAGACCGTTTGGATCCCAAAACCGTTAAGACTCCAGAATGGTTGGACAACAAGATCGTTTGGATGAAGACCAGTTGCCAAGATCGTTTGGACCCAAGACCATTTGGATCCAAGACCGTTTGGAGCCAATACCGTTTAGACCCAAGACCGTTTGGGTCCAAGACCGGTTGTAGCCAAGACCGTTTGAAGCCAAGACCATTTGGAAGTGAAGACCGTTTGGATCCAAGACCATTTGGATCCAAGACCATTTGGGGCCAATACCATTTGGACCCAAGACCGTTTGGAAATGAAGATCGTTTGGATCCCAAAACTGTTAAGACTCCAGACCGGTTGGACAACAAGACCGTTTGGATGAAGACTGGTTGTGAAGACCGTTTGGACCCAAGACCGTTTGGATCCAAGACCGTTTGGGGCCAAGACCATTTGGACCCAAGACCGTTTGGAGCCAAGACCGTTTGAAGTATTCTCACATCAAAAATGTGAAGACCCCATCCAAGCCTATAAATAGGACCAACAAGGTCTTCATTTGGGGCATCAGATCCGGGAGGCCGCAAGGCTGCTCCACTGCCATCTCATCTCCATCAAGCTCTTCTCCACCATTGTTCCACCTCATTCCACCCTTGCAATTCCGGAGGTAGACACGAGGATCGAGGTGGAGAGACGGACTTCATCAACCAAGTTGGAGCAGTCCCGAAGACTGGGGTGATCTACACCGGGCTGTCACAAATCCACTCTTCTACTCTGACGATGCTTTCCTTCTCTCTCTTCTCTCTCTTTGTTGCTCCCTCTATGAGGAGCGAGTAGTTCCATCCACTGGGGTGCGGGGACTATCCCCGCTGCCTGTTCTTTTTAGTCTGTACCAAAAAATGTTATCTTTTCGATTCAATACTAAATCGTTTCATACATGCTTGAATGTTGGCCGTGTTCTTGTATGCATCTATTGTCTTTCGTTGTGGTTTGTCTACGACCGCTCTTAGGACTTGAATACTGATTTAGTGTTGGTTTCTGGTGTGTGTATCCACCGCACATCCATTTTGGTATCTAGGAACGCTTTCTGAGGAGTGGAGTAAACTCACCTCCATCGTTGTACTTTCGTACTATGAAATTGAATCAATTGACGTACGAAAGTGGGATCTTGATAGGTCGAGGAACACACTCTGTGGAGGAAGTGGTGCAAAGTACTTGACCATTCGTTCGGGGATGGCTGAGGTTGCAACAATCCCATGTTTCTCATAGCTAAGTCCTCGAAAGAGGGATGGTCTATAAGGATACTAATCGAATTGGTAATTATCACTCACTTGTTAGTTTTCTGATGCACATTTCATGAGGTTGAGTAAGATTCTCTCTTTAGAGACTACATATCTTCATTAACAAGTAGATATGTACCGGATGAGAGTTACTCAACCTGTGAAGGATGTGTGCAATACTCTTGTCCCACAAGACATCGGTATTGTACAACATCCATGTGTCTTGCTTACAAGTCTTACTATGTTTGGTACATGTACAATGCATGTGTAGTGGCGGTGAACATCTGCATCACCCCAGTGATCCATAATCATTTTCCAATCTTAGATTTTAAACCTTAACTAGTTTTATACTTGCCTTTACTTTTGCATGTTTTAGGTTAAATAACTCAATTCAAACCTTTGGTCATAGATGATTAACTTAGATCGAGATGGAACGAGATAAAGACACTCAAATTCTTAACGTTGTCCTTTGGGTTCGATCCTAAATCTGTACTATGATAAGGCTTCCACACTCTTGTGGGGTTGGAGCTTTTATCTAGCACCAGTTCTAGGTAAACCGAGATGGTACACCAACTCCCTAGGATTTTTGGTGCACAATTAGAACTTCCACCGGAAGAGTAATTTACTGACGTAAGTTCTAGTTCCATCAAAAAATGGCGCCGTTGCCGGGGACAACGGTGTAAGAATCGTCTTTTTCGAATTCTGTGTCGATTTAGGTTTCTTTAGGGTTTTTCATTTTCTTTCAAAAACCTAAAAAAGTGAAGGACTTAATCTTGCATATCCTATTGGATTGGAAGTGGTTGGTCAAACTTGATAAACTCGTTCTTTGATTTTAGGTACCAACTCTCTTCAAAATGAAGCAGTCAACACCACCGACCGTTAGATGTCAACTATGTGGTGACTATTCTCATGCATCGATTTACTGCTTCAATGTCCCTCCTCACTACGTGATGGCTCTGCGTCAAGTAATCACGAATCGTATAGTTGGGAAACTCAAAGCAGCTTCTTCATACAACTATGGATATAACACAAGTTATAATCCATATCACCCTGGAGGCTACTACAAAAACCTAACTATGGCGGATTTCAAGGCATAGACTGCAATGTAGGAGGGAACCTAGAAAACAATGCAAATCAATACTATGATGAGGAGAGCTATTATCAACACCAACCCAACGGGTGTAGTGAAGAGCCTTCTTATGGAGATCAACGTACGTTAATGGAAGAACTACGTGCCTTACAGACGTCGGTGTCTCAACAACTAGATGATCAGACAGCCACGACCAAAAAGTTGATAGCCGATCTTGATCAACTCACGCAATTTGTCAACGCCTCTGACCAACATGTAGAACAACCACCAATTTCAACTAAGCACATCCCTAACCCACATGTTGATTATGATGATGATTACAAAATCATGTGGGATATGCCTTCCAATGATCTTCAAGCGTCAGTGCAGGGTGAGGAATCATCCTCAGAGCTAATAAATGAACTCAAAGAGGATTTCTTCACAACATCACAAGAGAAAGAATCATTTTCCGAACCAAGGTCCGACTCGGATAATGATTCATGCACTATGCTCTTAGATGAAAGGTTGAGTAGCCAATATGGGGATTCTCTATAGTCAGGAGATCAATTGGAGATAAACTTCAACACTCACCTACCTTCTGACTTCATAGACCCAGATCCAACTATTGAGGAGAAATTAGTAATGATCGACTCCCTCAATGATAAAATCTCTTCAACTTCAGCTGTCTCATCAATGAAATCCATAGAGGAAGGGTTTATGTAACAAGAACCCTACACTCCTTCACAGTCAGACTCAGAGGAATATATGACTGATTCGAATGAGGAGATATCTTTTATGCAAGAGACTCAACTAACCCCATTACTGGAACATGATATGATTTGTCCTTATGAAGAAATTTCTAATAATTCGGCTGATCTAGAAACAAACTTTGAGGATGGAACTAATCAAGATCTTGACTCAGAAATGGATCATGCTACTCTCACTGACCCTGATGATGAAAAAGAATCATGGGAGGAGGATGGATCTCATGATGAATCTATGACCAACCCTTTCCATGAGATGATGTTACTAGAGCTACCACCTCTACAAGAAGTCCAGACGAAGCTAGTTCTCGAACAAGAGCATGATCTTTCTATTGAACCTCCTTCTAGTCACTTGAACAAGTTGATAGTGCACTGTGAAGAGAAACATGAACCATCTCTTGATTTTGGAATGGATTATGATATTTATGTAGACTCTTGTAATGATGAAAAGGACTCGTGGGAGGACATCGAGCCACAAACCCATCCTCTTAGAGCAATTCATCCCTATGAAGAAGCTCCTCCTGATCTACCACATATTCAAGAGAATGAGATACTTCCATTACCTGCACAAGATTTCATTCTTCCCATAGTGACTCTTCCCGAGCACTTAATCAAACCGAAGGAGTACTATGAAGAAGTACTGGAACAACAATCTGACTCAAAAATGGAGTGCTTTAGTCCCAATGTCTAAGAAATGGAGTCATCAGGAAATTCTAGTCCTCAAAACATTATGTCATTGACTAATCTCCCCCATGAAGAGACATCATTGGAACCTCTACCCCAGAATCCCATGATTCCTTTACCCGAGCAAGAGTTCGATCTACCGGTCGAATCATCTTCTACTTACTTGGATGAATTAAGGGTGTTCTACGAGGAAAATTCTGAACAAAATTTTGAAAAGAAGAATGACACTCTTATTAATTTCAACATTGATAAAGTTGATGATACTTCTCAAAATAACTCCTCTGACGAAGAAACCTCATCCTGGCTACCACACCCTACACAAGAAAAGCCGGGTGATGAAACAAAGCCTGAATTGAACCCTCCACCCAACCCAGGACAAGAAGAAGTTCAAGTGACTAACCCTCAATCAACTGCTCTAGATTTTGAAGAAAGTAGTTTTACTTTGAACTTCGAGGGCAAGCCGCAACTAGAGGACACAAATAGGCAATGCCAAGATTACTCGCCTAGTCCTCAAGTCTCAATTTCTTATATCCCACCTCCCCCGCTGATGGGGGAAGGTCTTTGGATTCTTCTGGACAGACAAAGAGGTGAAAGAAATGTACATCCAAGTCATCCAGAAAACCCGTTTGAGTTACCATGACCACCCATTCAACATGTTATCTGTACCACTTCCTCGCTCTCAATTCTGACTATCATGAAACATCTTCACCAGACCTTCTTTCAACTGCGAGGGCCGCCTGGTTAACACTGTGCAACTCTTCCCCTCCATCTTGAACCTAGTTTTTGCTCAGAAATGAGCAAACTCATATGTTCAAGATGGAGGGTGAGTGGTATGACTTTCACTCCACCCTCTATCTTTACATTTTTTCCCATTCTAGTTTCTTTTTTGTATTTTTTTGCCTTTTCATAGTTTTCCAAAAATAAAGCCTTTATCTAGCCGACTTTTGTTTTCTTTGAATCTGTGGTCATCACCTCTTTTCGTTGCAAATCCACAAGGAACCAATTCTTAAAACTAACTGATAAATGATTTCATCTTGTATAGTCTCTGAACCCTAATGTCATATCCTTCACAAGAATGATAAGCATCAATAAGTCTGAGATAGATCAAATGCATCGTGCCTCTCTCTGATTAATGGATCAGCTGTATGAAAGTCTCATTCAAAGCTCTATCTTTTCACCTTTAGAGAAGAGTGTGATTGATAAAAAAGACCCGTCATATGGAATCGCCAAGCAAACTATATTATGATCAGAATTCTCTTCTACACTTCTTCCTTCATCTTCATACCCTTCCGCTCACCAATCATGCCGAAGCTTTAAGTTCGGTGTGGCACGCCACACTCCTTTCTAGTGAAAACTAGAACATTGCCGAACTCTAAGTTCGGTGCGGTGAACCACACCTCTGCCAAACTCCAAGTTCGGTGTGGTAAACCACACATCTGCCAAACTCTAAGTTCGGTGTAGTACACCACACCTCTTTTTCCACTACCGCTTCCTCCATACCCCTCAATGCATAACAGGGGCATATCACCTTCTCATTTTGATTCAAAGAGTATACAATGAGGATTGTGCACATACCAAAGTTGATGAAAAATCTACCCTGATTCCAAAAAGAGGCTTGGCAACCCAAATTTACAAAAATCCAAAAATACCATTTTCTCCTAAGTCATGCGAGAATGAATAAAAGCCAAAGTGTGAATAAAAACATGAGAGTTGTGCCCTGAATAAGGATTACCGATAAAGGTCTTGCCCGTCCGGTACATTAGCTGCCCTCACAAAGGCAGATGTGTCATGCTCAGTAGTGAGATCCTAAGGATCCAATAATAACCCCTTACCTCCTATGGAAGAGGTAAGCTAGCCAAAAGCCTTCAACCAACCTATACACACTTATGAGTTACCTTTAGAAAAAAAAATTAGGTGTAAGGCTAAGTCAACCAGTGTTGTGCACAAAATACTCAAAGTATCTCTTGACGAATCCACCAATAATAAGAATCTTGAATCAATTAGAAGAGAGACTCTTATCTCTTGATAATACCCCTTTTTCTTTCCCTTTTCAACCTATTGGCACCCCAATTGCATCCATTTCAACCATTCTCTTAAAAACACCAGCAACAGATCATATACATGCTTGCTTGTTTCTGTGGGTCCTTTCAAAGTCTCATAAAACTTTTTTAGGCATGACTGATACAACCAAGAGTGAGATGGAAATACTTCAGTAAAGTAAACTTAGAAATGAGGATATCATAAGATGTATTCCGTGATCTAAGGAAGACTTGATGCTGTATCGATCTGAGACATGAACAAAATTATGATATGACATAAGGATGAGGCAATCACGAGATGAACGATTTCAATGGCGACTGTTTTAAGTTTTCCGTTCCTCAGGACGAGCAACGCTTAAGTTCAGTGTGGTGATGAATCCTCCAGATTCATCCTCAGTCACCAATTCAAAGGATTTCCGACATTTTTACCCTAATTTTGTTTTGCCTTTTCTCTCATTTTCGTGAAAATTCTGACATTTGCACGAAGATGAGGTAATTACGAGACGAGCGAGCATTTTGGCGACTGTCTTAGGCTTTTTTGTTCCTCGGGACGAGCAATGCTTAAGTTCAGTGTGGTGATGAATCCTCCAGATTCATCCTCACAGTCGCCAATTCTAGGGATTTTGTGCCTCATATTGTCTGATCCACCCTTGTTTTGGTTTACTCTAAGTATCTCCCCAGTTTCATGTAAATAGTGCATTACTAGTTCTAATTACCCTAGTTGTCAGTTTATTTGATCTCATCCTCCCCTACTCACTTTCTTTCTCCTCCGCAGACCATCCTCAACCATTGCCATCATTAATGGTCTGCTTTCATCCGCCCATTCAGTCTCCTCCAAACGAATGTCATGATGAGGATCAACCATCAAATGGAACTCACTGAAGACCATTTCAGCCCTGGTCTTGACCAAACGGTTTTGCCCTAACAGTCTACCGATTCAGTTTTAACCTCTCACCCACACAGTCCTCCTCTCATTGCTCTACCTTAACGGTCTCAAGACTGTTTGACGCCTCATGGTCTCAAGACCGTATGAGCAGTCGCCTACCCAAGACCGCTTGGAGCCAAAACCGTTTGGAAGTGAAGACCGTTTGGAGCTAAGACTGTTTGGAAGTGAAGACCGTTTGGATCCAAGACCGTTTGGAGCCAAGACTGTTTGGACCCAAGACCATTTGGATCCAAGACCGTTTGGGGCCAAAACCGTTTGGATCCAAGACCATTTGGATCCAAGACCGTTTGGGGCCAAGACCGTTTGGACCCAAGATCGTTTGGAAATGAAGACCGTTTGGATCTCGAAACCGTTAAGACTCTAGACTGGTTGGACAATAAGACCATTTGGATGAAGACCGGTTGCTAAGACCATTTGGACCCAAGACCGTTTGAATCCAAGACCATTTGGAGCCAAGATCGTTTGGACCCAAGACCATTTGGGGCCAAGATCGGTTGGAGCCAAGACCGTTTGGAGCCAAGACTGTTTGGAAGTGAAGACCATTTGGATCCAAAACCATTTGGATCCAAGACCGTCTGGACCCAAGACCGTTTGGGGCCAAGACCATTTGGACCCAAGACCGTTTGGAAATGAAGACCGTTTGGATCCCAAAACCGTTAAGACTCCAGACCGGTTGGATCGCAAGACCGTTTGGATGAAGACCGGTTGCCAAGACCGTTTGGACCCAAGAACGTTTGGATCCAAGACCGTTTGGAGCCAAGACTGTTTGGAGCCAAGACCATTTGGATCCAAGACCGTTTGGACCCAAGACCGTTTGGACCCAAGACCGTTTGAAGTATTCTCACATAAAAAATGTGAAGACCCCATCCAAGCCTATAAATAGGACCAGTAGGGTCTTCATTTGGTTCATCAGATCTGGGAGGACGCAAGGCTGCTCCACCGCCATCTCATCTCCATCAAGATCTTCTCCACCATTGTTCCACCTCATTCCACCCTTGCAATTCTGAAGGTAGACACGAGGATCGAGGTGGAGAGACGGACTTCATCAACCAAGTCGGAGCAGTCCTGAAGACTGGGGCGATTTACACCGGGCTGTCACAGATCTACTCTTCTACTCTGACGATGCTTTCCTTCTCTCTCTTCTCTCTCTTTGTTGCTCCCTCTATGACGAGTGAGTAGTTCCATCCACTGAGGTGTGGGGACTAGCCCCACTGCCCGTGCTTTGTAGTATGTACCAAAAAATGTTATCTTTTCGATTCAATACTAAATCGTTTCATACATGCTTGAATGTTGGCCGCGTTCTTGTATGCATCTATTGTCTTTCATTGTGGTTTGTCTATGACTGCTCTTAGGACTTGAATACCAATTTAGTGTTGGTTTCTGGTGTGTGTATCCACTGCACATCTATTTTGGTATCTAGGAATGCTTTCCAAGGAGTGGAGTAAACTCACCTCCATCTTTGTACTTTCGTACTATGAAATGGAATCAGTTGACGTACGAAAGTGGGATCTTGATAGGTCGAGGAACACACTCTGCAGAGGAAGTGGTGCAAAGTACTTGACCATTCGTTCAGGGATGGCTGACATTGCAACACTCCCACGTTTTTCGTAGCTATGTCCTCGAAAGAGGGATGGTCTATAAGGATACTAATCGAATTGGTAATTATCACTCGTTTGTTAGTTTTCTGATGCACGTTTCACAAGGTTGAGTAAGATTCTCTCTTTGGAGACTACATATCTTCATTGACACGTAGATATGTACCAGATGAGAGTTACTCAACCCGTGAAGGATGTGTGCAATACTCTTGTCCCACAAGACATCGGTATTGTACAACATCCATGTGTCTTGCTTGCAGGTCTTGCTATGTTTGGTACATGTACAATGCATGTATAGTGGCGATGAACATCCGCATCACCCCAGTGATCCATCATCATTTTCCAATCTTAGATTTTAAACCTTAACTAGTTTTTATACTTGCCTTTACTTCTGCATGTTTTAGGTTAAATAACTCAATTCAAACCTTTGGTCATAGATGATTAACTTAGATCGAGACAGAACGAGATAAAGACACTCAGATTCTTAACGTTGTCCTTTGGGTTCGATCCTAAATATATACTATGATAAGGCTTCCACACTCTTGTGGGGTTGGAGCTTTTATCTAGCACCAGTTCTAGGTAAACCTAGAGGGTACACCAACTCCCTAGGATTTTTGGTGCACAATTAGAACTTCCACTAGAAGAGTAATCTACTGACGTAAGTCCTAGCTCCATTAGTTTCTCTTGTTGCAGGATGATGGCATATGTAATTCGAACATGTTGATGTAAGCACCTTGTGATCTATGATATCTGGTGTAGGTGTCCTGTGAGGACTTATATGTAAAGGTTTGTGTAGCTTTGGTGTGCTTAATGATATATTTTTTAATTGTTAGTGTTTTCTGGTAATCAGTTTGTTTAGTTTTGTTTTTGGCATTTAGATGAAGTGATCTCATGGTTTGTGGCATGGGGCATCACAAGAATGGTAAGCAAGATAGATAATTTAACGCATGGCAATATACATATCATATAGAGATACCAATGAGAGTGCCATATAATGAGGCTATTGGGTGAGAAAATCTAGTTGAGAGGGAGATTTCTCATCCAATAAATCATATGTATATTCAGTGTACAATGTTGTCGGTTGAGTTTCTGAGTTGAATTTCTCAGCCGACAATAACTATTGGCAAAACCAATTGGTGCTTGTCGGTTGAGTTTCATCAGGTAAAACTCGATCGACAATAGTTGTTGTTAAGAAACACATATTTTTTTAGAAAAAAACATATGTAGAGGCATGAAAAAATATAAACAATATCCAGATATGTATAAGCAAGTTAGTAATGCACTATGAAAGCATCATGGGGTAGATTTTGTGCAAGCAAGTGATGAAAATCATAATATACCAATTTTAACTCAAAAACCACATGTAAGGTACATATAAACTTTGCAAAAACAAGCAATGATTGGATATAAGCAAAATACCATTAACTCTGCTCTTACAATTTCTTTTCCACTTGTTGTCGGCCCATACACATCTCACCTTTCTTCTTTTATGTGGATTGAGAAACCAAATTACAAATCAATATCTAATGTCAATCTATTTTCATGTGACCTACAAGAAGAAATATTAAATGGTCCCAATCATATTTTTGGGTCCAGAGAGGTTAGCTTAGCGACCCAAGTCCTATTACTTTTGGTTGCTTTCCTAATAGGGAATATGTAAAATAATGACCAATTTCATTGCAATAGTTGCAAGTGCCCTTAGCCTTGGAACTAGAGGATTCTCCTTGAAAAATTGGAGGTCCTTTATATTTGTTGTTCCTTTGACTAAAATCATACCGTTATACCATGTCTATCAATTTGTTTAGTAGTATAGTGTACAATATCATTAAGATTCTTTTTACCTATCTAAGAATCTTTACAAAGAGGATCTATAACTATGATTATCATGTATAAAAGAAGTAATAATGGAAGACAATATATTCATATCATCTCCATCATGCAAAAGATTGGTTTCTAAGAAAAGAGATTTGGTCATACAATAATCATTTTTAATATCAAGAGCGACAACATTATTCACTCTACTAGTAGAAATAGAACAAGATTCAAGGACATTGATTTTAGCAAGCAAAGAAGCATTTTCTTTTTTAGACAAAGTAATCTTAGAAGATAGACACTATTTTCAAATTCTATTCCTTGCATGACAAAGTATTTGTGCTCTTTTTCATTTCTAATAACATTAATATCAAGCATTAGATAATTCACAATTTTAGTATTCTTTTCATTAGAACTAGGAGGTTGAGATTCTAAAAATCGAATCTTATCAAGTGAGGTAGTATTTTCAAGCTTAAGAGAAACTACTTGTTTAAGACATGTATTGTTTTCTATCTCAACACTATTGAGTTTTAGTTCAAGTTCTAGAAAAGACTTTTAGATATCATTATCATCATCTTGCAAGCAAATGTTAGCATGTTCAAGATCATCTTTTTCTTAATGCAAGTTATCAACAATCTTAGAAAGCCTTTTCTTTCTATGCTTAGTAGAATTAAAAGATGCACGATCAGCAATAATAATGTCAATTAATGATTCTTTATCTAAATATTTTAGATTTACCTCATTTGAATCTTCATTTGAAATTTCCATGAGAGAAAAATGGCATTCTCCAATTTCACTAGAGCTTGAGCTAGATCCTCAACTAGAATCTTTACTTGAGCTTGAGTTGGAGGCGTCACTAGAGCTTTTATGCCATTTTTCCTTCTTCTTGTGCTTCTCTTCCCTTCTCTTCTTATGATGGGTCTTTTTGCCTTATGGACAATCTTCCTTGAAGTAACCCTTCCTTCCACATTTGAAGCACCTATGGAGGAAGAAAACTTTTCTTTGTAAAGTCTACCTTTGGAGTACATGACATCTGCTTCAACTTGAGAGGATGGAGAAGCTTGGCTAACAATAGCTTGAACTTGGGCTTTGATTTCAGCCTTCTTCTTTCTCTTTTACTCTTTTCTTCTTCCTCTTTCTTGTCAAGTTCACTTCAAAAGCTTGTAGATTTTCTATGAGCTCTTCTACATGAATTTAAAAAGAGACTTTGTTTTTTCAATGGTAGTCACGTTCTTTTGCCACTGTTTGGCAAGATACCTAAGGATCTTTGAGTTGACCATTTACTATAGTGTCGAGCCTTGAGTACATTTCAGCTACCCTTTCCTCCTTTCCCATCTTGAAGTTTCCAAGGAGATCATTGAGCATATATACTCCACTTACTTTGTCTACTCATAAGTTACATGTATCTTTTTCTATATCTCATAGGTCGTGTCACAAGAAGAAATCTGGTTGAACTCGGTGGAGGAAAGAGATGCATAGAGGATACAGATGGCTCTTGCATTCAAGGTTGCTTTCTTCAAAGTAACATCATACCATTATTCTACATTTGCTACTAGTTTCTTGTATGGAAGATCTAATATTATCCATAGCTCAAGACTTGAACCTTGGATGTAGAATTGATTTCTTGTCTTTCAATGAAGGAAGTTTCTCCTATCAAAGATCAAAATGTTGATGTAGTATATCTTACCTTGATAATCTCCCATCTTCTCCTACTTGTCTAAGTATTTCTGGGAGAAGACCCACTCTAATACTAATTGTTGGATCTATAATGCGCTCTAGAGGGGGAGGGTGAATAGTGTTAAAACCACTTAAACAAAATTCATTAGACATTCAAGTTATATTCCAAGATATATAATGTTTCTTATATGAAATTTGAGTGCAACTAAACATGCATAGAAAGAGTGTGTGTGTGAGAGAGAGAATGAATAAGAAACAAATAATAAGTTGTTTATAGTGGTTCTTACCTCTAAACCAGGAGTTGTACATCTACTACCTAGAGAGGTCATGCTCTACGATTTTCAGCCATGTCTCACTTCTTATATTCCATTATAAGACTTACAACATAAGACCTCCCTTTACAAGGTCAAGGGTACCTACACTTCCCTTTGAGGACAAGGGAGCCAATAACCTTACAAAGGACTTACCTATATATGACCAATCATCTTCTACCTTACCAAGGACTTACCTACTCTTACAATGAGTCTTTGTCCTTCCCCTATGACTTACCCAGTCTATCAACAAGTCTTCCGTCTTCAAGGATGTATCCGCTCTTGTCTTGGATCTTCCTCCTTTGACTTCACCTTCACCAAGGAGAAGCTTTCACCAAGGGACTCCTTCCCTTCTGCTTCTTCACCTATCTTATCCAAGAGAGAGAATCTTCATCTTCATGGTAGAAAGAGAGATTGGGAGGTGGAGCAAGTGAGAACCTCACAAGAAATACATGTAGGACTATCTCTCTTAAAAATCTTCTACACACTCTAGTGGATGTAGCAAGTGATTAATCTCATGAGAGTGGATCGAGGCTGTTGGGAAGAAAAAATCTCTCAACTAGCTTGGAAAACCATGGGATGAAGTCCAAGGGGTCCTATTTATAGTTGAGGTTGCCTACTAGAGACACTTAGGATCAAATTTTATTTGTTTTAGATATACCAATAGATATAGTTTTGAGTTTTGCAACACTCCAACTGGGTAGAAATACTTTTCTGCACTTCACCATATAATGTTATCGGCTGAGTCAACTTTTGGAAAACTCGACCAATGACACTATATGACGAGTAAAAGTGTAGGGTGTCGGTCGAGTTGTCATCAGGACAAACTCGGTCGACCCTGGGCATTGCCAAGAGCTAGAGGGTAGTCAGATGAGTTGTCACCAGGACAAACTTGACGGACCTAACAACCTATAATCACTTTTGACAAATGTCCAAAAAGTATTTATATATTTAATTTAAATGATCTAAAGTTTTATTAAGATTAAATTACATGTCAAAAAATCATTACAAATGATTTACATCAAAGATATATGGAGAAAAATATCTATTCTTCAATTTTAATCTTTATACATGTATGACTTAATTTCTCCAAATTAGGATGTGCAAGTTTAGGCATTTCAAGTGTGTTTGTTTAATCTAAAATCATTCAAGTAGAAGCATTAGACATAAAAATAAATGGAATAGTTTAGTCATAATCAAAATAATAGTTTAGTCAAATTTAAACCTTGAGTCAACAATACCACCCCTCATCTCCATCTTCTAGTTAATCTGAACAACTCACCATGACTGAAAACTTGAAAAAAATTATGAATGAACCTAAGAGGAAGTTATGAAAATGTTATTAGAATGTTTGAATGAACTCCCAACCATGTGAATTTTACTGTGGTGGTATAGAGCAAATTCCCAAATAAAAATCTTGAGTTTAAAGGTGACCTTTTTTTAGGGAACCTTACACGAATTCACTGGAAATTGAAGAGTCCAAAGAAAAGTATATGAAATCGACCTGTCAGTGAAATTTGTAGGAATACATATAAATAAAAACATATAGTCATTTATTTTCTTTGAATTTGAATAAACCACAATGATGTATATATATATATATATATATAGAGAGAGAGAGTGTGTGTAAAGAAGTGAAATCAATCAACCTCTCTACTAATAACAATGGTAAACAAAATCCAATTTGGATAGCAGCGGAAGATAAAATTTTGACTATATTCAATTTAAATAAAGTGTACATAAAAATTCTCCCAATATGGGTGTACATGCTTTATACAAAAAGAGGATCTAAGTAGAGGTAACTAGACTACTCCACTTTTGTCTCCAAGCAACATATCCATCATCTAAGTCCAAGCCAAAGCCAAGATCTTCAAGTCCTATTCAACACCTTGCTTCACACCTGGGTGGTTGGGAAGTCACCCAACAAAAGGGAAAGGAAAATAAAAAGTATGTGTCACTAAACTATACTAAAGGTGACAAGATAAATATAACAAGTAAATCAGGCTAGGGATTCATCAAAAGATGAGACATCAAGAGAATGAGGTCATATATATAAAAGAATATTCCAACAGATGCTTGCCATAAACAACATATAACAAAAGGATTGCATGTATGATTAATATTGACTATCTTAACTAAGTAGGGTTGAGGCACCTACCGGACCTTCAACCAAAGGGTGAGGGGAGAATAACACATTCCCATTCACCTACACACATTTTGTGTGTGTGGGGGGGAGAGTAACACGTTCCCCAGGGGAGAAATAACACATTCCCCAACTATGGGTGGTTGTACATACAAGTACGACTACACTAGTTAATTAGTCTAATAAAATCAACATGCTAGAAAAAGAGTTATGGCAAGATTAATCAAAAGATTTACTTAACATGGCAGTCGGGTATAAAAACCCAAACAGGATAGTTCTATAATTGATTTTGAGGCATAAACAAATTAAGTTTCAAGAACCATGAATTAGGTCAAATTAAGCCTCATTAGGGAATATGGGTATTTGTATAAAAATTTTCCCAACTGAAGGAGGGTAGATGCACATACCTTTAAGATTAGAGCCATAAAACCACTTTTCATAACCTTTACACGAGACCAGATCCACTTGCCCTAATTTCATCATTATATCCATGTATTAGATCTATGTATATTCATTAAAGGCTTAAAACCTCAAAACCATAAAATTTTTCACAAACGATCGAATTGGAATCTAAAACTATCACTGATGTATTAGTTAGGTTCTTCTGATCAAAATAACATATAAGTTTGTATATTTTCAAGATACTGACTTTTTAGGCTATTTTCCATATTTTAAAGTAATTTAAATCGTCCTTAAAAAACATATTCAAAAACATCAGAATCAAACCACGAAAGTATTTTTTTTAGTTAGATCTCGTTCTCCTGATTTCAAAACATATTTTAGATTTATTTTTAGACAAACGAGTAAAAAGATATCAATTTTGCAATATCAGCCAATCGGGAAGTGCCACGTAGGCAAAAGCGTTTGAAACAAAAGCAAGCCAAAAGACCAGAGTGCCCCCGCGCGAGCACAACAAGAGAAGAGAGGAGAGCGTGGGGGTAGAAACGTAAAAAACCATGGGTTGTCTTCTCCAACCCAGCCCACGCCATGGCTGCGAGTAAGCAATAGCTTGCTTGGGGAAAGATTGGGCGTTTGCGCTGTACTCAACCAAATTCAAAGTTCAAGTTTGCAATGGAAAGCTCAGAGCAAGACGAACTCGATGGTACCTTTGATCGTGCCGATGATGGAGAGAGCAGGAAGAGAAGAGCACCGCAAGGTCAGTGTCCTCGGTGGCTCGCAGCAGGGTCAAACGTCAACGAAACGCAAAATTGAAAGCGCAGTTGAGTTGCTAAGGTGATGATGGTCCCAGGGGCATATATATATAGGAAAAGGACCCCGAGTTAGGGTTGGACTAGGGAGAGGTAGAGGGTGGCGGCGCCCATATTGGGTGTTTCTAAAATCTTCACCAAAACCCAATATCTTTGGGATAAAATGGAGCGGAATCCAACAAAGAATCCAACGAACCAAAAATTAGCAAAATCCATCGAGTATATCTCCGAATATATTGATTTGAAAATGAGAGAAGCAATGAACCTGTTGCCAAAATGGATTGAGGAAGGAGAAAGCCTGTGAACCGACAGATCACGATCCAACGGCCGAGATCTAGCGCCAAAATCACAGCTGTATATTTGACTCCTATTCAAAATCGACTAAAAAGGCTTATTCATTTAAATATTTTTCTCTTTCCTCATTTGGAGGCTCAAACGTTATCCAAAAATTACCAAATTTTATATTATGACTTATTTTGACGTGTAAATCCAAATATGAAATTATTTTTGCCTTTTGAGAAATTTTAATGTGTTAAATAATTCAAAACACATTTTCTCTTTCCTCATTTATTTATGACTTTATGATTATCCAAAAATTAAAAACTTCACCCATAACTCATATTAAGTATGTTGAATACGAATTTGTCATTATTTCCATTTGTTGAAGTTGTTTATTATTTTAAATAATGAGTTTAAGGTTTTGCATGCTTTCTCTCTCCTAAATTTATCTTCTCATCAAATATTTTCCAAATTGATTCAAAATTTATCCAAAGGTCTATTTTAACATGTAGAACAAGAATTTATCATTAATATATTTTTTTGAAGACTTTTATTATTTTATTTAATTCATTTAAATTTTATCACTTATTTAACCTTTTAATTTATTAGAGGCATCTAGAAACTTTCTAAAAATATAAAACTTGGTTTATAAGCAATAATAAATGTGTGGAACACGATTTTGGCTTTAATTAATTTTTTTCAACAAATATTTAATATTTTTGCGCTTTGAATCATTTTCTGTCTCCTGAATAAAATAAAATATTTAACGTTGACCAAATTAAATAAATTCACACATAGACTAATTTTGATATTTAGATTACGAATTTGGAGTTAGTTTTCCCGTTTGAGGAAGTTAGATATTTTATTTCACCTTATTGGCTTATTTCCCATTATCTTGTAATAAAGGCTTATATATATTTATTTATTATCCAAATTAGATGATACTTGGCCATTAAGTATCTTTTAAGTCAAGAAAACGAATTTGAGTGTAAAATTAACCTTGTGGGTTTCCAATTATAATTTTTGGTGCAATATATTTCTCATTATCCTCTTTTATCCATTAAATCCCATATTACCTCTAATTATTGCGTTTATCTTCTCCTTTATATAAAATTCGGATTTTCTCTTATTTCCCTTATTCTAGAAAGTGCTGGAAAGTTCTAGGACGAAATATCTTATTCTTTTTATTTCTTAGTGCACAATTTACACCTTAGGCCCATTATCTAAAATCTAACTGAGGTATTTGTGCATACAACCCTATATTAAGAATATATGGGAAACATTTATCCTATAACCATCATAATCTCCACAAATTACACAAAAAGGCCAAAGAAGATAGGAATGAAAGGAAAAGATGGAAAAGAGGACCAAAAGGCAAAATGCCCAGATTTCAGTATGTTACAACACTCCACCCCTTAAAGAGGATTTCGTCCCCGAAATCACTAGCAATTAGGGAAGGGTGAGTGTGCAACCTCACATCACAAAACTTTAGGTTGTTCCTCCAACCATAAAACTTCCACCATAGCTTATACTTCAACTACACCTAAGGATTCAAAACTTCACATACAACTCATCGTAGGTTGGGTTCTCAAGGTTCACTTAGGGTTCCACTATTAAGATATTCTTTTTAAGAGATTTAACTTTATTTACATTTTTGACTTATTAACATTATATTCATTATGATAACACATTATCATTATTATTTTAATTATGTCATGTCACATTCACTTAGTTGCCAAAAAGAATTATATTTCATTATTATGCACAATTAGAGGTTACTCAATTATCTCAACATTCATTATTATATTTGATCATTGTCCTTAATAATTTGGATTTATACTTCCCTATCCTCATATTATCACTTTATTAATTGTAACAAATTATTTTACATGAATATAAGACATTCTATCCAATTTGTCGTTAAGCATAAAATTATTTCAATTAATGTCACATTAGTTACTTATATTCATATTAACGTTGTCACAATGTCACATTATCTTTATTGCTCACATTAATGTCATCATTAATCATTATTCATATTTATTCATTTATATTATTGATTTTGCACATTTATGTGAATTCCAATCATCTCATATTCATATTGAATCCATTATATGTATTTTAATGATTTTTTTTGAGGAAAGGTAAAGTCATATATTGATAGCACATCAAGCAAGAAAACCTGCTTATGTGAAAAGCTTACAGAATTTTTGGATAAGCAACATAGTTAAAAACTAAAAAGAAAGCAAGAAGATAAAAAGCAATGTTTTGATAATGAGGGGGAGGCACCCCATAACAAGCCTCTAGGTGTTTTGAAGATGATGAACCCAAGTTTGTTAATAATGACATTCGCCTGAAAGAGGAATCACAGTTGTTGCTGAACCAAACTGACACCGGTCTCATCATCAACCATGGCTTTGAGATCACAAAGAAAAGCAGCTTCAGATTCACCTTCCTCGGAGTCGTCCTGTCCCCCATCTGCTAGGTTACCTGCATTTTGTTAGGATGTAAATATCGGCATCTATTTGAGATATAATATTTTTGGCCAAGTTTTTCTTGTTGTTGAAAATTCTGTTGTTTCTTTCTTTCCATAGATTCCAACTGATTATGGTGAATAGATCACTGCTTTTGAAATTCTTGTACAATCTATTTGGTGTTGTTTGTAAGGGAAAAGTGGCTTCCTTGAGGTCAGGAAGACAATTTCTTATAAAATGTGAGAATATATTTTGGGAAAAAATGCACTTAAAGAAGATGTGGTCAGCCGAGTCACTATTTTTTTCACAAAGTGCACATCTAAATGGGCTAATGAAACCCTTTTTTGTGATGTTTTCTCCTGAGAGAAGTTTGTTGTGTAGCAGAAGCCAAAGGAATGTTTTATATTTTTGAGACCATTTCTGTTTCCATAACTTTGATGATGATGGGGAGAGACCTCTGTAGGAGAGGAAGGTGTAGGCAAGTTTAACTGAGTATTTTCTGCCCTATTTCCAAGTGATAGTATTTGAGGTGTTATTTTCCAGGGAGAGAGTTAGATGTCTGAATTCATTTTGACTGGTCTGAGAAAGAATACATCTTTTGAGGGAATTTGATCTATTGCTGGTGATAAGCGGTAGAGCTTTTTCAATCTTTATGTTGAGGAGTTTATTTGGAATAATCCAATTTGGTCTGAGATTTTTGATAGAGTTGTTTTCAAACCAAGGATCAAACCAAAAGGAGATATTTTTATGTGAGTGAGGTGGAGTGTTTATGATTTGTGATATCGTATGAATGTTTTTGTTGATGAATTTCCAAAGTGGGGAGGCTATTTTCTGAGGAATTTGGTGCCAGGGTGGGGAGCTTTGATAATATTTGTATTTGATGAGTTTTGTCCAGATTTTTTTTGTTTTGAAGCAGACTATCAATGATTTTGGCAATAAGGCAGAGAGAGTGTGTTTCAATGTTGATGATTCCCCAACCACCTTGTTCAAGAGGAGCTTGTATGGTTTTCCAATTTACGAGATGGTAATGTTTCCCTGGTTTGTCCAGTTTGTGGAAGTTGTTCCATAGAAAATTTCTCCTGATTTTATCTAAAATGGATTTTGTTTTTGAGGGCAGGGGGATGCAGCTCAAGAAGTGGGTTGTAATTGGAGTGGTGACACTATTTAAAAGGGTAAGCCTACCCGAAAGGTTAAGGAAGTTGTTTGTCCAGGTTGTGAGTTTTGTGTTTATTTTTGAAATAATGGGAGTCCATATAGCATTTGTAATGTTGTATGGAGTGATGGACATACCCATATATTTGACAGGGAATTCTTCAGTCTTGCATTTTAGTAGGTCTCTAAAGTGCTCCAAAGTCGATTGATTTATGTTTACCCCAAAGATGGAAGATTTCTAAATATTTATTTTTAGCCCAGAGATATATGAAAAGATACCAATGATCCTAAAGATATTTTGAAGGGAAGATTCCTCTGGGGAGGAGAAGATAATGGTATCATCTGCAAATTGAATGATATTCTCCGTACAAACATCAGGATAGGAGATAAGACCATTTTGTTTTCCCAGCTGGATCATGCGGGAGAGGATAGTAGTTAGGATGATGAAAAGGTAAGGAGATAGAGGATCCCCTTGTCGAAGTCCATTTGAGTTATGGAAATAACCAAAAGGAACACCATTAATGATGGTGGAGAAATGGTTTGTTGATATACAAGAATGGATCCAAGAAACCCAAATGTCAAGAAAACCAAAACCCTTAAGAGTTTTTAAAAGGCATTGCCAATTAACAAAGTCAAAGGCTTTTTCAAAGTCAAGTTTGATGGCTAGAAGGGGGGATTTATTTTTGTGGCAAAGATGAATCGTTTCGTTTACCATCAAGAAGGCATCTTGAATACTTCTATTTTTAAGGAAGGCAGATTGGTTAAGAGGGATGATGTCTTCCAAGTGCGGCTTAATCCTGTTTGCTAGAGTTTTAGCAATGATTTTATATGAGGTATTTATGAGGCTAATGGGACGGAAGTGAGAAATGTTTTCAGGTTGACTATTTTTTTATCAAGGTGATGAAAGTTTTATTTATGGATTTGATGATATTATGTGGGTTTATACTAGCATGGAAAGCAGACAGAAAGGCTGAGAAATCATTTTTATAGTGGTTCCAATTTGCCAAGAAGAACTCCACATTAAGACCATCAGGTCCAGGAGATTTATTTTTACCGAGGTCAGTGATGGCAGTTTGTAATTCTTCGAGGGAGAAGGATTTGATGAGTTCATGAGGATTTTTTATGTTTTTTTGACAAATTGTGTTCCATGATAAGTTATTGAGACAAATGGGATTGTGGTTGTTATTGAAGATATTTTTAAAATGGTTTTTTATGTGTGTTATGATGGATTGTTTATGGGATGTGAGTCTGCCGTTTATTGTTAGATGGGTTATGGCATTTTGTTGAAAGTTTTGGTTACAAATTTTGTGAAATAATTTTGTGTTTTTATCTCCTTCTTTAGCCCAAGTGATTTTCACCCTTTGTCTCCATCTAGTGTCAATACAGTTGTTAATGTGGTCAAGTTCGGCTTTGATGGTAAGGACAAGAGCAGGGTCAGCATATGGATCCTTGTCCACAAAGAGGAACTGATCTTCAAGATTTTTTTGAAGTTCGAATAAGTTCATAGGGTTTTGAAGTTTCCAATTTTTGATGTGAGTTTTAATCTTTTTTGTGTTGTTTTGGATATGAAGACCAATGTTTGCTGTTTGTGAGTCGGCAAGAGTCCAGGCTTCTAGATAGGATCTGGAGAAGTTGTCTATGGAGAGCCAACTGTTTTCAAATTTGAATGGTCGAGAGCCCCACAAGGAAGAAGATGTATCAAGGATTAGAGGGAAGTGGTCAGAAATGGTTCTATGGGAGATATGAACTGATGAGAGAGGGTGTTTATCTTCCCAAAAGTTTGTACAAATGAAATGGTCAAGCCTGGCAAAAGTCTGGTTTCTAGACCAGGTGTATAAGGCATTTGAGGGTATGATGTCGATCAGGGAGTGGTTTGTAAGCATCTGACAGAATTTTTTATCAGATGTTGACATCGATTGAGTGAAGGGATTTGAATTGAGCCTATCTATGATTTGGGTGATCAGATTAAAATCACCACCCAAAACCCAGGGAGACATGTGGAAGTTTGAAATGAGGTGGTTTAGTTCCTCAAGGAAGAGGGATTTGTTGTAACCTGGTTCCCCATAGACACCTAAGAAAGACCAGAGATATCCATCAGATAGGTTTTTGAATTCAATGGTTATAGAGAAGTTGAGGATGGAAGTGTTTTGTGAAACTAGAGTCTGGTTGCTAAATCCAACAATGATGCCACCTTTGAAACCCTCGGGAGGTAGTTGGATCCAGTTTGTGATTCTATTACCTCCAATAGTTTTGAGGGCAAAAGGGGTAAGAAAGGTTTTTGTTTCTTGGATGGTAATAAGATCGATATTGTTTTTATAAATGTGAGAGCATATTTTTTTCCTTCTATGGAGATTTGCAGCTCCACATATATTCCAAGATGAAATTTTCATAATGAAAAAAAGGAAAGATGAGTGCAAAAAGGCTAATTAGATAGTCGCTGTTTTGGTGCTTGCAGGATCAAGCCTTTTTTTTGTCCATCCCATATAGGTTTCTAGGTTGTTTAGAACATTATGAGCATCCTCATCATCTTCGAGTTGAAAACCTATCTTATTTGCAAATGAAGTGAAGCTATTTATGTCTGACCAAGAAGCTAAATCCTCGATAGAATCTAAGTCTTCATTTTTGTCTTGATAAGTTGGAGTAGATGATAAAGAAGTTGCAGTGGAAACATTACTAAAAGAGCGGGAGGAGGAAAGTGGAGGAGTACCTTTCTTTACTCTATTGATGATGATAGAACCTTTTGGGTCTTTGTGGTTTGGCTATAAGATCTTCTGGAGGTAGCTGGAGGTGAGCTTTTGTTGAGGGCTCTCCTGCTCCGAACTCTGCAGAGAGTTATCATCCTTGAGCTGAGATGAGGCTTGGTTCATAGTTGTTTGATGATTTTTGTTTGGCGATGGGCAGCTTTCCTTAGTAGAGGAAGGAGATGGGAAAGTGGAGCTTCTAGGTTTGAATTTGTTAACATGGAGAGAAGGTTCAGGAGATCTGGTTCTTTTTTTGCTTGGAAGGAGATAAGAGTTTTCAGAGTGGTTTGAGGTTTTCCGGATCCAAACATGGTTTCAGTCATTTGAAGCCCTGGAATGCAAGGTAGATAATTTATCTTTATTTGGGCTAAACCAGGATGGTGGATGTGTAGTGAGGTCGGAAAAGGCAGTGCTGTTTATGGTAGGATGTTCAGCTGAAAGTTTTAAATGGTAGATGGACTCACCAATTCTTATATTGATGGATGGAGGTAGAGAGATGGCAGCTTTGATAGAAAAAAGACAGAATGCTTTGATGTATTGAGATGGGTGTAAGGTATCAGGGCTGATATATTGAAGAGTAGCCCCGATAGAGTGTGCAATGCCTCTGAAGATCTCTATCTACCAAAGATGAGGAGGGAGATTTGAAATGGCAACCCAGTCAGAGCCTCCAGCAGGGGTAGGGAAAGATCCAAAATCAGCAGACCATTTTGATAGTCTAGCCATAATGAAGCTCTATCCACATGGTATGGTGAGAACTTGGTTGAAAAGGTGATTTATCTTCATACCTTCTGGGACGGTATAGATGAGTTGGGTGGGAGAGAAGATTTTTGGTTTGAGGATGGTGTGACCAGGAAGGAGAAGGGCTAAGGCGCGGGTAATGTCTAGGACGTTTATAGGGTTGTTGTCTAGGTTGTTTTCAACAGAAACAAGAATACTTCTAAGGGTGAAGACCTTGAGCAAACACATAGAGTTGGCTGGGAGGTCAAGGGCGATCGCATATTCCAGGTGGTCAGGGACCTTCATGTTTGGTGAGGTAGAATGATCATTTATGCTGTGAGTTTGTGAAGGGGTTTGAGGAGTAGGGCTTTTGGATTGTGGTTTATGCTTTGTGGCAGATGGGTTTTTTGGCTTGTGAAAGGGTTTAGATATAGGAGGTGTCCAGGAGCTTGTGTTCAGATGGCGTGGAGGGGTATCGTCTGCATGTACATAGATCTAAAAAGGGCTTTTTTGGGACAGTGGATGTTTTGTGAAAAGGCGATATTTTGATCGAGCGAGAGTGCATGAAGGAGGAGGGGGGATCTGCATGGTTTTTGTCCCGGTTTGGGAGGAGGCGGGCTTTGCAGAACCTTTTTATGTGCCCTATACGACCGCATCCAAAACATAAGCGGCGAGAAAAACATCTGGAAGTTGAGTGGTTGTTCCGATGGCAAAGGGAACAGTGCAAAGATTGAAAAGGT
Source organism: Alisma plantago-aquatica (assembly GCA_963693085.1). Taxonomy (NCBI): domain Eukaryota; kingdom Viridiplantae; phylum Streptophyta; class Magnoliopsida; order Alismatales; family Alismataceae; genus Alisma; species Alisma plantago-aquatica. The sequence continues at coordinate 92,165,337 of OY856409.1, forward strand.
CTTTTTGGGGGACCGGAGTCCAGAAATGGGCGGTGGGGTTTTTTTCTAGGGTATTGTTTATGAGGAGGGATGATTTTGCATGGCCCAGGACTGGAAAAGCAGAGTTTAGGTGAAAAATGTCCTTAGGGATGATATCCTCGACTAGGGAGGATTGAGGAAGAAGGGTTTTATATAAAGATGACAGATTGGTCTTATATTTTTTCCCTTAAATGATGGGGAGGAGAAAAGCTTGTACCTTTCAGCGATAGAACTTTGTTGTTGGTCCAAAGGTGATGTGACTTCATCTTCGTTGTCCTCAGAACCTGAAGAGATGGAGATAGGCCAGGATTTTGCTCCCATGGGGGGTTGGTATTCATCTCGGACGAAGAGTTGATCTGCCGAGTTGGATGATGAGGAGATGTCTTGATCATGTTTTTTAAACAGGTAGGCAAGCTCTGGAGGAGAGTCGTGGATGAAGTCGAGCACCCAGGCACGGAAGGTGCGATTTTACATCGGTTGTAAGAAGATCGACCACTCAGGCTTTAGGTTCAGTTCTTCGCGCATGTCGCTCCAGCCATCCGATATGAGGAGGAAGGGGTTTTCTTTTCCCGAGGTTGTTTTGTGGGGGTTGACCATGTGACCTTCACCTGGAAGGATCACTGGCTGATGTTGATCATGCTGGTGCCAGGAGAGATGTCGAACTTATGGTAGATCCAAGCTCGTGGTAAAGGGATGCTCGTAGAATAGGATGGGTCTGCGAGGGGGATTTCTATGAAGGAGAAACGGGAGTTCATGTTGACTGGGGATGATGGAGTTTTTGTGATGCTGCTAGACACCAAGGGTTTTTGCTTCTTTAGAGCATGGCGGAAGGTTTTTGTCTTGCCAGATTTATGCATGCAAGGTGATTTTATGCATGAAGCGAGGGTGAGCACACCTCCTGTTCTCATGGTGTTATCGGGTCGTTTGATGGGTCTTTATTGCTGGTTTTTGAGCCAACTGTTGTGATGATTTGATTTGACTGCCAAAGTTGTTCTTGGGAAGGAGAGTTGTAGCCGGCAGATAGAATAGAATTTTGATTTTTGAAAATGAGATTTTTGTAAGAGAGAGATTTGCAGAGTTAGAAGGAACTTGAGGGTAATAAAAATGCTATCTCTAAAGGTGTAATAGGTGTAATCAAAGAGATTTCATCTGCATGTATCTAAAAGTCGTTTGTGATACCCAAGGTGAGTTGTAAAGGATGATGATATACTCGGAATTTATTGCAGACAGATATGAAGATGCCTAAGTAGGAACAGGGATCCGACGATAGAACGATGAGGAGGTAGGAGGTGATAACCCTCAATCGGAATCGCAGGAGAGCTAAAAACAGAGCAAGCAGAGGCGAGGGTTTTTCAAACTTGTGATTCCTAGTGCTAGCGCGAAAAGCACTGAAGCCGGGCAAGGAACAGGCACACCGAGAGTGTAAAATGGTCACAAAGAGGTATGATGGTAGCCACCGCCAACATGCAGTGATGTTCGAGGGATGAAGTTACCTGAGAAAGGTTTTGGTACCCGAGTAGGGAGAGTCGGACGCCGGATGAAGTTACCTGAGGATGATCGTCGCCGCCACAGGGCCGAGTAGGAGCTAGAGGCGGTGGGAGCGCGCCGGGTGTGGTAGGTGGCGCCGATCAGGGATGGCGACGGCTCGAAGAGATTCTCTATAGAGAAGTTGGAGTTTCTCCCTCTAACCTACCGTTGTTGGTAAGCACTGCTTTGTTTGAAGTAAAAGTGTTCATATGTATTTTAATGATCAAGGTGGAACATATGTCATATTAATGATTTGATTCACATTAAGTGACTAATAACATGTATATTAGTTAACAATGTAACATGCATTCATATTGATGACTTAATTAATATGTGATAAGATGATCATATATATCATTTATGTGTATCAAAGTATGTTAACTGATTATGGCACTTAACATCATCAATGTATCGTGAAAGGCATTAAAGATGTATAGATTAGGGTTAGATATTACAACTTAGGGTTTAGGTCAAAATGACCATTATATTGCACTTATTCATTTCTTAGCATGCATTAAGTTATGAATTATAACCTTACTCATCATATCATTAGGGTTTATTGGTTCATGACATTATTAACATCTTACTTATTGACAATTAGCATTGATATTCATATTATGTGCATTGGATATTCATTAGGGTTCAAGCATATGATTTATTCCTTAGATGATAATTATGTGTTCATTAATATACAAACAAGCACGTTAGGGTTACAACTATTAACTTGTTTGGTCAAAACTAAGGATCTGAGCATACTAACCTCCTATCTATGGAGTTAGGGTTTCTAAAGATAGATCAAGATGTTATAGGGTTCCATCCCCCTAAATAGGATTTCGTCCATGAAATCTAACCACTCAAACGTCATCAACTAACCATACTCCACCACTTAAAGGGTTCGACCCATCAAGCCAAACTACATTAGGGTTAAAGGATAAGTCTAACTAAACCATTCTCAAGATCCATCATGCTTCCATTGCGCACTCTGATATCTTTCCAAACACCCAAACTCTAAGGTATAGGTTCTAGGGACATACGGAAACTATCTTGGTATCCATCCTCAAACAAATAAAATTTGGGTTCTAGGAGAAACCAACATACATGTGAAACTTAAGTCAAACTATTAGGATACCCAAAGATATACAACATAGAACTCTAAGGTTACTATTGCCTAAAAGCAAACTATTTCGGGCAATTCGTATCAACGCAGGCCAAACCGATATCATATGGGTACGGGAGTCCTCGTATACCAAGCTAGTGGTGCGGAGGAAAATTTTTCCAGCCCCAGAAACCCTGATCCTTTCTAGACACCCTTGCTTCAACTGCATGCCCTAATAGTTGCCTAAAGGCAAACCTAAACAACATCAAGTTATGCATATTTTAATTATAAGTATTTTAGGATTTTATTCATCAAGGTTCTAATGTGGAACTATTGGTTCCTAAGTCAACCTATCATCAAGGTATATTAAATCTAGGGTAACCATGTCACCTAAAGGAACTATACAAATCTAGGGTTCTAACTAGGGAGACAAACTGAAATACTCAAAGATCCGACTACCATTGGCTCTGATACCATGCTGTAAAGAAGTGAAATCAATCAACCTCTCTACTAATAACAATGGTAAACAAAATCCAATTTGGATAGCAGCGGAAGATAAAATTTTGACTATATTCAAAATAAATAAAGTGTACATAAAAATTCTCCCAATATGGGTGTACATGCTTTATACAAAAAGAGGATCTAAGTAGAGGGAACTAGACTACTCCACTTTTGTCTCCAAGAAACATATCCATCATCTAAGTCCAAGCTAAAGCCAAGATCTTCAAGTCCTATTCAACACCTTGCTTCACACCTGGGTGGTTGGGAAGTCACCCAGCAAAAGGGAAAGGAAAATAAAAAGTATGTGTCACAAAACTATACTAAAGGTGACAAGATAAATATAACAAGTAAATCAGGCTAGGGATTCATCAAAAGATGAGACATCAAGAGAATGACACCATATATATAAAAGAATATTCCAACAGATGCTTGCCATAAACAACATATAACAAAAGGATTGCATGTATGATTAATATTGACTATCTTAACTAAGTAGGGTTGAGGCACCTATCAGACCTTCAATCAAAGGGTGAGGGGATAATAACACATTCCTAGTCACCTACACACATTTTTTGTGTGGGAGAGAGTAACACGTTCCCCAGGGGAGAAATAACACATTCCCCAACTATGGGTGGTTGTACATACAAGTACCACTACACTAGTTAATTAATCTAATAAAATCAACATGCTATAAAAAGAGTTATGGCAAGATTAATCAAAAGATTTACTTAACATGGCAGTGGGGTATAAAAACCCAAATAAGATAGTTCTATAACTGATTTTGAGGCATAAACAAATTAAGTTTCAAGAACCATGAATTAGGTCAAATTAAGCCTCATTAGGGAATATGGGTATTTGTATAAAAACTTTCCCAACTGAAGGAGGGTATATGCACATACCGTTAAGATTAGAGCCATAAAACCACTTTTCATAACCTTTACATGAGATCGGATCCACTTGCCCTAATTTCATCATTATATCCATGTATTAGATCTATGTATATCCATTAAAGGCTTAAAACCTCAAAACCATCGACTTTTTCACAAACGATCGAATTAGACTCTAAAACTATCACTGATGTCTTAGTTAGGTTCTTATGATCAAAATAACATATAGGTTTGTATATTTTGTAGATACTGACTTTTGTTTATGTCCTTCAAAATACATCTTAGTAATTTGGTTAGAGCGGAATCAAGTGAGGGCGACAGGATGCCGCAACGAGGAGGCGGAAAGGGGCGAGGGTGTGGGCCCTTTCCTAGTGCGAGAGGGGGAAGGGGAAGGGAGCACGCTGCTGCGGAGCAGTCATCTGCTCCTCCATACCGTCAACCAGAAGCAGATGGAGAAGGAAGCAGGGGAAAACCGACCCCTCCACAATCGCCTAGGGTTGAAAGTGTCGCCGCCAGCCCCTCGAAGCCAACTTCAGGCAAAGCCGCGGAGGCTTCTTCTTCTATCCATCTTGCAGACTGGTTCGCTGCCAGTAGGTTGGATAGGGCAGAAATCGAGGTGGCGATTGACTACATCGAGCCCTGCATCTGAGACGGGGAGAAGTATGCTACAATTTCTAGCCAAGAGTGCTCAATCCCTAATTGGAACGAGTACCTCTCGGTGAGATTTGTGGGTAGAAAGCCCTTCGGTGGCCAACTGAGTGGCTGGATGTGTTGGTATGTATGCCCAAAGAGAAAGTCATATGATGATTATAATGGGATACTATGTAAATGATTTGAATAATAATAAAGGCAATTTCCGATCTATATGTTTAAACTGTTTCTGAGATGATAGTGTAACATGATAGATGTCTAAAGAATGGTTTTACTCAATGACGCATGCTTTTAGGTTAAGGACCTAAACGATGAGATCATGCGGATGTCAAGAGTATACATTCTTGTTTGGTCCCTAGTCGGTTGTTATTGTGGAAATAACCATAGACATCAATAACACTAAAGACTAGATTGTGTGTTGGTTGATGACAGAATCTCATTAGTCATGATATAGAGATATCAAACCAAGCACATAGGTACTTGTTAGAGAACAAGGTATTAGACAGACCCACCATGAGAGTGACACATGAAACCATGACTTGGTAATCACAGTCAGCTCTCACAGTGATGGTGGTGAGTGTGATTCTTAGACTAGAAATCACTACACTCAACACATGTCGTTGGGTACACTTTGACATCATCAAACGCAGTCCTAAAACATGGGTTGTTATAAAGGTGATGATTGGGTGGATTTGACACATGGGGCTTTTGAGGGGTGAGTGAGAGATATGGGATTTGTCCCTCCTGAGGGAGTTTGATATCCTTGGCCACTTGATGAGTAGGATTGAGAAAGGCATGTGCATGCACGTGTGAATCAATATGTGATATTGATATCATACACATCTCACCCAGTCTGCTCTGAGATCAAGGAAATGAATGAACGTTGATAGGATGATTGTTCCATGCCTCGAGTTCATTCAGGATATCAGTGACAAAGGAATTATACATTCACTGTAACACCATTCACGGATTGTAGGATTGAAAGTTTTCTCCAACTTTCTATTTCACTTGGGTAGCACTGATGTGTGACTAGGCACCGTTCTTTGCTTGTGAAGTCATAAGTGTTATGGACTTTCATTTCCAACGTGAAATGGACCTGCAGGGTCACACACATAGGATTTAACCTAGAAGAGGAGTTTTGTCCACAAACAATGTTTAGATTGATTACTAAAGGAGTTTAGTAGTTCAGTTAAACACTCAATTAATCGATAGCTCAATATCATAATGTTCAAGGTGTTGTACATATTGATTGGAGTATCAGATTGATTGAAATTGCAATTGACTGATTATGCACAATCTGCACTCCCAACTGATCAGCTCATGTGATGAACCGATCAGCTGAGCTTGGTGAACCGATCGGCTCAAGTATTGAGTCGATCGGCTCAACGTCAGGGTGAAACGATTGCTTCAAGTGTTGAAATGATCAGTTCAACTGATGCAACCGAGCAAGTTGGGAAAGTAAGATTGGTGAGAATTTTCCTTGCGTTTCACTTGCCCAATTTGATTGGAACAAGGATTGGTATTTGATACCAATTAGAAAAAAAGAAGGAAAGTCAATTGGGAACTGATTAGAAGTGAACCAACCGGTTCATGTGTCCCAACCGATCGGTTGAGGTGTCAACCGACCGGTTCAGGTCCCCAACCGACCGTTTCAGTTGTGAAATGATCGGTTCAGGTTGCGAGTTGGTTGTCTTTTTGTGGAAAATCTCGAACCCTTCTACTCCTGCTTTAGTCCCATATTGCCCGGGATAGAGAACCCTATCCCATGACCCACCTATATATATAGGGGTATTGGGGGCTTCTCAGAGTACAACTCAGTGCAAGCCGGTTGCTCTGCAAAGTTGTCGTTCTCTCTGGTTTTGGTATCCGAGAGAGCCCGAGCAAGTGCTACCCGAAAAGGGAGGCATAGCAAGGGAAAGACAACTGCAGTTGCAACTGGTAGCAGGAGAGTGTGCTGGCGACTAGTACACCGACAGTAGGGTGCGACTCCTTCCGGTTCCTTGTATGACAAGGAGATCGGAGTTCCAGGCAGTCTGTGTGGACGACTGCAGAGGCAGGAGACCTCTGTCGCTCGGAGGACAACTGGCAATCCCGACAGTCCCAGTGAGACCAGGAGTCTTCAGTCCAGGTGCGACCAGGAGCTGCACAGACACCGTCCAAGACCGGAGGTGAAGACCGCGCAAGGCGTGAGGTACTGTCGCCGAGCAAGCCTCGGGACAAGGTATGCATCCACAAACCATCTTTCCTATTGTATAGACATTGACGCGATTCCTTCTGTTCTGGGTTTTGGGGAGAAATTTTTTTGTTTCCGCTGCTTCTCTGCCTCCTCTAAAACCCAACAGTGGTATCAGAGCCACGTCAACTGCTCTATATTTTAGGATTATCGATATGATTGATTTTGGTTTGTCGCCTTTATTTATTGCATACGATGCAAATAAAATTGGCTTTATGCATGTCCAATCCACAAATCCCAAATATACATATATGATATGTAATATTAATGCACTCGATATGCGTCGCCCTTAAACGTGTTTTGTGGTGGATGTGTAGCATGGTTATGGCCTATAAACCCTATATCTGTGTGTGGTTGTATGTGGTTGCTTGCATCTCGGTCTGCGCACCGATTCCCTTTCACCTATTCCTGATGTAACTCGAAATAATTCAAGATTTCTTTTCCTACCTTTGCTCCCCCCTAATGTAACTCGGGGTTTCACAATTCAATTGTAAATAGGATAGATTTTATTTCTTGTTATGTCAAAGAACGACGGACGGCCTGAGACGATCGGTTCAAGGTGTGAACCGATCGGTAGGTGATCCAAATGACTGATTCGAGGAGCGAGACGAGCGGGTGGCGACCCAAGGAGATGCACGACGACCGGTGAACCGATCGGCTGGAGGTGCTAGTCGATCGGCTGGTGGCACCCAAACAACCAACTTGATGGCGAGCCGATCATTCATGGAGATGAGCTGATCAAACCCAGAAAGGCAGGCACAAATTTCATCGTGTACAAGTTGCATGTGATGTAGACCTAGATGACCATGATTCCTCTTGGCTCGAGGAATCATAATAGGATGGCCATAATCATTGCTTTTATCGTTTTGCATGTTTTCTGTGGGATATAGCATGTATATGATACATACTATATATTGTGGTGATTGGATATGTATATGTATATAAAAACCAAATCCCTCATTAAATATTAAAGTTTTAGATGCCTTCCAAATGCGACACACATGAAAAGCTTGATCAACCAAGTGTGGGCACGCCCAAGCATGGTGCACCATCTATCTCTTGGAAGCGTGAAGGATGAATGTGTGGGTCTGCCCAAGCAGGGTGCATGTTCATCGTGTTGGCTTTGGGTCGGACTTAACAAGGTGACCTAGATAGGATCTAGCACCTTGAGGCATGGAGATGATCATGGCAAGAAGTTGCATATGACATCTTTCAAGAGTTGCATATGATGCAATTGGCAAGAGTTTCCTACCTGGAAGATTTGAGTTGTGGGTGACAGCCCAAGCTGGTCCATGGCTCAGAGGATTTCAGGATCTTGACCCACTAGAGGATTGTATGCTGCAATCTTCCGAATTGATGGTGAGGGCTGTCAATTTGAATGAAAATAGTGGGAGCGGTAATTAATTAAAGGCCTAATTAACTATCATCAAATTTTATTCAAATCAAATCAAAAAGAGTTTTGACAAAATGCAATTTTCTCTTGTAGAATGGCAAAGGAATCATATTTTAAAACGAGCAAATTAATTGAGAACAAATTCCATAACTGGTTGAGGACTGTGAGAAATGTTCTGCACAATCTAGATATACTAGGAGCCTTAGAATCCACTCTATGTATGCTTAATGCGTTGGTGAAGAAGAAAGAAAGTTCATTGATAGAGATCAATGGAACGATAGGTAAGGGAGAGAACAGTTCTCTTGCCAAACCAATTTCTTCTACATGGAGAGGATGGAAGGAACAATGGAAGAAGAAGTCAGAGATAGAGATCTCTACTTCTGGTGTATACGTGATAGAGATTAACTTTACTACTTCTTCGTCATGGGTACTTGATACCGGATGCGATCTCACATTTGTTCAAATGTGAAGGATCTTAAGAGAAGTAGGCCTTTGGGGAAAGGTGAGGTTGAACTACGTGTTGCAAATGGGGCAAGGGTTGCCGCCAGTGCCGTAGGAACCTATGAGTTAACTCTACCAAGTGGGCTAATAATAGAGTTGAAGAACTGCTATTATGTACCTGCCATAAATAGGAATATCATTTCCGTCTCTTGTTTGGACAAAGATGGATTTGAATTTCTTATTAAGAATGGAAAATGTTCCATTTCTAAAGATGGGATCTTTTATGGCAGTGCCCCCATGTCTTATGGTCTATACTTGATAGATTTGGAGACAAGTGTATACAACGTAAACACCAAAAGGCAAAAACTCAACAACTCAAATGAAACATATCTTTGGCATTGTCGTCTAGGGCACATAAATGAGAAGCGCATTTCTAGACTCCATAAAGATGGTTATCTAGACTCTTTTGATTATGAATAAATAGAGACATGCAAATCTTGTTTGTTGGGCAAGATGACCAAGACTCCCTTTTTAGGTAAAGTTGAGAGAGCTAGTGATCTATTAGGACTCATACATACTGATGTATGTGGGCCTTTTAGAACTAATGCCAGAAATGGGTATCAATACTTCATTACCTTCATTGATGATTTCAGTAGGTATGGCTATGTGTACCTGATGAAGCATAAGTCAGAAACCCTTGAAAGGTTCAAGGATTTCATGAATGAAGTACAGAACCAACTTGGTAAAAGTATTAAGGCACTTCGATCTGATCAAAGTGGGGAATACTTAAGCCAGGAGTTTGAGGACCTTCTGCGAGCCCGTGGTATTGTATCACAATGGACTCCGCCTGGAACACCACAGAATAATGGTGTGTTTGAAAGAAGGAATCGCACATTGTTAGATATGGTGCGATCAATGATGAGTTTTGCTGATCTTCCAATTTCCTTATGGGGTCATGCTCTTGAAACCGCCGCGTTTACACTTAACCGAGTACCATCTAAATCAGTTCAAAAGACACCATATGAGATATGGACTGGGAAGCGTCCCGATTTGTCTTTTCTGAAGATTTGGGGTTGTGAGGCTTACGTTAGGAAAATGTTTCCTGATAAGCTTGGACCCAAATCCGATAAATGTTATTTTGTTGGATATCCCAAGGAAACTAGGGGATATTATCTATACCACCCTACTGACAATAAAGTATTTGTTGCTAGGACAGCTGTGTTCCTAGAGAAGGAATTTATTTCCAAAGGAAGCAGTGGGAGGAAAATAGAGCTTGAAGAGGTTCAAGCCCAACAAGAAAACATTGAACCGGTAGATGTACGAGAGGAAAATGAAGATTCACAAGGTGTTGTGGAATCTCAGTCTCCTCAAGTAACATAGGGAATTCGTAGATCTAGTAGGACCCACCTTGAACCTGAGAGGTTTGGATACCTTATGACTCAGGAAGGTGGTGAGTTGATCATAGATGATGATCCAACTACCTACGTAGAGGCTATGGAGGGACCAGATTCTGAGAAATGGCTTGAAGCCATGAGATCCGAGATGGAATCCATGTACTCCAACAAAGTATGGACTTTGGTGGAACCACCCGAAGGGGTAAAACCCATAGGGTGCAAGTGGGTCTTTAAGAAGAAGACCGACATGGATGGCAATGTGCAAACTTATAAAGGCAGATTGGTTGCAAAAGGATTTCGACAAGTTCAAGGTGTTGACTATGATGAAACCTTTTCTCCAGTTGCCATGATTAAGTCCATCAGGATCATGCTTGCTATTGCAGCTTATTATGACTATGAGATTTGGCAGATGGATGTTAAAACCGCATTCCTTAACGAGAATATAAATGAGGATGTGTACATGACACAACCTGAAGGTTTTGTAGATCCAAAGAATGCCAATAAAGTCTGTAAGCTACAAAGGTCAATCTATGGATTGAAGCAAGCATCTCGGAGCTGGAATCTTCAATTTGATGAGGAAGTCAAAGTGTTTGGCTTTACTCAAAATGAAGATGAACCTTGTGTATACAAGAAGGTTAGTGGGAGCTCGACCACATTCCTCATATTGTATGTGGATGACATACTTTTGATGGGGAATGATGTCTTAGCCTTAGAGAAGGTAAAGACTTGGCTTGGGAATACTTTCTCAATGAAGGACTTAGGAGAAGCATCCTACATCCTAGGAATAAAGATCTATAGAGATAGATCTAGAAGGCTTCTCGGACTAAGTCAGAGCACGTACATCGACAAAGTGTTGAAGCGGTTCAGCATGGAGAACTCAAAGAGAGGCAACATCCCCATGCTACATGGAGTCACCGTCTCTAGAGCTCAATGTCCCCAATCTTGTGAAGAAAGGGAGCGTATGAATGGGATCCCATATGCATCAGCCATCGGATCCATCATGTACGCTATGTTGTGCACACGCCTAGATGTCTCGTATGCTCTCAGCATGACGAGCAGGTACCATTCAGATCCTGGGAATGCTCACTGGACAGTCGTAAAGAACATCCTCAAGTACTTGTGAAGGACTAAGGATCAGTTTCTTGTTTACGGCGGTGAGGAAGAGCTGGTTGTAAAGGGTTACACTGATGCAAGCTTCCAAACCGATAAAGATGATTACAGATCGCAGCCAGGATTTGTGTTTTGCCTTAATAATGGAGCTGTGAGCTGGAAGAGTTCCAAGCAAGAAATAGTTGCCGATTCTACCACAGAGGCCGAGTATATTGCTGCTTCGCATGCAGCAAAGGAGGTTGTGTGGATCAGGAAGTTCATCTCTGAACTTGGTGTAGTTCCCAGTAGCTGTGATGCAATTGAGCTTTATTGTGACAATAATGGAGCTATTGCACAAGCTAAGGAACCCAGATCACATCAGCGGTCCAAGCACATACTGCGGCGCTTCCATCTCATACGAGAGATCGTATAGCGAGGAGATGTGAAGATTGCAAAGTACCAACTGAAGACAACATAAATGATCCACTGACGAAGGCCCTTTCTCAGCAGAAGCATGATGGTCATGCTAGGTCACAAGGAATGAGATTCCAAGGTGACTGGCTCTAAGTGCAAGTGGGAGTCTGTTGGTATGTATGCCCATAGAGCAAGTCATATGATGATTGTAATGGGATACTATGTAAATGATTTGAATAATAATAAAGGCAATTTCTGATCTATATGTTTAAACTGTTTCTGAGATGATAGTGTAACATGATAGATGTCTAAAGAATGATTTTACTCAATGACGCATGCTTTTAGGTTAAGGACCTAAATGATGAGATCATGCGGATGTCAAGAGTATACATTCTTGTTTGGTCCCTAGTCGGTTGTTATTGTGGAAATAACCATAGACATCAATAACACTAAAGACTAGATTGTGTGTTGGTTGATGACAGAATCTCATTAGTCATGATATAGAGATATCAAACCAAGCACATAGGTACTTGTTAGAGAACAAGGTATTAGACAGACCCACCGTGGGAGTGACACATGGAACCATGACTTGGTAGTCACAGTCAACTGTCACAGTGATGGTGGTGAGTGTGATTCTTAGACCTGAGATCACTACACTCAACACATGTCGTTGGGTACACTTTGACATCATCAAACGCAGTCCTGAAACATGGGTTGTTATAAAGGTGATGATTGGGTGGCTTTGACACATGGGGCTTTTGAGGGGTGAGTGATAGATATGGGATTTGTCCCTCCTGAGGGAGTTTGATATCCTTGGCCACTTGATGAGTAGGATTGAGAAAGGCATGCGCATGCACATGTGAATCAATATGTGATATTGATGTCATACACATCTCACCCAGTCTGCTCTGAGATCAAGGAAATGAATGAACGTTGACAGGATGATTGTTCCTTGCCTCGAGTTTATTCAGGATATCAGTGACAAAGGAATTATACATTCACTGTAACACCATTCACGGATTGTAGGATTGAAAGTTGGTCTCCAACTTTCTATTTCACTTGGGTAGCACTGATGCGTGACTAGGCACCGCTCTTTGCTTGTGAAGTCATACGTGTTATGGACTTTCACTGCCAACGTGAAATGGACCTGCAGGGTCACACACATAGGATTTAACCTGGAAGAGGAGTTTTGTCCACAAACAATGTTTAGATTGATTACTAAAGGAGTTTAGTAGTTCAGTTAAACACTCAATTAATCGATAGCTCAATATCATAATGTTCAAGGTGTTGGAAATATTGATTGGAGTATCAGATTGATTGAAATTGCAATTGACTGATCCTGCACAATCTGCACTCCCAACCGATCGGCTCATGTGATGAACTGATCGGCTGATCTTGGTGAACCGGTCGACTCAAGTATTGAGTCGATCGGCTCAAAGTCAGGGTGAAACGATTGCTTCAAGTGTTGAAATGATCGGTTCAACTGATGCAACCGAGCAAGTTGGGAAAGTAAGATTGGTGAGAATTTTCCTTGCATTTCACTTTCCCAATTTGATTGGAACAAGGATTGGTATTCGATACCAATTAGAAACAAAAGAAGAAAAGTCAATCGGGAACTGATCAGAAGTGAACCGACCGGTTCATGTGTCCCAACCGATCGGTTGAGGTGTTAACCTACCAGTTTAGGTCCCCAACCGACCGTTTCAGTTGTGAAACGATCGGTTCAGGTTGCGAGTTGGTTGTTTTTTGTGGAAAATCTCGAACCCTTCTACTCCTACTTTAGTCCCATATTGCCCGGGATAGAGAACCCTATCCCATGACCTGCCTATATATATAGGGGTATTGGGGGCTTCTCATAGTACAACTCAGTGCAAGCCGGTTGCTCTGCAAAGTTTTCGTTCTCTCTGGTTTTGGTAATCGAGAGAGCCCGAGCAAGTGCTACCCGAAAAGGGAGGCATAGAAAGAGAAAGACAACTACAGTTGCAACTGGTAGCAGGAGAGTGTGTTGGCAACTAGTACGCCAACAGGAGGGTGCGACTCCTTCCGGTTCCTTGTACGACAAGGAGATCAGAGTTCCAGGCAGTCTGTGTGGACGACTGTAGAGGCGGGAGACCTCTGTCGCTCGGAGGACAACTATCAATCCCGACAGTCCCGGTGAGACCAAGAGTCTTCAGTCCAGGTGCGACCAGGAGCTGCACAGACACCGTCCAAGACCGAAGGTGAAGACCGTGCCATGTGCGAGGTACTGTCGCCGAGCAAGCCTCGGGACAAGGTATGCATCCACAAACCATCTTTCCTATTGTATAGACGTTGATGCGATTCCTTTTGTTCTAGGTTTTGGGGAGATAAATTTTGTTTCCGCTGCTTCTCTGCCTCCTCTAAAACCCAACAGGATGCGACGTCTCTGGAGACCTAGAGGCCTCATCGAGATCGTTGCTGAGGAGTGTGATGGCTTCATCATGAAGATGCCGACCGAGAGTGAGAAGGATCGGGTCCTAGACGAGGCACCGTGGTTCATGGACGGATCACTGATCATTGTCCACACGTGGCAGCCAGGTTCACCTCTCCAGCCCCTCTCCTTCCCACAGGTTCTGATCTGGTTCAGAATCGCAAACTTGGGTCTGCTGTGGACCAGACACAATGCAGCCCGTGTTGCCAACACCATTGGCATCCCAGTCGATGTTGATGAGAAATCCATTGTTGCAGGGTGTCTCGGTGACACACTTGTCTGCATAGAAGTCATCTGCGAACATAGGCTTCCTAAAGCACGAAGGTGGAGTTCGATTCTTCACTGAAGTCCGTGAAGGTGGAGCCGACTGCACGTCCTGTAATCTGCCCCAACTGCAAGAACTTCGGGCATAGGGGGACGTCTTGCCCTCAGAAGACAAGGAAGCCTCCACCTGAGAAGGACGTTCAAGTCAAGCTAGGCAAGTCGGTTTCTCGACATAATGCCAAGAAGGCTTGCAAGTCTACGAAGCACCCAGCGAGCAGTGCTTGTGAGATCCATTCAGATGTGGATGACAACCTACGCGACCTGATCTTCCAACAAGTCAAAGATACTGTAATTGACAGTGAACGAGAGATCCAGCAAGCCCAATGCCTCTCCTCCAACATTCAAAGGATGGAACTTGTTGGAACGCCATCTTGTGTTGCAGAAGGCTCCGGGTCTGGTTCTTTTCAGCTGAACAAAATATGGAATAGCTATGGCTCCTCGAGTCACTATAGAGAGAATCTATTTGGAGACGATGTGGTGTCCAACGCCACTGATGACGAAGCAGAACACTGGGATTCTCTTTCCATGGACTATGATCAAGTCTGGTCAAGGAGAAAGAAGAAGTCAGGCAAAAAGAAACTGGTAGAGTACTGATCGTACTCATCGATTTTGTAAAGCCTGAACCGCTTGCTTCCTGGATGGATGTAGATTGTTGCTAAAGGCTCCTAAGATGGGTGTGATGACGACTGATGAAGATGATTGGATGCGCTCTTGAATTCCATTCTTTCATATAGATGAGTATAATGCATATGGAGGACAGGGGGGCTTCCCTTTCATGGACATAAGCTGTTTGGCATGTCCATTGGATGTGCTTCTTGGTTCTATCTCTGGCTTTCTTGGTTGCTTGCCCGGTTGTAGAATCGAGACTTTCGATGGTTGACCCTTAGATGATGCTATCTTCCCTTGTAGTCTAAGGCTGTTTTGGGTGGTTTGAAGCCACACTTTGAAGGTGGACATACTGTTAGTGGTTTTGAGTCGTTTGTAGGCAACTCTACAACTGCGTGGTTGTTGCTAGCATAGGATATGCAGTTTTCATCTTTTCTCCTTCTCTTCTTGGGAGGTCTTCTCTAGGCCTCTAGTGTTGTCTGGATTTATATCCTGGGTTGTAAGGGGTGCTCTATGTACCCAAAGTTTTGGGTTTGATTTTATAGTAACATGAGTTTTTTACCGACAAAAAAAAAGATACTGACTTTTTAGGCTATTTTCCATATTTTAAAGTAATTTAAATCATCCTTAAAATCTAACTGAGGTATTTGTGCATACAACCCTATATTAAGAATATATGGGAAACATTTATCCAATAAGCATCAGAATCTCCACAAATTACACAAAAAGGTCAAAGAAGATAGGAATGAAAGGAAAAGATGGAAAAGAGGGCCAAAAGGCAAAATGCCCAGATTTCAGTATGTTACAGAGAGAAACACACACACAAACACACACACACATATATACTCACATAGAGATATATATACATATATATACATACATATATATATATATATATATATATATATATATATAGAGAGAGAGAGAGAGAGAGTTAGGCTAGAATACACTCGAGTGTACGGATCGCACAAATACACTCAAGTGTGTTTGCATATCAAGACTATTTTTTGCAAAATGTAAACCATTGATCTTCACCGTCATACTATAACTAGGCTACATGCAAATTTTGAGCCCATTTGGATGAGTGTAAGTCACTCATCCAAGGGCAAAAAAACTGACGCGCGAAACTAATTTGAAATGCATAATTTTTGCGGTCTTTATAACATGAGCTATGCATATCCAAATGTGCTCAAATTTTGCACATGAGTTTTTCACGAGATGTTTAAGAAGATCAACAGATTAGATTTTACAAAAAAATATTGCATCATGAAAAACTACTTGAGTGTATTCCGCTCAGGATACACTCGAGTGTATTCTAGCCTGACTCTCTCTCTCTCTCTCTCTATATATATATATATATGTATGTATATATACATATGTATATATATATACATATATATACATATGTATACACACACACACACACACACACACACACACACACACACATATATATATATATATATAGGGTGTTCATTCATTGCCCGCGCGGGTAGCATGGATTTTTGCTACCCTGCAGCCAAAAAAGTAACTCTTCTAGCTAAGAAAGTAACTCTGCTTTAAAAAAAGTAACTATGGTGTCAAAAAAGTAACTCTGCTGGCCAAAAAAGTAACTTTGTACAAAATATACAACAGATATATATAAGGACGGGGTTTTTTATTTATTTTGGAGGGGCAAATGATATTATTTTTGGCTAAAATATTTTGGAGAGCTAGACAAAATAGTCCTCTACAATAACGAAAAAAAATTGAAAAAAAGTGGTCGGAAGGGTGGGCGGGTAGCTGCCCGCGCGAGCAATAAAGATGGGCCTATATATATATATATATATATATATATATATATATATATATATATATATATATATATATATACACACACACACATATATATATATATACATATATATACATATATACATATATATATACATATATATGTATAATATACATATATATGTGTATATATATATAATATACATATATATACATATATATAGTCATATATATATACATATATATACATATATATAGATATACATATGTATACATATATATATACACATATATATACATATATATACATATGTATACATATATATACATATATATATATACATATACATATACATATATATATACATATATATATATATATATATATATATATATATATATATATATATATACATATATATATATATATATATATATATACATATACATATATATACATATATATAGATATACATATGTATACATATATATATATATATACATATATATACATATATATACATATATATGTACATATATATATACATACATATATATATACATACATACATATATATATATATATATATATATATATATATATATATATATATATATATATATATATATATATATATATATATATATATATATATAGTCAGGCTAGAATACACTCGATTGTACAGATCGTACGAATACACTGAAGTGTGTTTGCATATCAAGACTATTTTTTTTCAAAATGTAAACTGTTGATGTTCACTGTCATGCTATAACTAGGCTACATACAAATTTTGAGCCCATTTGGATGAGTGTAAGTCACTCATCCAAGGGAAACAAAATCGATGCGTGAAACTAATTTGAAATGCATAATTTTTGCGGTCTTCATAACATGAGCTATACATATCCAAATGTACTCAAATATTACGTATGAGTTGTTCCTGAGATGTTTAAGAAGATCAATGAATTAGATTTTCAAAAAAAAATTTACATCATGAAAAACTACTTGAGTGTATTCCGCTCCGGATACACTCGGGTGTATTCTAGCATGACTATATATATATATATATGGGCATTCATTCAATACCCGCGCGGGTAGCCTGGAGTTTGCTATCCGTCAGCTAAAAAAGTAACTATATGGTCAAGAAAGTAACTCGCTGGACAAGAACATAACTATGAGTATAAAAAAGTAACTATATGACAAAAAGTGTAAATCTGGACAGAATACACAAGATATATATATAATCATATTTTTAAATCTGCTTTTGCAAATATAACTATCTATGCATGAAAAGTAACAATTTTAAAGGTAAAGTAACCCTCTACATATCAAAAGTAAGAAACTAAAAAAAAGTAACCGAAATTGGAGGCCGGTAGCTACCTGTGCTGGTATTAAAGATGGACCCTATATGTGTGTGTGTGTGTGTGCGCGTGTGCGCTCGTGTGTGTGTATGTATGTGTATAACCCAAGTCGGGTAACAGACTTTAGGTATCTGTGGATTCAATTTTGCAAGAGGACACAGTCAATTATATATAAATATATATGTACACACATATATACATATATGTGTGTGTATATATATATATATATATATATATATATATATATAACATATTTGTTACCAAAGTTGGGTAATAAATTTTAGTTATTTGTGGATTTAGCTTAATAATAGGAAGTAGGAATGTAAATGGATATCCGAAATCTACACATTCGATCCAAAATTCAAGTCTAAAACTTTGAAAAAAATCCGATATCTGTATAATCCGGATTGGATTTAGGATATCAAATTTCATATCTGAAAATTTTAAATAGGATACCAAATATAGCTATATCTTGTCCGATAAAATTTGAATATGACAAATATACACGTATATTATCGAATATATATTATCTATGCATAAAAATATGAAAATATAGATATTTATGATATATATTCATAGTTACATCAATAGTTTCTATATATAATTCATTCACTAACAGTAAATTTATGATTTCGGTTTGGATCGGATATTTATCTGAATTATGATATTATTTGTTCGGATCATATTCGAATATTCTTACATGATATTATTTGGATATAAGATTGTATATTGGATCAAATATATTTTTCCGGATTCATATATCAGATATAGAAGTACCCGTTTGTATTCAATCTGTTTACAGGTCTAACAGGAAGACACCCAGGCATAATGTGATGAGCAAATTTTTAATAGAAAGACTCGTTTACAAACACATCATCAATTTTGTGTTGTGTTTGCTGAAAATAGTAAAAATGACATTTTTGAAAAGAAAACACTTCCGTCCCTAACTTTAACCTGGAGTGAAAGTATGTTACCAGAATACTAAAATTGTAACTAAAATTGCTGGATAACTATTTTTGGTTTCCCAGTTGGATAAGGAATATGTTCCCCGTATATATGACCATTCATTCAATACCCCCACATGTAACTAAAGTTAGTTATTCATGCATCTTTTTGAATAATATAAAGAGAGAAAACTGTAACAAAATTGTAAAAATTATAATAAGATGGATAAAATTGTAATATAAATAATCATTTTATAATACAATCTTATTTGTTGCAATTATCATTTTATTGTTTTATGGCATGAAAAATTCACATTGTATTTACAAAGGAATCTTTGTAATATAATTTTGATCGCCTCGTTACAATTTTTATACCTTCCTATTCTAAAAATGATCCAGATGTAACAATTTTAGTTATCAGTATGAACAACAAATATATCCTACACACGCATATATATATATATATATATATATATATATATATATATATATATATATATATATATATATATATATATATATATATATATATATATATATATGAGAAGGTTCCTTCGAGTCTAGATGCTCCCAAGATGTTTAAATCATCGATAGTCCCCCACTGGATTTCAAACATGAGAAGCTTCATGAGGTGCCACCAGACTCGACCAGTTGGGCCATCAACCGCTTAGTTATTTATATATATGTATGTATTTATGGGATTAACAGAGGCATTCTCTCCCCCACTCCCATGTCCGTGATGTAGGCCGAACGCCCGAGAGGGTGGTAAATCAAGGCGAAAACTGGGATTCAAACCCGAATCCCTTTGTTAGTAGACACCATGCTTGACCACTTGAGCCACTCTTTGTTGACTATATGTATGAGATTAAGAGAGAAAGATTTCTCTCCCCCTCTCCCATAACCCGTGGCGGAGGCCGGACGCCCGGGAGGGTGATAAATCAAGAGATGCTTCTCTGTGTGGTTTCGAACTCGGGTCCCTTCATTGGGGACCAGCGGAATTCACCAACCGGGCTATTCCCTTGCTGACTGTTGACTATATGTATATATTTATGTACGTATGTATGTATGGGTGCACTCCATTGTTGGATACAAGTCACCAGAAGGGAGTTGGAGGAGATTTGTATTTTTTATTTTAATTAGTAGAATACTGTAAGGGTTCCACATATGAAGATTCATTTGAGGAAACTAACAAACAAAGAGTTGGGGACAAGGATGGAAAGATGAGATGATAGAGTGAGGATAAAGGAAGTTTTATAGTTGAAGTACACTCTAAAAATGATCATACTGAGTTGGGGAAGAAGATGGCAATGCTTGGGATCGAACTGCCTCAACTTTAGGTCATGCTATCTGATAGTCTCTAGGAATCCATGCTTAAAAGAAGCAGATTGTGAGATCATGAGATCAATATTGCATAAGATATGATTTTTTGTCAAAGAATAGGGTCATATGTGAGCTCAAAATGTAGGAAGTAAAACATGATAGAAACCATATCTAGAATAGTGATATCAATATTATAAATTTGTGTTCTTATTAGAAGAAGTCAAGTTTGATAAAATTTGGAGACAAGTTCACTATGAATGTCACATCTAATATAACTTTTATATACCATATGTTATGCATTGAAATACTTACTGTAATAAATCATCTTTTTGTGGGGGCGGCTGTGTACCCCCCCATAACGAATTGTGACGTATATTCTCCCACTTGGAGAGATGTTAGGTGGGCCCCTTCCAAGTTCAATAGAGGTCACCAAACCAGATCATGGGCCTTATTAGTCATCCATTTGACCTAGTCCATGTAAGTAAGAATTATAAAAGGGATATACTTATTACATAAATACTTTTGTAGCATATTTAAACTCCATAATAAATTAGAATAATAAGAGGTATATACTTATTACATGTATATGCATGTCATTGTTATATATCCAATTTTGTACTTTATTACCCATTTATTTAGTTTCTTTCTTCCATGATAACTAATACACTCACCATGAGTACCATGACACATAATTGGTCTAAGTTGTACAATGGTGATAGTCATTTAGATGATATAAGGGTGAAGGTTTGTATTTATAAAGGTATATCACATTCATTAAACATTACCATTATCATTTACTTGAAGAAACACAACTAATTTTAAGTTTAAATTTCCATGCACTCTTGTTCATAATTTATATTGTATCAATTGATGTATGTCGTAAAAAATCTATTTAAATGCATTTATTTTAATTAATTTACAACATTTTCCCCATATAATGTACCCATACTTTGAAATCATTTATTTTTAGAAAAGAGTCATATAGTCCAAGATGGGACACCCCAGTGGTTAGATCATTGGTTTGTTACCAAGAGGTCTCAGATTCAAGCCTAAAAAATGACATGAATAGAATCACCAATTTTTTTTAGGAAGGGGCTATAGATGTTTACTATGTAAAAGAGAAATATGAGTATATTCATTATAGTTTGTACAATCGTTGCTTCCTTACAAAAAATTAGAAGTACATCACTATTTTTCATGTAACAAAATTATTAATATATTATAATATATGTGTGTACTCTTATAGCTTTTCTATTCTGTTTTTCTGGTAGTTGCATATTTTAATTCATTTCTCTACATTCTTATTGTAATTTTGAAGGACCTACATATAATATGTACGCCCACCCCAATAAGATTCCGTGAGAACCACAACTCAAGGGAAACTCATTATATTCTCAATCCTAATCTGTTGGAGTATGCTAAAGAAGTGTCCAAACTTTCTTTCATGATTTATAATAATATAATTTGTTACAAAGATAGAAATCTTAAGAGACAGTTGATGCAATCCTATTTTAGGAATACATCTTGTGTCTTTTTACATTTTTATAACATCTAAACCTGTTAGATTATATGCTATTTCCCTCAATATGCATATTTATGTCAAATGCACTTATGGACATTCTTTGTATGTTTTTCAAGTATTTGGACCAAGCATTGGATGGACGAGAGAGAAGCAAGGTGTTTTGGGACTCTTTCCACCCATAGAGGGTTCCAAAGAAGACCCCAAAGCTCCCTCAACCTATTTCTAGTGACCTAGAGTCAAATCAAGAAAAGAAGTCTATGGATCGTGAAGTTCAAAGCTTCAAAGTGCAGTTGAAGACACCGGCATGGCCATGCTGACACAAAATGGCCGTGTTGGTCAAGCCAAAATCACAATAGTATCACATGTTCATCAAGGCTGAAGCAACCTCGCCAACATGGTCATTCTAGCCAGCACAGTCGTGCCAATAAGACCTCAACACGGTCGTGCTAACCAGGAACAAAATGACATACCAAGTAGAACGACCAAGTCCCCAACTCACCCACCATGGCCATGCTATCCAGCACAATCGTGCTACCTATCCCCCACCACGTGCTACCCAACACGATCGTGCTACCAACTTTCATTTTTCCACATTCAACCGGTTATTTTCCACCCCCTCAGAGCGACCATTTCCTCTCAGTACTATCATGCCACTCCTTTCCTACCACGGCCGTGCTTCCTAACACATCCACACTGCCACCTAAAGTCCTACTTTTTCTACACTGATTTTCCCAAACTACCCCTACTTAACATAGTGCTTCCCCACCACCTACATATATGTAGGTGGAAGCTGTAGCATGAGGTTACAACCCCTAGCATTCATTTCTACTTCCCTTAGTATTGAATGAGTTGTCACCTACCCCCATCCATCACCCACTCCAATTCCACCTTCCTCCACCTCAAAACCCTAGTTTTCTAGGATTTCCACCACAAAAACTCACCTTTTAATGCCATCTACTTACTTTGGAGGGAGGTGCTCGATATACTTCAGTTAGGAGGTGAAGAAAGGAGGAGCTTTCATGAGATTCCATGGCCATCTTCTTCTTTCTCCTTTCTATTTTGCTATTTTGTTTGATCATGTGTAGCTAACCCCCTTGGTGGGCTGTTTCAAGGATTAAATGTCAGTTTGATACCTTGTTGGGGGTATATAACTTGTAATGAGCATAATTTCATTCTATATTGTTTGTCTCTTACTTATATCTTGTTTACCTTTTTTCTACTTGTGATTTATGCTTCTAAACATGGATTTCTTGTTGTTTGATGCTTGAAAGCACCTAGATTCTAGGGGAAAACAAATTGTATGTAGTTATCTTAGAAATTACTCCTAGCTCCAACTAGTGCATCCTTATCTAGCACCCTATCTTCCTATATATAGATCTCTTCTCCTACAACTAGGTGTGAGATCTAAGTAGCTAGTGTAAGAGTGATTAGTGTAGTTTGCTAGAGTTTTTTAAGGGCTAGATGGTGAGTAACATGAGGTGAAACACCCTCGTCTCTACTCCCCCTTCCTACCCTTTGCTCTCAATTTCCCTAATAACACTTACCCTATAAACCTATTCTTGCCTAGTCCTATTATAATTACACCTAATCCCTAGCTCAATTGAGCCTCGTATGGTTGGATGGGGTGTGCAAGAGTGTAGTTACCCTACACACACTACATACAACCCATGGCGGACTAGTATCTCAAGATAATTCAAATAGCACTTATCTTGTTGTTTGTTTTTACAATCTAGAATAAAAAGATAGGATTTACATGTTATATCACCCCTCGACTTGGATTCATGCAACATTCCCCCAAACGACCCACTCTTCCAATAATTTATTTAAGCCCTTAATTGGATTTCTTGCTAGTTCATTCTTGCTTAGTTGTTAGTTTAGTTACTTCTCAGTCAATTGCCTTGTCCTTGGTAGTTAATTCTTGTTAGGGTAGCTCATGCTTCATTGTGCTTGTTTAATCTAGTTAGTAATAATTTAGCTCTCTAATCGCTTTAGTGTCTTAATTGCTAGTCTAGTGTAGTCTTGTGCTCTTGCTTAAGTAGTTGCTTTCTTTGATAATTAGAATTATTTGTTTAGGGTTAAAGTAGGGTTTGCTTGTCTTGCTGTCTTGCTTCCTTTCTTGTTCAATTGCTTGCATCTTAGTATAATCAACCTCAAATCAAGACTAAATCCTAAAAACCCTAATCTCCGCTTTAGGGTCATAGCTCACGCTAACTTAACTCTAGTGCCCCCTCTCTCCCTACGGATCGACCCATATCTCGGCCCTTTCCTATACTATAACACGACCCATGCACTTACGGGTGAAGTATGATTAGTCTAAGTGAGTGTGTTAGACTAGATCCTTATAGATTTTGAAAGATCCAAAGTGTTTGCACTAAAGGCACATCTAATGAAAATTCAATAGGTTAGGACTACCTCAAGTGTTGACACACCAACAATGATTCAATAATTGGATAAATAGAGAGTGTCTAACCGATCATTTTTTTGGTAATTTATATTGTCTAAGTATGTTAAGATTGCACACTAGATTAAAACAAAGGCATTGTTGAAGACCATGTGTTCCCTTAAAAAGGTAACACAATAGGATACATACATAATGATCTTGAAGTTAAATAGTTCAAGTCTACGAGTTTGGGGTCAAAGTCTGATTACTAGTTGACCATATGTAAGCATATAAACCTACTTACGTTTCCCCTACCACTCGCATGCATATATATATATATATATATATATATATATATATATATATAGTCAGGCTAGTGTACGCTCGAGTGTACCGGAAGCACCGTACACCTCAGTCGTTTTTAAAGATGCAATAACTTTTTGAAAAATCTAAACCTTTGATCTTCTTAAATATCTTAAGAACATACTATATACTAAATTTCAGATCATTTGGACACTTATAGGTCATGCATCTAAAAGAGGCAAAAATCATGCATTTCAGATCATTTGGACACTTATAGGTCATGCATCTAAAAGAGGCAAAAATCATGCATTTGGACACTTATAGGTCGATTTTTTTGTCCTTATATGAGTGACTTACACTCATCCAAATGAGCTCAAATTTTGTATGTAGCCTATTATTATTGTAACCATGAAGATCAATGGATTAGATTTTGGAAAAACATGGTCTAGATAGGCAAACACAATTTGGGTGTACAACGCGATCTGTACACTCGAGTGTATTCTAGCCTGACTCTCTCTCTCTCTCTCTCTCTATATATATATATATATATATGCATATGTTTGTGTGTGTGAGGGGGTATCTATGTATGTGGGGGATTATATATATATATATTTATATATATATATATATAGAGAGAGAGAGAGAGAGTCAGGCTAGTGTACACTCGAGTGTACCGGAGGCACCGTAAGGTTATAAGAAGTATATACATATATATATATATATATATATATATATAAATATATATATATATATATGTGTGTGTGTGTGTGTGTGTTTTCCACCTTTGTGGATCATGATAACATATACTTGAATTATATGGATCTACTATTGAGAAAGGCCCATGTATCAGGAAACACACTAATAAATAAAATATTAATCATCCCTTCCAATCTGGAGAAAAAGTTCCATTTAGAACACAAATATGAAGAAAAAAGAAATAACAAATCAATAAGACATGAAAAGTATATCACTCTTTTTGAAACATATTTGATGGTAAAAAATGTCAAGGATTAACAAAACAAATAACCTCAAGGATAATAATCAGTACGTTTATAGGTGTTGAGTTTATTTTAAGTACAACTTCAAATAAATAGTTCATCAGGAGCAAAGACATACTCACCTTGTACCATGTCACTAACATTACTATGCATGGTGATTAAATAAAGTAACAAATGCACAATTCCTATACTAGAGAGGGATAATTGACTAGAATGTGTAGACATACATAACACAACACCGATACCAAAAACAATATTAATGTCGTAGTTGATATTTTTCCATCATTGTTAATGAGTAGTGGTCACCGGGAACCCTAGGGCGATCGCGCGGGCGATCTTGCCACTGGTGTCTGCCGCCGTTTCCTCGCACCCTCCGGTTAGGCACCCCTCCTACCAGAGTCCACCCTCAAGACCTTGAGAAGGCTTGGAGTTTGATCGTTTGATCATAGCATGGCTCCTTATGGCCGGTTTTCATCGAGCCGTCGCCAGAACAGCAGTTTCTGAAAGGAGGCGCCTCTTCACCGCAGGATCGATCTCGCCAGATTCGATTGTCCTGGACATCCAACAACTCTGGGAACATAACAATCAACCCCCCCAGTAGTGATAGAAGTGAGAGGAGTGATCACGACGGAGGTAACATGTCGACCGCGTACAGGCAGCAGCCTGACGCCCACCAGTAGATTATGAGAAAGAAGAACCCTTTCAATATTCCCTTGGATATGTGCTACAGATGCTTGAGAAAGGGGCACTGGCAGTATCAATGCCCTAACATGAAAATCTGCTACAAGTGCAAGAAGCCTGGACATCTCGTGAAGAGATGTAGAAGTAGTGATGTGCGGCTGAGCGCCCTTAACATCAACTCCAGAGTTATCTTTCCCCCGTTGTCGAGTGGAACGCTGGCGAGAGGAGGCCCTAGTCATATCCCGAAAAGGGTGATGGTTAACCTCAACCCTGACTGCCCCATCAGAGAAGATTACAGGAGATCCCTTAAGTTCGCCGTCGGAGTCTCATGGACATCCAATATTGCATGGGCTGAGGTATCTTCTTTCCTTCGCATGAAATGGCCAGAAGCTATCGAAATATTCAGATATGAAGATAAGAGAGCTGTGGTGTTTTTCCAATCATCGGTGGAAGCCTGGCATAAAATTCACATGAAATCGCTACAATTGTGAAATATAGTCTTCTCCTTACACTCCCTGTGGGAAGGAGGCATGCTTCATAAGAAAGAAGTGGTGTGGTTCTGGCTCAAGAACGTACCGATGTTCTGTAGAAATTTTGAATCTGTAAGGGAGATAGTCAATGCTTTCGGTGACCTCATATGGATATCCAACTGGCAATGAGAAACAGACGATGCGTCAGGCATGCTGATTCTAGTCGAAGCTTTTAA
Source organism: Alisma plantago-aquatica (assembly GCA_963693085.1). Classification (NCBI taxonomy): domain Eukaryota; kingdom Viridiplantae; phylum Streptophyta; class Magnoliopsida; order Alismatales; family Alismataceae; genus Alisma; species Alisma plantago-aquatica. The sequence goes on from OY856409.1 coordinate 92,192,346, forward strand.
CGAAGACATTCCTCAATTCATATTGCTTACAGAACATATCTATAGAACCGATGTTGGACTTGAAATTGTGGCCAAGGGTCAGATTGGTAGCAATACCTTCCACCTTACTGAGGTTGGAGTTGAGCTAGGTTTCCCGATGGAAATCTTACGTGTTCCACCAAACGAAGATGATACTAACGGACAGCAGCTCCCCCAACCAGAGCACAATGAGCCGCCGATAGCTGAGCATAATCTCGACATGGAGACAATATCCTTTTCAAGCCCAAGAGATGAGCAGATTTCCTCCCAACCTCATAGGGGCGATGAAGCAGAACCACTTATAGCAGAGGCCACTACCAATAGGCGGTTCGTGATTGATAAAGAAGGTGAGCATACTATCCTTCCACATAGGCGGCTTAGCGATTTCATAGATATGGAAGCAGACATCCCCTGCCGGCGTCGCACAAGGGAAATTTTGAACTCGGATCGTGTTTCACAGTTAGATGATGGACACTCTATCCGCATGAATGATGATAGACCTAGCACATAGAGAACTATAAGAGGGAGGGAGACAAGAGAGTACGAAGACATATACTCAGACGCAGGCTCTCAAGATGGTAGGGGAACATTAAGAGGAAGAAGCATACACAGCCTCTGATGGCTGGTGCGCTGATAGCGGCAGGTGCTTTCTCATTTGATCATGTATCACATACAACAACTCTACTGGAACATACACGGCGCCGCCAACAACCCCACGCGCAAATTCCTCGCTAGACTTTGTGCCAAACACAAACCGTCCATCGTTGCCCTCTTCGAGCCTTTCCTCCATGCTGAACGAGCAACCGAGTTGCTTGACATCGTCAGACTAGATTGGTCTGTGGAGAATGAAGATGATCACGGCAAGATCTGGCTTTACGCTGATGACTCCCTTCACCCGGTCATGGTACGAAAGCACATGCATCATCTTACGATCCAGGTGACATCACCGTTGGGCCATGAGTTCTATATCACGGCTATCTACGCCAGTTGTCAAACCACGAGCAGGAGGGACCTTTGGAACGACCTGCTGGAAGTGTCTGACATAGTGGGAGACAATCCATGGCACATTGTCGGTGATTTCAATGTCATATGCAAGGCGGAAGAGAAGAGAGGTGGAGACCCTTCGGATTTCCAATCCATGAATGATTTCAATAATTTTATCATTGATGCAGAGATTAGAGAGACTCCCTTTGAAGGCAACCGCTTCACATGGGTTGACAAGCAACGGCATACTCCCACCACCTGGGAGTGGCTGGACTGAGCTCTGATCAATTATGCCTGGTCGACTCGCTTTCCCTCAAACAAAGCTATTCACCTGACAAGGTTTAGAGTCTCAGACCACTGCCCAGTACTCACAGTCTCCTCCAATGCTCCTAGAAGATAGAAAAACAACGTACCTTTCTTTTTCAACAGCACATGGCTCCAACACCCTGAATGCATGCAATAGATCCACACAACGTGGTCCACGGAGTTACAAGAGGATCCTTCTTTCCTGTTCTTTGCTAAGTCTGAGAACATGCGCCGTCATCTTAAAACTTGGAGCAGGGAAACCTTCAGTAACGTTAAGCAGAAGATCGTGGATCTTGAAGATGTTATTCACACCGCACAAATTGCCTTCGATGAGAACCCTTCGCCAACCAACGAAGACACCCTCTGGGTCGTGGAGACCCAACTGGATGAGATCCTTGCACAGGAAGAGGTTGTATGGAGAGAGAGATCCAAGATTGATTGGCTCACCTGCAGTGACAGAAATACAGCATTCTATCTCACGATTGTTAAGATGAAGAAGAGAAAGAGGGTGATCCATAGGATCACACTCCCGGACGGATCCATCATCTCCGATCCTGAGCAGATTGCGGCAACTGCGGCGAATCATTTCGAAGAGTTTTACACCTCTTCTACTAACGGCTACCTAGATGAATAGATGAATCCCTTCTCACCCACATTTCTCAGATGGTTTCGATGGATGACAATGCTACCATCTCAGCCATTCCCACTAAAGAAGAAGTTTATAATACGATGAAAGAGATGGACATGAGCGTCGCGCCGGGCCCAGACAGCTTAACCCTCAGCTTCTACTGCGCATCTTGGGATATCATCCATCCCGATTTCATGCAGGTGGTCCAGAAGTTTTTCAAAGGTGATCACTGTCATAGAAGTCTCACAGCTTGCATAATTGTCTTGATTCCTAAATCTAGCGATCCTAAAGACATCCATATTGATTTCGGCCCTATTTCTATTGAGAATGTCCCTCTAAGAATCATGGCAAGAATTATCAGTAACATACTTGCCCTCATCTTACCAAAGATCATATCTGAAGAGCAAGGTGCTTACGTGAAAGGGAGGGACATTACTCATCACATTAATCTTGCTAAAGAATTAGTCCATGATTTGAACAGAGGTGAAGAATTTCCCAATGTTGTGATCAAATACGACATGTCTCGTGCATATGATAGAGTGGAGTGGTCCATACTCCGATCGATCCTCAGTTCTTTCGGCATGTCCCAGGCTGTCATCGACCTCTGCCTTCAGTTCTTCTGTGAGACTTTGGCTAGCGTTTCTGTTGGTGATCATACCGCAGGTTTTTTCCCCATTAAGTGTGGTCTGAAACAAGGAAATCCTCTTTCTCCGATCTTGTTCATCTTGTTTGAAGAGCCGCTTTGTAGACACATCAAGCATCTTACAGACACTGGAGCTATTGCTCAGTTTAACACAAGAGGCGGCGGCACGGCTCCACCTATTATCCTATACGCTGACGACCTCATTGTTTTCCTCAATGCGTCACCCAAGTCGACGCTAGACTTATCTAAAGCTATGCAGCTCTACACTAGAGCCACCGGTCAAGCTGTTAACAACGGCAGTCTGCTTGCCTGATAGGCAAATTTGTCTGCTTTTCACACACCCCTGTGAGCAACATGTTGGGGGTGCACGTCGCAGATCGAGCCATTCAATACTTGGGGGTCCCTATCTGTTCTGGATCTACAATATTATCAGATTACAACGGTGTCCTTGAGAAGATGATGAAAAAGACTGCTTCGTGGAAAGCAAAGCTCTTATCTTTCGCGGGGAGAAGAATGTTGATCAAACATGCCTTAACTTCGACGGCGATTTACACGGCAGCCTCAATTGGCATTCCCACTGGCATTTCAAAATGGATTGAAGCTATGTTTTCTAGATTCCTTTGGGCATCCCTCTCCAATGAGAGGTGACGAGCATGGGTAGCTTGGGACCGGATATCTTGCTCCACTCAATAAGGCGATCTGGGCCTTACACCACTTAAAACCATTGAAGGTGCCTACTTACACAAAGCTTGTTGGGAAATATCGACAGGTTCCTCTCTATGGGCCAAGTTTTGCAGAGCCAAGTACGCCTCACAGTTCTCCAATTATCACGACAGCTTCCCGCCGTATCTTAAGATGGGAAGCAACTCGTCATCGGTTTGGAAAAAAATATGGAAGGATTTCCCCTCTTTCATGCCTAAGTGCAGATGGATCATTGGGCAAGGTAATATCTCACTGTGGGACAGCAGATGGTGCGAGAGACCTCTTAAAGATCATGTTATCTCCTACAGTGACAAAAGCAGAGACTTCTTGGTCCGCAATTTCTGGATTGACAACTCTGGTTGGGATTGGCCATCTATCGAACAGATTGTAGATGATGGTGGAGTTCAGCTGATTAGAAAATCACAAGCCGCCATATCCTTTTTCTCGGACAAGCTAGTATGGACACCAGATAGCCGCGGTCAGTTTACTATCAAATCTTCCAAGAAGACACTCAATAGAGGCAGCGAGCCAGTGGCCTCATCTAGATGGGGATGGATCTGGGACACCTCCACACTGAGGGCCAGTGCTATTGTATGGAAGATCGGACGCAAAGCCTTACCCACAGATGACAACATTGCTAGATGCATGATTCCCCTCATCTCTCGTTGCTCATGTTGCAATCATCCTTCGAATGAGACAAATGATCATCTTTTTCTTCATAGTGAGACCGCGACAGCCTTATGGTCAGCAGCAACCAGGCTCATTGATATTCATGACTTTGCGCCCATAACTATAGCTGACATCTTCATTAAAGGAAGCTCGTAGCAAAGAGGCAATATCTGTGGATGGCTCTCCACTGAGCTGATGATGCTGGTGTGTTGGTCTATATGGAGAGCAAGATGTGCTCTTAGATTTAACAATCAGCTACTACATCACAGCAGGCTGTGGACAGACATAGTGTCTAGAATTAACTTGAATATCCAGAATAGACACTTCACAAGAACTGAGGATACAAGCTTCTATGAACACCTGGAAAGGGAAGGCATAACGCAGCTTAAGATAAAGATAAGAAAGATACATATTGTGAGATGGATCCCTCCTGACATCAACAATCTCAATCTTAACATCACTTCAGGAAAATCCATTGATCCTTTAGGCATCAGAAGATGTTGGGTTGCGGGGATTATCCGCAACAAACATAGTTACATCAGGCTGGCTTTTTGGATTTGGTTGAATGCGAGAGATTACACATCCGCATATATCAGTGGCATTCTGGTTGGGCTAAAGATTTCCATTGAGAAGAATTTGACTGTTAATACCATTGAAGTCGATGACTTGTATACTCATCAAATCCTTTGGGAGGATCACAATTTCCCATGGAAAGATATCACGATCACCAGAGAAGTCAGATCTATCCTACATGATGAAGATATCTTGGGTTATCTGGTTCCCAAAGCGGTTAATTCCATACCTAAGGAGCTCGGCAATTGGGGAAATAACTATGTGTCAGAATACATCACGACGGATCCATCCAATCTACCCATGAATATCAGAGACATGAACAATCTTGAAAGAAGAGGATCTCCTTATATCTTTTTCAGCTGTGTCGAACCCCATTAGTGGTGGCTAGCGTTTTGTTGGGGGCTGAGTTGCATGTTTTGTGATTGTAGTGTCCATGGGTGAAATACCTGCCTTGCGAGCAGGAGATGTAATTTTTCGATTGATTTCACCCACAAGAGAGGGGTGGGATGAATAGAGTACCCTCTGGCTTCCTCCAAAAAAAAGTATAGTTATTGGTGTTTTGTCTATATGCATTAGGTGACACATATACAAAAAAGAGTGAATGTAAATATAGATCTGCTATCAAGTGATATGCATGATGCTTCACAAATGCATGCATCGTTGAGTAGACAATGACAAGAAGTAGCATGCTTCATGGAACTACATGAGTTCGTGGAATTTTTATAGCATCAAAATGATACCAAGAAGACCACAATGTTAAAAAACATTGTGAAGCACACATTCATTGAAAATGAAAACTCCATGAAGAATGTATGCATATATATTCTCAACTTATTGAAACATTCCATTATAATATCCATTTCCTAGGTGTAGAATCTACAGATAGTATCAGATCGTCAGCAAATGCCATGTGGGATAGGAAGGGGCCTTTTTTTAACAGTTTTAGGGGTATCCATTGCTTTTATTCTATGTATTCTTGGATGAATTGGCTGATGCAGTCAAGGCACATTTCAAACAAATAACCATAGCCCCGTGGTCTCTTTAAAGATCTCAAACTTTTCTTCATTCCACAGAGCACTTGTGTGCCTACATCCATTCAACTCATTATATATGAGGCAATTTTTATAGGTATACCTACTTCTAGAATGGTGTCATTGAGGAAAGATTATGTACATTCTATTGTATGCTTTTTATAATTCCTCTTTAATCACCTTATAAGGAGTCTAGCCCTTCCTTCCTGTCATGTGTATATTTTCCTACACAATGGTAACATCATTAGTTATTCTTCTCCCTAGAAATTTTTTGCTTTTTGCCAGAGAATTTAGGTTGGCATGTGTGTCTTCAAGATCTTAAATAGAACTTTGGATATTATATTCAAATAGGTGTTATTCAATTAAATGGGAAATGTTTCTCCTAATTCATCGGTTGCTTCACCTTTGGATCCAATATGATGACTTATTCACATAAGTATTGAAGTAGTGGGGGACCGCATGGCATTACACACCATGTTGGTGATAAAATCTTCAATGGGATTCCACCGATTCTGGATGAAGACAACATCAATGCTATTTGAGACACCAACATTGTATTTGACCATCCTTTTAAAAACATCAGGGATTTTTTTCCCAGTTGGAAGCCACCTAAGTTTGCTTAGTTGTGACCACATCAGTACCATGAAATTACACTGCAACTTGTCCATTTCTTCCTTATTTAGAGGGGATCTTGCTATATATTGTTTTTTTGAATTTTTTTGAACAACCAACTTCAACTCAATTGGATCAGAGAACCATACATACTCTTCATTACACATAGATGTAATAGTGTCCCTACATCGTTTTCTTTTGATACAGGCTTGAAAATATTAGGTTGTGATGTCCCCATTCATCATCTAGTTGAGATGGCTTCTTAGTTGCCAATCTTACTCTTCTTAATCTACCAACATTTTGTATTCAATCTATAGATCCATTAAGTGGTTGTCCTTCTCAACATTATATTGGTCAGTCATTTTGATTTGTAACTCCTCAATTCTTTTAGAAACAAAGTCTTCTTCTTATGTTTCTTAATATAATTCTTGTTGTCCCTATTGATGAACCATTATCGAGCTCAAGACAACACTTCTTCATAGTGTATGTCATTTCTCCATTCCTTCTCCAGGCGACTATGAATGCCTTGTTTGAGTTTTGATATGCCTTTGTGTTAAAAACATTTGGGCCTTATTTTCTAGAAGGATAGAAGGGATTCAAATCTTATGCTTTCAAGATGATGGATGTATTTACTATTATTTTGATTTGTAGAGTAAGTTGCTTTCAGTAAATCAAATAAGAGTACTAGGTCTCCTATATATAGGAGTTAGAGAGTACATGGGATTAACATAAATAAGGGAAAATATAATGGTCCTAAGCCCAACTAACCAAATATACCAACACACCCCCTTAAGTTGGAGAGTAAACATTGTGAAGACCCAACTTGATGCCCATATACTTAAATAAAGCAGAGGATTGGTAAGGATGTTCCCAACTTGATCACCTATCCTAATGTGAGGAGTGATGATCTTGGATTTGACCAGGTCCCATACAAACTTATAGTCAACTCCAAAATGTTTTGTGTGCTTGTGGAAGACTAGATTATTAGCTATGTATATAACTGCCAGGTTGTCAACTAGAGTTTGAAAAGATATTCCAAACTCAGTCAAGATGGACTGGACCCACTGAAGGTCACAATATTCATGAGCCATAGCATGATATTCTACCTTGATGCTGGAGAGAGCTACCACCACCTATTTGTTACTCCTTCAAGAAATTGGGTGAGTGCCAATCAGGACACAATAGTTGGAAGTGGGTCGTTAGTCTTTAGAATTATCAGCCCAATCTGCATATGCATATCTAGAGATAGAGATTACATTGGAATTAGGATGTTTGTAGAGAAATCCTCATCCTCAAGCACTCTTGATATAGCAAAGAATACATTAAATGTTAGACCAGTGCGCCTGGGGTGGTGCACTCATATGTTGGATGACTACCCCAACAACATAGATAATATATGATCAAGTAATAGTTAAGTAAATTAGCTTTCCAACTATATTATAATACTTACCGTGGACTAGCTAAAGCATTATGTATGTCTAGTGGAGATCATATTCACTCTGGTATAGTAGTTGGTAAACTGGAAGGTGACCGTAGCTGACTTTAGGTTTTGTTGATTTACTACATGATGATTATACTGAAAAAGACCCAAGCCACAGTATTGATTGAGCCTCCACTCGCGTGAAGTTGCGTGAACCACTAAAAATCCTAGAGATAATAAGTCTCTAAGTTTAGCCTTGTGTGTGCTATAATAAGATCTCCACCCACATACGCCAAGGTATGTGGAAGTCTTATCGTAGTACAGTTGAGGGTCGAATCCACGAGACAACGGTCTTGTTAAGGATTAACAAGATGGGGGTTTAATGTTGTATTTATAGATATGTGGGGGGGGGACTGTTCATATTCCTTTTAGGGTAAATGGTCTCGAGACCATTTGGGTTCAAATGGTTTTGAGACCATTTGGCTCCAAACGGTTTTGAGACCGTGAGGACCAAATGGTTTCAAGACCGTTTGGGTCCAAACAGTTTTGAGACCATGAGGACCAAACGGTTTCAAGACCATTTGGGTCCAAACGGTTTTGAGACTGTGAGGACGAAATGGTTTCAAGACCATTTGGGTCCAAATAGTTTCGAGACCGTGAGGACCAAACGGTTTCAAGACCGTCTGGGTCCAAATGGTTATTGAATTTTTATATTTTTATGTTTGTTTGGTTGCTTATATTAATTTTTATATATATCTGAACGAGATTAATGGGTCTAAGGAAATAATCAATTAAGAGACTAGAAGATTGTCAAAACTAAGCAAGGAAGAATTTAAACGAAAAAGAAAGGTGATACTCAGTTCTTGGGTTGCCTCCTAAGAAGCGCTTTGGTTTTACGTCGCTGGCTCGATGATATTCTGGCTTGATTAGGTTGATGCAATGGGGTCATGAATGTCAATGGTTTGTCTTGGAGTTTTATCGGCTGGGGTATAATATCTTTTCAGTCTTTGGCCATTAATAGTCCTTTCTCCTCCATTATCATCAAGGATGATGACCGATCCACTTGGGTAGATGTGCTTGATAGTGAAGGGCCCGAACCACTTCGTGCAAAGTTTACCGAGAAACATTTTGAGCCTGGAGTTGAAAAGGAGGACTTTGTCTCCGACTATAATATCCTTTCATTTAAGGTGTCCATCATGCCACATCTTAGTTTGCTCTGTGTAGATCCTGGCATTCTGGTAAGCAGACATTCTTAGTTCTTCAAGTTCTTGTAATTGAAGCTGTCTGTATTTGCCAATACTTTTGAAATCGAAATTCAACTGTTTAATAGGCCACCAAGCCTTGTGTTCTAGTTCAACTAGAAGATGGCACGACTTTTTATACACCAAACAGAATAGAGTTGTTCCTATTGGTATCTTGTAAGCAGTGCGATATGCCCAGAGAGCATCAGGAAGCTTGGTGGACCAATCTGGGTGGTTCCTGTTAACAGTCTTCTCTAAAATAGCTTTTAGTTGTCTGTTTGAGACTTCAACTTGGCCGCGGATAATAAGGCGTGGCGGCCTTGTGCTTTACTCTGTAGTTTCTCATAAGGGCTTTGAAGCTTCGTTCCAAAAAATGTGACCCTCCGCCGGATATGACGGTTTTAGGAACTCCGAATCTATGAAAGATAATGTCTTTGAACAGCTTAATAACCGGTTTAGAATCACAAGATATAGTGGGTATAACTTCTACCCATTTGAATACGTAATCCACAATGGCTAATATGTAGGAGAATCCATATGATGGGGGAAATAGACCCATATAGTCCACTCTCCATACATCAAAGAGTTCGATCTCGTGCCACATAGTTAGTGGTAACTCGTTCCATTTGGATATCCCTCTAGAGACTTGACATTTACTGCATGATTGTACAAATTTATGTGCATCTTTTTCTATTGTCGGCCAGAAGAAACCTGACTATAAGACTTTAAGAGAAGTCTTCTTTGAACTCATGTGCCCTCCAGTGGGGCGAGAATGACAGTGTTCCAAGACTGGGGTAATTTCTTCTTTAGGAAGGCAACGGTGGAATAATCCGTCTACGCATAAGCGGAAGAGGTATGGTTCATCCCAGAAGTATTGCTTGACGTCATGGAAAAATTTCTTCCTGTCATGATAGGAAGCAGAAGGATGGACAATTCCCATAGCCAGATAGTTTACTATGTCAACGTACTAGGGGAATCCAGTGGTGACCTTCATGAGTTGACATCAGATAGAGAGTCACAGATAGGTATATTATCTTCATCTTGAGCCTCAATGCGACTCAAGTAATCGGCGACAACATTTTCCACCCCACTTTTATCCTTTATTTCCAGGTCAAATTCTTGAAGCATCAGCACCCAGCGAATAAGTCTAGGTTTGGTGTCTTGTTTGTGAATCAGATATTTTATTACTAAATGATTTTTGTAAACTATAACCTTTGATCCGATCAGGTAAGAACGAAATTTCTCAAAAGCATAAATGACTACCAAGAATTCTTTTTCTGTAGTTGTATAGTTCTTTTGGGCCTCATCAAGTGTTTTTGATGCGTAATATATCATGTAAGGCTTCTTATCTATCCTCTGCCCTAGTACTACTCCTATAGCGTAGTCACTGGCATCACACATTATCTCAAAGGGTTGTGACCAATTAGGATCTCTTAGTATAGGAGCAGAGACTAAAGCATTTTTTAGATTCGTGAAACTATGTAAATATTCTTGATCGAAATTGAAGTCCACATCTTTTGTTAACAGGTGAGTCATGGGCTTTGCTATTTTTGAAAAATCTTGAATGAATCTCTGGTAAAATCCAGCATGGCCCAAGAAAGCTCGTACTCCTCTGATGTCTTTTGGTGGTGACAACTTTGAAATGACATCTATTTTTTCTTTGTCTACTTCAATCCCTCGTTCACTCACCCGATGCCCGAGGACAACACCTTCTGTTACCATAAAGTGACATTTTTCCCAATTAAGGATCATATTTGTTTCCTCACATCTTTGTAGCACTTTATTGAGATTAAGCAGACAATTATCGAAGGAATCTTCATAGACTGAGAAGTCATCCATGAATACCTCCATGATAGATTTGGTTAAACCTGCAAATATGGCGGACATACGTCTCTAGAATATTACGGGTGCATTACATAGCCCAAAGGGCATTGTCTTGATGGCGTAAGTTCCAAAAGGACAGGTAAAAGTTGTCTTTTCTTGATCTTCACGATGTATCAGAATTTGATAAAATCCTGAGTAGCCATCAAGATAGAAAAAGAATTTTTGGTGAGCTAGACGTTCAAGGACTTCGTCAAGAAAAGGTAAAGGAAAGTGGTCTTTCCTTGTTGCCTTGTTCAATTTTCTATAGTCGATGCACATCCTCCATCCGGTAACAGTCAGAGTGGGTACCAGTTTGTTTTTATCATTCAAAATAACGGTGGTCCCCCCTTTTTAGGAACTACCTGGACTGGACTTACCCATTGGGAGTCGGAAATTAGATATATAATACCAGCTTTTAGAAGTTTTAGAACCTCGAGGCGAACTACCTCTTTAAGATTCAGGTTTAACTTCCTCTGGTGCTCCCATGATGGTTTGAACTCTTCCATCATAGGTAATCTGTGCATGCACAAAGCTTGATTTACCCCGGTTAGATCAGTCATCTTATATCCAATGGCTTTCTTGTGCTTTCTTAATTTAACAAGGAGTCTTTCTTCCTGGTCGTCCATCAAAGTGGAATTGATGATGACCGAACATAGTTTTTCTTCATCTAGAAAGACATGTTTGCGTCCAGCTGGTAGGAATTTCATTTTTGGTGCCTTGGGTACTTCAATAGTTTCCAGTGTGGTGACATATTTCAACATCTCAAAGGTAGCTTCCGGGTCTTCTTCGGCTTGTTCTAGATATTTCAGACATTGTTGAACTAGTTCGTCAGTCAAAGATTTGGCGTTTGAGTTCATCAGGGCGTTCTCCAGAGCATCAGATGGTTCGGTAGTTATTAGCTTTAGTTGGGACATTTTATCAATTGCTTCAAGAAGAAAGAGTTCTTCGTGAATGCTAGGACTTTTTAGGCTATCAAAGACTCTGAATTGAATAGTTTCCTTCCCTAGCCTTAAGGTAATAGTTCCTGCTTCGACATCAATTAGTGCTCTGGCTATCGCAAGGAAAGGTCTTCCGAATATTATTGGGTATCTCAGATCTTCTTTTATGTCCATGACAACAAAATCACAAGGGACATAAGAGTCTCTTCCTACTCTCACTGGGATATCTTCAATAATTCCTAAGGGTGCAGTAATGGTAGAATCAACCAACTGGATTGTCATTGTTGTGGGTAGCAAATTGGTGAAGCCCAATCTTTTACACATAGAAAAGGGCATGATAGATATGCTGGCCCCCAAATCAGCTAATCCTTTCTTGCAAGAGGTGTTTCGATAGAACATTGGATGCCGAAGGAGCCAGTGTCCTTTTGTTTTTTCGGCATTCTATTGAGGATGATATAAGAAGTCATCTAGGCTAATTTGATGGTCTTGTGTTCTTCGGTCATGTATTTCTTTGATAGCAAAGTCTTCAAATATTTAGACCAAGCTGGGATTTCAGAGAGAGCGTCAAGGAACGGGATATCAACGTATAGCTTCTGCATCGCTTCTTTGAATTTTAAGAATCTAGTATCCAGTTTAGTCTCTCTCAATCTGCCTGGATAGGGTATCCTGGGATTGTATGGTGGGACTTCTGGTTCTTTGAAAACTAGTTCTTAGTCCTTCTCCTTCTCGACCTCTACAAATTTTTTAGTTTCTTGATTTATGTTCATATTTGGAATGATTTTAGCGGTATCTTCATCTTCTTGAATGACTTTGGTAGCTTCAGTAAGAACATGACCAGATCTTATGGTAACTGCATTTAGTTGTTCTAGTCTATGTTGATCATGTCTCATATTTATTTCCGACTAACCGGTGAAAGTACCCACCGAAGGTTTCAATTGAGCTGTAATTTGTGTCAATCGGGTCTCTACAGCTTTCTGTTGATCCTGCTGGTTCGCAAGCATGGTCTGTTGAGATTGCAACATTTTCCTTGACAGAGACAACTCATCTGTTGACGGTGGTTGAGCATTCTTTTATTGATGTTGTGTAATTTTTTGTTGTCCTTGAGGTTGTTGTTGTTGAGGAGCTGTCAACTGAAGTTGCTGAATTTGCGGTTGTTGTAACTGAGGTTGGTGCAATTGTGGGTGCAACAGAAGGTGAGTGTATTGATAGTATGAAGAAGAATTTCTTGGGTAGACAAATCTTTGAAACCCACCTCTATAGTTTCCTTGGTTTTGGTTATAATTACTCTGGAATCCAGATGGTTGTCTATTGAAAGACCCACCTTGTGTTTGATGCTGCGGATTGGCGATTCCCGCGAGGTTCCCATACTGAAATCCAGGGTGGTTTCTGGGTTGATCCAGAATATAGTATGCTTGACCCGGTATGGTGTGGATAGAGTTAACCTGCTCTAGCAGCTGATCCTCGGGTTGTTCAATGATTGGTTCATATTGTGGTTGAGGTGTCTACAGATTCATCATCACATCGTATAAAAGGCCACATGATAATGTGGGGTGATCCGATGCATGACAAGCTTCACAAGTCTTAGTAGCGTTGTTCTTCAACCATCTATTTGGCTTGTTGGCGGTTGAGTCTGATGTGTCGGTGGAAGCTTCATTCTACCTCAGAGTCGTACTCTAGTTCAGGGGAGAATCCACGGTTTTGCATACACGTTTTCTACCTGAGTAGAAGAAAAATCACACTTTAGATGGTGGAAAGATGATGGAATAAAAAAGATATGAAGTAGTTATCAAAGTAAAATGTAAAATCCTAATCAACTAGCAAGTTGATAAATGAAATTAAAATGTTCCGTTATCCCCGACAACGAAGCCAATTTTTGATGGAGCCTCCAATCGCATGGAGTTGCGTGCACCACTAAAAATCCTAGAGATAGTAAGTCTCTAAGTTTATCCTTGTGTGTGCTATAATAAGATCTCCACCCACGTACGCCAAGGTATGTGGAAGTCTTATCGTAGTACAATTGAGGGTCAAATCCACGAGACAACAGTCTTTTTAAGGATTAACAAGATGGAAAACGTTATAATTCTATTTATCTACTTAAGAGTTGATATTTAGATCGAAGAGTTGGGTTGATGATTAAACTAAAATGCAAATGTAAATTAAATGGCAAGAAAGTAAAATTAAGGTTGCAAACAATATTTGGAAACCACTAGGATGTGATTGAGTTTCACCACTACTACACATGGATCATAACATACATCATAATAACATGGCTAGCAAAAAGGGTCTAATCAATTAGTGTCTTTGTAGACTTAGATTTCTTTCGAATACCCAATTACGAGAAACGTGGAAGTATTTCTATGCCATCCATCCCCAAACAAATGGTCACTTACTTTGCATCACTCCCTTCGCAAAGTGTGTTCCTCGACCTATCAAAGTTGTACTTCCATACGTCAACTGATTCCATTTCATAGTATGGAAGTACAATGATGGAGGTGAGTTTACTCCACTCCTCGAAAAGTGCTCCTAGATACCAAAACAGATATATGGCGACTACATACATCAAGAACCAACATACAATCGATAATCGAATCTAAAAGCACAAATGTAGACAATTCATACTAGTAGATAATAGGTAACACAAGTTGGTGATCAAGCAACTACAATTCATTAAACGATTGATGTTGAACTAAAAAGATAGTATTTCTCTATTTCAAACTCATGAATTACAATGCATGAAATGAAAACATGGGTAGCGGGGCTGCTCCCCGCACCCTAGTGTATGGAACTACTCGCTCATGGAAAGAACAAAGAAGGAGACATGAGAAGAGAAGGAAAACATCATCTCCACATAGGAGAGAGGAAGGTTGACCCCTTGGAGTAGAGAACAACTATCTTCACACTGTGTGGCTGCTTTGGTGACAAATCCTTCACTCCCCACCTTCTATGTCGATGAGAGAGAGAGAGCATTCTTATGGATGGAGTGTCAATCTTAGACTGGTAGCCTTGGGGTGAAGGATGAAGGATGAAACAGCTCTAGAACAAATGAGGCAGCCTTAAATGATCTTGAATGATCTTGAGAGCTTTTGGGTCTTCACGGTATTGAGACTGTTAAGCATCCTCACGGTCTTAGAGGACCAGTTGGGTCTTCGCGGTCTTGAGACCGTTAAGCATCCTTACGGTCTTGGAGGACCGGTTGGGTCTTTGCAGTTTTGAGACCGTTAAGCATTCTCATGGTCTTGGAGACCGATTGAGTCTTCACGGTCTTGAGACCATTAAGCGTCCTCACAGTCTTGGAGACCGATTGAGTCTTCGTGGTCTTGAGACCGTTAAGCATCCTCTCAGTCTTGGAGACTGGTTGAGTCTTCACGGTCTTGAGACTGTTAAGCATCCTCACGGTCTTGGAGACCGGTTGGGTCTTCGCGGTCTGGGGACCGGTTTGGTTTAGACTTTTGTGGGTTTTTTTGGGTTTATCTGTAGGAAGAAAAGAGAAATATCAGTCTATTGGTATATTTACAATAAATCTAGAAAGTTAAGTATTTAATCTAATTTATTTAAGGAAGAGTATGGAAAACTAAGAAAAACTAGTAAGATAACATCACAAAATGGGAGATTATCAGGTATATTTTTCACTCAAGATTGGGTGTCTATGCCACGTGTTCTGCCTGTGGCTTCAGGGGGTATTCATGTTTGGCATATGCCTGCCTTGACCGAGATCTTTGGAGATGATTCCATATTAAAGTTTGGCGGAGGAACTTTAGGACACCCTTGGGGAAATGCACCTGGTGTAGTAGCCAACCGAGTGGCTTTAGAATCATGCGTACAAGCTCGTAATGAAGGGCATGATTTAGCTTCTCAAGGTAATGACATTATCCCTGAAGCTTGCAAATGGAGCCCTGAGCTTGCCGCTACTTGTGAAGTGTGGAAAGAAATCAATATCGAATTATCAACAAAGAGTTCTCCTTCATGCATAGGATTCATATGATAGTTCATCAGGGTATAGACTGATTTGGGTTCTGCCATGTTCGCCTCTTGAAGTAGGTCCCAGACATAGAGTCATGATGATAGGCTGATCCCCGAGGCGGAGTGGAAGATTTCAATATCAAGGAAGCATCACAAGGTGCCCAAGTATTTTGTATGGAAATGTGCATGGAGAGATTGCTTGAGCTGGGATATCCCCATCATATCATTATCGGTGATGATAATGTCATCAAAATAGACAAAAACACAAACATGGCCTTTGGAAAACTTAGATAAGAACAAGGAGTGGTATGTGGCTGATCTCCAAAACTTAAGATATGTAAGAACATCACTTAACTTGTCGAACTAGGCCCATAGAGACTGTTTTAGGCCATAGAGAGATCATCTAAGATTGCACACCTTGTGAGAATATGCCCCCTCACTAACAAACCCAAGAAGTTGCTACATGTAATCTTCCTCCATGAGATCTCTGTGAAGAAATGTATTCTTGATCTCGAGCTAGTAAAGATGGCAATCAAGGTGAGCTCTAAGGGAGATAAGGATGCAAATGGAGGCGATCCTTGTCACTGGAGAGAATGTATTAAAGTATTCCACACTAAAGAATTAGGTGAATCCTTTGGCAAACAAGTGTGCCTTGAGTCATTCAAAAGATCCATCCCACTTATGCTTAATAGAGAAAACCCATCGGTAGCCTACAATGTTTTTTCCTGTTGGTGGGGTCACAAGAGCCCATGTATTATTGTCGTAGAGAGCCCATATTTCTTCCATCATGACATATTTCCATCCTTGATGACCCATAGCATCTAGTGGACACTTAGGGACATATTTTGTGTCTAGGGAAGTAGAAAAGGATGAGGCTTAAGAAGAAAGATGTGCTAGACAACAGCTGTTGGGATTAGATGCTTGATAGCACAAGAGCATATACCTTTGTGTAGTGCCACCCGTAGATTAGATTGGTCCAAAACTCACAGTGATGATGCAGATGTAGCCGATGACTCATCTTCCATATGCCAGTTTGGTGTAGTTGATGGTGGAGGTAGTAGTGGTGTTGGTGGGATGTATGGATCAAACAATAAGACCATAGTATCAATATTATATATGGGGGTGAGGATGATAAAAGGAACATTTCATTCTCATGAAAGGTGACATATGCAGAGATATAGATTATACCAGAGCTACATTCAAGACATTTGTATCCTTTTTGAGAAAAAGGATAAATGAGAAACATCATTCGAATATCTAAAGGGAAAGCTTGTCAGTCTTGGGATCAAAATTATGAGCAAAGGCGACACAATAAAAAACCCAAGGCAGTTGTAAGACCCCTCGCCTGTGTTTTGGGCTAACCCTATTTGCTTTGGCTTGATTAAATGCTTAGAACCTTTCTCTAACCCTTTGATATGTTCTTAGAGTTTGTGGAGAGCTAAAGTCTCCAATTTGAGCTTGTTTGGATGATGTTTGTGCTTTGTGTGCTTATTTTGGGTCAAATTGCAATTTACCCATTTGTGAGGGTAATCTTGGAATTTGCCACATCTAGAGTTTTCCTTCTCTTTCTTGGCTTCATGATAGGGAGTGTGATGCTTTGGGGCACCTTGGTTGAGTGGTGACACCTTAGTGGTGATTAGGGTTTCTAGGGTTTGCTTGGTTTCGACGCATGTGTGCTTTGTTGGTTATCTCGACCCCTGTCTCGACCCTTGTCTCGACCTATGTGGATGTTTTGGGTATGTATCGACTAAGACACCTTCCTTGGGTGTGCCTTGCCTAAACCATTATGGTTTTTGGTGGTTTTGGTTGAGACAATTTGTCCTTTTATGGAGTGTCTCAACCTAGTGTGCATGGTGACCTTTTGTCTCGACTAGGTTGATGTTTTGCTCTTGTTTCGACCTCCTTTGTAGTGTCTCGACTAAAACAATGTGTTGGGGACCCAAGTGGTCAAGACATAACATAGGTCATACCGCCATCTCGTGTATGTAAGGTATAAGTGGTTGCATGTTAGTTTCTTGGGTAGACAAGTGTTCCTTTGGTGCCTTTAGGTGTTGACACATCACCCCTCACTCTACCTCCCTATTCCTTTGATATATAGCCCCTTTTCTCTCCATGAAAGTGATCTGTTTCAGCCATTCTTCTTCTCCCTTCCCTTTTTCTCATCCTTGGAGCTTGGTGGAGATAAGGAGGTGTTGTTCTTGGTGCTTTGGAGGGGGGGTTCAACCTTGGATGTGGTGCCTTGAAGCTCGATCTCCCTCCTTGTGGTGGTTTCTTTCCTTGGTAATTAGTTTTACGATCTTGATCACATTTTTCTTTGGAACCCATATCTTGTCCTTCTTCTTTTATTGGCCGTAGACTAGGGTTCTACCTGGTGTTTTCCTTGAGAGAAACTCCTCCTGATAAAGGCCTTAGACTGTGGTTTTACCATGGTGGTAACTAGTGGGAGGATGTTTTCTTTTCTTTTCTCCTTCCTTCTTTGGTTCGGCCTAGGGTCCTTCTTTCTCTTTTATTGAGCTATCTTTTGACTAAGGTGTTCTTCTTTTTGGAGGTGACCTTGTGGCTGAAGAGGTGATCTTGTTTGGAGCTTCTTTCCTTCTCTTTGGAGCTTGTTCTTTGGATCTTGATTCTATTCAAATCAGGCGAGTTATATAACACTCTACCTTCTTATATTACTAGAATCTTACTTTTATGCTTGCATGTTCGTGTTTCCATATCTAAAGATGATGTTAAGGTAATATATGATGATCCTATGAAATTAGGGTTTATGACTTTGTAGTTTTCTCATGAAGATAACTCCCTTTCTTAAACCCTAATTTCTATGTGCACGTTTGCTAAGTGATTTCTTGAGAGGATGATCTTGCATGCATCTTGAGCTTTGGTTTTGTCACCATGTTTTAGTTTCAGCCATCATGTTTTTTCTTGATCTTTGGGTGTTTCTACATATGTGTTGTGGTTCGACTTTCTCTCTCCTAAGTGGTTTTGCATGATGATCTTCATAGAGCTTGTTCTAGGGTTTGATGATCATGAATCCATGAGTCTTGATACTAGTGAAATTTGGTTTATTTCTATTTGACCTTATCATGATTGAGACATATGAGCCCTTGGTGTTTTGGGTAGAGACATGTGCTCTCTTGGTGTGTTGGGTCGAGACATACACCCTCGTTTTGGCCATGGGGTCACGACGCCTTATTTTGTTGTGGTCATGACACCAGCGTGAGATGTGAGTTTGGGTTGCGACCTGTTGTTCCTTGTCTCAGTCATAACAACTTGGTTTTGTGTTGTTGTGATCGAAATGCATGTGCATGGCTTTGTCTCAGTTATGACCATGGTGGGTTGTGTCTCGATCGTGACCAGGGTGTGATGTTTTGGTCATGACGTCTGCTTCAGGCTGGTCAAGATGTTGCATTGTTCTTGGGTTGTCACCGTCAAGACGTTGTGTTGTCGTGGTTGAGGTGCTTGTTTCATGGTGGTTTGGACATGCTATTGGTTAGGTCGTATCCATGGTGTGTGGTGATTGAGACACCATGCCCTGTCACGGTCGCGACACTAGGTGGGATGTTGGTCGCGACCCTTTGATGGCTTGAGGTCATGACATTTGGATGGTGTGTGGTCCTGACATATGTATGATACCATAATATGATACACACATGTATATGATAGTGATACCTAGTGATGTTTGCATAATGCTTTAAGCATGGTTAATTAATGACATAGCTTAACCCTAATAGGCTCTAAGAAAGTGGGAGGTTGTGTACCTAGGGTTTGGTGTTTGACTACAACTAGAGCCCTAACCCTAATGTTGATCCATGTGATGTGTTTGTTTCTCTCTCTTGAAGTGATTATCATATTGAGTTGTTTCTCTCTCCTATTTATAAGCCTCTAACCTTGTAGGTGACATGAGCTTGAATATCATAGTTTGTGTATGCTCATGGTGATCATATGACACAAGGTAATGGCTATGAGTATTGATGAGACATGATGAGATCATACTGATGTGATGGGTCCTATGACCTGGTGATGGCTTGATACCTATTGTGAGGTGGTATCCTCTAGTGATGTGATTGAGGGATTGATATCCCACAGTGATGAGACATTAGTGATGGCCTTGTGAATGGCAGTGCTAAGAGTATCATGTGGTGATGACATGACAAGCTCACACCTTATACATTTTATATCGTCTGGAGTTGCACTAATCCCTTATTATTGTAGAGTTTTTTTGTATTTGTACGTTGTAACTTGATTGATGCTAAAAGATACCCAATTGTCTTAATTAATCAAGTGAGACTCTAATCATGTAGGTGCCATGTACCATAGATCCTTTCCAATGTCATCTTTAATTGATGGATTGGTGAAACGAGTATAACTCGGAGCACATATTTTTTAATATGCAGGGGAGCAAGTCGAGTATCTCCACATGTCCACAATTATAGTTGGTATGTGAAAGCCATGCGTGAGATGATATCCTTGTGATATGGAGGGCCATGTGTGAGCCAATCCTTCTTTTTAGAACGGCTATGCGTGAGCCTATTCTTCTAGCGCCATACCTGTACCAAGGTGGGCTAGATGTGATTATATATGTGGATGGACATGCGTGAGCCAATCCCTGAGTTGGACTATATGTCATTATTTGCAGTTGACTGATATGTCTCTATGGTGTTTTCTCTTGTGTTGACCAGGAGGTGTGGGGAGGTCGTGGATTTGGGTTCTTCCATTGACCTTGTATGGCACCAATTTCGACTTAGTAGTGTTCGGTTGGATTTAGGTGGTATGACTCAAATCCTCAGGGAAATAATAAAAGACGTAACACAACTGTGTTGTGTATCTTGCTTAGGGACATATACGAATAACATTGGTTGGACCCTTTGCCTTATATTTTTACTAATTTATTGAATTATAAGACATGAAGAGAAGTCAATTGTTATACATGGTATTCATATTCCTTCTTAGAATATTAAGTGTTCTACCGCTCAGTGATAACTTCCTAGTTTTTCTTAGTCTGCTTTAACTGTTGGATACATATTATTTAGTTGAATATGTTCAATCTTTTTAGTACCTTATCTACTGGATTATTTATCTGTGATTTATAGACGTTGGAAGAGAGTTATATATCTCGCCGGGACGTTTGGTCTCACCCCGTTGGTTTCTACATCTTTTAGGTGGTCGTGCACGAAGAGGTAGAGCTCGTGCAACTGAGGAAGAGTAGCAGCAAGAGCAGTAGCTGATAAGGTTAGATGTGTTGCTAGTTGACGTGTATTTTACTACGCGCTAAAAACGCAAGTGTACGCGTCGAGTAGTACAGGCCTTGTGAGGCCCAAGTCGAACACAGGGATACTCGGAAATGTTGGAGACTCCTACTAACTATTTGCGATCAGCTAAAGCTGAATAACAAATTGGGGTTGTTGAATAAAATTAAAAGAAAATAAAAATAAAACAAAGCAAGCAATCGATTAAAGATTAATTTAATCAATTCAAAAAGGTATCTTTAGGATGGCGGTTTCACCGCGGGTTTTCATTGTATTAGAGTTTATATAATGCCTCAATCTTCTCTCTCTATCCGGGTAGTGGCCTGAAAACAGAATTGCCCACTGTCGTGGTGCAATTCATTACTTAGGTTTAGGTCGGTTCCACCGTCGTAGTAACCTATCACCTAAACTAAGTGCATTACGAACGATCTCTCAGTATCCACCATTAATTTTACACCACCTTGTTCAAGGGATTTATCGATTAATGTAGGTTTCGTCTCTTTTCAGCCGTTAATCCTTCTGTCAAAGTGATTAAGGGAATTAGATTATTATTATGGTGATCAAGCATAACAATATATGGAAAAAACGAAGCTATGCCACGGATTTAAGAGAGAAAATATGAATTACTATTATAAAACTGCCATACAATGAATTCCCAGGATACTCCTGGTCCTAAAGATGGAGGGGATTAGCCCCGCATGTTCATCTCACACAAGTACATGGTAGAAATAGGGGAAATCATATGAAAAACGTGAATTGAATGGGAAAACCCCTGAACGGAGAAGAACCGATTGATCCTTTGCGTAGAACACGTGCTTTCCCGCCTCTCGGTGGTGAAATCCATCTTCGGCAGCGTTCAGATCGACTGGTATGAACTTCTGGCCTCTGTTCTCCTTTCTCCTCCTCCTCGGCACTTGTGCAGTGGCAAAATGAGATCCTCCTTCCCTCCTCGCGGCCGTCATTAGGTATAAGTCCCTAATTAGGTCGTTAATTAACTCCAGCCGTCCGATTGAGATCAATCTGAATCCAACGCATATCTGACGGCGTCGATACCATCGACGCGAGTCGATGGTATCGACCCGCTGCAGTAGCGAACCCTTCCTTTGTCGCGCCCGACATCATCTCGATACCATCGACTCAGGTCGATGGTATCGACTTCCTTTAGGTGTCGGTTTTGTCGTTTTGCGACGTTGTAGCCTCCGTGCGTCGATGGTATCGACCTGGTGTCGATACTATCTACTGCTTCTTCGCCAACAACCTGAAGGTGACTCGATACCATCGACATCAAAGTCGATAGTATCGACTTTTTCCTACTTCTTTCGACTGGCAACCTGTGACCATGTCGATGGTATCGACGGAAGCAAATACTCGTTTGTCCTGAAATTCAAAGACAAGATCACATCAATTCACACAAATAATAATAATTTGACAATTAATGCTCAAAATGATGAAATAAAGGGGATTTGACATAAAATAGCAACAAAGACCAAATTGGATGAATTATGCGATATTAACCATAGAAATGACTAATTAAAGCATAAAACACATATAAAACAGGTCTATAAATGTGACTCAAAATCATCGCATCAAACTCCCCTAAGCTTGAACGTTGCTCGCCCTCGAGCAACTAATCCTTAGAATAAAATTGCAAATGTCAACTAAAAAACAACACACCAACCCAACATCCCATATGACTCCCACTGAACATTCACAAACCGGCCTTCTCTAACCACAGAACGGTAATTACCCTAAAGGCGACAGTAATCATCAATAAAAGAAATTGACCTCCAAACCGATGAACACTATCACATAAGGCAGTTAACATAATAAAATTTGCCGGTTCAGACTCGGTGCATCCTGTGATCGTCTATACTACGTTGCTCGCCCTAACTACCATCTACATGGAAGCAGTTCTCCTGATATTCATTAGTGAGGAGAAATTCACGGTGGCCTACCAATCCGAGCAACGAGTGGATGAAAATGGGTAGCTCATGGAAGAAAGTGGAAGTATTGTACAGTTTCAACATGCATAAAACAAAAATGTTCTATATGATGCAAATGCACATTAGAAATGCCCTAATGCCTAAAATTGGGTGGAATGATGCATGCACTAACCATCCATCTCAAAATGAAATGGAACTTCTAATTAAGCTACATCATGTACTTCAATTATCTCGAATTGCAGGTGATATTATGTTCCTTTCTCCTTCTTATTCTTATTGCTTCTACATAACTCTTTTTCATTATGCAAATTTTCTTTCAGAATGTTTTTCTTTTTTTTCCCTTTTTTTTTCAACCCTTTACATCCACGATTGATAATGAAAATTTTCTCGGGATTATTCTTCATACTCAAAAAATTTGCACTATTCAGAAGGTATGGAACAGTTTAGTTCACTATTTTAAGGAAAATTGAGATACATGATGTACTTTATGCATGAAAATTATGAATGCAACTACATGGCATACACCTAAGGGTAATGTTCATGAATCACTATACTTCATTTTTTTTCTTTTAATACAAAACATATGGAAAATACCAATGCAAGTCCTATCTGAATGTTATGCACACAAAAGGAATTAAAACTGCACTTTACTTCCAATTCTTAGGTGGATTATAGAAAAAATGAAGTGGAACGATCACAAGACTAGATGACTGAACCTTGGAAAGATATTATGCATCCCTCCTTACTGACCTGTGTAGTAGTTTAGAGGGTTCTCTCTCTTACATCCAATTAAGGTCTCATTACCATTTGGTTAGGTTAGGCTCAAACAACCATTTCCGTCCACTTTCATGAATCATTAGGAGTACAGGTATGAAATGTTGTTTTAAAGTTGACATAACCAATCATTTTCGTAGGATGTGTGCCCAAGGTCAAAACAAAACAAGCTATCCAAAGACACAAAATTTTCAAATTTCCCTTGAATTTCCCATGCACTAACAACAAGATGACACACTTTCCAAAGACATCCACAATTACACTAGATAGCACGTGGATCCTACAAAAACTAAAATTGCAAGAAACAAATAACAAGAAAACAAAAGCAATAATGCTAAAAACTAAAAACGA
The DNA here is from genome assembly GCA_963693085.1 of Alisma plantago-aquatica. Lineage (NCBI taxonomy): Eukaryota > Viridiplantae > Streptophyta > Magnoliopsida > Alismatales > Alismataceae > Alisma > Alisma plantago-aquatica. The sequence continues at coordinate 92,216,245 of OY856409.1, forward strand.
AAACAATAAAAGATAGAGTTGTTCCAACTACCCCCCCAAGCTTGAATTTGACTATGGCCTCATAGTCAAAAACAAACTTAAAGATTGGAACAGTGATACCAGATCAGTCCTGTGGTGGTGGAGGCGGCGTAGGCTGTGATGAAGATGATGCACCTGTATGCATCCTAGGGCGCTTCCGGGGTGCTACTCGTGCTCAAAGAGGTGTAAGGGTCTCCTCTTCCTCCACAGCCTCGTCCTCCTGTCCGTCGTAGCCGCCGTCATTGCTGCCTTCTTCATCATCGGAATCGATGGCTATAATCGGCCATCTGAAATGTTGTGCGCCCTCGATGTTGAAGACAGGATCCGGCAGCGCGCACTCCTGGTACGCTTGATTTACGTGGCAATGTGCAAATGCCACGCCATCCCGGAGAAGAATGAGGTTGGCCCGGTGAAGATGTTGCAAGTTGACCTTGCTTCTCATAGAAAGAGGAGTCAGCTGATCGAGATTCAAGCCCAAGTATAGAGCTATCCTGGTGACAAGCCCGCCAAAATGAATCGGGGCTCTCCTCGTGCTCCTCTTCACCACCAACACTCGGTGTAGAAAGAATGCACCCCAGTTGCATTCTTGTCTCGTCAGGAGCTTGTAGAGAAAGAAAAGATCGGGCTCCTGGAATTTGCTCAAAGCCAGATCGCTTCGAGCAAAGATGGTTGAACTCAACATCCTGTGCAAGACCCGCACAAATGGGTGCTCGAAGTCGGCTACCGCGGCGTTGTGGTAGCTCACCGATCTCCCATGCGGAATCGTCACCAACTCGGCGAAGATGGCGGCGTAGTCGGTGTGATTGTCCGGCCACCGGTAGTCGTACCGGGAGCTGTTCCAGTTGAAGATGTCATTGAACTGCTCCAGGGTGATGGTGTAGTTGTGGTTGTAGAGCCGGAAAGACACCCGGCCCTTCTCCCACTCACAGTCGCTGGAGGACATCTCGTTGGGCACGACATTGACGTCAAGGGACGCCATGAATTCTGCCACCAGTTCCTTGTACGTCAGCCACTCGCCGAATCACAGAGCATCTCCAGGTCCACATACTGGGTTGGCTCGATCTTGCGCTTCATGATGTCGTCGAAGATCTTCTTCACCTCTGCAGAAGGGTGGACGAGTCGAGGACGTGCCACCGATGATGGCGGTGGTGGCATGAACTCGGGAATGTCGTCCTGACGAGCACGTGAGGAAGAAGCTCCAGCGGTGTGCACCATGATGGCGAAGAGAAAGGGATTAGAAGGAGATCTCGGAGAAGAATGGAGATATGAATCTCCGCTCGGTGAAGATCGTCGCTCGGTGATGCTGGTCTTCGCTCTTGGATGGCTCAGGGAAGTGCTCGGCGCAAAGGGAGGAGATCACTCTGAAGGTGTGACGTCAAATGACGTAATGATTCTCCTTAAATAGACTTGGCCGGCGCCACTGTTAGCCCGTCGATACCATCGACATGAGTCGATGGTATCGACTTGGGTCGATGCTATCCGCCCCTCACTGGTATCGACGGTCGTCGATTGCTGGATCTTACAACCCGGATCGCTGTCGTGTCGATACCATCGACTTGGGTCGATGGTATCGACGCTGCACCCGGATCGATGACGTGGAAGCCGTGATCGCCGTCGATTTCTTTGCGCGGATCGGTGACATGGATGGTCGATACCATCGACAGGTGTCGATAGTATCGACTTGGCTTCATTGCGACACCGCCTTTTTGCATTTCAACCTGGAACCATGTCGATACCATCGACGAGGCCGTCGATGGTATCGAGTTGACTGTGACATATCGGTCTGAACTTCTCCAGATATCTCGATGGTATCGATGCCTGTGTCGATACTATCGACTTTTCCATTTTGACCACCTATAGGTATGTCGATACCATCGACGAGGCCGTCGATGGTATCGACTCAGAATGAAATCTGTAGTCATCAAACTGTACCCTTGTCGATACCATCGACTTGTGTGTCGATGGTATCGACTCTGCCTCAGCCTGCACAATGAACAAACAGATCAAGGTATCTTCTTTATACTAAAAATTGAACGAAAATAAAGCAACCTATGATTGTTAATAAACTATCCTAGTGTACCGATGGTTGGGTTGCCTCCCAACAAGCTCCCTTATTTAACGTCTTAGGTTAGACGGCTTTCGGGCATCTCATTCATTCGAAAGTGCAATGAGTTTAACCTCATTCACCTTCCTCTTGTAATTCTCACCGAAATAGAGATTCAGCCTCTGTCCATTTACCAAGAACGTGGTATCACCATCACGCACTAAAATCGTGCCGTGTGGTTTGACCTCTTCCACCACGAACGGTCCACTCCACCGGGATTTGAGCTTCCCCGGATGCAACTTGAGTCGTGAGTTGAACAACAAAACACTATCTCCCTTATTGAATGTGCGCAACTCGATGTGGCGATCGTGGATCAGTTTTGTGCGCTCCTTGTATATCCGGGCATTCTCATATGCCGTCATCCGTAACTCATCCAGATCATTCAATTCAAACATTCTCTTTCTCCCAGCTTCATCATAACTTAGATTTAGCCTTCTAAGAGCCCAATGGGCCTTGTGCTCCAACTCCACCGGTAGGTGACAAGCCCGGCCATACGCCAACCTAAAAGGCGTGGTGCCTATAGGTGTTTTGTAGGCCGTTCTATACGCCCACAGTGCATCCGGTAGTAGGGCACTCCAGTTCTTCCTCGTGGATGCCACCGTTCTCTCTAGAATCTTCTTAATTTCACGGTTGGAGACCTCCACTTGGCCTTGAGTCTGCGGATGATATGGGGTGCCAATGTTGTGCTTGACCCCATATTTCTTCAACAATGTCGAGAACTTCTGATTCCTAAAATGTGTACCCCCATCACTGATTATCATTCGGGGTATCCCAAACCTGCAGAAAATATTCTCCTTCACGAACCTGCACACTACAGTGGAATCATTAGTCCTTGTGGGGATTGCTTCCACCCACTTCGACACATAATCAACTGCTAACAAGATATATAAATTGGAGTTCGAGGACACAAAGGGTCCCATGAAATCTATGCCCCAAAGATCAAACACCTCCACTTCCTGAAACACATTTAGGGGCATCTCCTGTCGCTTTGAGATATTACCTGCTCGCTGACAAGGATCACATTGCCTCACAAAATCGTAGGCATCCCGAAATAAAGTTGGCCAATAAAGGCCGCTTTCCAAAACCTTAGCTGTCGTTTGCGAGCTGGCGTGGTGTCCACCCGTAGGTGATGCATGGCAATGATGGAGAACACTCTCGTACTCCACTTCAGGCACACACCTGCGTAAAATACCGTCCCTGCATTGCTTAAGAAGAATTGGATCATCCCAAAAATAGTATCTTAAAGAATGAAAAAATATCTTCTTTTCCTGATATGACCAATCTTCCGGGATGATCCCGCAGGCCAAATAATTTACAATTTCAGCAAACCAAGGCTCTTTAGAGTTAATTTTCAACAGCTGTTCATCCGGAAACGTCTCGGTTATGGGTATATGCAAATCTTTTTCATCCACCCTATCTAACCTAGACAAATGATCAGCCACTACATTTTCAATCCCAGATTTATCCTTAATTTCAATGTCAAATTCCTGTAAGAGCAAAATCCACCTAATGAGTCTAGGCTTTGCGTCTTTTTTCTCCATCAAGTATTTTATTACAGCATGGTCAGTCCATACAACCACTTTAGATCCAACTAAATACTGTCGGAATTTTTTGAAAGCAAACACAACGACAAGTAATTCTTTTTCAGTAGTTGTATAATTCAATTGGGCATCATTCAGAGTTTTTGAAGCATAGAAAATCACAGCGGGCTTATTGTCTACCCGCTGCCCCAATACGGCTCCTACCGCAAAATCCGAAGTGTCACACATTAATTTGAAAGATTTTGTCCAATCCGGCGTTTGAACAACCGGGGCAGAAATCAGTTTTTCTTTCAAAACATCGAATGCATGTAGACACTTATCATTGAAATCGAAAACCGCATCTTTCTCTAAAAGCTCGGATATAGGTTTTGCAATTTTAGAAAAATCCTTTATGAATCGCCGATAGAACCCGGCGTGTCCCAGAAAACTTCTCACCCCTTTTACAGAATTTGGTGGGGGCAACTTGGAAATGACCTCAATTTTCACCGGATCCACCTCTAGTCCTTTGCTAGACACCTTGTGTCCTAGCACTATTCCCTCAGTCACCATCATGTGACATTTCTCCCAGTTAAGGACCAAGTGTGTGTCCTCACAACGATGTAACACTTTATCTAGGTTATAGAGACATTCATCAAACGATGCACCATACACTGAAAAGTCATCCATAAAAACCTCGAGACAGCGCTCTACCATGTCAAAAAATATGGCGAGCATACAACGTTGAAACGTCGCCGGTGCATTGCATAACCCAAACGGCATTCGACGGTAAGAAAAAGTCCCATAGGGACAAGTGAACGTAGATTTCTCTTGATCCAAAGGATCAATCGAGATCTGGTTGTACCCCGAGTACCCGTCTAGAAAACAAAAGTGCGATCGCCCAGCAAGACGCTCTAGAATTTGATTAATGAATGATAAAGGAAAGTGATCCTTAAGAGTGGCAGCGATCAAACGACGGTAGTCAATACAAACTTGCCACCCGATTACCAATCGGGTGGTGACAGGTTGATTCAATAAATTTTGAGTGACAGTAATTCCCCCCTTCTTAGGGACTACCTGTGTGGGACTCACCCATGTCGAGTCTGATATGGCATAGATAATCCCTGCAGCAAGAAGTTTAATGACCTCCTTCTTCACAACCTCCATCATGCTCGGATTTAGACGTCTTTGAGGCTGAATCACAGGCTTGGCTCCCTCCTCGAGCCGAATCTTGTGCTGACATAGAGTAGGGGAAATCCACTTGATGTCTGCAACAGACCACCCAAAAGCTCCTCGGTGGTTCTTCAGCACTATCAACAGTTGCTCCTCCTCTTCCGCACTCAAATAAGCAGAAATGATCACTGGTAACTTGTCTTTCTCAGATAGAAAGACATACTTGAGATGCGGGGGCAGTGGCTTTAATTCCAAATCCGGCGGGCTGATAAGAGATGATTTTAAAAAAAAAAAAAAAAGATAAGAGATGATTGCAGTGGCGGGGGAAGTGCACCTAAATCTTCATAGTGCCTCGCATAGAAGCATGGAAGCATCTGAAGCATTTTAGCGCACTCCTTGAGTGAATTACTCCGCATCCAATCATATGTAATATTCAACAAACACACCTCCAATGGTAATTCTGGATATGCATCAGAAACAGAAAGAGCTATCACATCATCCTCCAAAGAAGGTGGAATGTCCTCATTTTCATCATTCGGAAATCCCACAGCTTTACACAAAGAAACTACCTTAGTCTGCTCTAATATATCTACAACTAAGGTTCCATTGTCCACCTTGCTCATCACATGAGCCATGTCCAGAAATGGTTTTCCAAGGCAGAGTGAAATATTGCAATCCAGATGTTTCACCATATTGCATTGTTCTTTTGATTTGGATGACGCGGTGCTAGAAGGCATGACCATCTCAAAGCGGTCATCTGCTATGCCCAAGGTCAAGCGACCTCTCCCCATCTCTAAGATCATGTCGGCTGTAGCTTGGAAGGGACATCCAAGTAACAGCTCGTTTCCATGCTCATCCTGCATCTCCATAACCACAAAATCAGCCGGAAAGACAAATCTATCCACCTTTACTAAGACATCTTCACATATTCCATAAGGCTTCACCACAGAGTTGTCTGCCAATTGAATCGTCATATTGCTCGGCCGTGACTCCTTCAATCCCAGCTTTTTAAATGTCGAAAGGGGCATCAAGTTGATGCTTGCCCCTGAATCACACAATGCTTCGCCAAATTTAACCTTCCCTATATAGCAAGAAATGTTGAAACATCCTGGATCCTGTCTCTTTGGCGGCAAAGTGCCCATGATGAAGGCACTCACTTGCTCCTTTAGCACGACGACCTCTGTATCCGGAATTTTTCTTTTCTTGGTAATGACATCTTTTAAAAACTTCCCGTATGAAGGAATTTGCTCAATGGCTTCCAGTAAGGGAATATTGACTGAAAGCTTCCTAAAACTGTCCAAGAACTTCTTGAACTGTGCATCTACCTTCCTTGCCTTCATGCTATTTGGATACGGGACCAGAACAGCTTGTGCCCTTTGATGAGGTGGCACATAAGGCGTCTTTTTTTGAGGTTCCTCCTCTGCAACATGTTCTTCAGTACCATCCACGGCTATGTCTTCAACTTGCCCTGTGACTGGTGTGGGCTGCTCCGCAGTGGTTTCACCTTCAACTTCATCTCGCGGTGTGCTTGTTTCATCAGTTCTTGGATTCAACACTTTCTTACCGCTTCTAAGCAAGATGGCCTTAGCTTGCTGGTTTCCCCCGGGAACATTGGTATTCCCCGGAAAACCCGGATGTGCCGGTTTCTTCAAACTAGCTATCTCAGCTGCCATATGTGCCATGGATGTCTCAATAGTCCTCATTTGAGCCCCATGGCTTTGCAATGTCTGCCCGAATTGATTCATGTATTCTCCTTGCTGCTTGATTTGCTGCCCGAATGTGTTCATTAACTCTTGATTTTGCTTGATGACCTGATTGAGCAACTCCGTGCTCTTGTCTTCTGCAACTGGCACGGGCTTGGCCTCCAGATCCTACAGAAAATTGTTTGAATCCTTCCACGAGAACTTCTTGTCCTTTCTCCATGAGTAATCATTGTTCCTATACCCTTGTTGTTGTCTCATGTATTTGACTTGAGCCTCATCCTCGGACTCATTATCCTCCTTTTGCAGTAGCTTCTTTGCGAGAAGATCCATCTTCTCATTCAGCTCTCTCATTGCCTTGGATTCACTGACGACTCGCGCTTGCTCTACCGGGCCTCTTTCTCTTTCACCCCAGGACTGCTTTCTGGCCATGTTCTTGAGTATTTCCCAGCATCTTGTGTCTGTATTGTTCAAAAAAAATCCCGACCCGGCTGAATCCAGGTTACTCCTATCATGCTCGGAGAGAGCAAAATAGAAGATTTTCACCTACGTCTCTTTGTCCAGTCCGTGATGCGGACACCTCCTCAGCATAACCTGAAATCGCTTCCAGGTCTCAGAATATGTTTCACCGGCCTGTTGGGTGAAATTATGAATCTTCCGCATCATGTCGTTAGTCTTCTCAGGAGGGAAGAACCTCTCAAAGAAGACCTCCACCATATGGTCCCAAGACTCCACGAACTCATCGTCTAGATTATGTAACCACTCTCGTGTTGCTCCCGCCAATGAACTTGGGAAAAGCTTGAGATACAATGCATCTTGTGGAAACCTGTCAATTTAAACCATGTCGCAGTTCTCAACAAACTGGCTGATGTGTGCAACAGGATCCTCATTTTTCAGCCCATGAAACGCATTTGATTTCACCAAATTTATCAACGCTGGATCGATCTTATATGTTGGTATGTTGATTTCCTGCTTCTTTATAGGCCCCTTGGAAGCTGATGCGGAAGAAGCCTTGATCTTCTCCCATATGGTATGTGTGTCGGCCATCTCTTCCTGTTCAAATTCAGAATCTATCTCTTCTTGGTGTTCTTGCTCGTTAAAATCTTCGTCCTCAGGTCCCGACAGTGGAACCTCGGGTGTGGGATTCGTGTAGTCAGTACTGTGCATTTGCACCATACACAGCACCTGAAATAAGAAAATTCAGTTTAGTACAGTGCTTTGATGAGTATAAAAATGAACGAACACTAGAAAGAAAATATTTGAAGTTGAATGAAAATTATAAAAAAAATGTGGCCTAGAGTGGCCGCTCGTAGCACTCGAAGTGCCAACAATTTCGCCGTATCCCCGGCAACGGCGCCAAAAACTTGACGTGTATTTTACTACGCGCTAAAAATGCAAGTGTACGCGTCGAGTAGTACAGGCCTTGTGAGGCCTGAGTCGAACACAGGGATACTCGGAAATGTTGGAGCCTCCTACTAACTATTTGCGATCAGCTAAGCCGAATAACAAATTGGGGTTGTTGAATAAAATTAAAAGAAAATAAAAATAAAACAAAGCAAACAATCGATTAAAGATTAATTTAATCAATTAAAAAAGGTATCTTTAGGATGGCGGTTTCACCGCGGGTTTTCATTGTATTAGAGTTTATATAATGCCTCAATCTTCTCTCTCTATCCGGGTAGTGGCCTGAAAACAGAATTTCCCACTGTCGTGGTGCAATTCACTACTTAGGTTTAGGTTGGTTCCACCGTCGTAGTAACCTATCTCCTAAACTAAATGCATTACGAACGATCTCTCAATATCCACCATTAATTTTACACCACCTTGTTCAAGGGATTTATCGATTAATGTAGGTTTCATCTCTTTTCAGTCGTTAATCCTTCTGTCGAAGTCATTAAGGGCATTAGATTATTATTATGGTGATCAAGCATAACAATATATGGAGAAAACGAAGCTATGCCATGGATGTAAGAGAGAAAATATGAATTACTATTATAAAACTGTCATACAATGAATTCTCGGGCTACTCCCGGTCCTAAAGATGGAGGGGATTAGCCCCGCATGTTCATCTCACACAAGTACATGGTAGAAATAGGGGAAATCATATGAAAAACGTGAATTGAATGGGAAAACCCCTGAACGGAGAAGAACCGATTGATCCTTTGCGTAGAACACGTGCTTTCCCGCCTCTCGGTGGTGAAATCCGTCTTCGGCAGCGTCCGGATCGACTGGTATGAACTTCTGGCCTCCGTTCTCCTTTCTCCTCCTCCTCGGCACTTGTGTAGTGGCAAAATGAGATCCTCCTTCCCTCCTCGCGGCCGTCATTAGGTATAAGTCCCTAATTAGGTCGTTAATTAACTCCAGCCGTCCGATTGAGATCAATCTGAATCCAACGCATATCTGACGGCGTCGATACCATCGACGCGAGTCGATGGTATCGACCCACTGCAGTAGCGAACCCTTCCTTTGTCGTGCCCGACATCATCTCGATACCATCGACTCAGGTCGATGGTATCGACTTCCTTTAGGCGTCGGTTTTGTCATTTTGCGACGCTGTAGCCTCCGTTCGTCGATGGTATCGACCTGGTGTCGATACTATCGACTGCTTCTTCGCTAACAACCTGAAGGTGACTCGATACCATCAACATCAAAGTCGATAGTATCGACTTTTTCCTGCTTCTTTCGGCTGGCAACCTATGACCATGTCGATGGTATCGACGGAAGCAAATACTCATTTGTCCTGAAATTCAAAGACAAGATCACATCAATTCACACAAATAATAATAATTTGACAATTAATGCTCAAAATGATGAAATAAAGGGGATTTGACATAAAATAACAACAAAGACCAAATTGGATGAATTATGCGATATTAACCATAGAAATGACTAATTAAAGCATAAAACACATATAAAACAGGTCTATAAATGCGACTCAAAATCATCGCATCACTAGTCTTTTGGTGATAGAGTCCTATATGTCATTCCTGTACACTCAGGTCTTTGGGGGAGTTCTCATTGTGTTTTGTGGATATGTTTTTGATACGAGGTTTTTGGCGTGCGAGCCATGGTTGTGTATATATGGCATGTGTATATGTATATATGTGGAACAAGTATCTCATGTAATAGGTTGATGACAAGAATGATGATGCATAGTGATGTAAGCACCATGAAATATGTGTTATGTGATATAGGTGTCCTATTGTGAACTTATAAGTAATAAGTTTTTGGCTTATTGTGATTTTGAGAAATCAATTTTAATTTCTTATTTTTGTTTCTGGTAATCTGCATGTTTAATTTTAATTTCATGTTTGGTTTTGAGTTATCTCATTTGTGGTGCATTGGGGCGACACAACGGTAGAGGGAACAACATGGATTGAGGGTAAACAATGGAAAAATGAGTGTGCTTCTTGGGAACAATGGAAGGTTGGCGATTGATAAAAAAGCGAGCGGTGAGGACTGCATCAGACCAAAAAAGCTTAGGTGGGTTGGCATGAATGAGAAGAGAGTGTGTAATGTAAGCAAATGATGATTTTTATGCTCAGAGATGCATTTTTTTGTGGAGAGTATGCACATAAGTGTTGATAAATCATTGCTACATCCCGACAAAAAGAGGCGACAAACTTTTGGGTATATTTGAGTGCGCTGTCAGTCCAAAAAATCTTAATATATGTTGAAAATTAAATTGAAACTAACTTGTGAACTCATAAATTTATATAAAAACTTCATCATGAGTTTGGAGTAAGTAAAGCCATGTCATTCTAGAAAAATCATCCACCAAAGATAACAAAATATCTATAGCCATTGTAAATGGTAGTTCTGAATGGACCACACACATCAGTATGAACTAAATCAAACATACAAGATGATTATTTATAGATATGGGCTAGGAAGGATACATGATGGTCTTTCCCTAGATGACATGGATTACAAGGAATGAAATAACAAGAAGATAAAGAATTATCTAATAGTTTAAGTTTGTCTAAAGGTATATGGCCATGTTGTAGATGCAGATGAAGTGGCGTGGAGGAAAGACGGGCTCATGGTAGGCTAGAGGGTAGGGTGGAGAAGTAGTAGAGAAGATCAGAGCGTACTCCTTGCCGTATAATCATTATATTCTACAAGCATGTAAAATAAAACAAGATGGAACAAAAGTTACTAAAAATCAGAGAGAATCAACCATTTTTTCTGCATCCATTAAATTGTATGGAAAGTTTGTGATAAAGTGGATATTTTTTAACTTGAATTTAGAAGAGACATGAACAATTCCACACTGCGTTTCTCATTTAAGCGAACCATTTACCATGGTGATAGAGGAGTGATGAATAAACAAATTGGATGTGGTTAGAAGATGGGGCATATGAGGCATATGTTGTGACACACCCAAATCCCTAATCCAATTAGAACTGGCAGTAAGAATGGATGCCACAAAGTTACCTTAGTAAGCGGTGGCTAGGAGGTTACAAGAACTGACAGTATGTAAATCCCTAACTTGCAAATCAAAACAGGCAAATGCGGTCATGTTGTTGTTTAGGGGAGAATCTCCATAATGTTGGGAAGCTTGGTGAAGGCATTTGTACTCCTCATGGGATAATGATTCATGAGAAGTTTGAGAAGATGCATGTGGTGAAGGAGGTGCATGACCAATATTCAGGTTAGATGCTTGACCAATTGTTAGGGAAAATGCTTGACCAATGTGGGTAGGTGCTTGAGGAACATGGACAGAGCCCCTGTCACACGCTCTCCCATAGTGTGTCAGATAGCCATGCTTCGAGTGGCATACATCTTTAGTGTGGCCCAAATTGTCACAATAAGTGCATATTGGGTGTTGGCCTCATACAGGACCACAAACTCTGGCATTGTAGCCATTGCTGATGGAAGTTCAGATTCAATAATAGGACAAATGTGAGGAACAATTAGTTTAGAGTGGGTTGGGTATGCATGTGCCTAGTGCACGGGTTACAAAAAATTGGAGTAGTTGTCGAACAACAACAAAACAAGTATGACGCCAATTGAGGAAGCAACTAGTGAGGAGAGTTTTCCTCTCTATAGGGACCTCAGGAAAGGTCTTTGGGGAGAAAAAGTTCAGTTGGTTGGATAGGAACTTCATTGCATCATAGTACTTCGACAGAGGTCGATCCCCTTATTTCTTGGAAAATATTTTGTCCATGGTGTTGTAGATGCACAAGAAGTAGTCCTCCTGAGTGAAGAGCCGCTTCATTTTATCCCACATTGATTTGGCACACTTGTGCCACATGTACTTCACTTTAATATTAGGCTCCATGCACCCCTAGAGCTAGGAGAGAACTTGCTTGTTGCTTGTAGTCCATGAAGTATCTAGTATGGTAGGGGTATTCTCAGTGATAATCTTGAGTTTACCCTCTAATTCTAGAGTGTCTAAACAACATTCATACAAAGTAGAAAGTTGTCATCATTAAGTTTAATGACAGATATGTACGGCATATCATTGTCAACAATAGTCATCTTAGGAACACCATCCATGACGAGGTGAGTGAGAAACCAAATATAGTACAATACAAATAGAAAGAAAAGTACCAGAATGTAGCATAATACAAATATAAAGTAAAGATACCAGAATGTAGCACAGTACAAAAGAATAAATAGTAATACTTCTGGAATGGAAGCTTAGTAGAAGGAGTTCCACAGCTGGGATGGAACTCCATAGAAACAAAGAAGTACTATCAGAATGGAACTCAGTAGAAAGAGGAGTGGAACTACCATAATGGATCTTGATAGGAAAATACAAAGCACTACCATATTAATGGCATGGTAGGATAAAGAACATAAAATCCCCACTTTTTTTAAGAAAAGTACCCAACCATGTGTATTAGAGGAACCACATGGATAGGAAAAAGTAAATCTTTGCCTTTTTTTAGGGATTTATAAATCAGCATGAGGTCTTTTAAATATGCTCTTTTATATGTATACACCAACCTTCTAGAACCAGAACATAAATAAGGAGATAGGGGAGTGAAGAGAAAGCCTTCCAGACAGTCCATCAAGAGATGACCCTAGACTATGGTAGCCCAGAATGGCGCCCGTGTTGCTTGAAGGCTGACCCTTGCTGGCCGCGCCTATAACCAATGAGAAGCCATGTTGTGGATGGCCTACGGATGAAGGGAGAAGGTGGGAGGGTGGTGGTGGTGAGGAGGGGTGGTGATAGATAGATGGGAGAGGGGAGGGGAGAGGAAAAAATGAGAGGAAAGGGTAGGATTATAACCCTACTTCTAATGCCATGTATAATAAGATACTTTCCATATATCAAATAAGGGTACTGTGTCTCCTATATATAGGAACCAGGGAGTATATGGGATAAATAGAAACAAGGGAAAATACAATGGGCCTAAGATCAAATAATCAAATATTCTAACGAGATCTATCCATATATTGTTTGCCACAAAGAGATTTATATGTTTATAAGAGTGATATCCATGCAAGTATTTCATAGCGATATCCATACTTTCTAGAATCTCCACTATGCTTTCACTATCATGCCATGGCAACTGAATACTTCATGAGATAACCCTTGCCTATGAGATTTTGTGAAGCCTATCGGTCCCACCACCTTGTTTGTAGAGATCCTTGTTTCAATGAGAGATATTATCTTCAGTGTGTATCTACTAACTATGCTTTTAAGGTATTTCAGGTTTGTATCTTATTTGATCCCTTGGACTTTCCAAAAAAGTGTACTAACATTAACAACAATGAAAGAAATATTGTCAACCAGGATTGTTACCAACCCCCTCTTCAATTCATGTTATTATTCTTATGCAATATTCTTGGTCTAACTCATCACCATGTAGGGTGACTCCTTCCCCTTCCCACTTCTTCCCATAACCTCCTGATGAATGTATATTCATCCACATTCAACCACATCTTTATAGTCTTTTCTTAGGAATTTATTTTACTTTTTGCCTATTTTCTCAAATAAATTGAAAATTGCTCACTCCTTGACTAATAATGCAAATTCTTATTGTTCACACTTATTTTGTAGATTTTACCTTCACTACAATATTTGACCATCTCAGCACTTGAACCGATTAGTTAATGTTGTGAATTGGTCATTTCATTCATACAAGAATCTACACTTCAAAGCCCCAAATAGCCATTTGGCTATCAACTCAACTCTTCCACACTGGCTATTCAGTAGCCGAAATGGGTGTTCCATTCTTCCCAATCGCTCAAATCAATACCCCAATCGAGCATTTCAAGTATTCCAAATGTTGGGCTAAAGTTTCTTAATGACAAAGTCATGGTCAAATGGTGCCGCCATCCCATCTCTAGGGTTTTGACCCATTCTCCTGGGCCCGCGCCTCTTCAGATATGAACTGATTGGTTTAGGCTGGGAACCCACCAGTTCACATCACATGATCTGACTTCTTCAGACAGCCGCCATCCTTCTTTTCTCTTCCCCCTTCAGGGCCCCCCTTCCTCCCCTTATAAAAGGAGGAGGTTCTCCATAAGAAAGGGGATGCAATTTTTTTATACTGCACTATAAATTTCATCATTTTGTTATTTCATTTTTGCATGTTGTATTCTTATTTCTTCAATAAATATTTTTAGTTCTTATTTCCATTCATTCTTGCTCTTCTTTTTGGGAGCAAGGAATTAAGAGGGGCAACCATTTCATTATCACTAGACAAAGATCCCTTGGGATTGTTCTATTTTTATAGGTTGTGGCTTCCTTTCTTCCTTCCATTGTTCTTTCTTTAACTTCCATAGATCGTGAGTAGTTTCCTATATTGAGGCATGGGGAGTAGCCCCATATCCATAGTTAACTAGATCTATTTCTATATGATGATACTTGTTATATGGTTTTTGTTTGGATTTTTTCTGACTTAAATGACTTGATCTCTTGTTTTGTCGAATATTAGTCTTGGGTGATGAGACTTCAAATCCGAAGGCTTAGAGCAACCAAACAAATGCACAAAGATTTGGATGAGATCTTAGAAGGATCTTTTTTTGGGATGTTCAGACAAGGATCTGTAAACACCAGGACCAATGAGTTTGCAAGCAGTTTAATTTTTGTAAAGGCATTTAAGGATGTTTTGCATACCTTCATCTAACTTATTTTATCTCTATAGATCCATAAATCTAGGTTTACACATGCTATGGTGGTAAAACCCATAACCCTAATATATTTTATCATTGATTCAATCTTGTTTACCAATCACTTATTTCCCAATCTCTCTTTTCTTTACTTGCATTTAATTCTGCTCATAGATAATCTTTCCTTTATTGTTCTTAGCATAACTCTCTTTTTACTTGTTCATAGCAATTTCTCATCTCATCATCAAATGGTACTATTCACTTTCCATTCATGAGGCTACACTAGTCATCATACTATCACAAGATATAAATCCTTTTCACAATATCATAGGGTATCAAACCTTATCAACACAAGAGGATTACACCTCATTCAGGGCTCAACCATGCCCAAAGGTCATCAAGACCATCATACTATTCCCTGCATGGCGCCGTTGCCGGGGAGTTGGTATGTTTAACACTATAAAAAGTTAGGATCGGCCACTCTAGGCCATTGTATTTATTTTCCTTTTTTATATTTTATTTATTCTTTCCATTTTTCATTACATAAAATGTTACTGTTAGTTTAGGTATTGTACATAATCATCTAAATATTTCTTTGTAGTTAGTCTTCTTTCATTTAAAAAAAAAAAGTAAAAAAGCACATGGCCCCTATTTGTTCTGAGTGTGGAAATTCACATGTAGGTTATAGATGTCTGAGTCTACCTTCATTACATCATGAGAAAATCTCAAAGGAAATTCATCGTGAGCATATTAGGATTATGGTTCAATCTGTTTTAAATTGTCAAAGTCCTATTTCTAATGGAGGATGGGGTAGAATAGAGAAAATGGAAGAAGTTGAGATTGAGGATAAGGAATTAGAGAGTGAGGAGAACATACTAGAAGAAGTTTTAGAATCACCTCTACCATGTCCTTCCATTGAGCCCACACCCACACCCTCAAATCCTAGAATTGATTTTGAATATGATTGGGGATCTGATGAGGAAGATGAGGAGAATGATGCAAATAAGATGGATGACAATTTTGATACATGTGTTTGGGATATGAGTGAAGGAGAGGAGGATCCAGAAGGTGCTTTATTTGATAGTGATCTTAGAGAGGAGGAAGAGAGTGAGGAATATGATACTGAGAATGAAAAGGTGGAGGAATTTCCCATTACCCATCACATAATTCCTTCACCACAAGACCCATCTCTCCATTTCCTTATGGAGGATCCTATATGGGATATATATCCAGATGATAATTTTGAAAAATTTTGTGAGGATATTAATGAATGTGGGGGAATTGAATTATTAGAAGAGGAGGAGGCACACAAATTCACCTTTGATGTAATCCCTCCATTATGTGTAGATAAGAGTGATCCATTGGGGATGATCATGGAAATTAAGGAGCGGTCTTCTTTATACCTTTCACCCCATGACTACCTATTTCTGCATGTTCTCCCACGTCAAGACTTGGTTGTAGTTCATGTTCATGATCATTACAATAATAATTTACTTATGAAATGGAATGTCAACAATACACACTAGTCTTTAGACTATTATTTGTTTTTTATCATTGTTGCAAGGAACTAAAAGTTTAGAAGGAGGAGGCAGAGAGAGCTTCACCCTCCTCTACAACCACCTGATTATTGTTGATTGACATGTGTCCAACCTAGTATGTTAAACAAGGGCACTTGTAGGAGGCAACCCACCAATCAAGTTTATTTTGTTCAACTTTCAATTCTATTTTTACATTCCTATTTTGTAGTTTTGTGATATATAGTTTTGATGCAAGTAAAAAGGTGCCTTGATATGTGATTTAGTGTGCAGGGATGCACTGAGTCGGTACCACCGATACTCTATCGGTGACACTGAGTCAGACATTTTAACGTTACATGAAAAATCTGACATCATATCAGTACCACCGACTTCACTGTCGGTAGTACCGAGTTTTCATCAGTGACATCTCACAAGCTGAGCAAGCATCAACACTTCACCGAGCTCGAGTGCTTACTGGAGGGCATGTCTTCATGTGGATCCCTCCCACCCCTCTTTTGCCCCAAATCTCACCTCACATATTGGTACATCTATTCCATTTATCTTCCTTTGATTTTGACATTGGGGACAATGCCATATTCAAGCTTGGGGGGGAATGGAACGGTGCTTCTATCTTTACCTCTTGCATCTTTTCTTTTTATCATACATCTACATGTTTTTATTTCAAAAAAAAATAGATTTTTCATTTTGTTTTTAGAGTCCACTTCTATCTAGGGTAATCGTGGATGAAATATAAAATTTTGGTTAGGATTAGCCATTTCTTGATGATGTGGTATCAATTTTGATAATTGTTGAAAACTGAATGTGCTCTTATGATTTGCACTTTAAGCTAAATTTTCTATGTTTAAGAGTACATAACTGGAGGAATTGTTTGGATTAGTCAGCTTGAATACATACTGATTGAATGAAAAACCTAACTTAACCCTATGGCTTATGTTATGACAATGATGTTTGAGTCCAAACCAGCCAAACAGTATCGTGATCCTTTATGTGAATTATAGAAATAAACTCTAAGGTTACCCTGTTACACAAGTTGATAGAAGAGTGACATGTCATGGTTGGGAAAGGCATTGTCTCTTAGTCATGTGATATCATCTACCTTCCATTCATCTTCATTCACCACCATAGGATGAGCAAGTTTAATCCAAGTTATTTTCCTCTTGTTTGCATTACATTGCATGATAGGAAGTATATAGTTACTTCATTTTATTATGCATTAGAAAAGGAAAAAAATGCATATCATCTTTTGAGCATTTGTAATTTGCATAACAAAATTGCATATAGTTTCATTTGCATTACATATTTCATAAGGTATTACATATTTGTTATCTTCTACGATCTTCTCTCATGTAAGAGTGAAAAAAATGTGTTTATCCTTACTCCTAAAAAAATAAAAAATAAAAGTAAAAAAAAGCCCAAGCATGAAGTATTTATCTTGCTAAAATAAAAGGGCAAAGAAAAAAGAGTTATTGAAAAAGAAAAAAAAAGAGGAAAAGGAGGGAAAGGATTTTTAAGTTCAATGCCTTATTCTCTCTAAGAAACAAAGAAGGGGATTGTGGATCTTTTTGTAAACACCTTTCCACCTATACTCATCATTAGGATGAGACATCCATTGCATGCATCATCCCACCAAAATAAAAAATAGTCATTAGAAGTCATACATTCACATTTTATCCATCATGCAGGTGCATCATATTTTTACTTTTTGCATAAATAATTTGGATGATTCTTGTGAATACTATTTTCATAGACACCCATCTTTTCCACCCATTGCTCTGCATGGTAGGCCACCATCATAATAAATCCCTCATCTATGTTTATTTGGGGAACTGCTTCCAAGTAGTTTATTTAGGTAGATCATAGCAATGTAGATAGGGAGATCATATGGTGCATCAAGTAAGTGTCCTACTGACCATGATATCAACTTCTTCATATTGATAGTGTTTTTCATTAATCTTATTGTGGACATCTATTATGAACATTATTGATCGCTTTAGAGTAGTAACTTGTTCAGTGGTTGACAAGGATCGGTTTGGGACCGACTGGTGGAGGGTGGTTAGAAAACGTAATCCATAGGTACTTGTCTTCTTGCTAACTTTTTTAAAACAAATCTAAGAGTAGTGTTTCTCGAGGACGAGTAATATTCAAGCTTAGGGGTGTGATGTATGCACAAATTTTCATTATTTTGATATCTAATTTGGTTATTTACTTTGTCATTTGTACTTAATTGAATATCTTTTTAATACATATTTTACCAAATTAGTAAAAATCACTTGTGCATAATTTCTTATATTTTTACATGTATTTTACATGCATTTTACATGTTTTAATTATTATAATAATTATTTTATTTTATTCATTGATTATTTTATTATAGATAATTATTATTTATTGGAGCAAAGTCGATACCACTGACTTGTAAATCGGTGGTACTGACATGGCATCAGAATACAAATATTTTTTGCTCCAAATCGAAAAGGAAAAGGATTTTTTACTGTGAAGAAGTCAGTGGTACCGACTTCTAACTCGGTACCATCGACTCAGACGCTGCGGACCAAATTTTAATGTGTTAAATCTAACACATATTGTATTAAAAATTACATTTAAGGTTTCCTCTTGACCTAAACATGTACGATGGCTATAAAAGGCACCATTAGAACCACAATTAAAAGATCTATCACGAGAGGACGATACGGTAGCCGAACGAAGGAAGAAAAGTGGAGTAACCCTACTCGGAGGACCTCAGAGGCATTTTGGCAGCGGAAACGACGTCAAATCCTCTCCATCTTCTCCAGATCCACTCTTTAACCCTTTCTCCAATTTATTGTATCTCAAAATTCATGTTTTACATCTTTTCGACTTACTGTGATTCCATGTCGTCTATTTTTGGCTAAAAACCTTAATTCCTTAGGACCCGGGAGTAGCCTGGGGAATCGTTGTATCGACTTTTTACATGATTTAATATAGATTTCTCTTTATTCCTGGATATATAATTATGGAATTGAACAACCTATCTATGCTTGATCACCATCGTTAGGATAATAGACTAATAATCGCTCTGGAAGGAGGATTAAAGGTTGGGGAACCACAATTTATACACTTTCCTATGCGTTCCTTGGGAAAGGTAACATACGATTAGTAGAAAGAAACCCAGATTCTTTGATAATGCACCTAGACTAAGATATAAATTACTACAGACGTGGAATTGTCTTGGATTTAGGTAGTGAATTGCACCGTAGAAGCGGGCAATTTTGACTACAGGCTTTCTATCCAGGGTAGGAGTAAAATTTATATTAATTCGGTAGATATAAGATATAACGAGACCCCGTGGTGAAATCGATAATCCTAAGGAATGCATCTCATTTGAATCAACCACTTTTAATTTTTCTTTTAATTTCCTTTGATTTTTGTTTAAACTCAAATCCAACTCTTATTTTCGGCTTAGCTGATCAATACTAATTAGTAATAGTCTTTAACCTCACAACTCCCCGTATTCAATAACTCGGGACTCATAATCCCATATTACTTCGACATGTACGCTTGTGTATTACACGCGTGTTATATGCGTGTCAAGTACTCTAGAGAGGGAGTGTACCATAGAGATTAAAGTTGAGGTGTGAGAAAAAAAATGCATGTTCAAAATTTTAAAATCATATTGGCTGTTATGGTTGAATATGTTGTTACACCTAAATGCAAATATTTTGTTTCCCCACATACCAGTATAACTTGTTATACTAATTGTGTTTTGTTTTCATGGCATTTTAGGTTAAACTGGTCATTTTGCAATATGGACTTCCAGAGAAAATGACACCAAAAGAAAAGATGATCAAAACTACCTCAAGGATTTAGCTAGATAGATTTTAATTCCAATTGTAAACAATACTATTCCCTTTTAATGTAACTCCATGTTAGAGAGTTTATCTTTCATCTTATTACCAAACTTATTATATTTACTAAAATTTATGAATTATTTTTGGTTAATTGTTAAACCATCAATCTTATATTATGGTAATGGAAGTTTCCCTCTCGGTCTGCCTTAATTGGGGATAACGGGGAAGGGGATCATTACATTTGGTATTAGAGCCTAGTTTACCATTTAATAATTTAATTTTAAGAATTTTGTAGAACCCAAGGGAATTATTAAAGTACTTTCTAAAGACAACGATGTCTAGAAGGGACCACGATCCAGGGGTTGGTAAAACTTTCCTCCGCACTGCTAGTCGGCTTATGAGGACTCCAGACCCGTGCATTCTGCCTGGACAAAGTCGAAGAATTTTACTCGAAATAAAACACCTATGGGATTTCTTCTCATCTATCTTCATTCCTTCTCTACCCCTTGATTCACTCACCAAAACCCTAGGAACCTATAACTACTTCCTCTACCATTCTGAGTATTAGGGTTGTGAAGGTTTAAGGTTACAAATATTAGGGATTAAGGCATTCTCCACCAAATCATAACATGTAATCAAGATATTATGGTCATAATTTATAACGCTTTAATACCCTAAAGCTGATACTGAGGTTAATTATCTGTTTATGTGAAACATCATGGCTTGCACCAAGATTATTGTCATCCCCTATGACACCCCCTTGGAATACCCCAGATCGAGGTCCTCCCGCAACAAGAGACCCTCCTCAGATAAAAGGAGGAGGTCCATGGAGGCTGAATCCTCTAAGAAAAGGAAGAGGGAAGATGAGGCCTTTGCTAAGAGAGGCCTTGACCATGATGTTGTCCCCTTTGACATGTCAAACTCTAAAGACGGTCCTAACCCCAAAGATGAACTTGTGATAGAAGACGAGCCCATGTTTGACCCTAAACATGTTGTGGACTGTAGACTGACAGTTGGACAAGTAGTTGTTCACACCCCCAATGCACTCTGGCTGGAGCAACATAAGAAGCTTATTGAGGCTATCAATGCCCTTGCACTCAAGGATATCACCAAAGACGACAATGGTGAACCTCTACCTATCTGCCCTCATCTTGGAGCCACCATTCTGGCTTTATCAAGCTGAATATAGAAAAGTTTTGGGGTGGAGACAAGATTGAAGTGGTGGATAAGGCAGATGCTTGACTTATGAGTAGAAAACAAGTTTTGTATGTTGTAGGTGCAGCCGAAAAAGAAGGTTCTCTTCGCCGCTCACCTTCTTGAAGGAGAGACAAAGATATGGTGCAAAAATCATATCATGGGCCAATATCTGAATGAGGAACCAATGGCATTTATAGACTTTTGTACAGTCTTTTCTACAAGGTTCATATCCACCTCTTCCAAGAAAGAGAAGTATAGCAATTCATGTTCATTTACCAAGGCAACATGTCGCTGGCAGATTTTGCTCGGAAGTTCCATCTTTTGAACGTTTTGGATATTTGATGACTAAAGAGCATCGAGTGGAACATTTTGTAGAGTGCCTACATCCTCTTATCAAGCCTTATGTGATGGCAAGTAAACCCAAAACCTTCACCGAGGCCCTCAACTTTTCCCTAGACATGGAGAAGACGGTCATACCCGCACAGAACCTGCCCAAGCGGTACTTAGGGTTCAATGAAGGAACTTCTACCCCGAGGAATGACAATAGAAGAGGATGAGGTCGCAACAGTGGTAAGGGGAGGAATGGATGAAAGAAAAAGCCATGTCATGAGGACTACAATCACATATGTTGTACTTGTGGGAAGAAGCACCCTAGAAAGTGCCGCTTTGAGAAGCGGGTGTGTTTTTGTTATCAGCAAGAGGTACATCTCATAGACATTTGTCCTCTCCTTGACCCTTAAGGTCTGGGCTCAGTTGCAGCCAGCACCCCAGGGACCGACACCACTTAAAGGAGGGAAGAGACAGGCCTGAGTCTTCACCATTTATAATGAAGAGGTCCATGATAATGTTAACCGTCTGATAGAGGGTAACCACCCCTAGAGTTCTTTTTCCTATCTTTTAATATAAAATGCATAGTATTTTGACTATCATGAATACAATGTAGGCATGCTTGATATCATGAGATAAAATACAAAAGCTTTGTTTGTCTCTGGTTCTACCAATACTTTTATTTTGAGAAATCTTACAACTATGCTTTTTTTGGACTTCAAGGATTTAGGATATGTTTCACAAGTCACTACCCCTCGTGGTCGAATATTTTCGTCTCTCTTGAAGACCCCAGTTATACCCATTAAATATTTGAATAATGAACTCCCTACTAATATTATCTTGCTAGATATGAATGACTTTGATGTAATAATTGGAGTGGATTGGCTTTATAATCATAATGAAAAATAGACAGTAGGGAAAAGAAAATAAGAATAGAGAGGCCTAGTCATCCACCCTTTACCATTAGAGACAGGAAGGATTCTACCACTAGATTGTATGTGTCATCCATGAAAGCGGAGCGGATGGTAGCCAAAGGTTGTCTATTGTTCCTAGATGTAGTTACCAAGCCAGAACTAAAGGTGCAACCCTTATAGGAAATAGAGTTAGTCAGGGACTATGTTGATGTGTTCCCAAATGATTTTCCAATCATACATTTGGTGAGAGAAGTGGACTTTTTGATAGAGCTAGCTCCTGGGACAAACCCAATTTCTAAGACACCTTACGAGATGGCTCCCGCCGAGTTGCTTAAGTTGAAGAAACAATTGTAGGAACTAAAGACAAGGACTTCATCCAACCTAGCAATTCCTTGTGGGGGGGGCACCAGTCCTCTTTATTAAGAAAAAGGACAGATCATTCTGCATGTGCATTGACTATAGAATGATAAATTAGGCTACCATTAAGACAAGTATCCTCAACCTATGTAGATGACCTGTTTGACCAGCTCAAAACCGCTCGATTCTTTTTGAAGATTGGCTTGAGATTTGAGTACCACCAGTTGTGAGTTAAGAGTGAGGATATCCCACAAAATCATTTTCAAACTCGACATAGCCACAATGAGTTTTTGGTTACGCCTTTTAGGTTAGTGTGTACATGAACCTCATGAATAGTGTGTTCCAACCCTTCATTGACACCTTTGTCGTAGGGTTCAGAAATGATATTCTGGTTTACTCCGATGACTTAGGACAACATTGTGAGCACCTAGACAAGGTCCTTAATATCTTGGGAAACAAGAAGTTTTATGCAAAATTTTCAAAGTGTGAGTTTTAAATAGACCGAGTTATGTTCCTGAGGCACATTATATCTGGAGGAACCATTTTGGTGGACCCTGCCAAGGTAGAGGCCATTCAAGAATGGCCAGCCCCAAAGAACGCATCTGAGATTCACCGCTTCCTAGGATTGGTTGGGTACTATCGGTGACTCATCAAGGATTTCTTAAAGACTGCTTTGCCTTTGATCAATCTCACTTTGAAAAGACTACACATTTTAAAAACATGTGCCAAGATCAGGAAAGACTAGAGAGATATGATCTCTCAGAGGTGTTGTTCAAGTGCAACATGGTAGAAGGAGATCCAATAGGTCCCCACAAACTGAAGTCAATTGGGTATGTGGAGAACCTCGCTAGACTAGGATTTCCCTTGGGCCCAGAGTTAGCCACATATGTGATTCTACAGTCACTATCAGATTTGTACAACCAGTTTGTCATGGGCTACAACATGAATAATTTTGATAAGATGTTGTCAGAATTACTTGGCATGTTGAGGAAAGATAAAGCACATATGAAGAAAGACAAACCCAAATTTGTGATGATGATCTACAGAGGGAAGTCCAAGGGAAAAGGAAAAGCTAAGAAGAGTTCTAAAGCTATCCAAAAACCATAGTCTTCTGCACAAAAAGCTAAGTGAGGAGTGAATAAGGAAGGAAAATGCCACCATTATCAGCATCCTGGACATGGGAAAAGGAACTGATCTTTTTATATAGAGGAACTCAAGAAGAAGAAAGAGATAGAGATCTCCACTTCAAGACCTGAGAAGAAGTAGGCTAGAACTGTGTGGAGTAAGAGTTTCTAACACTACATTTGGAATCTATCATTCATAAAACGGGCATGTAATAGAATTAGTGAATTGCTATTATGTACCTGCCATTAAAACATCATGTATCTTGTATGTAAAAGAATATTATGAATATATTGGATGTTTTGTTTTCAAAGATAAGATCTTTTATGGAAGTGGCCCTAATGTATCATAGTTTATATTTGATAGTTCTAGAGACAGTTATACTACATGACTCGATGACTCAAACAATGAATTCCTATAGCATTGTCATCTGGAGCACATAAATGAGAAATGCATTCCTATATTCCATAATGATGGTTATCTAGACTCTTTTGGTTATTGAACCAATAGAGACATGTGAGTCTTATTTACTGGGCAATATGAAAAAAGCATCTTTACTAGTTGTAGTTGGAGAGTGAATGTTCTATTAGGGTTCATACATATTGATGTATATAGACCTTTTAGAATAAATGCTACAGGTGGTCAATAGTACCTCATTATATTTACTGATGATCTTGGTCGATATGATAGTTTGTATTTAATGAAACACAAGTCTAATATCTTGAAGTGTTCAAGAAGATTGTGAATGGAGTACATAATCCACTTGGTATAAGTATTAAAACACTTCAATATGATCAATGTGGAAATACTTATAACCAAGAGTTCAAGGACCTTCTGGAGCGATCGTGATAGTGTATCACAATGAAATCCACCTAAAACACAACGATAGTGTATCATGAGAGTGTATTAGAAAGAAGGAATCACACCCTATTAGTCATGTGCGATTATTAATAACTCTAGCTAATCTTCTAATTTCCTTTACGGGCACATGTTTTACACTTAACGATGTACTATCTTAATTGGTTCAAAAGACACCATATGATATATGGCATGTGATGTGTCCCAATATGCATTTTATAAGGATTAGGATTGAAAGCTTATGTAAGAAAATAGTTTCTTGAAATGCTTTGTCCACAGATCACATAAATGTTAATTTTTTGTATATTGCCTTTTGTATTCCAATCCAAAAACAATATTTTGTTGCTTGTATGTGTTCCTAAAGGATTTTAATTCCAAAATAATCAATGGAAGAAAAGTAGAATGCAAAAAGCTCGAGATCAATAAGAAAACATTAAACCTAAAGAGGTACAGTAGGTACAAGGAGAATCACAAATTGTCATGGAATCATAAGTTCCTTATGTAACACAAAACCTCATTGATCTAGTAGGAATGCCTTGAGTTTTAAATATTATGACATCTTATAACTCAAGAAGGTGATGTGTTGGTCATAGATGATGAGCCAACATCCAACCTAGAATCTATTGAGGGACAAGAGTCTGAGAAATGGCTTGAGGCCATGAGATCCAACATGGGGTCCATGTAAACCAACAAGGTATGACTTTGGTGGATCAACCTGAAGGGGTAATACCCATAGGGTGCATTTAGGGTCTTTGAAAAAATACTTACATGTATGGTACTGTACAAACATATAAGAGCGCATTGGTTGCAAAGATTTCAAACGAGTTCAAGATGTTGTAACAAAATCTTCACCGGTTGTCATGGTTGAATCCATCAGGATCATGCTTACTATTGCAACTTAATATGACTATGAGATTTGGTATACGGATGTTAAAATTGCATTCCTTAATGGGAATACTCACGAGGATGTGTGAAAAAGGTTTTATAAATCCAATAATATAAATAATGTCTATAAGAATCAAAGGTCAATCTATGGATTGAAGCAAGCAACTCAGAGTTGGAATCCTCTACTTGACAAGACAGTCAAAGAGTTTGACTTTAGTCAAAATGAAGATGAAATTTGTGATTACAAAAGCTTTAGTGGGAGCATATTTATATTCCACATAATGATGGGGAATAATATCCTTATACTGTGAATATAAAAACCTAGGAAGTACCTTCTCTATGAAGGGTTTAGGAAAAGCATCCTATGTGATAGGAATTGATATCTATAGAGATAGATATGGAAAGGTTCTTGACCTAAGAAAGGGCACGTACATTAGAAATATGATGAAGGGGTTAAGCATATGTAACTCAATGGGATAAAACATGTCCATGTTTAATGGAGTTAGTCACTTAGGAGCCTAGTGTCTCAGTTCTTCTAAAGAACAAGAACACATGTCTAGGTGCCATATGCACTGACAATTGGATCTATAATGAATGCAATGTTGTATACTCATCCCGTTATCTCATATGTATTGGACATGATGAGAGGATGTGTACTCATCCAATTATCTCGTATGTACTAGACATGATGAGTGGATATCTGTCAGCTCCTAGTGAAAGTCACTGGACTACCATAAAGAACATCCTTAAGTACTTGAGAAGCATGAAAAGGATCGGTTCCTTGGTTATGGTAATAAGGAAGAGTTAGGCATAAAGGGTTACACTGATGCAAGCTTCCAAAATGACAAATAAAAGTAATGATAGCAATCTAAATTTGTGTTTAACCTTAAAATAGAACTATAAGTCGGAAATTTTTTGATCAAGAGACAATTGCTAATTCTACAATAGAAGTCGAGTATCTTAGGTGTTATGAACACAATAAACGATACTGTATGGATCAAGAAGTTCACATAGATGAACTTGTGAGAGGTTCCAACCATTGATGGCATAGTAGAAATACTGTGAAAATAATGGAGCCATTGGTTAGGCAAAGGAATCTCAGATAGCATACTATGATACTTCCATCTCATACGAAAAGTCGCACAATGAGGAGATGTGAAACTTGCAAAATACCGGCTAGAAGCAATTGTTTGTAACCCGCTATAAAAGCACCAACATAGCAGAAAACATGATAGACATGTTGAAGATCACATAAAATAAGATTTGTTGATGATTGGATCTAAGTCCAAGTGGGAGTCGGTTGGTATGTATGCCCAGAGAGCCAATTTTACGATGATTGCAATGAGGCATTAGATACCTTATTTGATACTGTTACAGGTAATTCTGTCGATTATGTCTATTTCAATCATGAGATGATGACATGGACATAGTAGATGTCTAGAGAATGATGTCACTTGATGACATATGTCTTTAGGTTTAGGACCCTAGCAATGAGATCATATGTATGATAAGAGTACAAACATTCTTGTTATGTCCCTAGTTGGATATTACTGCGGAAGCAAAATACACGACAATAATACATAAGGTGTATGTTGATTGATGATTGAGTCTCATTAGTCCTGAAATGTGATATCAAGTCAAGCACACATGTACATGTTAGAGAACAATGTATCAGATAGACCCACCTTGAGAGTGACACATGGAGACCATAGAATGGTAGTCGAAATCAGCTCTCATAGTGATAGTGGTGATTATGGTTCTTAGACCTAGAGTCACTACACTCATCACATGTCATTCATTGTACTTTGATGTCATCCAACATGACCTTGAATAAGGGTTGCCATAAAGGTGTTGCTCGAGTACTTTGTGACACATGGGGATTGAGTGTGAGTGATGTAGATGGAATTTGTCCCTCCTACATGAGTTTGATATCTAGGCCACTTGATAAGTGATATCGAGAAATGTATGACCATACTCATGTGATTCAATATATGATATGTGAACTCACACACATCTTATAAATGTATGGCCATACTCATGTGATCGAGTGTTGCTTGGAGAAGAAGCACGCTAATGCAACAAGAGTTGTCACTAGACTTGCTCCAGGTTCAGGTATAACTATAATTACCTTCCTTCTTAGATACATTATTGTAGATGAGATCTTGCATGCATTAAAGTTTTTGTTTCTGATGTCCTATATTTTGCCTCTATTTCCCAACAAGAAGGTCCTTAAACTATTGGCTTAAGTATTTTCCACCTTGATCGAAGCAAAGTGCCTTAGTACTTTTACCAAGTTTATGACACCCCGCCATCACACAGACAACGAGATGACATGCCAAAATGTGTGGAACCTCACATTACCAAAAACACGGGTTAAATAAAACTGATTGTGGAAAGCATACATGAGGGAACTTTTGCATCATGATCCTGTAGAGAAACATGTTATATAAACATTCACAAGCCTTGCTATAGGTCCACAGCTTATCGGAACCAGCTGTAATGTCAGCACCAGAGTTCAACACCTGTTTATATATACATAACGGCCACGTACGGCCAGTAGTATGATATATAAAAATTACACAAACTAGTCATCGTGAGACGTCGTCAAACACCTCCTCAGGACCTGAGTGTATAGGGATGACTCTAGGATGCTACTACGAAACCACCAAAATAGAAGCATGTCCATCTCTTGCCTTCTACTGCTCTTCTTGCTGCTCGGCCGCAACCTCTCGACCACCACCATGCCTAGAGCGGTCACCTAAAAATGGTGTAAACCAGCAGGGTGAGACACACAGTCCCAGCGAGGTACATAACTCCCCGCCGAAACTATAAAACCACAAAAGGTTACAGCAGATAACTGATAAAGCGTATAACAAGAGAAGCATACTGAGCAAAGCTATTATTACCATCAAGCTTACTAAGATATCCGGGAGGCATATAACCAAGTATTTCTTTATGGAACATGATTGACAAGATAAGCTTTATAACAACTATCACAAGATATAAGGATCATACGCACAACTGTATAGTACAACTAGATCGACTATATAAGAAAGGCCTCAATCAATGTTCCATATTTTGCTCTAAGCAAGATATTCTTATTCGGCTGGATTACATTTTATTATGCCCTGAGGAAGTGAGCCTTCCCTGCTCAAATCCAACCTTTGGCTGCAAAGCCCAATCCGGTGCCATACAAGGTCTAAGGAGATCCGGACTCCATGGCGTCACCTTCTCGTGGTCAGTACATGAATCATCAAGCAAGACAGCACTCTTATGCTTATAGGGCCTCAGCCTCTGGGTCAGCTCCGCAAGCTACCCATATCTTTAGCTCACCTCATCATAGGTGTTAGTGCATACATCCGAGCCATGAACGCATCATGCTCATCATCACATATCTTGAGCCATGGGTTGGTTCACCATGCTCCATATGTCCCGAGTCTGCAACCACAGTTGCACTCAAGCCCTCCTATTTTAGGCTAGGAGAAACCTCGCATATTCAACAATATGTGCTTCAGGTAATCCCACAGGATAAACCTATTTTACCATTACCAAATGCTGACGGTAATGGATCTATGTCCAGGGCAAACTACATGATATGTTTATCTATAATTGATTAGTATATTTTAAGCCAATTGCTGAGGCAACCAAAGTATAAACACAGCCTTATGGAATTACTTCATTATTGTGATCATCATACTGTCCTCGGACCTCAATCCCTCATTACATCAACCACTACCTCTCAAGGCATCATAATCATACATCAGCATCTGGGAACACATCCCTTATCTCATCTCAACTAGGCACTCAGCCTTATATCAGGTCCTCAGACCTATCAACTTGTTATCTCATTACCAAATGCTACTCAAGCACATACATCTCATAGCTCTTATAGGCTATGAATTCACGTAGAAATACATGCATGGTCAGTATACACATCCATAAAGATAACCAAAGCCATCATGGATTAACAGGATTATCATGCTATCAAGTATAAAGCAAGATCATGAGTATATTACACATCAGCTGTAGAGATCATAGTTTTATTATCAACATAAGCATTTATCTGATCCCAAACATGTAGTCATATACATGAGTTACATCATCATATGTAGCAACATCATATCCTTCCAAACTTCCTGGTGCACACCCTATCATATTATCTCATTATCATAGTTGTAGGTTTCAAGGTGATTACACCATAGCACATGTAATATCATTATTAACATGGAACTATCATCTATATACATCCTGAGTTGTCAGAACCCTTACCAAAATTACCACAGCCCTCCCTAAAAGGGGTGGCGGGTAGCGTGTCCCTCACCACAACTTGTAACAGGTGGGGTAGCATCCCCTACCAAAAGCATACTGACCTAAACACATATCGGCCAACTCTAGAAGGTATCGACCACCACCCAAGGGTGTCGTGCAACTATCGATCAAGACTTTATCGTGCAACCGTGACGTACATACCTGATGCACAAGGCACTATCGTGCAACTAGGTTAAGAGAGTGCATCGCGCATTCAAGGCTAAGCTATCTATCTACATCTACTAATCCCTATCGCCCATCTAGGGTTAGGGTTCCTATCGAGCAGCCACACCACTCTATCACCCAAGGCTCATTGTAACATCCCAGGATTTGAGGCCTCGGATAACATGATCTTAAAAGGAATGATTGGACTACCCATATCACCAAGGTGCACCTCCTTTTCTGGGATCCCATCTCTAAAGAACTCCATAGTTAAGCGTGCTCAGCTTGGAGTAGTATTGGGATGGGTGACCTGTCAGGAAGTTGATCCTGGCATGCGCGTCAGTGAGGACAAAGTGTGCAGTTAAGGCTAGTGGTGGTCTGTGGGGCCAGTCGTCATTCCTGAAACTCTACTAGAGCCTTGGGTAGTGGGCCCGAGCGTTACAAATGGTATCAGAGCCATAACCCCTCCATTAGGTGGGGCCCACATGGGCATGTGGCATGCCAGGCTTGAGCCGTGCGGCCCAGGCATGTAGGAAAGGGTTGTCCATGGTTGACGTAGCCACCCTTGCACTGGTATTCCGTGATCGGGAGCTGGGTGTCCATGGGCCATTGTGGGTCTGCACTGAAATGGGGTCAGATTATGAGCCTTATAGTTGAGCCTTGATGAGGACATCAAGAGCCTAAGTGGGGGAGATTGTAACATCCTAGGATTTGAGGCCTCGGATAACATGATCTTAAAAGGAATGATTGGACTACCCATATCACCAAGGTGCACCTCCTTTTCCAGGATCCCATCTCTAAAGAGCTCCATAGTTAAGTGTGCTCAGCTTGGAGTAGTACTGGGATGGGTGACCTGTCGGGAAGTTGATCCCGGCATGCGCGTCAGTGAGCACAAAGTGCGCAGTTAAGGCTAGTAGTGGTCTGTGGGGCCAGTCATCATTCCTGAAATTCTACTAGAGCCTTGGGCAGTGGGCCCGGGTGTTACACTCTTACTGTCAAAAACATAGCGCCCCAGCATAGCATGGTATCGCCCAACATATTCACAACTTAGGTGACACAAAAGCACTTCAAAGAAGTCTATCAGTCAAGGGAATCACTCCATATCGGCCTCCATCAAAGCAGCATCTAGGGTTTCTATATGCCACCATATCGGGCATCACCACAACCAAACCATGTCTCCCAACACAAGGATATCCCACTGAGCTCTATAACTTCCAAGGCACATCGGGCACCAAGCCAACTACCTTAACTAGGTGTATCGTGCAGGGCACTCAACAAAGCATATCGCCCAAGCACACATGGGTATCGGCCACCAACCAAACTCCAACTAGGCACACCGGCCAAGGGTACATCTCAAGACTAAACTATCAGGCAGCACTATTCCAAGGTCATATCGTTCAAGGCACAACCCCAAGGGTCATCTTCAACCTCAAGCACAAGGGCACCAAACCCTAATTGATCAAAAAGATCAGCTCACCTCTCAACAACCAAGAGAGAGGGGTTTTGCACAACCTCTATCACAAATCGGGCAACCACAAGGATCCACCTCAACATAGGTCATCATCTATTTGAAAGCTCACCTCTCAAATCTATGGTGAGAGGAGGGTGTTGCCCAAGAAACTAGGATGTAGACTCACCTCTCAACTTAAACAAGAGAGGGGTATTGCCCACATCACTAGAGCTCAAACTCACTTCTCATAACCAAGGAGAGAAAAGGGGTATTGCTCAACAAGAAAACCCTAAACCATGATTCGGCCAACTAGGTGTAAGGCATATAAACCATCAACAACATCAACAACACCATGCTCATTATATCCATAAGATCAACAACATGTACTAGAGCAAGAAACATAACATGCAATGGTCGATCATCAACATATATGAAACATGCAACATAGAGAAGGTAGTATAGCTAGGGTTAGAAGTTATGTAACCCACCTTAAGCAAACTCCTCAAGCTCCAAAGATCCAAGCTCTAGCTCCTAGATCCAATCTCACCACTTTCGGCCACCAAGGAAACAAGGTCCACCTAGGGTTCGGCCACCAAGCTAGAAGAAGAAGAAGAGAGCTCCTTCAAAGAGATCGGCCATCAACCTTAGCTCCTCCAAGGGGATCGGCCACCAAGGTTGCAAGGGAGAGGTGTATCGTGCACTAAGGAAGAGAAGAGAAACAAAGAGATCAAGGGTTCCTAAGGAAGAGAAAGGAAAGGCATATATAGATGAGGATCAAAGGGGAACCAAGGCAAGGTGTCACCTTACCAAGGGACTCTTGTCCACACATTTTACCACCTTGAAAAACACATGCACATGCCATGCCACCACTCAACCAAGGATCGGCCACATGTCCAAGCTAGGGTGACACAACCAAAGCAAGATGGTCAACAAAGTCAAAGGCCGACACACCACCTCCCATGGCCAACACACCACCATGGGCAACACAAAGCAAGGCCGACACAAGCATCCTTGCCCGATACAGGGTTCAACCAAGCAAGGCAAGGCCCAAAAGAGCTCAACCAAGCCCAAGACAACTCAAGGCATGAGCCCAAACCTTCCTCTCAACCCTAGAGGAAGCAAAGAGAGAGAAAGACATCTCTCAAGGTGAAAATCTTGCTCTCCAACCCTATCTTAGGTTATTTTGCAAGTAGCACCTCCAGCTCTCAACAAAGCACAAGCAAACCCTAATCACCACTAAAGGTGATTAGCAAACAACCAAGCACAAGGTTTAGGAAAAACAAATAGGGTAAGCCCAAAACGAAGGGCAGGGTCCTTATAAGTCGTAAACCTCTACAAAGGGATTTCATCCCCGAAATCCGAAGAGAAAAGTGAGGGATACTTCTGCCTCATCTCTTCCTCAAGCTCCCACGTGGCTTCCTCAACACCACGACGATGCCAAAGAACCTTCACAAGAACCAGGTCCTTCCTCTTCAACTTCTTTACTCTTCTGTCAAGGATCGCCATCGGACCCTCCTCATAGGTCACGTCTTCATTAAGCTCAACCTCAATTGACTGTATCACTGTCCCTGTATCTGGATGACTTTTCTTCAGCATACTAACATGGAACACTAGATGCAACATGTGCAACTCTGGCGGCAGCTCCAACTTGTAAGCTACCTTGCCAACACGTGCTATTATCGGGTATGGCCCCATATACCTGTGTGCCAGTTTGCCTTTTCGGCTAAACCTTAGCTTACCTTTCCAAGGTGAGACCTTGAGATACACTTTGTCTCCCACTTGGAACTCTAAAGGTCGTCGGAGATTGTCTGCATAAGACTTTTGTTTTTCCTGTGCCGCCTTCAACTGTTGTCATATCACTCTGATCTTTTCTGTCGTCTGTTGTACTAACTCTGGACCCAAAAGCTGATACTCACCAGACTCATACCAGCATAAAGGGGATCTGCACTTCCTTCCATATAGAGCCTCATAAGGAGCCATGTCAATGCTCCGCTGGTAACTGTTATTGTAAGTGAATTCTATCAAAATGAGATGCTCATCCCAACTGCCTAGGAACTATAGAACACATACTCAGAGAAGATCCTCCAAAGTCTGAATAGTCCTTTCAGACTGTCCATTCATTTGCAGGTGGAAAGCGGTACTGAACCTTAACTGCGTTCCCAACGCTTTGTGCAACTGTTCCCAGAAATGACTTGTGAATTGAGGACCTCTATCGGAAACTATCGTTGTTGGTACACCGTGCAAACGCACTATCTCGTCTACATACACCTGAGCAAGCTTCTCTGTTGTATACGTCGTCTTTACCGATACGAAATGAGCAGATTTTGTCAACATGTCCACTATTACCCAAATGGAATCATGATTCCTAGCTGTCTTCGGTAGACCAACTACGAAGTCCATGGTTATATGATCCCATTTCCATTGTGGTATCGGCATGGGTTGCAATGTGCCTACCGGCTTCTGATGCTCAACTTTAACCTGCTGACATACTGCGCACTTAGCCACAAACTCAGCTACATCCTTCTTCAAGCCAGACCACCAATACAGGTCCTTCATATTATGATACATCTTGGTGACTCCTGGATGCATAGCATACATCGACGTGTGTGCTTCCTCGAGCACTAGCTTTCTTAAATTATCAACATCGGGGACCACCATTCTACCCTGATAGCAAACTAGTCCATCCTCAGACTCATGAAACCCACCACACTTTTCGTTGTCGAACTCTGATCCGATCAACTGCATTGTATCGTCTGCCTGTTGTGCGTCTGATCTGCTATCTCAACGTAGGCTTGACTTGCATCTGTGCCAACAGTCCTGCCAACAAGGAAACTTCCAACTGCACATTCATCTATCGTAAGGAGACAAACATATCTCGCCTATGACATACCAAAGAACTCAATTGTGCCTTCTCCATAAGAAGAGAAGAAGACTTTCGGCTAAGCGCATCAGCTACCACATTTGACTTACCAGGATGATACTCAATGGTGCAATCATAATCATTGATTAGCTCCATCTAACGACGTTGTCGCATATTCAGCTCACTCTACGAAAAGATATACTTCAAGTTCTTATGATCTGTAAAGATCTGACACACCTCCCCATAAAGATAGTGTCTCCAAATCTTTAATGCATGGACCACCGCTGCCAACTCCAAATCATGTGTCAGATAGTTCTCATGTTTCTTAATTTGTCGTGAAGAAAAAGAAACCACACGATCCTCCTGCATCAACACGCAACCTAAGCCTTTCTTGGAAGCATCGCAGAAAACAACATAGCCCTTCCCAGGCTCTGGCAGCACTAGTATTGGAACACTAGTCAGCTTCTCCTTCAAACTTTGGAAAGCTTGCTGACAACGATCATCCCAGATAAAAGGTACATCCTTCCTGGTCAACTTTGTCATCCGCAACGTGATCGCACTGAAGTCCTTTATAAACCTCTGGTAGTATCCTACAAAACCTAGAAAACTACAAACTTCTGTCGGCGTCTTTGGTTGCTCCCAATCTGCAACTGACTCCACCTTCTTAGGGTCCACTCTGACTCCTTCTGTAGATATCACGTGACCCAAGAAAGTCACCTCCTTCAACCAGAACTCACATTTACCGAACTTGGCATATAACTGGTGTTGACGAAGAAGAGTCAACACTTGTCGAAGATGTTGTTCATGCTCTTGACTGTCCCGACTGTAGATCAAGATGTCATATATGAAAACTACAACAAACTGATCTAGAAATGGACGGAACACCCTATTCATCAGATCCATGAAAGCAGCAGGTGCATTGGTTAGCCCAAATGGCATAACCACAAACTCAAAGTGACCATACCTCGTCCTAAACGCTGACTTTGGTATGTCGTCCACCTTAATCCTCAACTGATGATATCCAGACCGTAGATCGATCTTTGAGAACACTGTAGCGCCACGTAATTGATCAAATAGATCGTCTATCCTCGGCAACGGGTACTTATTATTGAGTGTGACTTTGTTCAACTGTCGGTAATCTATACATAACTGCATCGACCCGTCCTTCTTCTTCACGAACAGCACTGGAGCACCCCAAGGCGACGTGCTCAGTCGGATGAAAACTTTCTCCAACAACTCCTGTAACTACTTCTTCAACTTTGTCATCTCTGCTGGAGCCATCCTATACGGCGTTTGTGCAACTGGCTGTGTTCCTGGTACCAAATTGATCTCAAAATCAATCTCTCGAGGTGGGGGAACACCAGGGAACTCATCAGGAAACATGTCTGCAAACTCTTGGACAACCGTCACCTCCTCAAGGATAGGACCTTTCGCCTTGGTATCCACGACGTGAGCTAAGAATGCTTTACAACCTTGCCGCAACAACTTTTCTGCCACCATTACTGACACTAGACATGTCAGAAGAATCTTCCTATCTCCTTGGAAGATCCACTTTTCTCCACCGTCATCAAACACTGCCTGCTTGGAACCATAGTCCAACACAACCTTATACTTTTCTAAGGTATCCATCCCAAGGATCACATCGAACCCATGCATATCAAGTGGTATAAGATCCACTTGTATACTGTGTCCTGAGAAAGATAAGACACAAGATGGACACTCTTCTCGAAGTATCGAAAACCATTGAGAGGGGTTTCTAACAACAGACTATCTTTCTTACAACTAATAGGTAAAGGACAGCTATCAAGCAGACTATGTGCGATAAAAGAGTGTGTAGCACGTGGGTCAACCGAAACAGATATAAAGCAAGAAGAAGACAAATCAGAATGAAATAACTCCATCTGACCTGTCACCACTCGCGGGTTGACTATCGCCTCCGGCTGACTCATAGCATAGAATCGAGCAGTTGCTTGTTGTCCACGTCCTCTGCTTCCTTGAGCAGACAATCCTGTTTGCGATGCTTGACTACGTCCTCACCCTCTACTACCACTGGGTTGCTGTCTGTCTGACCCTTGTTGATTCTGCCTTAGCTGTTGTGTTACTTCAACATCTCTCTTTGGGCAATTTGATCTCAAGTGCCCAGTCTGTCCACAGTGATAACATGACCTGCCTTCTGTCTGCGGCCTAGATGGCCCTGTCACTGCCACATAAGTTGTACTATGTGTAATGACCATCTCACGAAAATATAATTAACTAATGCAGAAGCGTTCATTAAGCAGCAGATTACCAAAAATCACTAAAAATTAAAACCTTTTTATCAAGAGATCCATCAAAGGAAAACTTTCTCACATAAACCAAAGTAACACATTTACATTCTTGTTCGAAGGTACATATTCTGTATCATCTCTTGCTGAGAATTACAAGCATTCACTGTCCTATCAAGCTAAACACAGGCAGTATAAAATCTCGAGGCACTGAGCCAAAATCTCGAAAGCACTAACTACTACTCTGAGGACCTGAGAGTACAGAGAGGACACATAGGACTCTATCTACATCTATACAAGGCATAACAGCTAGTGTCTCCACCTGAGACTTCACTGCTGTCCCTGTTGCTGCTGCTACTGTCCTTCACCTACTGAAGGATTCCTATCTCCTCATCCGTGTCCACCTAAAAAATGTGATTCCCACGGGGGTGAGACAATTGTAAATTGCCCCAGCGAGAGATATAACTCTCCGCCAGAAACATTATTATTGCATCTTAAGAAGATAAATATACACAAAGGAATTATATTTGTTTGGCAGCAGTTAATTCAATGTCTAACAGATTAGAACATCATTCTTATCAAAAGCAATGCAACTATAACTTGATAGAACAACATGTCACTTATCCTTTAAGGAATATGAAGAACATGTATAACATTTATTCACTATAGAATTATTATCACAACATTTACTCTCTTTAGGCTTAGATTATATATCTATAGCCTGGCATTGTCATTATGGAGTCATGGCCTGTAGCCATACTCTTTTCACAAAGTGTTGGGATCTTAATCTCTCAACTCACCAAGTACATTTCCACTTCTTAATAAGTTTCATTATCATGATTATAGAATCTAGGTATTTGAACCCATAACTCACCATAGAACACTTGTTACCACTTATTAGGTAACTTCATACCTTCATATCATCTGACCCAGGGACATTATAATTCTTGCTACACAAAGCATTGCACATAGTTCACAAAGTTCATACCACCTCTTATTACCCCTTAATAGGCAATAAGGCTTATTATGGCGTATAAAGCTCATAAACAATCTAAGATAATTAGCACATCATGTGACACACAAGACTCATTAATTGTAGGTTACCTCTCACTAAGAAAAAAAGTATATGAAAGCTTATAAGGCCTATAAGACATTTTCAATATACAGAACATCTTAGCTCATACATGGCTATGCTCATCATCTCAACATATCTTCATGATTAGTAATCATGATACAATTACATATCAGTACCATGCAATACAAGGGTTATCTTATTACATTCATAACCCATTAGTCTGTATTTGAGCTTCACATAGGATACATTGTATTAGAATTTCACATAGTAATACCATGTATTAAGGTTCACATAGCATTAACTTGTCATAGTATTTCACATAGCATTACCTTGTTTTAGGGATCACATAGCATTGACTTGTAAAAGAGTTTCACATAGCATTACTTTGTATTGGGGTTCACGTAGCAAGGAATCAATATGGATAATCATAAGTATTCAATCATACTCTTTATTCTCATCATTAATTAAATTATCAACACACAGCATGAGTTTCTCTCTCATCTTTGACAGAATATGATTACATGATAGTTTATAGGTTTGGATTAACCTTTTCATAAGGCATGTTAGCCTACATTCAACAGAGTGCATTACATCTTAATGTAACCATTGACATGACACATCTCATGTGTCATTCATCCAATTATATTGGACTTATAACACATCAAGGTATACCAATATTGGGGTGTTATATGTGATATCTATCGTATCTGGATGTATCACTTCCCTAAACACCTTTATCTTACTTGAGTTCATACACTTAGCTTGTATTAGGGTATTACCCATCCTAATACTTTATGCACCAGTTCATTACATTTATCATGTAAGGTAGTGGTTATTAGTCACTTACTTACAATATAAAACCATTGCCAATACTATGGACTCATCCTTAAGTTAGGAACTAACAAAACGACCATGCTAGGTCACTTGCAGTTCAACTCCAAGTCAAGCATAGAGCACCATGGCTGTTCAGCCAAGGACAGCCGTGCAAGGGGAAGCCACCACGGCCGTGCTACCTTGCACGATCGTGCTACAGAAGATCACCATGACCGTTTTACACCACCACGGCTGCTATCATCCAACCCCTTTAGCTTAATTAGGAATAGTATTCTCCATATTTATAATTTAAAGATTCACATAGAATATTCCATACATTTATGGATCTCACATAGTATTACTCTTCAATAGAGTTTCATATGATCATCCTTCTATATCAGGGATTCACCTAGTATTATGTGAAATTAATATTTCTCAAACACATCACCCAGTGCTAGATCTTCACATAGGATTAGTGGCACTACCCTATATTAGGGTTTCATGCACCTTACCCCATTTTAGGGATTAAGGTTTATCATTCACCTCCAAGTAAGGTTTCTCTTACCTCATACCTAAAATAGGGTTAGGGTATATGACGTGTATTTTACTACGCGCTAAAACGCAAGTATACGCGTCGAGTAATATAGGCCTTGTGAGGCCCGAGTCGAACTCAGGGATACGTGAATTATTGGAGACTTCTACTAACTAATCGCAATCAGCTAGACCGATTAACAAAGTAGAACTTGTTGTTGAAATTAAAAGAAAATAAAAATGAAACAAAGAAAATAATCGATTAAAGGTTAATTTAATCAATTAAAAGGATATCTTTAGGATGGCGGTTTCACCGCGGGTCAACATTGTATTAGATTTCATATAATTCCTCACACTTCTCTCTCTATCCGGGTAGTGGCCTGAAATGAGAATTACCCACTGTCGTGGTGTAATTCACTACTTAGGTTTAGGTTGATTCCACCGTCGTAGTAATCATTCCCCTAAACTAAGCGCATTAGGATCGGTCCCTCAGTTCCCACCATTAATTTTACAACTCCTTTGTCAAGGGTTTTATTAATTAATGTAGAATTCGTTTCTTTTCAACCGTTAATCCTTCTGTCGAAGTGATTAAGGGCATTAATTTACTATTATGGTGATCAAGCATAACAATAGCAATAGAGAAAACGAATTTATACCACGGATATGAGAGAAAAATATGAATTATCAATATAAAAGCATCATACAATGTATCCCCGGGCTACTCCCGGTCCTAAAGATTGAGGGTTTTAGCCTCTCATGTTCATCTTACACAAATACATGGTAGAAATTGGGGAATTCATAAGAAAAACGTGAAATAGATGGGAAAACCCCTGAACGGAGAAGAACCGGTGGATCCTTGGCGTAGAACACAGCTTCCCCCGCCTGTCGGTGGTGGAAATTGTCTTCGGCAGCGTCCGAATCACCCGGTATGAGCTTCTCGGCCTCCGTTCTCCTTTTTCTCCTCCTCGGCACTCGTGCAATCAAAAATATGAGATCTCCATTTTGTCTGGGCGGCCGTCATTAGGTATAAGTCCCTAATTAGGTCGTCAAATAATGACAGCCGTCCGATTGATATCAAAACAGATCCAACGCATATCTGCCGGCGTCGATACCATCGACGCGGGTCGATGGTATCGACCCAGCGGATTAGCGGCAGCTTTCCTTTCTTTTATTCTGAGCGCCTGTGGTGATCTCGATACCATCGACTTGAGTGTCGATGGTATCGACTCCTTTAGCGTCGGTTGTTGTCGTTTAGCGACGCTGTAGCTCTCCTTGTGTCGATGGCATCGACATCCGTCGATGGTATCGACTTAATCCTCGCTAGCAGCCTAGAGACATCTCGATGCCATCGACTTGGGCGTCGATGGTATCGACTCTGTATTGCTCTTCTCGGCTGACAACCTGTGGCTTGGTCGATGGTATCGACACCCGTCGATGGTATCGACGGATGTAGATACTTGTTTTTCCTGAAATTGTACAACAAGACCAAATAAATCCACACGATTTATGATAAGATGATCAATAATGCTTAAAATAATGAAATAAAGGGGATTTGATATAAAATGATGGCAAAGACCAAATAAAGTGAATTATGCAATATTATCCATGAAAATGAGTAATTAAGGCACAAAACACATATGAAAAAGGTCTATAAATGCGACTCAAAATCATCGCATCAGTATACAATTCCCATTAAATTAGGGTTTCCTTCATTGTTACACTAAATTAGGGTTACATCATCACCCTGGATTTATAATAACACTCAGCCTTGCCCTAGATTAGGGTTTCACACATAGCTTTTCTCTAATTAGGGTTACACACATAGCATTGCTCTAATTAGGGTTACACACATAGCATTGCTCTAATTAGGGTTAGAGCTCATTGATTAGGGTTTCATGATCTCATTATTATGGATCAAACCCTTATCACATAGTTTACTCATAATGAGAGAATTAGGGCTTAATTATATAAGCATCCATCTCTCTCATTCTCTCTCTCATCTTATTTAGAATGTTAACTACTCCAAGATTAATCTAGGTCAACTCTTCACTTGAGTACACAAAGCTAGGGTTAACCTTCATAATCATCATGGGTCTACATCATTAATGATCACATAGCTAATTGACCTTTGATCATATTAGATGTCCAAATGGTCTAATCAATTAGCCCATCAATTATATAAAGAATTCAAAAGAATTGACCAATTAAACTTTCAATTCCACAAAGTGATCAATTAGGTTAACCATTGAAATCTTCAAATGCATTAAGTATCTAAATAGGTTCACCATATTGGACCTTCAATTGCATGAGGTATTCAAATGGATTAACCATGTTGATCTTCATAAAGTTAATTACTTAGACCCTCAATGATCTTGGTTCTCATACATCAATTGGTTGAAAACCATTTGAACAAGTTGTACTTGAAATCAATTAGACAAAGTAGGTATTGAAACCGTTTGCACTTTGGGAATCCAAACGGTTT
Source organism: Alisma plantago-aquatica (assembly GCA_963693085.1). Classification (NCBI taxonomy): domain Eukaryota; kingdom Viridiplantae; phylum Streptophyta; class Magnoliopsida; order Alismatales; family Alismataceae; genus Alisma; species Alisma plantago-aquatica. Next base: position 92,257,797 of record OY856409.1, read on the forward strand.
GAGATCGTTTGGTCCCAAACGGTCTTGAGACCATTTGGACCCAAACGGTATTGAGACCATTTGGACCCAAACGGTCTTGAGACCGTTTGGTCCAAACCCTCTCAAAATCACATGGACCAAAAAGGCACTTCAACACTCAATTAACTCAATGTTTCAATCCATGAACCAATTATAAATTGGACCACTAAAGCATTCATCAATTGGATCACTGAATCACCATTCAATTAGACCTTCAATTTAGGGTTTTGAACCCAATTGAACTAGGTTTTATAATCCAGAAACCATCACTTAGGGTTTGAAATCAAGAATCCATCAATGGTTGACATTGTGGAATCAAATCAATTGAAATCAATGAACTATCATCATCACATGATGTGGCCTGACCTCAAATGGTCTTGGATTACCACCAAATGGTCTTGGGATCATTTGGATATCCTCCAAGTGGTCTTGAGACCGTTTGCCCATTATTTTATCAAAAACCAAGTTGTTCACTTAGGGTTTGGATCCTAGGTTTGGTCACCAAATCAACAATCGATTACTCATCAACTTGATATCATTGGATCCTCAATTGGTCAACCATGCTTAACCCTAGACCTCCAAATGGTCTTGGGTGATCACCAAACGGTCTTGAGACCGTTTGGGTGATCCCCAAATGGTTTTGAAACCGTTTGGGTCACTCAACCCAAACTTCAACATAATTAAATTATTGAAATCAGCAATTGACCCGATTAGGGTTTAGGTGTTTGATGGGCCTTCAATTGGTGATCCACTTGGAATTAATTGATGGTTTTTGGTAGGTAGTTATTCTACATTATTCTCAACAGTCCTCCAAATGGCCAATGCCAGGTAAATGCCTCCAAACGGTCTTGGACCGTTTGCTTCCATGCGTTCTTGTGAAACCGTTTCCATTCAAACGGTTTGAAACAGTTTATTCCAAACGGTTTGGCAAACCGTTTGAGCAAGGTTGGGAGACCGTTTGCTAAAGTAGATTATTGGAGAAACATAGAAATTAATGACATCATCTTCTACCTCAAGAAAAGGGGTTGTTCTTCATGGAAATGATAGCAAGAACACACAAAGGTGTCTAAAGAAGAAGTATAAGCAACGATTCTAGGAAAGAAGAATGCATTAACAAAGCTTAAGGGTTAGAGTTATAAAACCCGCCTCTTAGGACTGATAAAAAGCTCCAAGCTTCGTAGCTTTAATGGTGTCTTGAGATTCAGTAGGTGTCCAAGGTCTTTCCTCCAAGTTTTGTATGGAGAAGATGGCTAGAAAGGAAAATCGTGTGAAAAACTTCATGAATCTAACCTTATATTGTGGTTTCCACCATGAATTCGAGGTAGATGGTGATCCAAACTTACAAAACCAGCTTGATCGTCCTTCATCTGCTCTAGAGATCCCCTTGGTCTGCCAAAGAAAGAAGATAAGGAAAAGGACTAAGGGAAATGTTCCCTTGAGTTATTGGAAAGATATACTTATATATTTTTGGATATTTTCAAAGAAAGTGAAAAGAAGAGGATTATCTCCTTTTATTTCCCAACTAAAACCACCAAAGCTTCCTCCATCCTTTGGCCACGTTTCCACCTTCTAGTCTCATATAAAACTCCTCCATTATCTAAGGTTTAAAGGAAAAAAAACTAACACCTTAAAGAGATGTATTAATATCCACTCTTATTGGATATTGCTAAATATATTTATTAGTGTGAGTAGTTTCCACTTCTACCATAAAATGAGGCGCCCTTCTCATTTTCTTTGCTCCACTTGATGCCAAGAAACATGAGAGATCCTCTAGAGGTATATTTTACATGTTGGACCCTAGGTTTTGGGTAATTTGCACATTACACCAAAACTAGGTTTTAATGCACAAGAATTGCTCTACAAGCTATATCTTGGTGCTCAAACTTGTGGAATCCATACCACTACATCATATTCATTCTTATGATGTATCAACATTATAGGAACATCTTAACATGTGCAATTTGCAAATAAACCCCTCAACTTGGGAAATTTTCACTTTAGTCTGTTATTAACAAAACAATGTTTCTACATTATGCAAAAAGGACTGAAATTGAAATATAAGTTCCTGAAAAGCCTTAATTACATTTCAAAGGATAAACACAAGAATCTCAATTAGGCAAAACACCTAGGGTTAGTACATAACCCAGGTCAGGGATGTTACACTATGAGCCTTTGATGGCGAAGATACATAACCTCTTCCCTTACTCAGAGACTACTGAGATGGTACGCGAGAACTCTGCATCGTGGAAGGTACTGAAAACCTTGGCTTCTTGAAGCCACCAAATCTCTGTCTCTGGAACTGAGTAGGCCTTTTCCTGGTCATGGACTCCCTTTTCTCCTTGACAGACCGTTCAATCCTGCAGACGAACTCCACGAACATGGCAAACCGCTCCCGATTTTCTAAAGCAGTAGCAAGTGTCGACAGCTCAGCACTCAAACCTTTCTCAAACCGCCTGATCGGCTCATCATCTGTCGCCACCATGTGAGGACAAAACCTCAACAAATCCATGAACTTGGCTTCATACTCGGTGATGCTCATCGTCCCTTGGCGTAGACACTCAAACTGGTTGATCTTCTCATCCAAATACATCTTCGAGAGGTATCTGCTGACGAACTCTTACCGAAAAACCTCCCAACCGATCTCCTCACCGGGTCGCTTCTCCTCCTCGATGGCCCACCAGTGGCTAGCACTACCCTTTAGAAGGTAGACAGCGTGCTTGACTTTGTCTGCTTCGGGGATGTCGAGGATCCGGAAGGCCTTCTCAAGACATGTCAGCTACAGATCTGCATCCGCCGGATCAGCCGTTCCAGCATAATCCAAAGCTCCGACTCGGCGAAGCCGCTCAAAGGTCTTCCCAATGCGTAATGATTCACCATGGGGAGCATGTGCTCTTGGTTGAGGCACTGGCACTCTTTCCACCATGTGATTCATCGTAGCTGTTGGTAGGTAGGATTTTCAAGAATGGCTGGGTCAAGTTGAGGGACCTCAGGCACTCGATCTTCTTGTGCCTACCCTCCTGCTCCATCGACTGATGTAGCATCTCTGGTCTCAGCAACATGTTCTACATGGTTTCCAGACATCTTTAAGCTTTATCTTCTGCTGAGGGCAGAAGGTTATTGTAAGAAAATCTGCAAAACTCACAAGAACAGACGCAACCTAGTCTTAGATCCCTATAGACTCAGCGAACCTAGAGCTCTGATACCAAACCAACTATGACACCCCGCCATCACACAGACAACGAGATGACGTGCGAAAATGTGCGGAACCTCACATTACCAAAAACATGGGTTAAATAAAACCGATTGCGGAAAGCATACATGAGGGAACTTTTGCATCCCGATCCTGCAGAGAAACATGTTATATAAACATTTACAAGCCTTGCTATAGGTCCACAGCTTATCAGAACCAGCTGTACTGTCGGCACCATAGTTCAACACTTGTTTATATATACATAACGACCATGTATGGCCAGTAGCAGGATATACAAAAATTGCACAAACTAGTCATCGTGAGACATCATCAAACACTTCCTCAGGACCTGAGTGTATAGGGATGACTCTAGGACGCTACTATAAAACTACCAAAATAGCAGCATGTCCATCTCTTGCCTTCTACTGCTCTTCTTGTTGCTCGGACGCAACCTCTCGACCGCCACCACGCCTAGAGCTGTCACCTAAAAAGGGTGTAAACCAGTGGGGTGAGACACACAGTCCCAGCGAGATACATAACTCCCAGCCGAAACTAAAAAACCGCAAAAGGTTAAAGCAGATAATAGCATATAACTGATAAAGCATATAATAAGAGAAGCATACTGAGCAAAGCTATTATTACCATCAAGCTTACCAAGATATCTGGGAGGCATATAACCAAGTATTTCTTTATGGAACATGATTGACAAGATAAACTTTATAATAACTTATCACAAGATATAAGATCGTACGCACAACTGTATAGTACAACTAGATCGGCTATATAAGCAAGGCCTCAATCAATGTTCCGTATTTTGCTCTAAGCAAGATATTCTTATTCGGCTGGATTACATTTTATTATGCCCTAAGGAGGTGAGCCTTCCCTACTCAAATCCAACCTTTGGCTGCAAAGCCCAATCCGATGCCATAAAAGGTCTAAGGAGATCCGGACTCCATGACCTCACCTTCTCGTACTCAGTACACGAATCATCAAGCAAGACAGCAGTCTTATGCTTATAGGGCCTCAGCCTCTGGGTCAGCTCCGCAAACTACCCATATCTTTAGCTCACCTCATCATAGGTGTTAGTGCATACATCTGAGCCATGAACGCATCATGCTCATCATCACATATCCTGAGCCATGGGTCAGTTCACCATGCTCCATATGTCCCGAGTCTACAACCACAATTGCACTCAAGCCCTCCTATTTTAGGATAGGGGAAACGTCACATATTCAACAATATGTGCTCCAGGGAATCCCGCAGGATAAACCTATTTTACCATTACCAAATGCTGATGGTAATGGATCTATGGCCAAGGCAAACTACATGATATGTTCATCTATAATTGATTAGTATATTTAAGCCAATTGTTGAGGCAACCAAAGTATAAACACATCCTTATGGAATTACTTCATTATTGTGATCATCATACTATTATGGGACCTCAATCCCTCATTACATCAACCACTGCCTCTCAAGGCATCATAATCATGCATCAGCATCTGGGAACGCATCCCGTATCTCATCTCAACTAGGCACTCAGCCTTATATCAGGTCCTCAGACCTATCAACTTGTTATCTCATTACCTAGTGCTACTCAAGCACATACATCTCATAGCTCTTATATGCTATGAATTCATGTAGAAATACATGCATGGTCAGTATACACATCCATAAAGATAACCAAAGCCATCATGGATTAACAGGATTATCATTCTATCAAGTATAAAGCAAGATCATGAGTATATTACACATCAGCTGTAGAGATCATAGTTTTATTATCAACATAAGCATTTATCATATCCCAAACATGTAGTCATATACATGAGTTACATCATCATATGTAGCAACATCATATCCTTCCAAACTTCCTGGTGCACACCCTATCATCTTATATCATTGTCATAGTTGCAGGTTTCAAGGTGATTACACCATAGCACATGTACTATCATTATTAACATGGAACTATCATCTATATACATCGCGGGTTGTCAGAACCCTTACCAAAACTACCACAGCCCTCCCTAAAAGGGGTGGCAGGTAGTGTGTCCCTTACCACAGCTTGTAACAGGTAGGGTAGCATCCCCTACCAAAAGCATATCGGCCTAAACACATATCGGCCAACTCTAGAAGGTATCGACCACCACCCAAGGGTGTCGTGCAACTAGAGATCAAGACTTTATCATGCAACCCTGACGTACATACCTGATGCACAAGGAACTATCATGCAGCTAGGTTAAGAGAGTGTATCGCGCATTCAAGGCTAAGCTATCTATCTGCATCGACTAAGCCCTATCGCCCATCTAGGGTTAAGGTTCCTATCGAGCAGCCACACTAATCTATCGCCCAAGGCTCGTACTGTCAAAAACATAGCGCCCCAGCACAGCATGGTATCGCCCAACATATTCACAACTCAGGTGACACAAAAGCGCTTCAAGGAAGCCTATCAGTCAAGGGCAGCACTCCATTTTGGCCTCCATCAAAGCAGCATCTAGGGTTTCTATATGCCATCATATCGGGCATCACCACAACCAAACCATGTCGCCCAACACAAGGATAGCCCACTGAGCTCTATAACGTCCAAGGCACATCGGGCACCAAGCCAACTACCTTAACTAGGTGTATCGTGCAGGGCACTCAACAAAGCATATCGCCCAAGCACACATGGGTATCGGCCACCAACCAAACTCCAACTAGGCACATCGGCCAAGGGTACATCTCAAGACTAAACTATCGGGCAGCACTATGCCAAGGTCATATCGTGCAAGGCACAACCCCAAGGGTCATCTTCAACCTCAAGAACAAGGGCACCAAACCCTAATTGATCAAGAAGATCGGCTCACCTCTCAACAACCAAGAGAGAGGGGTTTTTCACAACTTCTATCACAAATCAGGCAACCACAAGGATCCACCTCAACATAGGTCATCATCTATTCGAAAGCTCACCTCTCAAATCCATGGTGAGAGGAGGGTGTTGCCCAAGCAACTAGGATGTAGACTTACCTCTCAACTTAAATGAGAGAGGGGTATTGCCCACATCACTAGAGCTCAAACTCACTTCTCATAACTAAGGAGAGAAAACGGGTATTTCTCAACAAGAAAACCCTAAACCATGGTTCGGCCAACTAGGTGTAAGGCATATAAACCATCAACAACATCATGCTCATTATATCCATAAGATCAACAACATGTACTAGAGTAAGAAACATAGCATGCAATGGTCGATCATCAGCATATATGAAACATGCAACATAGAGAAGGTAGTATAGCTAGGGTTAGAAGTTATGTAACCCGCCTTAAGCAAACTCCTCAAGCTCCAAAGCTCCAAGCTCTAGCGCCTAGATCCAAGCTCACCACTTTTGGCCACCAAGGAAACAAGGTCCACCTAGGGTTCGGCCACCAAGCTAGAAGAAGAAGAAGAGAGCTCCTTCAAAGAGATCGGCCACCAACCTTAGCTCCTTCAAGGGGATCGGCCACCACATTTGTAAGGGATAGGTGTATCGTGCACTAAGGAAGAGAGGAGCAACAAAGAGCTAAAGGGTTCCTAAGGAAGAGAAAGGCAAGGCATATATAGATGAGGATCAAAGGGGAACCAAGGCAAGGTGTCACTTTACCAAGGGACACTTGTCCACACGTTTTACCACCTTGCAAAACACATGCACATGCCATGCCACCACTCAACCAAGGATCGGCCACATGTCCAAGATAGGGTGACACAACCAAAGAAAGAAGGTCAACAAAGGCAAAGGTCGACACACCACCTCCCATGGCTGACACACCACCATGGGCGACACAAAGCAAGGCCGATACAAGCATCCTTGCCCGATACAGGGTTCAAACAAGCAAGGCAAGGCCCAAACAAGGGAAAACAAGGCCCAAAAGAGCTCAACCAAGCCCAAGACAACTCAAGGCATGAGCCCAAACCTTCCTCTCAACCCTAGAGGAAACAAAGAGAGAGAAAGACATCTCTCAAGGTGACAAACTTGCTCTCCAACCCTATATTAGGTTATTTTGCAAGTAGCACCTCCATCTCTCAACAAAGCACAAGCAAACCCTAATCACCACTAAAGGTGATTAGCAAACAACCAAGTACAAGGTTTAGGCAAAACAAATAGGGTAAGCCCAAAATGAAGGTCAGGGTCCTTACAAGCCATAAACCTCTACAAAAGGGATTTCGTCCCCGAAATCTGAAGAGAAAAGTGAGGGATACTTCCGCCTCATCTCTTCCTCAAGCTCCTACGTGGCTTCCTCAACACCATGATGATGCCAAAGAACCTTCACAAGAACCAGGTTCTTCCTCTTCAGCTTCTTTACTCTTCTGTCAAGGATCGCCACTGTACCCTCCTCATAGGTCACGTCTTCATCAAGCTCAACCTCAATTGGCTGTATCACTGTCCCTTTATCTGGATGAATTTTCTTCAGCATACTGACATGGAACACTAGATGCAACCTGTGCAACTCTGGCGGCAGCTCCAACTTGTAAGCTACCTTGCCAACACGTGCTATTACCGGGTATGGCCCCATATATCTAGGTGCCAGTTTGCCTTTCCGGCCAAACCTTAGCACGCCTTTATAAGGTGAGACCTTGAGATACACTTTGTCTCCCACTTGGAACTCTAAAGGTCGTCGGCGATTGTCTGCATAAGACTTTTGTTTGTCCTGTGCCGCCTTTGACTGTTGTTGTATCACTCTGATCTTTTCTGTCGTCTATTGTACTAACTCCAGACCCAAAAGCTGATACTCACCAGACTCATACCAGCATAAAGGGGATCTACACTTCCTTCCATATAGAGCCTCATAAGGAGCCATGTCAATGCTCCGTTGGTAACTGTTATTGTAAGTGAATTCTATCAAACTGAGATGCTCATCCCAACTGCCTAGGAACTGCAGAACACATGCTCGGAGAAGATCCTCCAAAGTCTGAATAGTCCTTTCATACTGTCCATCCGTCTGCGGGTGGAAAGAAGTACTGAACCTTAACTGTGTTCCCAACGCTTTGTGCAACTGTTCCCAGAAATGACTTGTGAATTGAGGACCTCTATCGGAAACTATCATTGCTGGTACACCGTGCAAACGCACTATTTCATCTACATACACCTGAGCAAGCTTCTCTGTTGTATACGTCGTCTTTACCGGTATGAAATGAGCAGATTTTGTCAACCTGTCCACTATTACCCGAATGGAATCATGATTCCTAGTTATCTTCGGTAGACCAACTACGAAGTCCATGGTTATATGATCCCATTTCCATTGTGGTATCGGCATGGGTTGCAACGTGCCTGCCAACTTCTGATGCTCAGCTTTAACCTGCTGACATACTGCGCACTTAGCCACAAACTCAGCTACATCCTTCTTCAAGCCAGACCACCAATACAGGTCCTTCAGATTATGATACATCTTGGTGACTCCTGGATGCATAGCATACATCGACGTGTGTGCTTCCTCGAGCACTAGCTTTCTTAAATTATCAACATCGGGGACCACCATTCTACCCTGATAGCAAACTAGTCCATCCTCGGACTCATGGAACCCATCATGCTTTTCGCTGCCGAACTCTGATCTAATCAACTGCACTGTATCATCTACCTGTTGTGTGTCTTTGATCTGCTGTCTCAGCGTAGGCTTGACTTGCATCTGTGCCAACAGTCCTGCCAACAAGGAAACTTCCAACTGCACATTCATCTGACGTAAGGAGACAAACATATCTCGTATATGACATACCAAGGAACTCAACTGTGCCTTCTCCATAAGAAGAGAATAAGACTTTCGGCTAAGCGCATCAGCTACCACATTTGCCTTACCAGGATGATACTCAATGGTGCAATCATAATCATTGATTAGCTCCATCCAACGACGTTGTCGCATATTCAGCTCACTCTGCGAAAAGATATACTTCAAGTTCTTGTGATCTGTAAAGATCTGACACACCTCCCCATAAAGATAGTGTCTCCAAATCTTTAATGCATGGACCACCGCTGCCAACTCCAAACCATGTGTCGAATAGTTCTCTTCATGTTTCTTAAGCTGTCACGAAGCAAAAGAAACCACATGATCCTCCTGCATCAACACGCAACCTAAGCCTTTCTTGGAAGCATCGCAAAAAACAACATAGCCCTTCCCAGGCTCTGGCAGCACTAGTACTGGAGCACTAGTCAGCTTCTCCTTCAAACTTTGGAAAGCTTGCTGACAACGATCATCCCAGATAAAAGGTACATCCTTCCTGATCAACTTTGTCATCGGCAACGCGATTGCACTGAAGTCCTTTATAAACCTCCGGTAGTATCCTTCCAAACCCATAAAACTACGAACTTCTGTCAGCGTCTTTGGTTGCTCCCAATGTGCAATTGACTCCACCTTCTTAGGGTCCACTCTGACTCCTTCTGCAGACACCACGTGACCCAAGAAAGTCACCTCCTTCAACCAGAACTCACATTTACCAAACTTGGCATATAACTAGTGTTGACGAAGAAGAGTCAACACTTGTCGAAGATGTTATTCATGCTCTTGACTGTCCCAACTGTAGATCAAGATGTCATCTATGAAAACTACAACAAACTGATCAGGAAACGAACGGAACACCCTATTCATCATATCCATGAAAGCAGCAGGTTCATTGGTTAGCCCAAACGGCATAACCACAAACTCAAAGTGACCATAACTCATCCTAAACACTGATTTTGGTATGTCGTCTGCCTTAATCCTCAACTGATGATATCCAGACCGTAGATCGATTTTTTAGAACACTGTAGTGCCACACAATTGATCAAACAGATCGTTTATCCTCAGCAACTGGTACTTATTCTTGAGCGTGACTTTGTTCAACTGTCGGTAATCTATACATAACCGCATCGACCCGTCCTTCTTCTCCACGAACAGCACTAGAGCACCCCAAGGCGACATGCTTGGTCGGATGAAACCTTTCTCCAACAACTCCTGTAACTACTTCTTCAACTCTTCCATCTCTGCTGGAGCCATCCTATACGGCGTTTGTGCAACTGGCTGTGTTCCTGGTACCAGATTGATCTCAAAATCAATCTCTCAAGGTGGGGGAACACCAGGGAACTCATCAGGAAACACGTCTGCAAACTCTCGGACAACTGTCACCTCCTCTAGGATAGGACCTTTCACCTTGGTATCCACAACGTGATCTAAGAATTCTTTACAACCTTGTCGCATCAACTTTTCTGCCACCATTACTGATACTAGACATGTTGGAAGAATCTTCCTATCTCCTTGGAAGATCCACTTTTCTCCACCGTCATCAAACACTGCCTGCTTGGAACCACAGTCCAACACAACCTTATACTTTTCTAAGGTATCCATCCCAAGGATCACATCGAACCCATGCATATCAAGTGGTATAAGATCCACTTGTATACTGTTCCCCGAGAAATATAAGACACAAGATGGACACTCTTCTCAAAGTATCGAAGAACCATTGAGAGGGGTTTCTAACAATAGACTATCTTTCTTACAACTAACAGGTAAAGGACAGCTATCAAGCAGACTATGTGCGATAAAAGAGTGCGTAGCACCCGGGTCAACCAAAACAGATATAAAGCAAGAAGAAGACAAATCAGAATGAAATAACTCCATTTGACCTGTCACCACTCGCGGGTTGACTATCGCCTCCGGTTGACTCATAGCATAGAATTGAGTCATTGCTTGTTGTCCACGTCCTCTACTTCCTTGAGCAGACGATCCTGGTTGCGACGCTTGACCGCGTCCTCACCCTCTGCTACTACTGGGCTGTTGTCTGTCTGACCCTTGTTGATTCTGCCTCAGCTGTTGTATTACTTCAATATCTCTCTTTGGGCAATTTGATCTCAAGTGCCCAGTTTGTCCACAGTGATAACATGACATGCCTTTTGTATGTAGCCTAGATGGCCCTATCACTGCCACAGAAGCTATAGTATGCACCTTTGATGGTGAAGAAACATAACCTCTTCCCTTACTCGGAGACCACTGAGATGGTACGCGAGAACTCTGCATCATGGAATGTGCTGAAAACCTTGGCTTCTTGAAGCTGCCAAATCTATGTCCCTGGAACTGAGCAGGCCTTTTCTTGGTCATGGACTCCCTTTTCTCCTTGACAGACAGTTCAATCCTGTGGACAGACTCCACAAACGTGGCAAACCGCTCCCGATTTTCTAAAGCAGCAGCAGGTGTCGACAGCTCAGCACTCAAACCTTTCTCAAACCGCCTAATTCGCTCATCATCTGTCGCCACCATGTGAGGACAAAACCTCAACAAGTCCATGAAATTGGCTTCATACTCGGTGATGCTCATCGTCCCTTGGCGTAGATGCTCAAACTGGTTGATCTTCTTGTCCAGATATGTCTACGGGAAGTATCTGCTGACGAACTCTTACCGGAAAACCTCCCAACCGATCTCCTCACCGGGTCGTTTCTCCTCCTCGATGGCCCACCAATGGCTAGCACTACCCTTCAAAAGGTAGACAATGTGCTTGACTTTGTCTGCTTCGGGGATGTCGAGGATCCGGAAGGCCTTATCAAGACCTGTCAGCCACAGATCTGCATCCACCGGATCAGTCGTTCCAGCATAATCCAAAGCTCCGACTCGGCAAAGCCGCTCAAAGGTCTTCCCAATGCCTGATGATTCACCATGGGGAGCATGTGCTCTTGGTTGAGGCATTGGCACTCTTTCCACCATGTTATTCATTGTAGCCATCAACTGCCCCATAAGCTATTGGTAGGCAAGACTTTCAAGAATGGCTGGGTCAAGTTGGGGGACCTCAGGAACCCGATCTTCTCGTGCCTGCCCTCTTGCTCCATCAACTGATGCAGCATCATTGCTCTCGGCAGCATGTTCTTCATGGTTTCCAGACATCTTTAAGCTTTATGTTCCGCTGAGGGCAGAAGGTTATTGTAAGAAAATCTAGAAAACTCACAAGAACAGACGTAACCTAGTCCTAGATCCCTATAGACTCAGCGAACCTAGAGCTCTGATACCAAACCAACTATGACACCCCGCCATCACACAGACAATGAGATGACACGCGAAAATGTGCGGAACCTCACATTACCAAAAACACGGGTTAAATAAAACCGATTGCGGAAAGCGTACATGAGGGAACTTTTGCATCCCGATCCTGCAGAGAAACTTGTTATATAAACATTCACAAGCCTTGCTATAGGTCCACAGCTTATCGGAACCAGTTGTACTATCAGCACCAGAGTTCAACACCTATTTATATATACATAATGGCCATGTATGACCAGTAGTAGGATATACAAAAATTACACAAACTAGTCATCGTGAGACATCATCAAACACCTCCTCAGGACCTGAGTGTACAAGGATGACTCTAGCACGCTACTACAAAACCACCAAAATAGCAGCATGTCCATCTCTTGCCTTCTACTGCTCTTCTTGCTACTCGGCCACAACCTCTCGACCACCACCACGCCTAGAGCGGTCACCTAAAAAGGGTGTAAACCAGCGGGATGAGACACACAGTCCCAACGAGATACATAACTCCCCGCCGAAACTATAAAACTGCAAAAGGTTAAAGCAGATAACAGTAGATAATTGATAAAGTGTATAACAAGAGAAGCATACTGAGCAAAGCTATTATTACCATCAAGCTTACCAAGATATCCAGGAGGCATATAACCAAGTATTTCTTTATGGAACATGATTGACAAGATAAACTTTATAAGAACTTATCATAAGATATAAGGATCGTACCCACAACTATATAGTACAACTAGATCGGCTATATAAGCAAGGCCTCAATTAATGTTCCGTATTTTGCTCTAAGCAAGATATTCTTATTTGGCTGGATTACGTTTTATTATGCCCTAAGGAAGTGAGCCTTCCCTGCTCAAATCCAACCTTTGGCTGCAAAGCCCAATCCGGTGCCATACAAGGTCTAAGGAGATCCGGACTCTATGACCTCACCTTCTCATGGTCAGTACACAAATCATCAAGCAAGACAACAGTCTTATGCTTATAGGGCCTCAGCCTCTGGGTCAGCTCCGCAAGCTACCCATATCTTTAGCTCACCTCATCATAGGTGTTAGTGCATACATCTGAGCTATGAACGCATCATGCTCATCATCACATATCATGAGCCATGGGTCGGTTCACCATGCTCCATATGTCCTGAGTCTGCAACCACAGTTGCACTCAAGCTCTCCTATTTTAGGCTAGGGGAAACCTCGCATATTCAACAATATGCGCTCCAGGTAATCCCGCAGGATAAACCTATTTTACCATTACCAAATACTGACGGTAATGGATCTATGGCCAGGGCAAACTACATGATATGTTCATCTATAATTGATTAGTATATTTTAAGCCAATTGTTGAGGCAACCAAAATATAAACACAGCCTTATGGAATTACTTCATTATTGTGATCATCATACAGTCCTGGGACCTCAATCCCTCATTACATCAACCACTGCCTCTCAAGGCATCATAATCATGCATCAACATCTGGGAACACATCCCTTATCTCATCTCAACTAGGCACTCAGCCTTATATCAGGTCCTCAGACCTATCAACTTGTTATCTCATTACCTAGTACTACTCAAGAACATACATCTCATAGCTCTTATAGGCTATGAATTCACATAGAAATACCTTCATGGTCAGTATACACATCCATAAAGATAACCAAAGCCATCATGGATTAACAAGATTATCATGATATCAAGTATAAAGCAAGATCATGAGTATATTACACATCAGTTGTAGATATCATAGTTTTATTATCAACATAAGCATTTATCTGATCCCAAACATGTAGTCATATACATGAGTTACATCATCATATGTAGCAACATCATATCCTTCCAAACTTCCCAGTGCACACCCTATCATCTTATCTCATTATCATAGTTGTAGGTTTCAAGGTGATTACACCATAGCACATGTAATATCATTATTAACATGGAACTATCATCTATATACATCCCGGGTTGTCAGAATCCTTACTAAAACTACCACAGCCCTCCCTAAAAGGGGTGGCGGGTAGTGTGTCCCTCACCACAGCTTGTAACAGGTAGGGTAGCATCCCCTACCAAAAGCATACCGGCCTAAACACATATCATCCAACTCTAGAAGGTATCGACCACCACCCAAGGGTGTCGTGCAACTAGAGATCAAGACTTTATCGTGCAACCCTTACGTACATACCTGATGCACAAGGCACTATCGTGCAGCTAGGTTAAGAGAGTGTATCGTGCATTCAAGGCTAAGTTATCTATCTACATCGACTAAGCCCTATCGCCCATCTAGGGTTAGGGTTCCTATCGAGCAGCCATACCACTCTATCGCCCAAGGCTCGTACTGTCAAAAACACAGCGCCCCAGCACATCATGGTATCACCCAACATATTCACAACTCAGGTGACACAAAAGCGCTTCAAGGAAGCCTATCGGTCAAGGGAAGCACTCCATGTCGGCCTCCATCAAAGCAGCATCTAGGGTTTCTATATGGCACCATATCGGGCATCACCACAACCAAACCATGTCGCCCAACACAAGGATAGCCCACTGAACTCTATAACATCCAAGGCACATCGGGCACCAAGCCAACTATCTTAACTAGGTGTATCGTGCAGGGCACTCAACAAAGCATATCGCCCAAGCACACATGGGTATCGACCACCAACCAAACTCCAACTAGGCACATCGGCCAAGGGTACATCTCAAGACTAAACTATCGGGCATCACTATTCCAAGGTCATATCGTGCAAGGCACAACCCCAAGGGTCATCTTCAACCTCAAGCACAAGGGGACCAAACCCTAATTGATCAAGAAGATATGCTCACCTCTCAACAACCAAGAGAGAGGGGTTTTGCACAACCTCTATCACAAATTGGGCAACCATAAGGATCCACCTCAACATAGGTCATCATCTATTCGAAAGCTCACCTCTCAAATCCACGGTGAGAGGAGGGTGTTGCCCAAGCAACTAGGATGTATACTCACCTCTCAACTTAAATGAGAGAGGGGTATTGCCCACATCACTAGAGCTCAAACTCACTTCTCATAACCAAGGAGAGAAAAGGGGTATTGCTCAACAAGAAAACCCTAAACCATGGTTCGGCCAACTAGGTGTAAGGCATATAAACCATCAACAACATCAACAACATCATGCTCATTATATCCATAAGATCAACAACATGTACTAGAGCAAGAAACATAGCATGCAATGGCCGATCATCAACATATATGAAACATGCAACATAGAGAAGGTAGTATTGCTAGGGTTAGAAGTTATGTAACCCACCTTAAGCAAACTCCTCAACCTCCAAAGCTCAAAGATCTAGCTCCTAGATCCAAGCTCACCGCTTTCAGCCACCAAGGAAACAAGGTCCACCTAGGGTTCGGCCACCAAGCTAGAAGAAGAAGAAGAGAGCTCCTTCAAAGAGATCGGCCACCAACCTTAGCTCCTTCAAGGGGATCGGCCACCACATTTGTAAGGGATAGGTGTATCGTGCACTAAGGAAGAGAGGAGCAACAAAGAGCTAAAGGGTTCCTAAGGAAGAGAAAGGCAAGGCATATATAGATGAGGATCAAAGGGGAACCAAGGCAAGGTGTCACCTTATCAAGGGACACTTGTCCACACATTTTACCACCTTGCAAAACACATGCACATGCCATGCCACCACTCAACCAAGGATCGGCCACATGTCCAAGCTAGGGTGACACAACCAAAGCAAGAAGGTCAACAAAGTCAAAGGCCGACGCACCACCTCCCATGGCCGACACCACCATGGGCGACACAAAGCAAGGCCGACACAAGCATCCTTGCCTGATACAGGGTTCAACCAGCAAGGCAAGGCCCAAACAAGGGAAAACAAGGCCCAAAAGAGCTCAACCAAGCCCAAGACAACTCAAGGCACGAGCCTAAACCTTCCTCTCAACCCTAGAGGAAGCAAAGAGAGAGAAAGACATCTCTCAAGGTGACAAACTTGCTCTCCAACCCTATCTTAGGTTATTTTGCAAGTAGCACCTCCATCTCTCAACAAAGCACAAGCAAACCCTAATCACCACTAAAGGTGATTAGCAAACAATCAAGCACAAGGTTTAGGCAAAACAAACACGGTAAGCCCAAAACGAACGGCTGGGTCCTTACAACGTTGGTTACCATACTTCATTCATGAAATTCTTTAACTTTTCGAGGGTTTCTGACTTATGTTTCATCAAGTACACATAGCCATACCTACTAGAGTCATCAATAAAGGTAATGAAATGTTGGTAACCACCTCTAGCATTTCTAAAGGGTCCACACACATCAGTATGTATGAGTCCTAATCTCTCACTATTTATAGTGAAAGGAGTCTTTTTCATCTTACCCAGTAAACAAAACTCACATGTATCTATTGATTCAAAATCAAAAGAGTCCAGATAACCATCTTTATGGAGTCTAGAAATGTTTCCTCATTTATGTGCCCTAGACAACAATGCTAAAGACATGATTAATTTGAGTTATTGAGTTTTAGCCTTTTGGTATTTATGTTATGCATGCTTGTGTCTAGATCTAATAAGCATAGACCATGAGTAGGGGCACTGCCATAAAAGATATCATCTTTACTAATATAACATCAACCATTCTTTATAAGAAAGTTGAATCCATTATTGTCCAGACAAGATACAGATATGATGTTCCTATTAATGGCAGGTGCATAATAGAAGTTCTCTAACTCCATTACAACCACCCTTAGCAGAGATAACTCATAGGTTCCAATTGCACTGGCAACAACTGTTGCTCCATTAGCAACACATAGTTCAACATCACCTTCCTTCAAAGGTCTACTTCTTTTCAGATCTTGCACATTTGAGAAAATTTGAGATCCATACCCGATATCCAGTACCCAAGATGAAGAAGTAGCAAAGTTTATACCAATTACATATATACCTAAAGTAGAGATCTCTATCCCTTGATTCATCTTCCTTAGTTCTTTTAAGTGAAAAGAACATATTCCTTTTACACTTATCCTTCTCCTTATCTTGAGTGTAGAAATCTTGGACTTCGACCTAGCCTCAGAACTTTTCTTGTCCTTGGCTTTTCCCTTAGACTCCCTTCTATAGATCACCATCATGGGTTTGTCCTTCTTCATTCGTTCTTCATTATTTATCAACATGCCAAGCAATTCATATAATAGTTTGGCCAAGTTACTCAAGTAATATCACTCGATAAACTAGCTATATGATTCAGACAATGATTGTAGAATCATATATGTGGCCAACTCTTAGCCTAATGAAAATCTCAGTCTCTCTAGATGTTCCACATGCCCAATCATATTGAGCATATGGGGTTCTACTAGATCTCTTTCTGTCAGTTTTCACTCAAACAACACTTTTGAGACATTACACCTTTCTTGATTTGCATGGTTCTTAAGATGTGTTACCATCTCAAGAATGTCCATGTTTTCATGTTGTTTATGCAACTCATAGTTCATACATCTCGTCATAAGGCCTTTGATGTCTGTGACATCATTAGAATGCTTCAAGTAAGCATCCATTTTAGCCTTAGATGCATTTGGAGTGGGTTCTTTTGGCACTTGTGTTTCAAGGACATAGCCTTGCACTCATGAGTGAGAACGTTTCTCAAAGTCATGAACTAATCATAGAAGTTTGTCCTATTTAGTTTGTCCTTCTCAAGGACTGATTGCAATGAGAGTGTGTTTTATATTTGTTTCTACAAAAGAGAATTTGCATTTTTCAAAACACTTTTGATTTATTTGTTAATATTGACTTAATTTATTACGCCTTTAATTATATATTGCTCCCACTATTTTGTTTAAATTCATAGCCCTCACTGTCAATTTGAAATATTGTAGCATACAACCTTCTAGTGAGCCAAGATCCATATTTCATCAAATCACAAGTCAACTTTGGTTGATCGCCCACAACTTGACTATTTAGGTCGGTAGCTTTTGACAATTTCATATAGTGCAACTCTTAGATGGTGTGAACAACTCCTTGTCACATTTCATTTCTATGCTTCTAGGCACTTAATCTCATTAAGTCTACCTAGTTAAACTTGATCCAAAAGTCAACACGATAGAATATGCACCCTGCTTTAGTAGACCCACAAATCTACCATCAAACTTCCATGAGATAGGCGATGCAACAACCTTCAGCATAACCTACATTTAGTCCATCAAGATTTTCATGTGTGATTCTTATGTAAAGCATCTTAGACTTAATATTTATTGAGGAATTTTATATATAAATACATATACATATCCAATCACCACATACTAATAATATGTATCATATACATACTATATCGACAAACAAAACATGCAATCATAATTATGTGAGTGATGGTTATGGCCATTAATGCAATTCTTTAGAGCCACAAAGAATTGTTATCCAACTAAGGTCAAACATCACATGTTACAACATGTAAAGGAAAAATGATGTACTGAAAACAAGTTGGTTAGGTGATTGGACTCTTCCACCTACATCTGTAGCATCATGATCATATAGTTCCTTTTTCATTGATATCTGGATTGAATGTGAGGCATAGAATCATCATCCTCTTAATACTCAATCTATGTTTCTTGAACCAGAGCAGACTATTATGATACACATGAGCTAAATGTCACATATTGACTCACATGAGCATTGCCATGCGTTTCTCAATCTCACTTATCAACTGGCCAGGATATCATCTCCGGTAGGAAGGGAAAATCTCATCTAGATCACTCACAATCAATCCCCATGTGTCACAACATACCTGAGCACCACCTTTATAGCAACCCTTATTCAAGGTCATGTTGGATGGTGTCAAAGTTCATCGAAAGACATGTGATGATTGTAGTGACTTCAGGTCTAAGAACCACAATCAATATTATCACTTTGAGAGCTGATTTTGACTACCATTTAATGCTTCCATGTATCACTCTCAACGTGGGTCAGTCCGGTACAGTATTCTCTATCAAGTACCTATGTGTTTGGCTTGATTTCATATATCAGGATTGATGAGATTTTGTCACCAATCAACACATAATATAGTCTTATATATTATTGTTGTCGGTTTTCTTCCACAATGATAACTACGGACATAACAAGAATGCATGCAATCTTATCATACATATGATCTCATTATTCAGGTCATCAACCTGACGATGTATGTCATCGAGTAACATCATTCTTTAGACATCTATTGTGTTATATAATTATCTCATAACTGAACAAAACAAAATAGATAGAATTGCCTTTAATATTCATCAAATGAATTATATTATGCCACATTACAGTCATCTGGGTATACATACCAACAGAAACAACAAGGAAGCGCATAGCAAACCCTAATAGGCCTATTATACTTAGGCCCATATTACATAAGAAGACTAAATGAAGGGGAAGAATGGAATTAAAGGAAATAAAACAACTATATATATATATATCAATAAGTATAATGATAAAATACAATGTATAGTTTTCTTGTAACCTACTCCAACTAGCCTAAACCACGGTTTTCATCAAAGAGGTCATCTGGCAGATTTTGAAAGAAGAACAACAATGTGACTGAGTTAGAATTTAATTAGTTTTTGTCTACCCATGTTAGTTTTTAAATTTCATATTTTTTTAACTAGGGATCCACATTTTAAAAAAATAATCTCTTGTCATACTCTTAGTTAACTTACTTATTCCCTTTTCCCTAGTGAAATACAAACATCAGTTCAACTAGAGGAAAATGTTGCTTCCATCGTGGATTTTAGTTTTGTAAGAACTATGATTTTTGTCTCCTAGATAGGTTTTGGGTACAGAGGTGGCAGAATTCCTTAAATACACCAAAATAACAGTGTTCTATTTAAAACATAAATCGATGCAATTATGTTTTTCCTATGAACTTTTGTTGTTCTTGGATGGAAATTAAAAATTGTGGTCTAAATATTGTTTAGTTAAATTGGGTATGATAGGCATTAAAGGTAAAGCATATTTGTACTAGCAATCTTCTCAGCCTTTTGGTTATTCAAACTGAACAATGGAAGTTGACATACTCCACATCGAGTCTGGTTCCATGTGTTATAAGAATTACATGTTTTAGTGATTAAATATATAGTTCTCTACATGTCAACATGATTATGAGTTGCACATGTTAACTTTGGAGATTTTTGTAATTTAAATAAACTAGAATAGTTAGTCCACTATGAAACCTTAGTTCGATAAAATTGACAACTTAGTTTAAAGTAACAAAATAAAGAACTCAATAATTGTTAATAGAATACCATTTCAATAAAATAAAACATAGGAAGTATTAAGTTAGTCTTCTAGACACTCTGCAAATCTATAATATGTCTTGATGGATTGTGTTGTGATTGAAGAAATAATCATATTGACTGGTAGTAAACCTGGCAAATTGGGTCAAAATCTGCATGCACCCATGGGTCCACCCGTTTAAGTTGGGTTTGAGTGATGGAAGTTTGCCATGCACTCAAAATAACCTAAACCCACACTCACCCATTTAATTTTTGGGTTTTGTCAGTAAACTGACAAGCACCCATGAGTGTTCCATTTAGCCAAAGTTTGTATATTAATATGCACATAATATATATACACATGTTAGGATATTTTGCCAATATAATATAAGATTATGTCTACAATTAAATTCAACAACTA
Source organism: Alisma plantago-aquatica (assembly GCA_963693085.1). Taxonomy (NCBI): domain Eukaryota; kingdom Viridiplantae; phylum Streptophyta; class Magnoliopsida; order Alismatales; family Alismataceae; genus Alisma; species Alisma plantago-aquatica. The sequence goes on from OY856409.1 coordinate 92,278,621, forward strand.
TTGTCTATTTATGCTATGTTGTGCGGTAGACAACTACTTCTTCAGTCTCCTACTGATCAGATACGGGTCGATCCTCCGTTTGTTGGGGTAACTTTTCTGATGGTCTCCTCGCCGACGAGCTCCCCATCTTAGACGGAGGAACCCTCCGGTAATTATGCACAACCACTTTTAATTACCCACGTACATAATATAGCAATACTTTGATCCACATGTATTGGAGTTTTAGATTAAGTGAAGTTAAATCCGATTCACTCAAGAAAAGAGGAATAAGCTTTAATGCAACATAAAAGTTTAGATTCTTAAATTCATCTCATGAACCTGCCCTAGAGATCCTACTCATACAAGACAAGAAGCGAACTGGACTTTATTGTTTTTGTTATCCCACAAAAAATAAATTAGAATCTAATTTCTAATCTCTCCGTTTCCCGTAATGTATTTTCATTTTGAAGAAAAACTTTTAGAACATCATATTATACATATGGGATAGAATTATTGATATCCATCAGCTCCAAAGGTGAGGCCCATATATTCTCGCCAAGGAACGATTAGCACAAAACCACGTTTTTCTAACAAGGACATCCCCAACTGATAGCACGTGAGGCGCAACTTACGGCGAAAACCAAAAAAACGGCAAGAAGTCCGGGCTGTATATTGTTGTCCTTTCCCGATGGTAACCAAATACAGAATTGCAATCGGACACGTCTTAAACCTTCCTCAAAATTCCATCGACGGGGCATAAAACCTCGCCGTGCTGTCCTGAACTCCGGCCTTGAATCCAGAAGAGAGATCGTAATATACGATCCGGAGACACATAACGGCGGGTTCGAAGGAGTAAGACCTTACCAGGGTGGTCTCGACTCGCGTTTCAGCCCCGGCCGATTGCAATTGTTTAACATGGGTACACTTAGCCCCATCGTGGAGGAAGATGAAGAAGACCTCGCCGAGGAGGAGATGGACCTGGAAGTTGTGGAGGAAGAAGGCTTCGACAAGGACCTGAGCCTGGCGGCGGTGGAGGAGATCCTCGACTACAAGTTCCGCGACCGTGACCTCCTCGAGAAGGCGCTAAGCCTTGAGACCTTCTACTCCCTCGTTGGCAAAGCCAACATCAAAGTCGCGGTCACCCAGCATCTTAATGAGATACTCCAAGGCGTACCCGTTAAGCGGCACAAGCGGCTTTGCACTGAGTATACTAGCACCAGGAAATTAGCACGGGTGGCTGTAGAAAGCGGGTTGCGTAGGTTCTTGCCATCGCACCTCAAGCCCCAGGTACAGTATATTTCTCCTTGTTAACTCTCTCTAGTTATATCTCAATTCTGTTCACGATCCAATCTCCTTCCCACTACGAACCCTGGACGGCCGGTCGGTCAATCCGCACTGTTGAACTCATCATATCAACTATGCAGTGTCCATGTTTGGGACCCGTCAGCCCCAAATAACGTATTGGCTTGAAACAATGAAAAACGACAATTGGTGTTATCAGCAATCTGATTTTCAATTTAACACAGCAGCTCCAAGGAAACAGAAAATAAAACACACCGATCCCTTTGTGTTTTTTCAGTAAAGCAATAGTTATGTCTGATATTTTACGATTGCAGGACAGTCTTCATCTAATGTGCACTAGCAAAAGTACAACATTTTGTATTGGGTAAATTATATAACCATTCATGCTGTTCAACTTCATGTTGAGTACTTGAATTTAAGTTCTAACCATTGAAAATCTAGATTATAGTGTATCATGAATGTTACACACACCTTTCAGAACATTATCACAAGAACCCCCTAGGATTTTCTGTTCCTAACTTAACAAGGAGCACGATGCACCTTGGGTTAGATATTGCCATATGTTATAGGAATAAAATCCCAACCCTACCATTCAATGGGCAGGGACACGCGTAAGTTGATGGGAGAAGAAGTAGGCTGCTCCTACTAAAATAAGGAACAGAAAATCCTAACTCCACAAGAACAGGAAAGAATCAGTTGCTTTACAAAGCACCATGATACACTAACATTAAGTTATCGTAAGGCTGGTCAATTCACATTAAATCTTAAAAGCTAAAAATTCAGATTGTTCAGAGGGTCGATATATTTAGTGATGATGTGATGTTGAAGACAGTAGTGGGTAGAGCTTATCAGCAAAAGGGTCTATGTCGACCCTATATTCAATTTGGGAATAAATTTTGATGGTTAACTTATTCTGGTTCAGTGAGTATTTTCCTGGTTGCATTACATATTCTCAATAGCCTTTTATACTATGTAATGTTTAGACACAAACAAATGGTTACTGGTTGTTCTGTTCTAGCATATGCAGTAAATTTCATCCACTAAACCACAAATCTTTAGTTTGTTTTTCCAGCTATTAAATCATATGCTGCCCAACCAGACTGAAAAAGAATCTAGCTTCGCCACTGCTACTTTGTCTCCCTTTTTCCTTTTCCAAAAAAGGTTCTTGACTGTATTTCCTTTTGTTGTTTCTTGCTGCCCTGCCTTTACCATGCTCTCCTCACTTCCAGAGCTAGTTTAATTGCATATGTGTCTTTTTATATGAATAATATCGCTCCTCACACCATTATTCAAATTTATTTCAGATCCAAGAATTTATGAGAGACATGGGAAAAGTTCCCACTCAAGGGAGTGTACTGACCAACCCCCCAAAAGTCCTGGTCGATCTAGTTGAATCACTGTGTGGGGCTGTTTTCGTGGACTCTCAGTCTGATGAGACTCTTTGGCAGGTACGTACAATTATATACATTGGTTTCACTTGGTCTTCCTTTTTTACTGGCTTGTACATGGTATTTAGTTTCCCGTGTTTTCTTTTGTGTGTAAAGGTGTTCAAGCATTTGTCGGGGCCAATCATCCAGACTTGATAGGAGGGCAAGGTAAAGATCTGACGTAGTTACCTGGCTGCTAAATACTGGCTCAATGGATTCAAGGTTCTCTTGAAAAGAATTTCTGCATTGCATCCGGTGCACACTCTTGTTAATAAAACAAATCTGCAATGGGGAACATATTGTTGATGTGAAGCCGTTTGATTTACTTAATCACTATTATTTGATTTCTTCATTTAGTTCATTTCTTTTGTTCACTAGGCCGGTGTTCCATAGCAAAACTCAAGTGGATTGTATAATCAATTCTTTTTATTTAGGTTCTTGTTGAACTTTTCGGAAATATATCAACAATGAAAGACAGACATTTAATGATTTTCACAAAGAAGAGAAAAGAACATTAGTTAATGATCCCACATCCATGTAAATAGTCATGACAGGTTCATGACTTCGAATTCTTGACTGACTTGAGACTCTGTAACTACAGCTACTTTAGCTGCAGCTACCTTCTTATAAGGCACTTCTCTCTCTTGATTCTACATCTACTAGCATGTGATGTTTGGACATAGAATCGTGAAAATCAGAAAATTAGTGCTGGCTTACGACCATGGCCCTTGGTAGTCAAATGGTCATCATTATGACTATTTAAAATGAAGGAGAAACATACAAAAGGTCACAATTGAGTCGTATTTTGATAGTCATGATCGTCTTAATAACCATATAGGCACCATTGACTCATCGTTTGCCATGGTTATGAAGGCTAGTAGAGATAAAAAAATGTGTTATCATTGGTTAACTAAAGGGTTATTTTGGTTATGGTTGATTTGGTTCAGCCAATTCGATTAAAACTCAATGAATTCAATTAGTTACTTTTTTTGTTAACAAGGTAGTTATTAATAAATCTCTTGTTAACCACATTTAGCCAGATAAATTATCCTACACATACATTTTGACATAGTTGTACTTTGATTTTAATAAAGCCTCCACTGATATTCCAATAAAATCTTAATTAAATTATAATATATATATATATCTCTATGCAAAACTACTATTCTAATGTAATTGTCAGCAATTTATGTATATGTTAAATCAAAATATATGTAAGATATAACATAATGAAGACTTCTTAGAACATCTAGGCTTCCGCTTAGCTTCCCTTGGGGTGTGAATTACTACCTAGAACCTTGACTAGTATCGCTGTGCATGCCCACACAACCACCAACGTGACTCGTTTTTGCCATGCTACAATATTGATAAACTACACGGTTTTCTTGTTGTGAGTAGATCTCTTCCCAATTTTGGTAAGTCTTGACATCTAAATCAATCGGTAAAACAAAGAGTATGATACAACTATATCCAACTTATCTTTTTTCAGACAAGTCAGCAATCGAGGAGAAGAATTGTCAACGGATTTTCATATGATTAAAATTTACACAATGATGAACATATTATAATTTTAATATACTTGTGTAGGCTCTCGTAGATAGATTCCTTGCATTGACCTAAATCTTTGTATCCAAATATTAATTTCCTAGCTTCGGGCGTATGATATAGACATTATATAATCAAATAGTTTTGTAATTCTTACGTACTTAATCCCACTTTCTTAATTACGTCACCATCTGAAATTTATAGTTAGAATGATAGATATGAGTTGTGAGATATTGTCCAACATATAAACGTATTTAGATGTTGGGTTCTATAGACAAACAACCCTAATATATTATGCACATTGAAAGTGATGATTATTTAAGCATTCAAATAAAGAAAGGTTATTCAAAACCAAAATTGTGAGGCCATGATTGAGCTCATTGGTTCAACTAGTGATCAAAATATATTAACCAAAGAATAAACTTGACAAGAGGAACAAACATATCTATTAGCGTAGAATCAATACTATTTTCAAAAACCAAATAAAATAGAACATTATATCACACGACACTTCATAACAACATCAAACAACCACATAAGAAATAGTAGTGGAAGTGATGGCTTATGTCAAACCAATGCAACAATAGCAACCAAATCATGTTAGTCTACATATACCCGACAATGAAATTAGTATATTTTCATAAATTACATCATCCAAAATGGGTTTAATGTACCAAAAAGAAATAGTCTAATAGTCATTCACAATAGGACAAGGCAAAAGAAGAGTAACACAATATCAAAATCAAGGAAAAACATATGTAAAATTTGGAATAGTAATAGATAATTGATTAAAGTAGTGGAATTACTGATATTTCTTTATCCTACCTCAATTTAGAATAGAAAACTTAGTTTTTCCTAGAATAGTGATATGAACAATTACCCAAAAACATACGGATCTTGTTGTAATACAGTTAGGGTCAGATACTAAGGGATGATTTATTAAGAAACTATTGATCACATTATTAACTAGGAGTAAGTATTATCATAAATGGTTGATTGGGTTGATTATGGCTAATTGTAATAATTAGAATGTAAGATTAAGACTAGATTCTCAAATGTTTAAACAACCAATGTAATAGATTCCACCCTCAATATCCCTAATATCAACTTTCCAGCCGCACGTTATTAACATAAATATTAGTGGGGCCATTGTACAATATGATTCTTTTGAATAAGGAATTGAACACGTACATATATTGCTCTCCTACCATTGTGTTGTTTTGGAGGTCCTATATTTATCACCTCAAAAATTTTGCATTCAAAATTCTCATTCAGGTGGGGTTAGCACAAAACAATCGACATCCACATTTTTACCCACAAAGTTGTCATTATTGAAAACCTAATAAATAAGAAAAATGATGGCCATTATAGATCATAAGAAGGTAAATGATTATTTCATAGAAATAAAATACTTATACAATCTCATATGTAAAAAAAAGAGAATGATGGGTAGTGGGGCTACTCTTCGAACTCGATTAAAGAACTAATCATCATCCATTATTGTGACTAGACATAAGGAAGAGCATATAGAGGATTGTAACCATGAGATGTTACCAAGGTGTTGTGGTGGTCTGAAATGAAAACTGCTCAGATCCAATGACGTAGAAGCTCTGACTTAGCATTTGGAGATGGTTGTAAACAATTTTCAAGATATCTCCTCTTGCTCTATCACCCTCTCTCCCAAAAGTAGGTCAAGCATAGACTAGACCAATAATTTGCACCATTAGATATTTCTTATCTTCTATACAATGACTGTTGGGGTCAACCATCCACTTGAGTAAGTAGAGGCATGTCATTTTATTTTTGTAGATGATTGACATAGCATGTCGGCTAGGTGGCTAGTCAGTCAGCTAACACATTTGATGGATGTTGGTCTTTAGTTATAGTCAAACATTCAGTGCTTGGTAGTTGGTCATTTAGGGTCCTACACAACTACTTTGTGAGGTGTTAGTTGATCGAGTTGATGAAGCATTCGATTATCTCACACATTCTGATGATTCTTGGGGAAGAGATGTCATCCATTCAGCTAGTCATTATGCTTGAAGTCAGTAAGTCTGTGTTGGGTTTACTTGTCTGGCTAAGTGTGTTATTCAATCAGATAATTGCTTTTTAATCATATTTTCTAAGTGATCTCATCTAAACGACTGGCTAAGGTGGTCGGCTAGCCAATTAGGTAGTTGGCTTTGAAGATATTTTAGGTTGCAACTATAATTCTAATGTCATCACTCAAGCTTTGGGCTTGAGGAGTGATGCCTTGGGGCTTGAACCATTTTCAAGAATTATATCTTTGGGTGAATGAAAAGGTCACTCTCTTCCATGCATATAGTCTTACAAATAAAAGCACTAAAATACATTAAATGTAATAAAATAGTACAAGTCTATAAAAATCTAATTTATGTAGAAACTTAAGAAAATTCCATGAATTGAGTGTTGAACTAGTTGTTTAATGTAACTAAAGCTAGGATAATAATCCATTCATCAAACGATCCTAAAATTGGACACTTATCTTCCTCGATTAACACTAAAATAAAAAGCCTCCAAATAAATACTGTCAACCAGTATAGTTTTCTCACCTCCGCATCATGTTAAGATCCCTACTTCCAATGTGTCCAAGTTGTACAACTTTTTGAAATTACAAAATACCATAGCTATGTTCTTGTTCTTGATTCTGCTTCCCAAAATGACTTCCTCACCAATGTCCTTCATATTAAATGTGTTTAATTGTTTTGTAAATTCTCAAATAATAGTACAAAATTACAAGTATTCACACAACCAGACACTAGGTACAACAATAAGGGTATCAAATGAGACATTCATTTGATCTCTAGGTGAAAAACATAGTGAATGGTTGTGGAAGGGAAATGCAAATATATCCTCATGTAAACTTGATATACCTTTTTTATTATTATTTTACCTTTGATGATGATGTAAAATATTTTTTGATAATGTGCACATTGACATCTTTTTCTTTTTCTTTTTGGTTGTATACCCCCATTACATAGAAAGGGGTCAAAGAAGCAAGTGCGGTAGGAGGGGTTGCCACCCTGAACTTAAGGTTTGGCACTCTTTTCAGTTTCTATTTAATTTTGATGGGTGGATGGTAAAAAGATGGAAGAAGAAAAGTAGAAGAGGATTTAGATCATTGTAAAAACTAAATTTTCAACTGCACATATCAATTTAATTTCCTAATCCTATTTTTTCTCAAAAATTCCATGATATGTGGAAGTGTGGTGATATCATGAGATTGATTCACTAATCAGCACAAGGATTTCATAATAAACCCCTCTCAATTTTGCTGACTTAAGGTCTAAGTTGACTAATCTCTTATTTTTATGATGATTAAACCATTACACTTATTTTTTTTTAATGCTTCTACTTGAGTATTGTATATTAGATCGACACACTCCAAACATTTAAACTTGCAAACCCTTATTTGGAGATATCAAATTGTACATGCACAAATACCAAGATTTATTTGTATGACTTGTAGTTAAGTTCATATGTAAAATATAGACACCAAGAATGAATTAAATTTGTGCATTAGATACTTTGGCTAAGTTCAAGATAGGGGTCATGTTGATCAAGTTTGCTATGGGGTCATACAGCCGACAACCTTTAGGCTTGATAGAAATCTTTGTCAGTCAAGTTTCTTACTAATAAATAACTCATTTGACTAGCCTTTTTAGTAGAAAAAATCATTTGTAAAATGTGTTACCAACACGGATGATAGTAGTATAAGGTGATTTGCAACTCATTCGACAATAATTTCTATTTTGCAAAAAATAGTCATTGGAGAGAGTACAAAAATGAAGTACAATCGTCAGACACTCCTCAAAATGGCTAGAATTCATCATAAATAATGTTCACGACTAGGAAGCATCCTCAACTATATATAGGATCCCTTGGGCTTCATCCTGTGGTTATCCAAGCATTAAAAATGCCCATATACGATGGTTGTGAGAGAAAGTGCCTCAAAGATCCCTTGTCCAATCCAGTGAGCTTAAATCACTTTCTGCATCCATTTGAGTGAGTAAGAGTTTCTAATAGAGCCAGTCCTACATGTGTATATTTTGAGGCTCTCATTTATCCACATCCCAATCTCTCTTTCTCTCATGAAGGTTAAGATTCTTTCTATTGTCTAAGAGATGAGAAGACGAATAAGAAGGGAAGGAGGTCCTTGCTGAAAATATTCTCCTTGGTGAAAGTCAAAGGCGGAAGATTCAAGTCAAGAGTGGGTGATTCCTTGAGGACGAAAAATGCATTGCAAGAATGGATAATTCCTTGGTGAAGGTTGATGACTCATTACAAGAGTGGGTAAGTCCTTAGTAAGGATAAAGACTCCTGGTCATGGATAGGTAAGTCCTTTGTAAGGTTTTTAGCTTCCATGGACTAAAAGTAACGCCAGTTATCCCTTTGTCTAGAAAGGGTGGTCATTTTTTATAACTGTTATAATTGAATTTAAAGAGTTACTTTAGGTTCAATACTTTAGATATTGACTCCTCTGGTAGTGGAGTTACATTCACTGAAATGAAACCACTAAAAATACTATATTCACTTGTGGATGTTCAATCTATGTCTCCCTTTTTGTGGTACTTGAAATATTATCTTGGGAAATATTTTAAAGTTTGAATGAAATTTAAAGTGGTTTTTGCTCACACCCTCTTGATCCCAAGTGGTATGAGGGCAAGGTCTTATCAGAGAATATTCCCAAAAATAGGAGAATATGGATGAAAATCAAGAAGGGAAATTCTTCTTCAACAGACTGATCTATTATGGAAGAAACTTTCAATATTGCAAGAGAAGAATGCAATTCCATATTCCAGGATCAAGTCTTGAGCTATGGAAAATTTTGGATCTTCCATACAAGCAATTGGAAGGTAAGTTAGAAAAATTGGATGCTAGTACTATGAAGAAAGCACTATTGAATTCCATAGCCATAATGATCCTCCATCCCTCTCTCTCCCCCATGTAGTCCACATGTTACCTTCTTGTGACACAACGTATGAGATATGAAGAAAGCTATGTGTCACTCATGAGGGGATAGAACAAGTGAAAAAAAATCGAAATCTACATGTTTAGTCAACTATTCAAAGGCTTTCAAATGGTGAAGACGGAGAGTATAGATGAAATGTATTTAAGGTTGAATACCATTGTGAATGGTCTTGCCGCCCAAGGCCATACCATGGACATTGGTAAGGTGAAATCAAGATTCTCCACTCCCTTCCTCACTGATGGGACAAGAAGGTGATAGTCATAGAAGAAACCAAGACACTTTCCCTTCTTCATATTGAAGAACTTATAGTTAATTCTCAAGACTATAACGTAAGGATCAACTCATAAGAAGAAATGGATCTTGAAGAAAATAAGAACAGGAAGAACGTGATTGATTTCCATTCTTCATCAAGTCACAAATCCTTTCAATGTGAAGAAGATGACATGTACTCTAAAGGTAGATCCTACAAAGGCAAGTCTTCTTACTCCTCTTGTTTCTTCACATCTGGAAAGAAAGGTCACTACATGGAAAATTTCCCACATGAAAAAAGTACTTATTGTCACAAGGGATAAAAGGAAAGAGATAAAGAGCATAAGAAGAAGAAGAAAGGACATAAAATCTCTAATGACTCCTCCAACATTGGATCAAGTGAAAATTATGTTGGAGAATGTCACTTTGCTCCCATAGAAAGCCCAAATTAATATTCTAATGATGTGCATGTGAACTCTTTATCTACATAATCTTTAACTAGAATTATTCTTTTTAGTTGTGCCTCTCTTAATTCTACTAAGAATAAATAGAAAAAGCTTGCAAAGATTATGGATAACTTGCATGAAGAAAAGAACGATCTTGAACATGTTAATATTTTCTTGAAAATAATATTTATAGTCTTCAAAACTAAAACTTGAATCAAAATTCAATGGTGTTGAGATAGATAATAATGTTCATCTTATTCAAGTAAATATTCTTAAAAGTGAAATTGCTAGCTTGCATGATAAGATTAAGTTTTTTAGAATATCAATCTTTTATTTTTCTTTTAAATGAAGAGCATGCTAACATTGTTGATTCCCTCGTGTTTGATACTAGTGCTCTTAAAATTGAAAAAGAGGACAAATATTTTATTGTGCAAGAAATAGAATATAGGCATTTATCTTTCTAAGATTACTATGCTTAAGAATGAAAATATTTCCTTGCTTGCAAAAACCAATGCTCTTGAATATTGTTCTAGTTCAACTAGCATATATGATGATATTGATGCTCTTCATATATAAAAATATTCTTATAGACTAAAAATTTGTTTGCTTGGAGATGAATCATAGTGGTAATCATCTTTAGAGATTATGCATATTTCATTATGAGTAATATCCTTTCATGCTTCATAAATGAATATTTGTTTGTAGGGAATTTCTTTGCATCTACATATCGCTTGATTTAACTTGTGCATCTTTTTATATGACTTAGAGCCTACTAGTAGTCCCAATTTATGATATCATCTACCATTAGTCTTTCTAAATGTAGTTCTAGTAGTATTCATTGCCTAATATTTATCTTGTACCATGCTTATATCTTATTTCTTGCATACTCAAACTTGTTCGTTATTTTATATATCCAATAGTTTAATTTACTTGATTGCATAACCCTGCCTTGATTTATGCTAGAACTACATCTAGGGTTGCTCAATTTCATGTCTTGATTTTCATTACATACATTGCTTGGTCAAGTTATGTGTTTTTACTCTTCTATACTACCTTTTAAACAAGTTGTATTTTAGCTTTTCAACTCCCCAATGTTTTTTATGACAAAGGAGGAGAAGACATGTCTTATGTAAAGGGGAGAAGACATATATGAGGAGAAGAATAGTATTTGTAAGTTGTGAAATTTAATAGTGTAGGATAAATAGCATAAATAGAGTGGAAATATATGAACTTGATTAGCATAAAATTAAGGGGTATAGGAATTCAGTTATATTGAAAACGCTAGGTTTCTCCACATGTATGATTTTATTTGAATGTTTTGAATGAATTAAGGGAATGATTTTCGTCTTTAAAGAAGGGGAGAATGTTGACTCAATTTATATATTGACTAATCCCTTATTTTCGTGATTATTAAATTATTCCACTTATTTCTATCTAATGTGTATACTTGAGTGATATCAGATTAGATAGACACACTCCAATGGCCTAAACTTGCAAAAACTTATTTGGATAAATCAAGTCATATATGCATAATGATCAAGGTTCAAGAATAAATATTTTTATACTTAGATATGTATTGAAAACACTTGTAATGATTATATGACTTGTAATTAAGATCATATGCGTAATATAATTACTTAGCATGAATTAGTATGAACTATAGAGACTTTAGTTAAGAATAAGACAAGTGGTCCTTTTGTGTGCACAATGAGAGCAGGTTGAATATAATTACCTCCTAACTTCTCTAGAAAAACACGACAAGGGGTTGGCCGAGTTTATCCTTGTGTAATAAAACCAACAACCCTTGATTTCAGATTGATAGAAATATTGTCGTACAAGTTTCTGTCTAGTCAGTAACTCAGCCGTCTAGCCTTTTTGGTACACAAAAACCTCAATTGATTAAGTTACCAACATGACCAACAGAAGTGTCTGTTGAGTTACAACATGACCAACACTAGTTTCTATTGTGCTAAAAGTCATTATTGGAGAGAGTCCTAAAGTGAAATATGTCTATTGGACTCTCTCCAAAATGGCTAGAGTTCACCCTAAATTGTCCTAATGGCTAGGAGGCATTTGTTGACTCAAGGTCAATTAGGTCAATGTTAACTCACATTTAAATTGACTAAACCCGTGTTTTGATGATGACTAACCATTCAACATATTGGTGTCTAATGCTTCTACTTGAGTGTTTTCAGATTAGGTATAGACACACTCTAAATGCCCTAACTTGCACATCTCAACTTGGAGAAAAGACAAGTCAAAGTCAATACAAGTGCACGTTTTTGTAATATGATGTAAATCCATTAGAATCATGTTGTAAATCACTTGTAATGATTGTATGACTTGTAATTAAGCTTGGAAAAAATCAGGAGCACTTAGATCGAATGTTTAAGCACTCAAAAGCCATTTTCCAAAATTCACATCAGGCTATTCATCGGTCGAGTTGTCAATACACAGAACTCGACCGATCCTGATTGAATCTTGAAAATGACTTTTGATCGATCGAGTTTACATTTCACAGAACTCGACCGATGGAGTACGATGACCAATTTGATTTTCATTAGTCGGTCGAGTTTCCCTAGGACAAACTCGATTGATGGTCTGAATATCAGTTTTGTCTTTTACTATATCGGTCGAGTTACCCTTATAGAAACTCAACTGATTGCACTGTACGGAAAAGTATAGAAAAGTACTTCTAGCCATTGTGGAGTTACAACAAGTGAAAATATATCTGTTGCAAGCCACAAAACGGCTAGTTTTCATTCTCAAGTGTTCTCAAAGGCTAAGAGGCATCCCCAGCTATAAATAGGACCCATTGGGCTTCATTCCAAGGTTGAGCATTCAATGCAAAACTCTATGTGAGGTTCCTATTCTATAGTTGAGTGCTTCCTACAGCCTCCTCTCTCTCTAAGCTTAATCACTTGCTACATTCATTAGAGTGAGTAGGAAATATGTAAGAGAGCTTGTCCTACATGTATATCTTGTGAGGCTCTCACTTCCACCACCTCCCTATCTCTCATTTCAACCATGAAGATAAAGGTTCTCTCTCTTGGCTAAGAGAGGTGAAGAAGAACATGGGAAGGTGTTCCTTGGTGAAGATCAAGGCTGAAGACTTAGAGAAAGAATGGGTAAGACCTTGGTGAAGGCAGAAAACTCCTTGCTCAAGTGGGTAAGTCCTTGGTGGAAGCTTCTCTGAGTGAAGGTGAAGTCAAAGGCGGAAGATCCAAGAAGAGTGGGTAATCCCTGCAAGGCTGAAGACTAGTGCAAGAGTAGGTAAGTCCTTGGAATAAGGCGGAAGATTCCTTGCAAAGTGGGTAAGTCCTTGGTAAGGTTGAAGACTCTTTGTATTGGATAGGTAAGTCATTTGGTTGGTCATGTATTGTATCTCTTATAATGAATATAATGAAGGTGCAAGGTTAAGAAATCCTAGAGGTTGACCTCTCTAGGTAACTGGACTGACTCACTTCTAGTTTGAAGTGTGGATCCACTCTAAATAGCTTATCCACTTGTGTATGTTCAATCTCTCTCTCCCTTGCTATGCATGTTTTAGTTACACACAAATTTCCTATTTAGCAACCGTATCTTGTGATATATCTTGAAGGTCTAATGAATTTTATTTAAGTACATTCAGCTCTATTCACCCCTCTTTAAAGCATCCAATCACCCATCTAGGATCCAACAACTGGTATCAGAGCGGGCTTCTCCAAGCATATTTCAACAAGTAGGAGAAGATGAGTGACTACCAAGGAGGGAGATACTTGATCAGCCTTCCAATCTTTGATGGGAAAATTTTCCTCTATTGGAGAAGAAGGCTTCAATTCTACATCCAAGGATCAAGTATTGAGATGTGGTAAATGGTGAACAACCCATACAAGCTACCAAAGACAAAGATTGAAGAATGGGATGATGCTACCTTAAAGAAAGCAACCTTGAATGCTAGAGCCATGCACATCCTCTATGCCTCCAGGACCTCCATCGAGTTCAACCGGATTTCTTCATGTGAAACAATCTATGAGGTATGGAGAAAGTTATGCATCACTTATGAGGGGATAGATCAAGTGAAGGAAAGTAAAGTCTACATGCTCAAAGGGTTGTCTGAGAACTTCAAGATGGGAAAGGAGGAAAGGATATCCAACATGTACTCAAGGCTCAACACTATTGTGAATGGTCGTGCGGTTCTAGGTCATCCTATCTCTAGAGGAGAGATCAACTCAAAGATCCTTAGAACTCTTCCCAAGAGGTGGGATCCCAAGGTGACTTCCATTGAAGAAGCAAGGTCTCTTAAGGATGTCCCTATTGGAGAGCTCATTGGAAATCTACAAGCACATGAAGCCACACTTGACAAGAGGGAGGAAGTAGAAAGACAAGAACAGAAAGAACGTAAGAGAATGAAGAAGGCTGAAATCAAAGCTCAAATCAAGGCTATTCTTAGTCAATCTTCTCCATCCTCTCAAGTTAAAGAAGATGTCATGTACTCCAAGGGTAAACTCTGCAAAGGCAATCCTCCTCCATATGGTGCTTCACATGTGAAAAGAAGGGTCACTACAAGGAAGATTGCCCACAAGGCAAAAAGACCCATCTTCACAAGAGAAGAGAAGATAAGTACAAGAAGAAGGAGAAATGGCACTCAAGCTCAAGTGACTCCTCCAACTCAAGCTCAAGTGGCTCCTCCAACTCAAGCTCAAGTGAAGATTCAAGTGAAGGATCAAGATCAAGCTCTAGTGATGAAGGAGAATGCCATTTTGCTCTTATGGCATCAACAAGTAAGGACTCAAGTGAGGTAAATCTAAACTCTTTAGATAAAGAATCTTTGATTGCTATTATTCATGATACTTGTGCCTCTATTAAGTCTTATAAAAGGAAAAAAAACGCTTGCTAGAATTGTTGATAATTTGCATGTAGAATTAAATAATATTGAACATGATAATTCTTGTTTGCTTGATGACAAAAATGCTTATCTTAGCCAAGTAGACTCTCTTAAACTTGAAAATGCTAGTTTGCTTGATAAGATTAGATTTCTAGAAGCTCAACCTCTCATGCCTAGTTTTAATGAAGAGCGTACTTTAATTGTTGATTCTCTCATGCATGATATTGATGTTCTTAAATCTAAAAACAAGGACAAAGATTTTGCTTTGCAAGGATTAGAATCTAAAAATGGCGTTCATCTTTCTAATATTGTTGTGCTTGAAAATGAGAATGCTTCCTTGCTTGCTAAAATCAATGTTCTTGAATCTTGTTCTAGTTCTACTAGTAGAGAGAATAATGTTGGTGCTCTTCATATTGATAGAGATTCTTATTTAACTAAAGCTCTTTACTTAGAAAATGATCTTTTGCAAGCTAGAGATAACATCAACAATTTGTCTTCTACTATTGCTTCTCTTATGCATGATAATGACAGTTTGAGATCTTCTTTGCAAAGATTCTTAGTTGGTAAAAAGAATCTTAATGACATCCTACACCATACTACTAAACAAATTAGTAGACATGGTTTAGGATATGATAGTAATCAAAGGAACAACAAAGGTAAAGAACCTCCAATCTTCCATGGAGAATCCTCTAGTTCCAAGACTATGGGCACATGCAACTATTACATTAATATTGGCCATTATTCTACTTGTCCTTTTAGGAAAGCACCCAAGAGCAATAGGACTTGGATTGCTAAGCTAACCCCTCCAGACCCAAGAACATGATTGGGGACCATTTCATCTTTCTTCTTGTAGGTACTTGCAAATGGATTGACATGAATTATGGATTTGCAAATTGACTTCTCAATCCACATGAAAGAAGAAATGTAAGATGTGTATAGGGTGACAATAAGTGGAAAAAGGAATGGTAAGAACAAAAGGCAAAGGTTTTCTTGCTTATAACCAATCCTAACTTGTTTTGTCAAGATAGTGTGCACTATACATATGGTTTTTGAGTCAAAAGTGGTATTTTGTGTTTCTCTTCACACTCTTGCTCAAAAGATATTTCTAATGCTTTTATAGTGCATTACTAACTTGCTTAGACATGTTTATATGGTTTGTATATTTAGTATGCCTCTAAATATATTTTTATGAATATATGTGCTTTTTACAGCAGCTCTGTCGGTCGAGTTTGTCCTATTTGAAACTCGACCGATAGGCACCAATGGGTGTTGCCAACAGTTGTCATCGGTCGAGTTGTCAATACACAGAACTCGACCGATAACACTGTGCACAGAATATACATTTGGCTTGTTGAATGAGAATTTCCCTCTCAACTAGATTTTCTCAACAAATAGCCTTATTCTTTGGCACTCTCATTTGGTACCTTTATATATGCATATTGTCATATTCTATATTGCCTATCTTTCTTACAACTCAATCTTTCTAATTACTCTAAATTGGTACATCTATATCTTGCAATTACTTGCTTTGAGTCTTTTGTAGGTTTTGATGATGATCTCTTTGGATCTCTTGGTTGTGTCTAAAATTGCTTCTGTTGTACTCTGACTTGCTACATCTATCTAGGTATACATTTTGTTTTGATACAACCTTGAGGTTCTTAGTGATGATCATCTTTTGGTAATGGTGCATATTTGTTAGTGAGTTATATCATTCCATGCTTCTAAAATTGCTTATCTCTTTGTTTGGATATATCTCTACATCTACTCATAGCTTGCTTTATCTTGTGTATCTTTTGGTATCTCTTGCTATGATCTAGATCCTACTAGTAGTCCTAACTTGTGATAACATCTACTAGTAGTTCACATACATGTAGTTCTAACTTTGTTTATAAATGGTTACTTTGCTCATCTAGTGGTATTTCATTATATGATATGCTTGTATATTGTCGCATACTTGCTCAAGCTTGTTCCTTGAATTGCATATCCACTATCTTGAGTTGCTTGCATAACTTTGTGATGCAGGGTACATAGAGATACATGATATGTAGAAATTGGAGTATTTTTAGATTTTATACAGTTTTTGCTCCAGTTTCAGTTTTTGGTGCAAGACTAGTGTTTTTTATGCAGAAACTACCTTTTGAGTAAGGCTCATCGCTATGCCATGATCCCTGACACTTTTTGGGTAAATTCTATCATCTTGAGGGTCAAAATTGCATTTTATTGTTTTTCTACAGCACTTTATCTTATTTTTTGGGTTGTTCAAGTGCATGTTTTAACTTGCTTTTTTTTCTATGCTTGGACAAGCCCCTATCTGTGCTCTTCTACTCTCCCTATATAACTTTTTGTTATCTCCTTTCCTTTAACAAGTGATGTTTCTTATTTCTTCATACCCCCACTTTTTGAAATGACAAAGGGGGAGAAAGATATGTCTTCCATGTCTTCTTTTGACAAAAGAGGAAGAAGGCATGTCTTACATGAAGAGGAGAAGCATGTCCATATAAAGGGGAGAAGGTAAATGGGAGAAGACATATATGTGTAGAAACACATATGAGTAGAAGACATAGTATTCTATAAATGTTATGAAAGCTAACATGTAAGAGAAATAACATCAATTGAGGGGGAGTATGAGAACTCCATGCGCATAAATTGAGGGGGAGCATATGAGCTCAATCCTATTGAAACTCTTAGGTTTCTCCGAAGGTATGATTTTACTTAAAAGCTTTCAATACATTTATGGAATGGTTTGTCATCTTCAAAAAGGGGGAGAATGTTGACTCAAGGTCAATTAGGTCAATGTTGACTCACATCTAAATTGACTAAACCTGTGTTTTGATGATGACTAACCATTCCACATATTGGTGTCTAATGCTTCTACTTGAGTGTTTTCAGATTCGATATAGACACACTCCAAATGCCCTAACTTGCGCATCTCAACTTGGAGAAAAGACAAGTCAAAGTCAATATAAGTGCACGTTTTTGTAATATGATGTGAATCCATTAGAATCATGTTGTAAATCACTTGTGATGATTGTATGACTTGTAATTAAGCTTGGAAAAAATCAGGAGCACTTAGATCAAATGTTTAAGCACTCAAAAACCATTTTCCAAAATTCACATCAGGTTGTTCATCGGTCGAGTTGTCAATACACAGAACTCGACCGATCTTGATTGAATCTTGGAAATGACTTTTGATCGATCGAGTTTACACTTCACAGAACTCGACCGATGGAGTACCTGACCAATTTGATTTTCATTGGTCGATCGAGTTTCCCCAGGACAAACTCGATCAATGGTCTGAATACCAGCTTTGTCTTTGACTCTATCGGTCGAGTTACCCTTATAGAAACTCAACCGATTGCACTGTACGGAAAAGTGCAAAAAAGTGCTTCTAGCCGTTGTGGAGTTGCAACAAGTGAAAATATATCTGTTGCAAGCCACAAAATGGCTAATTTTCATTCTCAAGTGTTCCCAAAGGCTAAGAGGCATCCCCAGCTATAAATAGGACCCCTTGGGCTTCATTCCAAGGTTGAGCATTCAATGCAAAACTCTATGTGAGGTTCCTATTCTATAGTTGAGTGCTTCCTACAACCTCCTCTCTCTCTCTCTAAGCTTAATCACTTGCTACATTCATTAGAGTGAGTAGGAAATCTATAAGAGAGCTTGTCCTACATGTATATCTTGTGAGGCTCTCACTTCCACCACCTCCATATCTCTCATTTCAACCATGAAGATTAAGGTTCTCTCTCTTGTCTAAGAGAGGTGAAGAAGAACAAGTGAAGGCGTCCCTTGGTGAAGATCAAGGCTGAAGACTTGGAGCAAGAGTGGGTAAGACCTTGGTGAAGGCAGAAGACTCCTTGCTCAAGTGGGTAAGTCCTTGGTGGAAGCTTCTCCGAGTAAAGGTGAAGTCAAAGGCGGAAGATCCAAGAAGAATGGGTAATCCCTACAAGGCTGAAGACTAGTGCAAGAGTAGGTAAGTCCTTGGAAGAAGGCGGAAGACTCCTTGCAAAGTGTGTAAGTCCTTGGTAAGGTTGAAGACTATTTGTATTGGATAGGTAAGTCCTTTGGTTGGTCATGTATTGTATCTCTTATAATGAATATAATGAAGGTGCAAGGTTAAGAAATCCTAGAGGTTGACCTCTCTAGGTAACTGGACTGACTCACTTCTAGTTTGAAGTGTGGAACCACTCTAAATAGATTGTCTACTTGTGTATGTTCAATCTCTCTCTCCCTTGATATGCATGTTTTAGTTGCACACAAATTTTCTATTTAGCAACCTTATCTTGCGATATATCTTGAAGGTCTAATGAATTTTATTTAAGTGCATTCAGCTCTATTCACCCCCCCTAGAGCATCCAATCACCCATCTAGGATCCAACAACATCCTCAACTATAAATAAGGCCCTATGGGCTTCATAACATGGTTAGCCAAACACTACTCCTACTCTATCTTTCATTCATGGAAATTAGGATTCTCTTTGTTAGCTAAGATAGGAGGAGAAAAAGAACAAGAACAAGAGGCCCTCAATGGAAATCTTCTTCTTGGTGAAGATGAAGTCAAAAATAGCAGATCTGAGTCAAGAGTGTGTAAGTCTTTGAATACAAAGACTCATGCAAGAATTGTTAGGTTTTTAATTAAGGTCGAAGACTCATTAAGAGTGGGTAACTCCTTGGTAAGGTTAAAGACTCTTGGTCATAGATAGGTAACTCATTCATAAGGTTGTGTGCCCCCTTGTCTTGAAAGGGAAGCTAGTTATCTCTTAATTTAGAAAATGGCGGTTATTTTTTATAACTCTTATACTGGAATATAAGGTGTGACACCAAGTTTAAAACCATAGACATTTACCCCTCTAGGTAGTGGAGCTACATCATTTGATATGGAACCAATATAAATAGTGTCTTCACGTGTGGATCATTAAATCTCTATTTTCTTTCCTTTTTGCTTGTAATATTTTCTTGGAATACTTTGAAGGTCTAATTTTTTTATTTAAGTGGTTTTATCTCAATTGCCCCCCCCACTTGATCCATTTAGATCAAACAAGTTTCTCAACACTTGCCATATTTTTCTACGAACATGATGTTGGGGTTCCTATGCTACACATGTCATTTTTCTACATTGGTATATTTTTAAATTTGGTTACTTCAAGTAATTAAGTCATCAAGAGGGATGCATGAAAGAAAACCTAGATGTAATGCATATAATGAAATTAGAAAGTTAAATTTTGGTTTCACCCAGATCATATTATATCTTATATATATTATCTCTTAGGGTTGTCAAATATGTCAACATGATGCACATTGTCATCAAATTATGACATCACCCTTATTGTTCCAAACCCCAATCTGACTTAGGGTTCATCAACCCAATTCTATTAGAAACACAAGGTCTTATTATAATCCATTTCACTTGGATATTTTACATAATAAATAAGAATTGAAATATTACCTAACTACAAACATAATACACTCATTAAGTATTATATTAAAATGTGCACTAGATCATGCAACTAAGGTAATTAAAGTGTAATCAGGCAAACAAGAGTTTCATCCTTACTTTTTGGTTTCTTTTAGATCTTATCACTAGGTTTATGTGAATTCTTTTACAACTTATTTTAACTTGGTTTCCTAGCAATGCTAATATTTATAGTAGGATTAACATCAACATGCATCTTGGGTTTCTCTTTCAGGTTCCCCTATATCAATCATCATTGAGATACAAATTTTCCTTCTTGATCTTGAGATACAAACCAAATGCCTCTCAAGACATAGGGATTTTTTTATGATTGACATCAAAACAAATTTATTAGGTGTTTTATACTTGATTCTTGAAGACCATGGCATAGTATTTTAGATTTATGTGTGTGCCCAAAAATAACTTTTTTTGACCATATGAAGCTTCAAACAATTAGAAACATAATACATTATCAGACCTTGATCCTTAGTATATATTTTGTTGCAAAAACCCACCACAAATTATGTTGGTATGTATGCCCATATAGCCAGTCATGTGATGATTGTAATGGCATACTTTGTAAATAATTTGAATAATAATAATAAATGCAATTTCCATCTATATGTTTTAACTATTTTGAGATAATAGTATTACATGATAGATGTCTAGAGAATGACAAAACTCAATGACATATACCTTCAAGTACGTGACTTGAACAATAAGATCATACGGATGTTAAGAGTATGTACATTCTCACTAATGTCCCTAGTCAGTTGTTATTGTGGAAATAACCATAGACATCAATAACACAGAAGACTAGAGTGTGTGTTGTTTGATGACAATATCTTATTAGTCATGATATATGATATCAAGTCAAGCACACAGATATATGTTAGAGAATAGTGTATCGGACAAACTCACAGTAAGAGTGATGCATGGAAACCACACTTGGTTAGTTAGGATCATCTCTTATAGTATTGGCGGTGATTGTGGTTCTTAGACCTGAAATCACTGCACTCATCACATGTGATTGGGTACACTTTGACATCATCAAACGCAGTCCTGGAACATGGGTTGTTATAATGGTGATGATTGGGTGACTTTGACACATGGGGACTTGACTGTGAGTGATAGATATGGAATGTGTCCCTCCTGAGGGAGTGTGATATCCTGGCCACTTGAGGAGTGAGACTGAGGAATGCATGACCATGCATGTGTAACTCAATATATGATATTGATCTTACATATATCTTAGACAGTCTACTCTGAATCAAGAAACATGGATTGAACGTATGTAGAGTATGATCAGTCCATGCCTCGAGTTCAATTCGGATATTAGTGACAAAGGGACTATACATTCACTGTAACACTAATAATAGATTGTAGGTTGAAAGTTGTTCTCCAACTTTCCTCTTCACTTGGGTAACACTGATGTGTGACTAGGCACCACTCTTTGCTAGATTGTGATGTCGTTAGTTTGTTATCGACATTTACTAGCAACGTGAAATAGAACCTATAGGGTCATACACATAAGATAAACCTGGAAGAGAAGGTTATCCATGAATGATGTTTAGACTGATTACTAAAGTGTTTAGGTACTCAATTAAACATTCAATCAATAGACTTGACTCAGAATCATCAAGCTCAAGTGTTGAACCAATTGATTATAATGTCCGATTGATTGAGAATTGCATTGGCTGAGTTCTGCACAACCTAGACCACCAATCGACTGGTTCACTGGGTGAATCGATCGGCTCATGGTCAGTGAGACAATCGGTTCACATTGGTGAATCGATCAGCTCACCTGGACCAATTGAGCAGGTGTTGGGTTTCCCAGTTTGTGAGAAGATTTTCATTTCACTTGTTCAATTTGATTGGGACAAAAATTAATCTTTGCACTAATTAGAAATGAATAAGGAAAGTCAATTGTGGGCAAGTCTGGGAAGTGAAACGACTGGTTCACTGGGTGAACCGATTGGCTCACCTGCCTAAACGACCAGTTCTGTTATGAACCATTTGGCTCACTTTCCCAAATGACCGGTTGAGTTGTGAAACGATCAGTTCGTCTGCCGTAGTATAATCAGTTTGGGGAAAATCCAGACCCTTCTACTCCCGCACAGACTGGGAACCCTGACCCTGCCCTCTACTATAAATAGAGAAGTATAGGGGGCTTCTTAGAACACACAACTCAGAGCACCAGTTGCTCTGCAAAGTTGTTGTCCTCTCTGGTTGTGGTAACAGAGAGAGCCCAAGCAAGTTCTACCCATCTAGAGAGGAACAGTGAGGGAAAGACAACTGCAAAAAAGTAGTTGGTGGTGGGAGAGTGTTTCGGTGACTAGTACACCGACAGAAGGGGATGACTCCTTCTAGTCTTTCCATCTTAAGATAGAGTTTCCGATGGTCTATGTGGTCTATCTATAGAGGCGGAAGATTTCTGCCGCTCAGGAGGACGACCATCAACCGTAGTCTGGGTCAAGACCAAGAGCTGCACAGATGCCATCAAAGACTATGTGGTTGAGGACTACACTAGCTACGAGGTATTGTCACTAAGCAAGCCTCATGACAAGGTATATCTCACTAAACCATCTTTCCTATTGCATAGTTGTTGATGCGATTTGTTAGTTATGGGTTTGTGGTTAGATAAAAAATTTATTTCCGCTGCCTGTTCAGTCCCACAAAACCCAACAATGGTACCAGAACCATGTCAACATACTATGTTTTAGGATTAATTGATATGATCGAATTTTGGTTTTTTGATATTTATTTATTGCATGCAATGTGATTACTTTAATTGGCTAATGTGCATATCTGATTAAACGCAATAAATCCATATATACATATATGATATGGTATATATATGCAATCGATATGTGTCGCCCTAAAATGATTTTGATGGTGGATGTGTAGCATGGTTATGGCCTATAAACCCCTATGTGTGTGCAGGGTTGGTTGTGGTTTTTTTGCATCTCGGTCTACGTACCGAGTCCCTTCTTCGATTCCAGATGTAACTCGAGATAACTCAAGCCTTCTCTTCTACCTTTGCTCCCCTGAATGTAACTCGGGGTTTCCCAAAGAAATGTGTAAAAGTAGGATAGTTTTATAATTTGTTATGTCAAAGAACGGTGGGTGCCCAGACGAGCAGTTAAGGGACCGAGACAAGCGGTGTTGGATCCTAGATGGGTGATTAGACGCTCTAGAGGGGGGTGAATAGAGATGAAAACACTTAAACAAAATTCATTAAACCTTCAAGATATATGACAAGATAAGGTTGCTAAATAGGTAATTTGAGTGCAACTAAAACATGCATAGCAAGGATGAGAGATATTGAACATACACCAAGAGACAAGCTATTTAGAGTGGTTCCACACTTCAAACTAGAAGTGTGTCAGTCCACTTGCCTAGAGAGGTCAACCTCTAGGACTTCCAAACTATAGCACTCTTTTATTCATTCATAAGACATACAATACATGACCAACCAAAGGACTTACCTATCCAATACAAAGAGTCTTCAACCTTACCAAAGACTTACCCACTTTGCAAGGAGTCTTCCACCTTCTTCCAATGACTTGCCTACTCTTGCACAAGTCTTCAGCCTTGTAGGAATTACCCACTTTTCTTGGATCTTCCGCTTTTGACTTCACCTTCACTCGGAGAAGCTTCCACCAAGGACTTACCCACTTGAGCAAGGAGTCTTCTGCTTTCACCAAGGGCTTACCCACTCTATCTCAAAATCTTCATCCTTGATCTTCACCAAGGGACGCCTTCCCTTGTTCTTCTTCACCTCTCTTGGACAAGAAAGAGAACCTTCATCTTCATGATTGAAATGAGAGAAAGGGAGGTGGTGGAAGTGAGAACCTCACAAGATACACATTTGGACTAGCTCTCTTATAGATTTCCTACTCACTCTAATGGATGTAGCAAGTGATTAAGCTTAGAGAGAGAGAGAAGGTTGTAGGAAGCACTCAACTATAGAATAGGAACCTCACATAGAGTTTTCAATGAATGCTCAACCTTAGAATGAAGCCCAAGGGGTCCTATTTATAGCTGGGGATGCCTCTTAGACTTTGGGAACACTTGAGAATGAAAACTAGCCGTTTTGTGGCTTGCAACATATATATTTTCACTTGTTGCAACTCCACAACGGCTAGAAACACTTTTCTGCACTTTTCCGTACAGTGCAATCAGTCGAGTTTCTATAAGGGTAACTCGACTGATCAAGTAAACGACATGGTCGATACTCAAATGATCGGTTGAGTTTGTCCTGACAAAACTCGACCGACCATTAGGAATCGAAATGGTCAGTTACTTGATCGGTCGAGTTCTGTGTAAATACAACTCAACCGATGCAATCTCTAAAAAATTGATCAAGGATGATCGGTCGTGTTTTCAGGCTGGGAAACTCGACCGACAAAGTGTCTGTAATCAATTTTCAAAGTTGCATCTAAAGTGCTCTAACATTCGATCTAAGTACTCTTTATATTTTTCTAAGCTTAATTACAAGTTATACAATCATTACAAGTGATTTACAACATGATTCTAATGGATTTACATCATATTACAAAAATGTGCACTTGTATTGATTTTGACTTGTCTTTTCTCCAATTTGAGATGCGCAAGTTAGGGCAATTGGAGTGTGTCTATACCTAATCTGAAATCACTCAAGTAGAGACATTAGACACCAATATGTGGAATGGTTAGTCATCATCAAAACACGGGTTTAGTCAATTTAGACGTGAGTCAACATTGACCTAATTGACCTTGAGTCAACATTCTCCCCCTTTTTGAATATGACAAACCATTCCATAAATGTATTGAAAGCATTTACATAAAGTCATACCTTCGGAGAAACCTAGGGGTTTCAATAGAATTGAGTTCATATGCTCCCCCTCAATTGATGCTAGTGGATTTCTCATACTCCCCCTCAATTGATGCTATTTCTCCTGCATGGTTAGCTTTCATAACATTTATAGAATACTATGTCTTCTACTCATATATGTTCTACACATATATGTCTTCTCCCCTTTACCTTCTCCATTTACATGAACACACTTCTCTTCTTCATGTAAGACATGCCTTATCCCCGTTTTGTCAAGAGAAGACATACCTTTCTCCCCTTTTGTCATTTCAAAAAATGGGGTTATGAAGAAATTAAGAAACATCACTTGTTAAGAGAAAGGAGATAACAAAAAAAATATAAGGAGAGTAGAAGAGCACAGATAGGGGCTTGTCCAAGCATAGAAAGAAAAGCAAGTTAAAGCATATACTTGAACAACCCAAAAAGCAAGATAAGGTACTGCAGAAAAACAATAAATCACAATTTTAACCGTCAAGATGACAGAATTTGCCCAAAAAGCATCAGAGCTCATTGCAAAGCAATGAGTCTTTCTCAGAAGGTTGTTTCTGCATGAAAAACACTAGTCTTGCACCAAAAAATGAAACTGGAACAAAATCTGCATAAAAATAAAAAAAATACTCCAATTTCTACATATGATGTAGATCTATGTACCATGCATCACAATGTTATGCAAGCAACTCAAGATAGTAGATATGTAATTCAAGGAACAATCTTGAGCATGTATGAGACAAGATACAAGCATGGCATATAGATGAGTAAAGATGCCAATTATAAACAAGTTTACAACTACATGTATATGAACTACTAGTAGGATCTAGATCATAGCAAGAGATACCAAAAGATACACAAGATAAAGCAAGCTATGAGTAGATGTAGAGATATATCCAAACAAAGAGATATGCAATTTTAGAAGCATGAAAGGATATAACTCACATACAAATATGCATCCTTACCAAAAGATGATTACCACTAAGAACATCAAGGTTGTATCAACACAAGATATACACCTACATAGATGTAGCAAGTTAGAGAACAACAGAAGCAATTTAAGACACAACCAAGAGATCCAAAGAGGTCATCATCAAAACCTGCAAAACAACTCAAAATAAGTAATTGTAAGATATAGATATACCAATTTAGAGTAATTAGAGAGATATAGTTGTAAGCAAGATAGGCAATTTAGAACATGGCAATATGCATATATAAAGGTACCAAATGAGAGTGCCAAAGAATAAGGCTATTGGTTGAGAAAATCTAGTTGAGAGGGAAATTCTGTGCACAATGTTATCGATCGAGTTTTGTGCATTGACAACTCGACCGATGACAGCTGTTGGCAACACCCATTGGTGCCTATCGGTCGAGTTTCAAATAGGACAAACTCGACCGACATACCAGCTGTCAAAAAGCACATATATTTCATAAAAACATATTTAAAGGCATGCTAAAAATACAAACCATATCCAAACATGTCTAAGAAAGTTGGTAATGCACTATAGAAGCATTAGAAACACTTTTTGAGCAAGAGTGTGAAGAGAATCATAAGATACCACTTTTGACTCAAAAACATGTGTATAGTGAACACCATCTTGACAAAACAAGTTAGGATTGGTTATAAGCAAGAAAAACATTACCTTTATTCTTACCATTCCTTTTTCCACTTGTTGTCACCCTCTACACATCTCACCTTTCTTCTTTCATGTGGATTGACAAGTCAATCTGCAATTCAATACATCAAGTCAATCCATTTGTAAGTACCTACAAGAAGAAAGATGAAATGGTCCCCAATCATGTTTTTGGGTCCAGAGGGTTTAGTTTAGCAACTCAAGTCCTATTGCTCTTGAGTGCTTTCTTAAAAGGACAACAAGTAGAATAATGACCAATTTTATTGCAATAGTTGCATGTGCCCATAGTCTTGGAACTAGAGGATTCTCTATGGAATATTGGAGGTCCTTTATCTTTGTTGTTCCCTTGACTACTATCATACCCTAAACCATGTCTACCAATTTATTTAGTAGTATGGTATAGGATGTCATTAAGGATCTTTTTACCAACTAAGAATCTTTGCAAAGAAGATCTCAAACTATCATTATCATGCATAAGAGAAGCAATAGTAGAAGAAAAATTATTGATATTATCTCTAGCATGCAAAAGATCACTTTCTAAGCAAAAAGCTTTAGTTAAATAAGAATCTCTATCAATATGAAGAGCAGAAACATCATTCTCTCTACTAGTAGAACTAGAACAAGATTCATGCACATTGATTTTAGCAAGCAAGGAGGCATTTTCTGTTTCTAATTCTTGCAAAACAAATTCTTTGTCCTTGTTTTCAGATTTAAGAACATCAATATCATGCATGAGAGAATCAACAATTAAAGTATGCTCTTCATTAGAATTAGGCATAAGAGGTTGAGCTTCTAGAAATCTAATCTTATCAAGCAAACTAGAATTTTCAAGTTTAAGAGAGTCTACTTGGCTAAGACAAACATTTTTATCATCAAACAAACAAGAATTAGCATGTTCAAGATCATCTAGTTCTACATGCAAATGATCAACAATTCTACCAAGCTTTTTCCTTTTCCTTTTAGAAGACTTAAGAGAGGCACAAGTATCATGAATAATAACAATCAAAGATTCTTTATCTAAAGAGTTTAGATTTACCTCACTTGAGTCTTTACTTGTTGATGATATAAGAGTAAAACGACATTCTCCTTCATCACTAGAGCTTGAGCTTGATCCTTCACTTGAATCTTCACTTGAGCTTGAGTCGAAGGAGCCATTTGAGCTTGAGTGCCATTTCTCCTTCTTCTTGTGAAGATGGGTCTTTTTGCCTTGTCGGAAATCTTCCTTATAGTGACCCTTCTTTCCACATGTGAAGCACTGGATGGAGGACTTGCCTTTGTAGAGTTTACCCTTGGATTACATGGCATCTTCTTTAGCTTGAGAGGATGGAGAGACTTGTTCCATGATAGCTTCAATTTGAGCCTTCATTTCAGCCTTCTTCATTCTCTTTAGCTCTTTCTTCTCTTGTCTTTCTACTTCCTCTCTCTTGTCAAGTGTGGCTTCATGTGCTTGTAGATTTCCATTGAGCTCTTCAATAGAGATATCCTTAAGAGACCTTGCTTCTTCAATGGAAATCACCTTGGGTTCCCATCTCTTGGGGAGAGTTCTAAGGATCTTTGAGTTGATCTCTCCACTAGACATAGGATATCCTAGAACAACAAGACCATTCATAATGGTGTTGAGCCTTGAGTACATGTTGGCTATACTCTCCTCCTTTCCCATCTTGAAGTTCTCAAACAACCCTTTGAGCATTTAGACTTTGCTTTCCTTCACTTGATCCGTCCCTTCATAGGTGATGCATAGCTTTCTCCATACCTCATAGGCTGTCTCACAAGAAGAAATCCGGTTGAAGTCGGTGGGGGTCATGGAGGCATATAGGATGTGCATGGCTCTAGCATTCAAGGTTGCTTTCTTCAAGGTAGCTTCATCCCATTTTTCAATCTTTGTCTTTGGTAGCATGTATGGGCTGTTCACCATTTGCCACATCTCAAGACTTGATCCTTGGATGTAGAATTGAAGTCTCCTTCTCCAATAGAGGAAATTGCTCCCATCAAAGATTGGAAGGCTGATCGAGTATCTCCCTCCTTGGTAGTCACCCATCTTCTCCTACTTGTTGAAGTATGCTTGGAGAAGACCCGCTCTGATACCAATTGTTGGATCCTAGATGGGTGATTAGATGCTCTAGAGGGGGGGTGAATAGAGCTGAAAGCACTTAAACAAAATTCATTAATCCTTCAAGATATATGACAAGATAAGGTTGCTAAATAGGTAATTTGAGTGCAACTAAAACATGCATAGCAAGGATGAGAGAGATTGAACATACACCAAGAGACAAGCTATTTCGAGTGGTTCCACACTTCAAACTAGAAGTGTGTCAGTCCACTTGCCTAGAGAGGTCAACCTCTAGGACTTCCAAACTATTACCCTCTTATATTCATTCATAAGACATACAATACATGACCAACCAAAGGACTTACCTATCCAATACAAAGAGTCTTCAACCTTACCAAGGACTTACCCACTTTGCAAGGAGTCTTCCACCTTCTTCCAAGGACTTACCTATTCTTGCACAAGTCTTCAGCCTTGTAGGAATTACCCACTTTTCTTGGATCTTCCGCCTTTGACTTCACCTTCACTCGGAGAAGCTTCCACCAAGGACTTACCCACTTGAGCAATGAGTCTTCTGCCTTCACCAAGGGATTACCCACTCTAGCTCAAAGTCTTCAGCCTTGATCTTCACCAAGGGACGCCTTCCCTTATTCTTCTTCACCTCTCTTGGACAAGAGAGAGAACCTTCATCTTCATGATTGAAATGAGAGAAAGGGGGTGGTGGAAGTGAGATCCTCACAAGATACACATGTAGGAATAGCTCTCTTATAGATTTCCTCTTCACTCTAATGGATGTAGCAAGTGATTAATCTTAGAGAGAGAGAAGAGGCTGTAGGAAGCACTCAACTATAGAATAGGAACCTCACATAGAGTTTTCAATGAATGCTCAACCTTAGAATGAAGCCCAAGGGGTCCTATTTATAGCTGGGGATGCCTCTTAGCCTTTGGGAACACTTCAGAACGAAAACTAGACGTTTTGTGGCTTGCAATGGATATATATTCACTTGTTGCAACTCCACAACGGCTAGAAACACTTTTCTGTACTTTTCCGTACAGTGCAATCGGTCGAGTTTCTATAAGGGTAACTCGACCGATCAAGTAAACGACAAAGTCGATACTCAAATGATCGGTCGAGTTTGTCCTGACAAAACTCAACCGACCATTAGGAATCGAAATGGTCATTTACTTGATCGGTCGAGTTCTGTGTAAACACAACTCGACCGATGCAATCTCCGGAAAATTGATCAAGGATGATCGGTCGAGTTTTCAGGCTGGGAAACTCGACCGACAAAGTGCCTGTAATCAATTTTTAAAGTTGCATCTAAAGTGCTCTAACATTCGATCTAAGTGCTCCTTATATATTTCTAAGCTTAATTACAAGTCATACAATCATTACAAGTGATTTACAACATGATTCTAATGGATTTACATCATATTACAAAAACGTGCACTTGTATTGATTTTGACTTGTCTTTTCTCCAATTTGAGATGCGCAAGTTAGGGCAATTGTAGTGTGTCTATACCTAATCTGAAATCACTCAAGTAGAGACATTAGACACCGATATGTGGAATGGTTAGTCATCATCAAAACACGGGTTTAGTCAATTTAGACGTGAGTCAACATTGACCTAATTGACCTTGAGTCAACATTCTCTCCCTTTTTGAAGATGACAAACCATTCCATAAATGTATTGAAAGCATTTATATAAAGTCATACCTTTGGAGAAACCTAGGGGTTTCAATAGAATTGAGTTCATATGCTCCCCCTCAATTGATGCTAGTGGAGTTCTCATACTCCCCCTCAATTGATGTTATTTCTCCTACATGGTTAGCTTTCATAACATTTATAGAATACTATGTCTTCTACTCATATATGTTCTACACATATATGTCTTCTCCCCTTTACCTTCTCCCTTTACATGAAAATACTTCTCTTCTTCATGTAAGACATGCCTTCTCCCCGTTTTGTCAAGAGAAGACATACCTTTCTCCCCCTTTGTCATTTCAAAAAGTGGGGTTACAAAGAAATAAGAAACATCACTTGTTAAGAGAAAGGAGATAACAAAAAAATATATATAAGGAGAGTAGAAGAGCACAGATATGGGCTTGTCCAAGCATAGAGAGAAAAGCAAGTTAAAGCATATACTTGAACAACCCAAAAAGCAAGATAAGGTGCTGCAGAAAAACAACAAATCCCAATTTTGACCCTCAAGATGACAGAATTTGCCCAAAAAGCATTAGAGCTCATCACATAGCAATGAGTCTTTCTCATAAGGTTGTTTATGCATGAAAAATACTAGTCTTGCATCAAAAACTGAAACTGGAGAAAAATCTACATAAAAATCAAAAAATACTCCAATTTCTACATATGATGTAGATCTATGTACCCTGCATCACAATGTTATGCAAGCAACTCAAGATAGTAGATATGCAATTCAAGTAACAATCTTGAGCATGTATGAGACAAGATACAAGCATGGCATATAGATGAGTAAAGATGCCAATTATAAACAAGGTTAGAACTACATGTATATGAACTACTAGTAGATGATATCACAAGTTAGGACTACTAGTAGGATCTAGATCATAGCAAGAGATACTTACACAAGATAAAGCAAGCTATGAGTAGATGTAGAGATATATCCAAACAAAGAGATATGCAATTTTAGAAGCATGAAAGGATATAACTCACATACAAATATGCATCCTTACCAAAAGATGATTACCACTAAGAACCTCAAGGTTGTATCAAAACAAGATTTACATCTGCATAGATGTAGCAAGTTAGAGAACAATGGAAGCAATTTAAGACACAACCAAGATATCCAAAGAGGTCATCATCAAAACCTACAAAACAACTCAAAGTAAGTAATTGCAAGATATAGATATACCAATTTAGAACAATTAGAGAGATAGAGTTGTAAGAAAGATAGGCAATTTAGAACATGGCAATATGCATATATAAAGGTACCAAATGAGAGTGACAAAGAATAAGGCTATTGGTTGACAAAATCTAGTTGAGAAGGAAATTCTCATTCAATAAGCCAAATGTATATTTTGTTCACAGTGTTATCGGTCGAGTTATGTGCATTGACAACTTGACCGATGACAGTTGTTGGCAACACCCATTGGTTCCTATCGGTCGAGTTTCAAACAGGACAAACTCGACCGACAGACCAACTGTCAAAAAGCACATATATTTCATAAAAACATATTTAAAGGCATGCTAAAAATACAAACCATATCCAAACATGTCTAAGCAAGTTGGTAATGCACTATAGAAGCATTAGAAACAGTTTTTGAGAAAGAGTGTGAAGAGAATCATAAGATACCACTTTTGACTCAAAAACCATATGTATAGTGAACACCATCTTGACAAAACAAGTTAGGATTGGTTATAAGCAAGAAAAACATTACCTTTTTTCTTACCATTCCTTTTTCCACTTGTTGTCACCCTCTACACATATCATCTTTCTTCTTTCATGTGGATTGACAAGTTAATTTGTAATTCAATACCTCAAGTCAATCTATTTGTAAGTACCTAAAAGAAGAAAGATGAAATGGTCCCCAATCATGTTTCTGGGTCCAGAGGGGTTAGTTTAGAAACCCAAGTCCTATTGCTCTTGGGTGCTTTCTTAAAAGGACAACAAGTAGAATAATGACCAATTTCATTGCAATAGTTGCATGTGCCCATAGTCTTTGAACTAGAGGATTCTCCATGGAATATTGGAGGTCCTTTATCTTTGTTGTTCCCTTGACTACTATCATACCCTAAACCATGTCTACCAATTTGTTTAGTAGTATAGTATAGGATGTCATTAAGGCTCTTCTTACCAACTAAGAATCTTTGCAAAAAAGATATCAAACTATCATTATCATGCATAAAAGAAGTAATAGTAGAAGACAAATTATTGATATTATCTCTAGCATGCAAAAGATCATTTTCTAAGCAAAAAGCTTTAGTTAAATAATAATCTCTATCAATATGAAGAGCAGCAACATCATTCTCTCTACTAGTAGAACTAGAACAAGATTCATGCACATTGATTTTAGCAAGCAAGGAGGCATTTTCTGTTTCTAATTCTTGCAAAACAAATTCTTTGTCCTTGTTTTCATATTTAAGAACATCAATATCATGCATGAGAGAATCAAAAATTAAAGTATGCTCTTCATTAGAATTAGGCATAAGAGGTTGAGCTTCTAGAAATCTAATCTTATCAAGCAAACTAGAATTCTCAAGTTTAAGAGAGTCTATTTGGATAAGACAAGCATTTTTATCATCAAGCAAGTCAGAATTAGCATGTTCAAGATCATCTAGTTCTATATGCAAATTATCAACAATTCTAGCAAGCTTTTTCCTTTTTCTTTTAGAAGACTTAAGAGAGGCACAAGTATCATGAATAATAGCAATCAAAGATTCTTTATCTAAAAAGTTTAGATTTACCTCACTTGAGTCTTTACTTGTTGATGCTATAAGAGCAAAATGGCATTCTCCTTCATCACTAGAGCTTGAGCTTGATCCTTCACTTGAATCTTCACTTGAGCTTGAGTCGGAGGAGCCACTTGAGCTTGAGTTCCGTTTCTCCTTCTTCTTGTAAAGATGGGTCTTTTTGCCTTATGGGCAATCTTCCTTGTAGTTACCCTTCTTTCCGCATGTGAAGCACCGGATGGAGGAGGACTTGCCTTTGTAGAGTTTACCCTTGGAGTACATGGCATCTTCTTTAGCTTGAGAGGATGGAGAGACTTGTTCCATGATAGCTTCAACTTGAGCCTTCATTTCAGCCTTCTTCATTCTCTTTAGCTCTTTTTTCTCTTGTCTTTCTACTTCCTCCCTCTTGTCAAGTGTGGCTTCATGTGCTTGTAGATTTCCGATGAGCTCTTCAATAGGGATATTCTTAAGAGACCTTGCTTCTTCAATGGAAGTCACCTTGGGTTCCCATCTCTTGGGGAGAGTTCTAAGGATCTTTGAGTTGATCTCTCCACTAGACATAGGATGTCCAAGAACAGCAAGACCATTCATAATGGTGTTGAGCCTTGAGTACATGTTGGCTATACTCTCCTCCTTTCCCATCTTGAAGTTCTCATGCAGTCATTTGAGAATGTAGACTTTGCTTTCCTTCACTTGATACGTCCCTTCATAGGTGATGCATAGCTTTCTCCATCCCTCATAGGTCGTCTCACAAGAAGCAATCCGATTGAACTCGGTGGGGGTCATGGAGGCATATAGGATGTGCATGGCTCTAGCATTCAAGGTTGCTTTCTTCAAGGTAGCTTCATCCCATTTTTCAATCTTTGTCTTTGGTAGCATGTATGGGCTGTTCACCATTTGCCACATCTCAAGACTTGATCCTTGGATGTAGAATTGAAGTCTCCTTCTCCAATAGAGGAAATTGCTCCCACCAAAGATTGGAAGGCTGATCGAGTATCTATCTCCTTGGTAGTCACCCATCTTCTCCTACTTGTTGAAGTATGCTTGGAGAAGACCCGCTCTGATACCAATTGTTGGATCCTAGATGGGTGATTAGATGCTCTAGAGGGGAGGTGAATAGAGCTAAAAGCACTTAAACAAAATTCATTAAACCTTCAAGATATATGACAAGATAAGGTTGCTAAATAGGTAATTTGAGTGTAACTAAAACATGCATAGCAAGGATGAGAGAGATTAAACATACACCAAGAGACAAGCTATTTCGAGTGGTTCCACACTTCAAACTAGAAGTGTGTTAGTCCACTTGCCTAGAGAGGTCAACCTCTGGGACTTCCAAACTATTGCACTCTTATATTCATTCATAAGACATACAATACATGACCAATCAAAGGACTTACCTATCCAATATAAAGAGTCTTCAACATTACCAAGGACTTACCCACTTTGCAAGGAGTCTTCCACCTTCTTCCAAGGACTTACCTACTCTTGCACAAATCTCCAGCCTTGTGGGAATTACCCATTTTCTTGGATCTTCCGCCTTTGACTTCACCTTCACTCGGAGAAGCTTCCACCAAGGACTTACCCACTTGAGCAAGGAGTCTTCTGCCTTCACCAAGGGCTTACCCACTCTAGCTCAAAGTCTTCAGCCTTGATCTTCACCAAGGGACGCCTTCCCTTGTTCTTCTTCACCTCTCTTGGACAAGAGAGAGAACCTTCATCTTCATGATTGAAATGAGAGAAAGGGAGGTGGTGGAAGTGAGAGCCTCACAAGATACACATGTAGGACTAGATCTTTTACAGATTTCCTACTCACTCTAATAGATGTAGCAAGTGATTAAGCTTAAAGAGAGAGAGAGAGAGAGAAGGTTGTAGGAAGCACTCAACTATAGAATAGGAACCTCACATAGAGTTTTCAATGAATGCTCAACCTTGGAATGAAGCCCAAGGGGTCCTATTTATAGATGGGGATGCCTCTTAGCCTCTGGGAACACTTAAGAACGAAAACTAGCCATTTTGTGGCTTGCAATGGATATATTTTCACTTGTTGCAACTCCACAATGGCTAGAAATACTTTTCTGCACTTTTCCGTACAGTATAATCGCTCGGGTTTCTATAAAGGTAACTCGACCGATCAAGTAAACGACAAGGCCGATACTCAAATGATCGGTCGAGTTTGTCCTGACAAAACTCGACCGACCATTAGGAATCGAAATGGTTAGTTACTTGATCAGTCGAGTTCTGTGTAAACACAACTCGACCGATGCAATCTCCAGAAAATTGATCAAGGATGATCGATCGAGTTTTCAGGCTGGGAAACTCAACCGACAAAGTGCCAGTAATCAATTTTTTAAGTTGCATCTAAAGTGCTCTAACATTCGATCTAAGTGCTCCTTATATTTTTCTAAGCTTAATTACAAGTCATACAATCATTACAAGTGATTTACAACATGATTCTAATGGATTTACATCATATTACAAAAACGTGCACTTTTATTGATTTTAACTTGTGTTTTCTCCAATTTGAGATGTGCAAGTTAGGGAAATTGGAGTGTGTCTGTACCTAATCTGAAATCACTCAAGTAGAGACATTAGACACCAATATGTGGAATGGTTAGTCATCATCAAAATACGGGTTTAGTCAATTTAGACGTGAGTCAACATTGACCTAATTGACCTTGAGTCAACAAGCGGTTGGTGGTCTAACGAGGAGCGAGATGACCCGACAAATTGACCGTATGGAGGAGTCATACAATCAATTGGTGACAACCAACCGACTGGCCAGGAGGCGAGTCGATCAGTCATAGGATGAGTTGATCAACCCGGAACGGCCCAAGCACAGATCTTCATCAACAATATGTTGTTGCATATGATGTAGACCTAGATGATTGTAATTCCTTGTGGCTCAAGGAATTACAAATAGGGTGGCCACAATCATCGCTTTATCACTTCATATGTTTTCTTGTGGGATATAGTATGTATATGATACATACTATATATGTGGTGATTGGATATGTATATGTATATAAATACCAAACCCCTCAATATAAATATTAAGTATAATATGCCTTCCAAAAGCAGCACACATGAAAAACTTGATCGACTAAGTGTGGTCACACCCTAGCGTGGTGCACCGCCTATCTCGTGAAAGTGTGATGGTGAACATGTGGGTCTGCCCTAGCAGGGTGGATATTCATTGTGTTGGTGTTTGGGTTGGACTTAACAAGGTGACCTTGATCGAATCAAACACCTTGAGGCATGGAGATGTACATGACAAAGAGTTGTGCATGACATCTATCAAGAGTTGCATTAGATGCAATTGGAAAAAGTTACCTACCTGAAAGAATCTTGTTGTGGGTGACAGCCCTAGCTGGTCCATGACTTAGAGGAAATCAGGATCTTGCTCACTAGATGGTTGTACACTGCAATCTTCTGAATTGATGGTGAGGGATATCAATTTGATCAAAATAGTGGGAGCAATAATTAATTGAAGACGTAATTAATATCATCAATTTTATTCAAATCAAATCAAAAGGAGTTTTGACAAAATGTAAATGTTTTCTCTTGTAGAATCAAATGTCAAAGAAATCATCGTTGAAATCGGATAATTTAATTGGGATAAATTTCCAAAACTGGTTAAGGACTATGAGAAGTGGTATGCATATTCCTAAGATACCAGAGCCTATAGAATCTGCTCTATATACACCTAAGGTGTTGTTTGAATGCAAACTGACAGAGGGAGATCCAGTTAGACCCATGTGCTCAATATGATTGGGCATATAGAACGTCTAGAGAAACTGGGATTTCCTTTGGGTCAAGAGTTGGCTACAGATATGATTTTGTAATCATTGCCTAAATCATATAGCATGTTTGTCAAGTATTACTACTTGTGTAACATGGCTAAACCGCTGTCATATTTGCTTGAAATTTTTACAAATGTTGAAGCACAGATGAACAAGGATAGTTCCATGATAGTGATCAGTGGAATGGAGTCCAAGGACACATGCAAGGTAGAAAATCGTTCTCTTGCCAAGCTGAAGTCCAAGTCTTCTGCACTCAGAATATGGAGAGGATTGAGGGAATCAAGGAAGATGAAGCAAGAGATAGAGAACTCTACTTCCGGTGTATACATAATTGAGATTAACTTTACTACTTCTTCATCATGGGTACTTGATACCGGATGTCGATCACACATTTGTTCAAATGTGAAGGATCTAAAAAAAAGTAGGCCTTTAGCGAAAGGCGAGGTTGAACTACGTGTTGATAATGGAGCAAAAGTTGCTACCAGTGCAGTAGGAACCTATGAGTTATCTCTACCAAGTGGGCTGATAATAGAGTTATAGAATTGCTATTATGTACCTGCCATTAGTAGGAATATCATTTTTATATCTTGTTTGGACAAGGATGGATTTGAATTTTTTTTTAACAATGAAAAATGTTCCATTTCTAAAGATGGGATCTTTGGCAGTTCTCCGATGTCTTATGGTCTATATTTGGTAGATCTACAGAAAAGCGTATACAACGTAAAGACTTCATAAAGATGGATATCTGGAGTCTTTTGATTTTGAATCATTAGAGACATGTGAATCTTTTTGATTGGGAAAGATGACCAAGGCTCCCTTTTCAGGAAAAGGTGAGAGAGTGAGTGATCTATTAGGACTCATACATACTGATGTATGTGGGCCTTTTAGAACAAATGCTAGAGGTGGGTATCGGTACTTTGTTACCTTTACTGATGACTTCAGTAGGTATGGGTATGTTTACTTGATGAAACATAAATCAGAAACCCTTGAAAGGTTCAAGGATTTCATGAATGAAGTACAAAACCAACTTGGAAAAAGTAATAAGGCACTTCGATCTGATCGAGGTGGAGAGTGAGTTGGTCATAGATGATGAGCCAACAACCTATCTAGAAGCTACGCAGGGACCAGATTCTGAGAAATGGCTTGAGACCCTAAAATCTGAGATGGAATACATGTATACCAACAAGGTATGGATGGTGCGCTCCCGCTAGAGGCTTGCAACAAGTGCAATCCACGAGGTCGGGAGGCACGGGATGAGATGGGATCTTCGCTTTCGATATTTGTATGGTCCCACACTAACTACCTACTTCTACTAAGACATTACCCCCGCAAGCGCACGGGGTCGTGTCGTAGTATAGGTGAGGCGGCAAGTACGGGTTCGATCCGCGGAGATAGAGGGGGCGCTAGAGTTAGATGGCGTGAGCTACGTTCCTAGTGTGGAGAGTAGGGTTTTTAGGGTTTTAAGGTTGATTGTTGGTTGATTACACTAATGAGCAAGTAAGAAATGCGAAAAGGAAACTAAATTATGAAAGAGCAAGCAAACTAGCAAACTAAGTTATCCAACTAACTAAGTAGGAACAAGAAGGGTTACACTACTCTAGCAAGCCAAGAAGCAAAAACGAACTAAACTAACCACTAGCAAGAGCAAAAGCCTAAGTTAACACTAAAGAGTAAAACCAAGCAATTGACTAAGTTAAACTAAAGCAATTGAACTAAGCTAGCATTAACAAACATACTAAGCAATTAGGGTTTAAGCAAGGTGATTAAGGTGGGTGGGCCGTTTGGGAAATGTCACTTTGATTTTAGTTGGGGGAGTTTATTAAACATGCATGGTGCTCAATTCATATCTAGATTACCAAACCAAACAACAAGGTCAATGCCATTAGAACATACCCTATACTACTAGTAGAAGACTAGGGTTAGGTGTAGTTCTAGTGAGATTGGCCAAATCTAGGTTTCTAGGGTAAGTGATAGTGGACAATTGAGGGTTGAGGGTAGAGATGGGAGTGGAGATGAAGGGGTTTAACCTCATGCCACTAGCCACTCTAGCCTTTAGAAGGCCCTAGGCAATTGCATCACTCTCACTTACACTAGCCACTTAAATCTCACACTCATTTGTAGGAGGAGGGGTATGTATGTAGGAACAAAGGGGGCTAGCTAGGGATCCACTAATCGGACCTAGGAGCCATTCCTAAGATTGCCACATACACCCCAATTCCCCCTAGAAATGAAGTGTCATCAAAAACCTCAAAACAAGCAATTCATACAAGAAGCACAAACCACATGCAATAAGATAGGAAAAGAGATGGAAGCAAGAAGTAATCATCATAAATATGAATTGAGTTCATTACAAGAATTTATCCCCCAACATGGTATCAAAGTAACATTTTAATCCCAAACAGCCCACCACAAGGGGGCTTAGCTAGATATAGTCATGAAAACAGGAAAAGAAAGGGGTAGAAGAGGAAGAAACTCCATGAAGCTTGATGAAGTGGCCTTCTTCTTCACCTCCAAGCAGCTGCAGACGTCCTCCCTCCTCCAATGGTGCAGGGGTTCATGAAAATGGTGGAATGGATGGATAGAAACCTAGAGAAACTAGGTTTCTATGGTGGAAATGAGTGGAAAATGGATGGAAATGGGGTTGAATGCAAGGAAATGGGTGGATGGGAGTAATGGATGCAAGGGAGCAGCTGGGTGACGACTAGGGAGTGCTCTCTCTCGAGCCCTAGAAGCAACTAGTGCTTATATAGGAGCAAGGGTTGAGTGGGGGTAAAAAAGGAAAGACAGTGGAAAAGTTTGCTGGAAAGAAGGCCACCACGACCGTGATGAAGGGCCACAGCCGTGGTGAAGACGGTATAACATGGCCGTGGTCAGGTGGTGCGGCTATGGTGAAGGAAACTGGAAATGAATGAAGTGGCTCAATACGACCGTGGTGAGGGGCCACGGCCGTGGTGAAGAGGCTGGGCCACGGGCGTGGTGTGTGGCGAACATTCTCCTGTAGACTCCTTGGCAATAAACATTACGGCCGTGGGCAGTGGCCACGGCCGTGGTGATTCTGACTTGTCATGGTCGTGGCCGAGGGCCATGCCCGTGGTGATTCTGGGCATTTCTCCTGTTGGAGTTGCTGCTCCTTGGCAATAAACATTACGACCGTGGGCAATGGCCACGGCCGTGGTGAGGGCTTGAGCAGGCTGATGAACTTCAAACTTTGTCAAATTTGGATGTCCTTGCTTGGTGATGACTCTTTGGCCACTAAGGTAGGTTGGGGGAGCTTTGGGGCCTTCTTTGGGCCCCTCCATCACACTCGTCCATCCATTGTGGTCCAAATACCTAAAAATAGTGCAACGAACATCCATAAGCGTATTTATAATGATAATCAAATTGGGGGAAAATACTTGTAATCTAACATGTTTAGATGCAACTTATATACAAAATGGCACAGGATGGAGCCCTAAAATAGGGCTGCATCAATGGACCTTGTTGGATCCACCTGAAGGGGTAAACCCATAGGGTGCAAGTGGGTCTTCAAGAAGAAGACTGACATGGATGGCAATGTGCAAACTTATAAAGGCATATTGGTTGCAAAGGGTTTCAGACAAGTTCAAGGTGTTGACTATAATGAAACCTTTTCTCCAGTTGCCATGATTAAGTCCATCAGGATCATGCTTGCTATTGCAGCGTACTATAACTATGAGATTTGGCATATGGATGTTAAAATTGCATTCCTTAATGGGAATCTTGTTGAGGATGTGTACATGACACAACCTGAAAGTTTTATAAATCCAAAGGATGCAAATAAAGTCTGTAAGCTACAAAGGTCAATCTATGGATTGAAGCAAGCATCTCGGAGCTGGAGACTTTGATTTGACGAAGCAGTCAAAGAGTTTGGCTTTAGTCAAAATGAAGATGAACCTTGTGTGTACAAGAAGGTTAGTGGGAGCATGACTACATTCCTCATATTTTATGTGATAAAACCTCATTTTGTATACTTCTCGCATATATTTTACACCTCCCTTAGCATACCTTTTATAGATTTTTTCTACTTATTTTAGCACTTTATGCCAAGTATATCACTTACACACTCTCTCCATGGTTGCAGGGTCACATCAAGACAAGGTCGCAGTTGACACCTTGATTGTGGCCCATTCGACCATCAGGGACCATCTCACCGCGGTCGAGGTCTCCAAGATCACCTCAATGCCTCTCACCCATGACCCCTCACACTCGCGGTGCATCGTGCTCTCACAACCATGGTCTACACACCTGCGGCGTGAAGCCCACGATCGAGATTTAGACCGCTGTCTGACCAAAGGATACAACATCCAGATCGCGACCGAGAAGGTGACTTAACCAACCTCGACCAAGGAGAGGATGGCAATACATCCTCGACCACAATCAGGCTTCGATCAAGACTAAACCTTGAATGTGGTTGAGCAGTTAAGTTGACAGAGCACGCCTATAAATAGGCCACCTACACGTCTTGTCAAATCATTAGATCTGGAAGGTCCATGAAGTGCTGCCATTTTCCAGACTCATTCCCATCCATCCAATCAGTCTTGGATCTCCAAAGGCAGAAGTTGAGGAGAGAGAAGACGGAAGGTTCCATCTTCTTCGAGAGAATAAGAACATCCACACCATCGACCTCCGGGGTCTAGATCTGAAGAAGTACTGTGTTGTATCACGTTCTTCTCCCTCTATCTAGATCTATCACTTCCATCTCGTTGTACTCCCCTCCTCTCTTCATGGAACTTGATGTATCTATCATTTTGTGACATCGTTATGCTACCCATAAATATGTGTGGCTAAACACTTAGCTTGGGTTGGGAGTAGCCACTAAGGCTCTCCCAACATGTATATTGTCTCTCCTTTTTTTTTAATATATATATACTCTTGTCAAGATTATCTCCATGCACTAGTTTTAATGCTTCACTCATATGCTTAGCTATCATCTTGTGATGTTTGATTGTTGGCACCTCGAAAGAGTAGTATCACTAATATCTTGTGTTATGGATTAGTATGAATGCATGAAAATGTTGGAATGCTAAAGCTTATGATCATATGTTCTTCCTTGTAGGTTTTAGATAGTCATCTCGAGAGAGAGATTGTCCTTGGACTTAGATCTATCCTTATCTCGAGAGAGAGAGAGAGGAATGGACGCTTAAATAATTGCTTGTAGTCTTGATAGGAGTATATGAGAGGGAGAGGTGATGTTTACATGTTGGAGAGATGTCTTAGTAGGTGAAACCCAATCCAAGTTTTCCTTCCATATCTTTATTTTTGTTTTATTTTGTTATGCTTCGTTCTTCTTATATTTTGTTTATTTCTTTTATTTTGGTTTGAGAACTATCGTTCCTTTGGGAACACCCTTTTAGACCATTTGTTATCCGGATTATATGAGTGTGAGACCATGTGTGCTTAACACCTGCTAACCTTGTCCCTATGGTTCGACCCCGATTACTACGTTAGACCTCGTATAATAGTTGTGGGGGTTTGAGTGTCAGGTTACTATCTTAAGAGTCCGACTACTCTGAATCTGCTCTTTTTAGACATGTGATTTAGGCCGGTCAACTTTTTGGTGACATGACTGGGGATGAGGCAAAACGACATTATTAAGAACTTGAGTCTACTCACTATACTCCCATGCCTCAAGCTTAGTAATAAGCTTGATCGCACAGAAACCTTGAATCTGCTACCCTGTGTTTGCATAGAATAGTTTGTTTTAACACATCCAGTTTACTAACTTGACTGTGCGGTCTATTCAGGGAACCCAGAGGGAAGCAAACTCATTCGACTTTACTCCTTAACCTTGAGTCACCATGTCGCCTCACGTGGATGGTACTCTCACTGGGGACGAGCGGCATGAGAGGATTTGACATAACCCCCCACCACCGTCAGGGTCAGACGAAGATAGAGATGGCTGTTACTCAGACAGTCGTCAACGTGAAGAAGAATGTCAGAAAGAAGAATGTCGGAGGAAGATTGTCGTGAAGAAGATCAACGTGGCGAACAATGACGCTACCGATGCCAAAGAAGGAACCATCACAATCACCGTAAAAATGAACATGAGCGCGATGGTCGGGACAGTGATAGTGAGGATGATGAAGAGGGGAAGACTCTTAGATAACTAGAAGCAACTAGGGCAAACGAATCTAGATGCTCGATCATCTCCCCACACTTCAACGCAACAAACTTTGAGTTGAAACCAGTTGTCATCTTGATGATCCAGAATAAATATTTCCACGAGAATTCAAGAAGTGAAAACCCATACCACCACCTCGATGCCTTTAAAAATATCTGTGATACCATCAAGATGAGGGGAGTCCCTCAAGAAGTGATATATTGTAAAGGCTTCAACTTCTCTTTGGAAAATAAGGCTCTATCATGGCATCTCAACCTTCCCCACCAATTCATAGATGGGTGGAGACCTATGGAAGATGCCTCCGTTACTAAATTCTATCCTACCAAGAGGACTATCTGCAATATGCAAAAGATCACTTCTTTTGCACAAAAGCTGAGAGAAAACTTGCATGAAGCATGGGAATGCTTCCAGGAGTACTAGAGGGATTATTTGCACCATAATTACCATAAGGGGTTCCTCGTAACCACCTTCTATAATGGGCTGACTCCTACTGAGAGGACTTCATTGGACGTAGCTGTTGGAAGTGACTTTCTTGGAAAGAAGTCGAGCAGAACCATGAAGATAATAGATAACATGCCTGTGCTGCAAGCAGGCATGGAGTCTGACAGGAATGATAGAGGATCGGCAAAGAAAGTAGGGTCTGAAGGACCATCTATTGAAGCCAAATCCTTGGAGACTATCATAGCACAAATCTAGAAAATAGCCACTGATGTCAAACAAGGCTTGCTTGTTGAAGCAAACATGTGGACCTAGTCTCCAATGTCCATTGGATCTTTTTCCTTGTTTTGGAATTTTGGAAAATGATGTTGGACTATTAAACAACAAAGTTATGTGTTTATTTTCATGTAATACAAAGGGGAAGGTGGTGAAACTAACTAAGGACCCACATGGGA
The DNA here is from genome assembly GCA_963693085.1 of Alisma plantago-aquatica. NCBI lineage: Eukaryota > Viridiplantae > Streptophyta > Magnoliopsida > Alismatales > Alismataceae > Alisma > Alisma plantago-aquatica. Next base: position 92,322,663 of record OY856409.1, read on the forward strand.
CTTAGGAGTTTCTCCACTTTCAAGCCCAGAATCATCCATTTTCCCCATTACTTAGGTAGTTTCATAACTCAAACAACCATAGAAAGAGGCATGGAAGGAGAACAAGTAATAACATAACATTATAAACATGAAATGAGAGTTTGGTGCACAACAATTTCCCAACATGGTATGAGAGTTATGTATTTTTGCCCCCAGTCAACCCACAAAGGGGCCTAGCTACTCATAGTAAAAGAAATAGCAAAAGAAAGGAGAAAAGAGGATAGAAACGTCGTGAGGGTGTAGATGAAGAAGATAGTCTCTTCACTCTTGTACCTCCAGGGGCGTCCTTCTTCTCCAAGGATGCAAGAAAACATGAATAGTGTAAGGGAAATGTCTAAATACCTAGAAAACTAAGATTTTAGCGTGGATGGATGAAGGAAGTGAGGTGGAATAGGTAGAGAACCCAGGGAGGCAGATGTGGAGGCTTGGAGTGAATAACCTTAGACTCCCACCTGCCACTACTGTATATATAGTTGCTTAGGGTGTCTAGGGTCAAGTAAGAATAAAGTTGTAAAATGATAATGTGAAAGTAGTAGGGTTTGATGGGTAGCACAACCATTCTGAGAAGAATCGCCGTGGTGTATGGGAGTGGTCATGGTGGAAAAATGAAAATGTCATATTTATTTTGGATGGAATGAGGTGAAGTAGCATAATTTTGTAGGTATAAAAACCATATTGGCTTAAGGGTATAATGATTGTGGTGGGTAGCACACTTTTGGTGTAGGAGGTAGGAGGGGAGTGAAGGAGCTTGCTGTCACAATCATTTTATAGAGCACTACCATTTTGGTGACTTGGCACCATGATCATGGTAGTGAGCACAGCCATGGTGGCTGAGATATCCCAAGGTTGCTTGACACTGAGCTAGTGTTGTGTTTTCCTTGATTGCAACAAGGCCACAGTGAAGTACCACAACTATTTTGGGGGCTTTTCCTTGCACTTGACTCTTCTAAGTATACTTCTGTGGTGCTCCTTGTTTCATCTCTCTCTCTCTTTTGTCACTTGGAGGTAGGTTGGGGTAGCTTTAGGGATCTTTTAGGTTGCTTCACGACCGTGAAATACCTAAGATTCTCCTTCTTCTCTCGCTTTCATATGTAAGTGTTGAAATTCCTATAAAACATACAAGAACAATTCATAAGTGAATTTGATATAAAGTGATAATTATTGTGAAGTGGCATGCATTCTACATATCTTAGTGAGAACAAGGGACAAAATGACACAAAATGGAGACACTAAACTAGGGTTCCATCATCCCTCACTTACACATTTTAATATGTTTATTACATATAACTGGTCAAGTCTAGTTGTACTGATTAACCAATCACACAAATTATAGACCAATTACATAAGATTAGTTTAAGGAATTTTCAGACTAAACTTGACTACACTACCCTTCTAAATGAAAAGTAGATTTTGTGGCTTCACCGAGTCTGGTATGGAATGATGGCCAATTTTGTTGGCTTTTTTGATATGCCACACTCTAATTTTGATGATGTAAATATTTTCCATTCATCTTACTAATATGAAAATTAAGTATTTTAGGCAATCAAGTGATTTAGACAAGATACAATAAGAAATAATGCACAATAATATCCGTGTTTGGATGCTTATACATCAAGTTGTACTTAAATTATGCTTTGTATATGTACAAATTATACAACTTGATAAGAATCATGTAGGAATAAGTGATGACTGACTCAAAACCATCCTAAACCAAGTTTTATACTTATATACACTCATTAACATGGGTAACTATTTTTTTTTCAAATTCATTTTAGCCATTTTCTGTTGTTTAGGATCTATTAGGATACATGTTTTTCTCGGTCGAAGTATATTCCAAACAAACCGTAGACCAGTCAAACTTTAGTTCAACTATGACATATCTATTAGACTAAAGAAGGTCCTAAGTCAAATTATATTTCAATCAAGATGTATATGTTTATTGCTCACCTATATATCTTATAACAACTAGTTGCCACTAAACTCAGTCCTAAACACCCCAACAACTATCATAATTGTTCTTAAGTATCTATATAATCACTAGTACATAACCGTCCTTTAGTGTCGGTTATTTAAGGCCTTTAGTGTCAGTTTCTAAGCGACACCTATGTGGGCGACGCTAAAAGCCCAGTCGTTACGCGTCGGTTCCAAAACCGACGCCAAAACCCTTCGCGCGCCAACGAAAACGTGCCAGCATGGCACTATAGGCGTCGGTTATTACCTAAGAAACCGACGCCATATACCTTCGCGCCACAGAAGGGCGCCAACTTGGGCACTATAGACGTCAGTTATTAGTTAATAACCGACGCCATATAAGTCCCAACACGGCCGTGCTGGACAGTACGGCCGTGGTGTCTGGTCCGCTGCCACAGCCGTGCTGGCCAGCATGGCCGTGGTGTTAAGGAAATAGACGTCGGTTTCTATTACAAACTGACACTGTAACTATTTGGCGTCGGTTTTATAAAAATAACCGACGCCTATTTTTTGTTTTTTTTTCTGTCAGTTTGCAGACCTGCTGTATGGTTGGTCGCAGGATGAGAAACCTGCAGTTCAGTTATGAACTGCAGGTTTTACAACATCCATTGATATCAGCCAACAACAGGCCACAAACCTGCAAAATAAAAAATAAAAATATTCACATATTTAGCAATGCAACCTGCAGTTCCATTTGATTTTCACATTTAAAATCATTCATGTAGATAGCAATATGTAGTTCCATTCATTTTCACATTCACACATATAAAAACATTCATATAGCAACCAACAGTTTCATTCATTTTCACGCAGACACATGTAGAAACATTCACACATATATTATAATTCAGAAATTCATTTACAAAATATCATTCTTTAGTCATTATTCGCTATCAACATCCCAATTATATCTTAAATCCCCCACTACTTGTATGGCTATTGCCCATTCTTCTCTTACTTCATTTAATTCTCCCGTCGTATAGGGAGCATGTACATATGGTAAGGCATTTCCTGTAGTGTGGTCAGTTGTAAACACCTGTAAAGAAAATGATGTATATATATAATTAATGAGCTATAAATAAGATTGATATATTTCATATTATCTAATGAGACTCTATAATACCTCAGCAATACAATCGATGTCTATTGCGGCATATTTGATAATCATGTGCATAAATCACATCACGTAGTATCCACATGCCCATCCGTTGTCTTGTGTGGCACACTATAAATTCAAACATACAAAATATTAAAAAATACAACTAATTAAGTATTGTTCACATAAATAATATATACATATATTGCAGTCGGGAACTTACTTTCACGTTCTTCTAAATTATTGGCTGGTTCTTTTTCGTGGGGACCTTTCCTCCAGCCTTTTTGAACTCATCAAAACCCCTACATGTTAATGTAACACAGTACATTGCATAATTAAATAGTAATGTAATAACATATGTTAACAGATATGAAAATGAAATATTTCTCACAGGAATAATGCCATTTTCATTATGTGTCCATATTTTGTATTCAATTTACTCCCCTTAGGATCTAGATAATAGACAGTGAACATCTCGGGGACAAAACCAGTAACTCCCAATGCATACCACTAGAGGTAAAAAAGTTAAAAATTAATAACTCAAAATCCACAATAAAAATGTAATTTTCTTAAGTCCAAATTATAATAAGCAAAGTAAACTTACTCTACATTGAATGGAGCCATTATCATCGTCTTCTTTTTTTGAGCAAAAATTGAAAAAGCCTCACAGCAGTATTGTTGAACTGACGGAGGGTCTTTAGCTACTAGACTAATCAAAGATGGAATCAAAAATCCTACATGTTCGAATGCAAAATCTGCACATATCTTGTCTAAGTAGCTGCAAAATATGTATTAATTATGCGTGCATTAATAAATAAGAAACTAGATCACCAGATCCTACACAAGGTATATAGATGTATAAAGAAGATCTCACCTTATCCATAGCTCTATCACAGATGTATTTAGCCAATCATATCGAAACAACTCCAAAATATCTTGTATAAATAGTTTGCTTTTGTATGATTGACCTGCAACATCTGAATCTATAGAAACAGTTATAGGGCGGTTTATATCATGTTTGCCTAACCATATTGCCATACCCCTACAGTTAGGACCTAACGGGACAGTTAGGTCCTGTGGAACCCAACTGGGTAATGTAGGAGGTGGAAGTGGAGGCCTAGATGTTGTGGGTGTCTTCTTTTTAACTTGTATATATATATAATAATTTCATATCAACTGACATCATATACACACACTAACAATTTAACGTAATGTAAATTTACCATACAATTTCAATAAAGATGACATCCGCTTTTAGCCACAATATCACTCCGCCTAGTGCCTCACCAAGTGTTTCACAATCTGGGTGGGCATATGGCAATAGAATATCCATCCACTTGGGGAATATATGTACCGGGCTTACACGAATCCAACCAGCTGGTAATGGAGACCCGTGAAACAGTTCCCCTGGTAGGGATGGGTAAGCCGACGCCTCTGCAACGACATATTCATTAACTTTTAGACGGCATGGCTTCAACCCCTATAAATTTTTGTGTAAAGAATGTTATATACGTATATACATATCATCTTGAAAACATATCATCTTGAATTAAAAAACTAGTTACTATGTCATAAAAATACTTACAGTGGATGTGCTAGGTGGTGGGTCTATAGGATTACTCCCAACCTCTGCAGTAGGAGTAGAGTAGGATGCTATGATAGGTACTGTCTGTTGAGTGGCAGTCTGAGATGTCTGCCACTTTTTCAATGCTTCTTCTAGTTTCCTATCAACTAGCTTATCTACCTATACATGGATAAAAGAAATGTTAGCTTCTAATTATTGAATTCTCTTTTTACAGTAACATTATAAAGAAAGAATATGTTACCTCTTCTTGTGAAAGTCCTACTTTTGGGACATGTTTGCGCTGGGATGGCCCAAAAAAAGATTTGATGCCCACACCAGCGCCTGCAGCCATAACACATCCAGGATGCTCTGGGTTACCCAGAGCAACTGTCAATTCATCCCTTGTGCCCTCAGGGATGAACTTGCATTGTTTCCTCAGCTCGTGCAGCTCCCGCTAATCGCCAAAACAAAAATTTGTAATTAAGTAAACACCACAAATAATCAATATTTGAACGATTGCTGTAAGAGTTGTATTTTACCATTTTTGCAGCCGCCTCAGCAGTTGCGGGCTTCCTTATTTCTCCCTTCTTAGTTTGCCTCCCATCTATCCAGATATCATGGTGAGGCAGAGGTGTGCTACCTATAGTGGAGGACTCCTGAGTAGCAGCAGACTGAGCAGTAGCCTCAGACTGTAGTCTTTGGTGAATGCCTGCATACCCCTTTGGACCCATTATGTGGTCATGCACATTCAGTGCACGCATTGATCTTTGTGCCTCACTGAGGGCCTAGTTAGTATGCACATTAATGATTTGGTTAGTAACAGTAAATGTTAATCTTGAATAGGTGAATACAACATATATTAATGAGATTGGGACTGACGCCTAATACCTTGAATTCATCCGTTTGTCTTGAAGCAACAAACGCGTCCCATTCTTCTTTGTCCAAGAAGTTCCACTGTTCAGTGGTTGTCTTCTTCCTCTTGTCAGCTTCTTTTATGTATTATCAGGTGAGATTTGTCCTATAGTTCCTTAGGACTCTCCCATAGTGTTGCATCACGCATTTACGATGCAGCTTTTCATCCAATTCAAATATACTCTGCAAATTAGAATTGCTATTAACTAGTATCCAAAAAATTAGTAATCTACAAAATATAATTGCAAATTAATAATAACTCACGCATAAATCCCTCCATATTACGTCTTTCTTCTCCTTAGAAACTTTATGCTAAGAATCTATCATACAATCGCAATGGCTGCGAGTAACATACCCAAGATATGAAACAAATGAATTGCGATTCACACCAGATGCATTTCCTGCATTATCAAAATCCACAACAAGTTTGGGTCCATTGCCCTTTTGCGCTATTAACTTCTTATCATAGTGATGCCCCTTCTCCTGTCAACTTTTTGGTGTTGCTGATCAAGTGCCTCAAGTGCTCCAGATGGTACATGTGCATCATCAACCTAAAATTTGACAAAATAAACACATTTACAAGATATAAATATAAATGGACATATAGATATAAATATATGATATATTTTTAAAACTTATATTGTGAGGCGACGCATTGATGTCCTCACCCTCACGGTAATCATCAGCACGGTCATCAGGAGAATGCTCAGCCATTTGAAAATTCACATTCACATTGTAAAGTTTACATTGTAAAGTAATTCAATTTGTAAAGCTCACATTGTAAAGTTCACATTCACATTGTAAAGTAATTCACATTGTAAAGTTCACATTATAAAGTAATTCACATTGTAAAGTTCACATTCACATTGTAAAGTTCACATTATAAAGTAATTCACATTGTAAAATTCACATTGTAAAGTTCACATTATAAAGTAATTCACATTGTAAAGTTCACATTGTAAAATTCACATTGTAAAGTTCACATTCACATTGTAAAGTTCACATTCAGAAAAATAAAACATATAAAAAAACATTGTATAAACATGCCTCTAATATTGCGATTTTTTATCAATTAACAATCCTTCATTGTGATCTCCGCGCACATACAAGTCATCATTAGCTTCAATATTTGCTGGTGTTGGCAACCCAACTGAGAATGGACTAGAGTCATCATACTTATCATAGTATTGTTCTTCATCTATAGGATCTTCAATGAACTGTCTTTTACCATGAAGAACAACCGACCATTTATCATTTGCAGGATTATCGATATAAAATACTTGTTTCGCATGTGATGCCAATATGAATGGTTCATCCTTCTCGCCAATCTTTTCAAAGTTCACTAAAGTGAAACCCAATTCATCCACTATAACTCCTTTGGTGTTATCAACCCAATTACATTTGAAGAGCGGAATTTTGAAATCTATGTAGTCAAACTCCCATATGTCTTCAATGACACCGTAATATGACATTTTAGCTTCATGTGGACTCTTATCCTTTGCACTTGCAAAAAACATAGTCGATGCTTGAAGGGTGACCCCACTGTTTTGGACGACACTCTTATCATCTTGGTGCTTTGTGTAATATGTGAATCCATTAATGTCATACCCTTCATAAGTCATAACAGTCAATTTTGGTTTAAAGGCGAGGCATTTGATAGTTTCAGTAATATCATCTGGTGTTTGAGATAGTTGATGTAAGACTTTATTTTCAAACCACTTAATAAATGTCTTGTTATGCTCTCTAGCAAGCCACATTGTATTGGATCAAGGATATTGTCTCTTGATGAAATTGGTATGTTCCTCGATATAAATGTTCACTTCGTCCATGTTGTGTAAAATATACAAGTGACCTTGTTCCAACTGCTCACGGATGATTACTTTCACACGTGATCCCAAAATTCATTTGTCAAATTGCTCGTCAATATTCTTGTCATTATCAGGAGTGTCATTACCATTGAGAAAGTCATTGCAAAAATCCATAACCTCTCTCGCCACATAACCCTCGATAATACTCCCTTCAGGACAATAACGGTTTCGAACATCACTTTTAAAAACGCTCATGTATCGTTCAAAGGGATACATCCAATGCAAGAAAACTGGTCCCAACATTTTCACTTCCCTAGTCAAGTGGACAACAAGATGTACCATGATATCAAAGAACGACGGAGGAAAATACATCTCAAGCTGACATAGGGTAACAACCACTTCTCTTTGCAATTTATCGAGAGTATCAGGGTCAATAACTTTGCTGCACAGACTGTTGAAAAAGAAACAAAGTCTGGTGATTGCAAACCTTACATGCTTCAGCAATATAGATCTAATTGCCACAGGCAATATGTGTTGCATTAGAGTGTGACAATCATGAGATTTAAGACCTATCAACTTCAGATCTTTCATTGATATCAATCTACGGATGTTGGATGAGTAACCCTGTGGCACCTTAACATTTACCAAACATTCACAAAAAGCTTTCTTCTCCTTTCTAGACAATGTGTAACAAGCGGGAGGTAAGTATGTTCTCCGATTTCCCATTTCACGAAATTCTGTTAATTCTGACCTTATTCCCATTTCACGTAGGTCCAATCTGGATTTTATCCCATCTTTAGTCTTACCTGGTATATTCAACAAAGTACCGACGACACTATCACAGACATTTTTCTCAACGTGCATGACATCGATACAATGTCTCACTGTCAAAGAACTCCAATAAGGAAGATCCCAAAATATTAACTTCTTCTTGAATAAAGATTTGTCACTCCGTGTGGCCATAGTACATTGTGATCTCTTACCAAATTCATTGACAAAGTCTTTTACTCTTTCATAAACAACCTCCCCTAGTATAGGTTTAGGTGCACTCCGTTCCTCATTTAATCCATTGAATACTTTGCGCTTCCTATGATACAGATGGAATTTTGGAAGAAACCTTCGATGACCGAGATATACAGTCTTACCGCCATGTTTTAGTCTTGTTGAATCAGTGTTCTCTTCATATATAGGACACGCTTTAGCTCCTTTGACACTATATCCAGACAAATTCCCATATGCTGGAAAGTCATTAATAATGCAAAACAACATAGCATGCAAACAAAATGTCTCTCTTCGTGAAGTATCATAGGTCATCACACCTTCACCTCAGAGTTTCTTTAAGTCATCAATCAGAGGTTCAAGATAAACATCGATGTCATTTCCAGGTTGTTTAGGGCCCGATATCAACAACGACAGCATTACGTACTTATTTTTCATACACAGACAGGGAGGAAGATTGTATATAACAAGCATGACTGGCCAAGTGCTATGTTGGCTGCTCAATGTCCCGTACGGATTCATCTCGTCTGTACAAAGCCCAAGTCTTAGATTCCTGACTTCTTCACCAAATTCAGGGTACAATAGATCAATCTTCTTTCACTGTGGGGAATCAGACGCATGTCGTAGGATCCCATCATTATTTTTCTTAACATCTGCATGCCACCTCCAATTCTTCGCATCTATCGGATTGGCAAACAAGCTTTGAAACCGTGATATTATAGGTAGATACCACATCACCTTGGCAGGAGAACCAGTTTTGGACTCCCCCGAAGTCGTCAATTTATACTGTGACGCACCACATTTTGGACAATCTTTCAAATCCGCATAGTCCTTTTGAAATAATACACAATCATTCAGGCATGCGTGTATCTTTTTGGCATCCATTCCCATTGGGCACAACAATTTCTTTACCTGGTATGTTGAGATTGGCAGCTCGTTTCCTTCAGGAAGCATATCTTTCAACAAAGACAACAATGACGTGAAGCTTTTGTCGCTCCATCTATTGTTAGCTTTCATCTTATACAATCTCAACACAGCGCTAAGCTTCGTAAACTTAGTACAACCTGTGTATAACGACATCTCAGCATCATGCACAATGTTTCTAAAAATGCGAGGTGGATCGGTGTGCTCTACCCCACAACTATTCAGCATCGCATCAACGATGTCTACTGGAACTGGTTCATTCACATCTACGTCATCGTAGGCAATTTCTTCTTCCACACAAGCACTGCTATCGACATCCACTGGTTTCGGGTTTGAAATCTCTCCATGCCAGTGCCATTCTGTATAGCCTTGTATAATCCTGTTGCACATGACATGACTTTTGATTTCGTCACCAGTGTTGACTTTCAAGTTGTTACCGCAATGCCTACATGGACAGTAGAACCTATCTTCAGGTTGTTTCCTATGTTCCTCGGCAAATCTAATAAAATGGTCAAGACCATAAATAAACTCTGGGGTGCAGCGATTGCGAATGGACATCCATGATCTATCCATTCTATGATCAAAGAGAAAACAAGTATATATTACAACAAGATTAGGGTCTAGGGTTAACAAATACATGTGATGTCATTATTATATATAATAAATGTGTACCACCTATCCCATTCTTGAACACCTAATCTCACTAGTAAGTGTATAATGTGTATTGGGTTTTCCAGAAAATTTCTGCAGCATTTCCCCGTTGTTCTCCAAGTACATATGTACTTAGAGAACAAACGGGGAAATGCTGCCGAAATTTTCTTGAAAACCCAATACACATTATACACTTACATCGTAAGCGAGATTAGGTGTTCAAGAACAGTCCCAAATCGGGGACTATCCAAGATTTACTCCTAATGAGTAAATCTTGGATGGGTTTCTAGGCCAACAAATAATGTGTTGTCATTCTTATACCTAAAATCCTAGTTCTTCAAGTTAGGGTGATTATTGATGTCTTTAAAAGCATGATTGGCAATTTAGGGAAAAGTTCATCATTTACATTCAAAGCATGTCACATGTGTGCATTGCAATTCATCATTAAGCAAGAAGGGTGATTAAGATTCTCACCAAGAACGGGTTTTGATTTTCTATACAATTTTATAAAAAATGCACATGTATGCATATATATACTATACTTTTTGGAACCTTTATACATATCTGAACACCCTAAATAACCATACTAAACACCCAAATACTTTATAACACAACTATAAAACAATGATTATAGCTAAACTATTAAACAATAGACTTGTCACACATAAAACACCCTATACAACTATAAAACAAAAAAGTATTAAGATATGCATGATACAATAACTATTTTGCATCACATTACAGCAGATTTATCATTGATACCTTACTAACTTATTGCTACATTTACATATCATCACTTGATCAAAAATTACAGCAGTACATTTAACCAAAGTATGCATTCTAAAATCTATGTCATGACTAGTTACATGTAATTTACTTAGATATACAGCAGTACCCGATTACTATGTCTTACATACAAAGTATGCATCTTAAATTAACTAAGGCTTATCATAGAACATGTATTGTATATAAGTTCAATATATTACAGTCAATAATTATTTTACTTTAAAAAATTACTTAATGTTACAGGCTTGCAGCTCTAATATAAAGAGTGATCAACTAAGACATTGCCATAGATCAGTGTATATGAGTTATTTATCAAGTTACCAATAAGTAAATAACTTAAAAAAAAATAAAAAAATACCCAGCAGCAGCCTGGGTAGCACGACCGTGTGGTCGGCCAACACAGCCACGGTCGTGCCAGCCCACACGGCCGTGGTTGCTGTTGGTAAGGAGAGGGAGAAGAAAGAAGAAGAGCAGGGTAGAGCAGAGGAAGAAGGAAGAAGGCCGTGGTTGCCTTGGCACCGCCCAAGCAGCCGCCGGAGCAGAGGAAGAAGGAAGAAGGCAGGGCGGGCATACCTTGAGGGCAGAGGAGAGCAGCGGCCGGAGCAAGGAGAGGAGCGGCGGCGAGGAGCGGCGGCGGAAGGGAGAGCAGCAGGAGCGGCGGCGAGGGCACAGAGCAGCGACGAGGGCACGGAGCAGGAGCACGGCCGCCGGTGAGCACAGAGGGCAGGAGCAGGAGCAGGAGCACGGCCATCGGTGAGCACGGAGCAGCGGCGAGGGCAGGAGCAAGAGCACGACGGGCGCGAGCACGGAGCAATGACTGGCGGGGGCGAGCAAGAAAATCGTCTGACCTAACTGAAATCGGGAATGAAACAGGGAAAGGGGAAGAGTCGCTCGCGCTGGTGAGCTATTAAGTTGACAATAAACGTCGGTTATTCAAAATAACCGACAACTAAACCAACAGTGTCGGTTCTTTTCCAACAACCGACGCCTATACTAGATTAAAGTCATCGGTTTTTAACTAAAAGATAACCGACAACCATTCCTCTCCCGTGAATAACCTTTAGTCGTCGATTATTCATTTCTGAACCGACGTCATATGTCAAATGTTGAAGGTAATTTTTTCGCTGGAATTTTGGTTTTGGCGGTTGATTTTAGGTGTCGGTTTTTTATTAATTAACCGACACTTAATAAAAGCGGTACCCATGTCTGGTCGACCTTCATAGATTGGATGTCGGTTTATGTTATCAACCGACACTGTAGAGTTTAGGTGTCGATTTATGTATACAACCGACACCTTGAAAAGTGACTTTATAAGCCATTTCTGTAGTAGTGAATCTTCCTTATATTTTTGCTTTAATGCCTTTAGGTAACTTCATATGTCCATCATATCTTGATATCTTCATATTTAACATGTATCTAAAATGTCGTGAAACAAAAATGCGGGTCGATATATTGCTATAATGTGTACATGGGGTGCATGCAAAAATGTGCAAGTACATAACAACATACATCTAATCAATTACTTGCAAATAAGAACTAGCATTTTCTTCATATAATCTTCCTTTATGTGATACTCATAGTGGCGTTATAATTGAAGAGAATGTAAATAAAAACTCAATGGTTTATTTCAATAATCCTCGAGAATCCATGAAAAACATCAACAAACTATATTGTAGGTAGTCATAAGTGTAACCAATACCTTTGTTTCTGTAATATACTGAATTCTGGAATTTTGTATTTTGACCCTCTTTCCCATCTTTTCCTTTCATTTCTATCCTTCTTGGCCTTTTTGTTCAATTTGTAGAGAATATAATGGTTTAGTGAACATTTATTCACTAATTGTTCCAATATAAGGGTTTATGCACAAATGCCTCAATGAAAGCTTAATTACCATAATCAAGTGCTCTAAACCTTAATCTAACTTTTTGGTATGATTTGAAAATATAAAATGATCCTAAGTTTCAAATTTGGTTCGATTTGGATGTTGTTTGTGCAAGTGATGCAATTTTAGGTACATTCTGGACTTTTATGCAATTTACCCAATTGGGAGGTTTTCTTTGCAAATTATCAACTGAATTTTAATCCTTAGATATTCCCTTACCATTAACGATATTTTAAACCATTGGAACACCTAGTTTCACCTTGGTTTAATGGTATTTCTTTTCAAGGGCATTATAGAGATTACCCTCTTTATAAATGTGCTTATCTTTAAAAGCTATCAACCAATGAGGTTATTTCTTTCTTGAAAAACGGTGGGGATGGCCTAGAAGTCTCTAGGGTCTCTTAGGACCGACTTTTGATATCCAAGAAGAGTCCATGAGCTGTCCTCTTGCATGGCCATCGAGCCCTAGGCTAAAGACACATGGAAAGTCCCTTAGACACCTCATGCTTCACCTCTTTCTTTATATAGCCATGTCTACCCCTTCCCAACTCACAATTCGAAAACTCTTGCTCTCCTTTTCTTTCCTCTAGCTTAAAGAATATTTCCTTTTGTATTTGGCCACGAAGTTGCTGTCCCAAGGTAATAGAGGGAGCCTACCTTGGTGAAGAAGGCTCATAGGGCTTCCAAATTTCTCTATTAGGGTTTCTAAAGCTCCTCCTAGGTAATTTCGACCAAAACTAGTAAGTTTCCTCCCTTCCTTACCTATTTTCATACTGTTAGTCTTCCTTAAACCTTCTTCTAGGTCGGAGCCATGACCATACATGGTAAAACTCCACCTAAAACCCTAAAACCTCTCATCTCCATGCTCTTTTGCTCGGGTTTGCACCTCTAAAGTGGAGAAGGTGATCTTTGCTCAAGAAAGGAGTTTGGATTGGAGCAACCAAACCTTCTAATCTAGGGATCCTTTCTGTTTGGACCTTCTTACCTTCTTAGAGGAAAGTTTGGTTAACCCCCTTCTCATATATTGCTTAGTACATGCTTAAAACCCATGCTTCTATGTTGATAATCGATGATTTCCATCTCTTTTTATCATGTTCTTCTAAAGTTTTGGTTTCTTGCTATTTTATCTTCTCTAGAATATCTAGTTTGGTTACCTATGCAACTTCAAACCTGATATTGGGTCAAATAGTATTTTCTCCCTCTCCCTTTTTCTTCAATTATCTCGATCAGTTTGATGATGTGGCAATTTCCTTTTGGTCAGTATTGAAAAATTCATATCTTCTAAACCGCTTATCCAAATTTGACAAATAAATATGTTTTGGAATTGGAAAATTAATATCTATCTAATAAAATATTTTCAAGGTCTGATATCATGGTTTGACGAAGGGTGATTTTTGTAAAACGAATTTAATGCATAAAATCCATAAAAATACATGTTAATCATCATAACTCCAAAATTAACATAAGAATATGTTTTCTTCATCAGGAGAACCTAATAAGTTCATTGGTGATATTTTAAAAAGCTAAATCTGATTTTTTCTAAAAAGTTCTGAAATTAGGGTTTCTATACATTAATGTGTACTATGTACTCTAATACATGTTAATACATTGAAAATAGGCAAAGTGGAACTTGGACTCAATTAAAGTGGTGAAAGATAGTAATTGATATCAGTAAGAGAGGTATGTGCATTCCTTACACCCTATGTTGGGATAATTGCAGCCCAACCCTATATTTCCCTAATGAGACTTAAATGAACCCTAAATATTATATTCTTGAATCCTAATGTTGTTCATGCCTCAAATTAGATTATAATTTCTTCTTGTTTGGGTCTTATACCCCACTGCCATACTTATTGAATATTATGACTACTCTTTCCATGACTACTTTTCTAACATGTGGATTTATGTTCTATTTAATTTAAAGTAGCAGTACTTATGTACAACCACCCACAGAGGACATGTAAATAATCGCCCTAGAGAATGTCTTATTCTCCCCTCACCTAAGGTTAGAGGTCTGGTAGGTGCCTCAACCCTACTTAGTTAGGTAGGCATAATTATCTTACATGCAAATCCTTTTTGATATAATTGTTAATGGCAAGTTTCTTTTGAATATAGCCTCATACTCTTGTTATCTTCATCTTATGATGAACCATAGCCTATTTTTGTTTGCTTTACTTATCTTGATATCCTAGACTAGTTTTGTGACACATACTTTCTTCCCTTTCCCTTTTTGTTGGGTGCCTTTCCAACCACCCAGGTGCTGAGCAAGGTGATGGACAAGACCAGGAAGATCTTAGCTTTTGGCTTGGACTCAGTTGATGGAGATGTTGCTTGGAGACAAGATTGTAGTAGTCTAGACTTCCCTCTATCTAGATCCTGATTGTGTGTCTTGATGTAAACCCTAATGGGAGAATTTGATGTATTTTTGTAAACCTTTTATGAAACTGAATATAGTCAGTTATTTTTTTTATTCCGCTACTTTCTAATGGTTTTTTGTATACCAATGTTTAATCAGTTTGGAAAATTTATGCCCATTCCATCATACCTCTGAGAGTGTTTGGAATGGATGTCAATTCTTCAAATTTTTAGTAAAGGGGTGATTTCACTCTCCTTACAGTTTCCATGTAGAAACCATGCAAATTATCGAATCATACTTTAAGCATATCATCCAATCAAGCAAGCAAAGAGGAATCCAATCATTAAATCTGCATGTATGTAAATCCTAAAGTGTCACCATCACATTATTCAGAGTAAATCTTACTATGAGTCTTAATCTAGGGTTTAGGGTTTGGGTAAGGAATAAGGGTACAAATCCTAATTCCATCGCATGTTAAGGATTATGTGAAACCCTAATTATTATATCTAACATATCCTTTTTTATGATAAATTAGAGTCAATTATGTTCATTAATAACATTGCATGTTATAAACCTTGGTTTCATAACCCTAATTATTCACATGTATGCTTATCCACTTACTAAGCCTAATTCTCATCTTTATTATCATGGTCATCATGGAAGTTAGATATATGAGACTACAACATGAACTAAGAGCATATGATGTATTCAACATGTTAATCTAGGTTTTCATGCACTAATTACCACTTTAACACATGTTAGCACTTCTTCTAAAATTGGGATCATAATTATGTATCATAATGTTTTATTCACATTCTTCTCATTTTTCTCATCAATTTTCATATATAACTTGTGTTAATCCCAGCTACCCATAATTATCTAGAATTATTACAAATTTAGCATTAATGGACCAATGACAGAGCGTCATGTCAGTGTTATCCATTTTGTCCAATTTACTCATGGGTCCGACTTTAGTCAACAGGCTCTAGCCATGTCAGCGCCTACTCAGTAAGGGCGTGCCCTTTGAGGAAAGTCAAAAAAACCAAGCTACCCTTGGTGCTGTGAAAAAGGATTCCACACACTCTAGGGCATAGATGTAAATTCGCAAAGGGATTCTTCCTCAACACGCTTGGCACAACTGATCAAGGAGTCAACCCCCATGTTAATTGTCAGTTACATGCTCTACCCTCCCAGTCGTGGCTTCCATCACCTTCATCGAGTCTTCCCGAACTCAATAATGGCTCAAACCCCACCAACGGTGGTCTGGGGCAACAACGGCGGGGTTGGTTTTAGCAATGAAGAACGTGAGATTGGGAACTACAAGTTTACCTCTGTTCAAGGTGTCAGAGTGGTTGGAGAAGCTTCATGGGGTTCCGATGGTTGCAAAACACCACTCGTGTTATTGTCCGATGGTCTGCAACTACACCTTTGATGGACAATTTTTGGGCTGTGAAGAGAGCTTGCAGGAAGAAAGGTACAAACTCCCCCAAGAGAGGCTCGAGGTCTGGCTACCTTCACTGTGATCAGGGGATGCTCCTGCATCAACCAATTAACTGCAGATGCTGGTTAGGGCTAGAAAAAGGTGGAATTGCCAAAAATGAAGACCAGAGTCATTGACCACCCTTAGAGTAGTTTGGGAGCAATTGCAAGGAGAGGAGTGTTCTTGGGGTTTCGGTCTAACATTACAATGCCTTATATAAACATGGGTGACGATAAAGAGGGGCTCCCTACTAAGCCCTAGAATCCTGATTGGGAAGGAATTTAAGTACTTCCTAGATCTGGCGAGATAGGTGCCATTTAATGGCTTGCTGACTTCACCTCCCTGGGTTTGATGAGCAAAAAATTAGGCAAAGAGGTTGAGAGGGGAGAGAGAACGAGGAGGGAGAGACCATATTACTGTATAGTCTAGTTTCCTTCTCGGTTGTGAGGTGGAAGACAAAATCGGGTACGTCGATCCCCAATCTAACAGATGGGCCCGGTGTGACATATTTAAAAAGGCAACGATAACCAGGGATACAATGAGCTATTAAATTGATTTCCCAATATAGAAACAATTGCATTTATTGCAATTTAAACCCCCTTTTCATCTCGGATTTTCATAGGCCACTAGAAAGACCTTTTTGCTATCAAAATTTGGGGAAAACTCATTAACATCTTTCCCAATCTATATATAATTTTTGGAACTATTCGGGACATCTTAACAGCCCAATCTTGTTAGTAAATTCTTAAATTAATTACCTACTCCATATGGAGAGTCCTCTTTCTTTCAAATTCTAGAATTCTCTTCTTTTCATTATTATTTTCCAGTATACCAAAAGTTAGATCAGAATAATAGTAATTGATGTTTTGAATCATGTGTTGCCAAACTGGTTAGATAACTATTCTTATCTCAACTATCACATATTTTATTTTCTTTTGGATACTTGTCCATTATCTTCATATTTCTATTAACCGATAATTCATAACGCCATTACTATTTTTTTGTACATAAAATCTCTTTTTTATTTGTCTTGTGTTCCAAGGACCTAGTTAGAAAGGAAATAGTCTCATGGGTCTCACTTAGGCCACGGGTAGCACCCATGCCAGAGAGTGGATAACATTATTATTATTTCACTAATATCATTGGGAAAAATTGTTAATAATTCAATTTTGACCAAAATTGAGGATATTACGGTAGATTAAGTTCTTCTTCAAAGATAGTGGTCTTTGACATACCACAAAGAAGACAAAAGTAATCATGGCTCTTGGTCTACAAAAGCCTATGTAATTGTATTTAATACCTGTATAGAAAAGGTCATAAGATACAAGTTGAGAAATTATAGTTGGCATTGAGTAGACACTGTAGCTCCATACATTTCAAGCTGAAGTCACAATACATATCGTGTCTTTTTACTACCTAATTTGTCCATTACATGATTTACTCTCTCAACTATAATATCTTTTATGCAAGTTGTGCTTAATCAGTCTTGTGTCTTAAGTCACATAAAATCAGATTTGTTCGATTCACCTTTTCTAGAACTTTTAATATTTTCTCTAGTTAGTTGGCTTAATTGATAAACCTAGTCCGTTTGTGATGATAAGACTGGACATCTTCCTCATAATAATAAATAACAAAAATAAGAATTTTCAAAGATTAATTTTATGCATAATTTTTCTGGAATATGTTGGTCTAGTTGGGAGTCTACTGTTTTTGCGGTAAGAAGAAGAAGAAGCCAGTCCGGACCGATCTGGATTATTAAACAAGTTCCACGAAATCTCTTTTTCTTCCCCGAACAAAAGAAATAGAACCGTGCAAGGCTTCATTTGATAATAATGAAAAGCCAATGAGTGCTATTGTCATAATGTGTAGAGAGCGTCCTTTAACCCGCTTCCCCCTCTCAAATTCTCCTTGGCTTTGTCCCGCCCCCGCCCCCTCGCCACAGGGAGAGAGAGAGGAAGAAAGTACACTGACTCAGAGCACGACAGCAGCTCAATCGTGGAAGAGTGTCGTGAGAGAGAGCTGCTGGTACAACAGGTCAATCCTCTTTACGATTTTTATCGCGCTTCCTTCCGCCTGATCTTTGAATGAAAGTTTCGCTCCCAAGGTTGGGTTTTGCTTGGGTTTTGACGATTACTTGGGATCTCTGCTAGTGTGATTGGTGGCTGGGTCGTTGCTGCGTTTAGGGCTGGCGGAGGTAGGGGTGGGACACTGTTGGAACGCTTGCTGCTTTCTGTGAGCTTATGCCTGGTTTCCAGGTGTCAACCTCCTTCTTATCCTTCTCCCTTCATTTTTTTTTCTCGTGAGTTTGGAGAAAATCAGGAATTTGTTATGTCAGTTCCACGAATGTCACAATCATGGCAGCACACATATTATCGAGTTGCCTCCCGTTCAGTTCTCTTCCAATTCCAAATTTAAGTTGCTTTCAGCTGGTTTGCACTATTGTAAAGCTTTTGCTAGTAGCTCTTTATTCATTACATTCCCCCTTGCGTCCCCTTGCAGTTCCTTGCTGACTGGTTTGCTTGAATTTTGATTCGTCTTCATTGCTACTGAAACGGACGTGTTTTTTTTTTGTGTGTGGACGAACCCCTTTGCTCCAATATGGCAGGGCCACATCCGGGGACCAGACATGTGGTGACGTGTCACATGCGTGCCACACCCAGTATCATGGATTTTACATGTAATCTTCTCTTCTTTGAAACAATAATAAAGTACCGAAACCTTCACTGGGAAGTAAATATGTTCTTCTCCAGCTAATATTGGCAGCTTCCTACCCTAGGAAATGGTTATTGTGGCCAGACCTTGAGGGGATTGTATGCTTTCCCTTGCCAGTATTATTAGTAATTTGAAGGCGTTTGAGGTTACTAGCGTTAACAAAAGTGATTAGACATATTTTTATGGAATAGTCACAATAAATTCTTCTTTTTCTTCTTCTAGGATTTCCTTACCTCAACTTTTAGAACATGTTTTCATGTCTTTAGAGTTCAATACCATTTATTTCGGGCTTAGTATATGAAAGCTGTAGAGGTGGGGGGGGGGAGGTGAAAAGAGCCGAATTCGATTTTCTTACATAGAATCAAATTTAGCTCTATTCACCCCCTCCAGAGCTTTCAATTGATGCCAACAGTATATAGTTTACATCAATTTTTGCTGAAGCTGCTCTTAAGGTGCTGAGGCTGGGTGCATGTGATACATTTCCGAAGGCATATATATGTATTGTATCCTTCACCTCATGTCATCCGCTCACAGTCTATATCATCATTTTGGCAAAGGATATTATGACCATCAAACTGTGTGCAGTTAAATACACTTACACTAATACCACTTATATTCTTAATGATTGTTTGGAAAATCGATCATTTTTGGCAAATCGATCAGTATTACCGCCAGTTTCCCTACATCCAGCTAGTCACCACATTACTTAATTGTGATGGAACCAAAGATCAACACCTACTGGCCTCCGCTCTCCTTGCATAAAATGACAGTGTAACTGCTCAATGGACAATCCTACATTTTCAGTGAGTGATGATTGAGTGCCCCGTCCATTTTGATTGTTGCCCGATCAATGAATCACACATCTCTCTGTTTACCACCACTGCTGTTATTGGGACAAACAAACCATAAATCTCTTTGTTCACACCACTCTCATTGTTGGTAACTACACTTTTAAAGTGTATAGTTGACATATCACTAGTTTACCACAAATTCCTCTACCATCATTGCTGACATATGCATCCCCTCTTCCATCCCCAATATCATCCTCTTTATGTCAGTTATTGATATCATCCCTATTCCAACCCTCAACATCCAACTCCCATCTGTATATCTCTAGCAAAACTGTTGTATCCAACTAAGAAAAGGAGGATGCATATCCCATACGGATAGAAAAGAGGCACTAATTATTAGTTGAACCATAGTTCTATCTATTAACTCAATGACATCCCAACATCTCTTAGCTAGAGGTGAGCAAATAGCAATACACACCGGTACATCAAACTAGATTGTCATACGACCCATAGTCTAGTCTTGGACCAACTATAAGTTTTGTCAAGTCCTCGATCTCGAAATTTTGAAAGCCTACTCTCATATCCAATCTATTCTAAAACCATTCTGATAGGGGAATTAAGCATGTAATAATAAAATTTATGATGATAAATATTTATTTCATTAGATTTCACTTAAAAATCCCATTTCTTTAGAGTTAATTTAGTTAAACCTCAATCATTTGGGTTAATATTGTTCAAAATTCTATTACAATTGGTCAATGTAATAAAAAAATAGAATAGTTACTCAAAATGCAATTTGTAGAGTGGCATTATTAAAAATCAATACATTTGAGTTAAAAGCAACCAAAAATTC
This sequence comes from Alisma plantago-aquatica, assembly GCA_963693085.1. Classification (NCBI taxonomy): domain Eukaryota; kingdom Viridiplantae; phylum Streptophyta; class Magnoliopsida; order Alismatales; family Alismataceae; genus Alisma; species Alisma plantago-aquatica. Next base: position 92,343,487 of record OY856409.1, read on the forward strand.
TAATATATTATTACTAGTGAAGATATAAAATTCCAAAAGTCAAATTTTGGTTCAATTGATGTATATTAAATCTAAGTTTTGACCAATTCAAACCAGATTGACATATTGTTTAAGGGCTGGATAGGATTGAAACTGGGATAAACTGTTACCCCATTGTAGCTTAAGGGAGTGCATCTTCACTCACATAATGCTTCTTTTTTGGTCCTTCATGGCTCTTATCTGTCACCATTCCCAAAATTTGCTACACTTAAACATTGTAAATAGACACTATTTTTAATTTGGTGAATTCAATTATCCCATATAATTAGGTTCTAAGCTGTATTTTTTTTTACTTCACTCGTACTGTTTTCTATTGTATTAGAAAATTTAGCATTTTAGCTTCCACAGTTGAAGGCTCTCCGCACATCCAATATTTATAATTGCATAACCAAATGCATTAATGTCTATATAGTATATACTGTTCCTAACATAAGCGCATTCCTCCATTTCTTTGTCCAGACCTGTGTTGAATTGCGTATGAAACAATTTCGTTTCCTTCATTCAAATATGTAACCTCCAATATCCATTATATGATATTATTTCATGTCTTTATATCATTGTTTCATTAGTTAATTTCTTCATACCCATGTCAAAATTGCCAATACCATGTCTATGAAAAGTTCATCAGATTTTCTCTAAGTTTATTTCTGGGCTGTTGAATAGACATATTCATCTATACATGGAATGAATGGCCTTTTGGGATTAGAATGCCTGGTTACACGGCATCTAAGTTTCTCTGGCTTGCCATGTGTGGAGGCCTGGAGGGAGCAGAATAGGTGGAAATTTACATAGCTCTTATCATCCATCTAAAGGAGGACTTTCAGTAATGCCCCATGTAGGGTTGAGATTTTGAGCAGGGAGAGGATTTCCTACCTCTAGCTTCAACATCGTCGTTACTTCTTGGGGTTCTTTTATGTAATTTTTATTCTAGAAATCCAATGGCAACGTCAGTGAGACACTTGCTATTATGCCTGGAGAGAAAGCAGGAGAGCAGACCTGATTATGACTTAAAGAGTGAGTAGGAGAGAGAAAACTTAACTGAAAAAACGTGCATGAGCCCTTTCTCGCCATTTTATTTTGTGAAAACATCACACATCATTTATTAAATTTTTTGATCTTGCCTTGTATACAGTCTCGTATATGCTAACGAGTCCTTCCTTCAAAAGAATTTGAGTAGATGCAAAAGATTGGTCTATATGTAAATGATTATTAAAAGGAAAATATATATTCTTGCTGTAGCTCATGCGTAAACTTGAAAAATAAATGTGTTACGAGTTCATTCAATGCACAATTACATATCTAAGGCAAATCGTGGTTAGGCCCCATGTAATGAGCTAAAAGTAAGTATGACATGTTGAAATTTTGACGATTTGGTAAAAATGCATATTAGTATGATATGGAATCTGCAAATTCTTGATTTATTTGAAATTGTTTATACTTTAGTTGTATCATATGCTAAAATGTGCTTGTCATCATGTTTTTTAAGGTGGCAAGCAGTGAATTGAAAAACATGCTGGGCGTCCTTAAGTGGCCCAGCCCATCCACCACTTTTAAAAGCCCCTAAGCGCCAGCTAAGCGGATCAGCGGCCACTTAAGGCCCGCTTCACCCGCTGAACCGGCCACTTGGAGGAGCCAAAAAAGTGCATGCTGAGTCTTGTTTTATTGAAACTACTGTTTAAGCCTGTAACATTAAGTAAAATTGATTTTTGACACAACGACGCCTGGTTGTGTTGAAGGACAGACAAGGGTTTCTACATCTTGGACGGGTGTGGGTAAAGAAGCTAGTCTCACTGCATCATTGCCCGGATGTAGCGAAAAATGTGCAAGGGTTCTCACATCTTGGACGAGTGTGGGTAAAGAAGCTAGTCCAGCCGCATCATTGCCCGGATGTAGTGAAAAATTTGCAAGGACAACATTTCCGAAGAAGGCAGGTAAAGAAGCAAGTTAAAAAAAAAAAGATTAGAGTTGGATCTTGGAATATTGGCTCTCTGACTGGGAAATCTTTGGAGATAGTGGATACCATGATGAGAAGAAAAGTCAATATAGCTTGCTTGTAGGAAACCAAGTGGATAAGGGAACGTTGTAGAGAGATTGGAGACACAAGTTATAAAATCTGGTATACAAGTATTGATAAATATAGAAATGGTGTAGGTATTATTGTTGATAAGATGTTGAAGGATGATGTTGTAAAGATCACAAGGATGAGCGATAGAATCATAGCTATCAAGGTTGTTCCTGGAGGAAATATTTTTAACATTATTAGCACTTATAACCCCCAAGTTGGCCTTAGCGAGGAGGCTAAGAAGGATATTTCAGATGACATGGATGAATTGATGCAGGGAATACCGACATGGGAGAAGATTATTATTGGGAGTGATTTAAATGGCCATGTGGGGAGTAGCAATGCTGGATACGAGAGAGTTCATGGTGGTTTTGGATATGGCAGCAGAAATGGAGAAGGAGAGAGGATTTTAGATTTTGCAGTTGCATATGATATGATTTTGGCAAACACCCATTTCAAGAAAAGAGAATCTCATAAGATTACTTTTAAGAGTGGACACAATTGTAATTCAATTGATTATCTCCTTACAAGGCAGGTGGATCATAATATATGCAAGGATTGTAAAGTGATTCCTAGTGAAGAACTCATGACCCAACATAGGTTGGTGGTTTTGGATATTAACATGAAGATTAATAAAAGCAAGCATAACAGAAACCAAGACAACATGATCAAGTGGTAGAATCTTAAAGGAGAAAAGAAATTGGCTTTTCATGATAAACTCAGCAAGGAGGGAACTTAGAACTTGGAGTCTGATGTTAACACTATGTGGCATAACATGTGTTCCTGCATAACAAAAATTTTCAAAGAGGTTTTGGGGGAGTCCAAAGGTTGTGGGCCTCTACAAAAAGATACTTGGTGGTGGAAGATGAAGTACAGAAGGCTATTAAACTTAAAAGGGAGATTTATAGGAGCTTGCCCAAATCTCGAGATGCTGCAACGTTTCAAAGATACAAGCAAGCAAAGAAAGAAGCTAAAAAAGTTGTTCAAGAGGCAAAGTCTAGATACTTTGATGATATTTATAAGAAGCTGGACACAAGAGAAGGGGGAAAATATATATATAAAATGGCTCATATAAGAGAAAGGAAAGGAAGAGACTTGAGTCAAGTGAAATGCATCAAGAATGAAGATGACAGGGTGTTGGTGAAGGACGATGATATCAAAAACCAGTGGAGAAATTACTTCCATAAGCTTTTCAATGGAGATACTGCAAATAATGTTAGACTCGTGTGACATGAATACAAGAGATATCATTTACACACGATGAGTTTCAACATTTGAGGTCAAGAATGCTTTGAAGAAGATGAAAATGAGAAAGGCATGCGGACCAGACGGTATTCCCATTGATGTATAGAAGAGTATGGGGGATGAAGGAGTTATGTGGTTAACAAAGCTCTTTAACAAGATCATGACCACCAAGAAGATGCCGGATGAGGGGAGAAATAGTACTATAGTCCCCATCTACAAGAATAAAGGTGATGTTCAGAGCTGCACAAACTACAAAAATATCAAGTTGATGAGTCACACAATGAAGCTTTGGGAGAGGATGATTGAGCACAGGTTAAGATCTATAACGCATATATCAAACAACCAATTTGGTTTCATGCCTGGAAGATCAACAACAGATGCTATTTTTCTGATAAAGAGGCTTATTGAGAAGTATAGAGAAAACAAAAGAGATTTTCATATGGTGTTTATTGATTTGAAAAAGGCTTATGATCGAGTACCCAGAGAAGTGTTGTGGATGTTTTGAAGAAAAAGGTGTGCCAATCCAATACATTGACTTGATTAAAGACATGTATGATAGCTATACTGCAAGTGTGGAGACTCCTGGAGGAGAGTCACCAACTTTTCCTATCACAGTTGGGGTACACCAAGGATCCACACTCAACCCACATCTGTTTGTTCTTGTTATGGATGAGCTGACAAAAAATGTTCAAGATGATATTCCTTGGTGTATGTTATTTGTTGATGATATTATTTTGATTGACGAAACTAAAGATGGATTAAATGATAAAGTTGAACGGTGGAGAGAGGCATTGGAATCAAATGGATTGATGATTAGCAGGAGCAAAACTGAGTATATGCATTGCAATTTTAGCCAATCCCGCAGTGTGAATGATGGAGCCGAGTTGGACGGAGTAGATATACCAAAATGTGATAAATTTCGTTGCTTGGGTTCTATTATTCAATAGATGAGGATATCTAAAATGACTTTTGTCACAGGATCACTGCAGGATGGTTGAAATGGAGTGCAACTGAAGTATTATGTGTTGGAAGATCCCTCTCTGGTTAAAAAGTAAGTTTTTTAGAACAACTATACGGCCAACCATGCTCTATGGGAGTGAATGTTGGGCGGTGAAGAAACAAAGTCTCAACAAGATGAACGTGGCTGAAATGCATATGCTGAGATGGATGTGTTGGAAGACAAGAAAAGATCGCTTGAGAAATGATTATATTAGGAATAAAGTGGGGTTGGTGAGCATTGAGGACAAGTTGCGTAAGGGCGGACTCAGATGGTACTGACATGTGCAACACAAACCGACTAATGCGCCTATACGAAGCAATGCTATTGAGTCAGGCACAATAAATAGAAGATGAGGAAGACCTAAATTAACATGGGATGAGCTTATAAAGAGAAATTTCGAATCTTTACATCTCAATCGGAATATGACCCATGATAGAGCTGAATGGAAACGAAGGATCCATTAGCCAACCCCAGCATAGTTGAGACTGAGGCTTAGATGATGATGAACATTAAGTAAATTATATGGTCGACGTATTACATTATAATTTTTTAAGTAGTATAAACTATAATATATTAATTGTATATACGTTAGAATTTCTATGATAGGCGTAGTGCTAATTTCGAATGCATACTTTATATGTAAACCGTCGTAATGGGGTACTGCTGTAATGTATCAAATGCATGCATACTTTAATTAATTGTACTGCTGTAATGTATGACTAATTCATGATATCTAAATTTAACAATAAGTTAATAAGGGATCTATGATAAGTCTATTGATTACTGTTTAGCATTGTAAACATGTGATGCAAAATTGGTGTTATATCATGTATCTACACTTATTTTGTATTAGTTTTCTAGATGGCTGATGATTTAGGTGCTGCTCCGGTTCCTGAGAATACACCAAATGTCATTCCCAATGCTAGGTCAAGTGACCCAGGTTGGAAGTACTGCGAATGTTCCAACCCCTCTCGAAAAGATCGACTGCGATGTATCTTTTGCAAACACAGCAACACAGGAGGGATTTTTAGATGAAACAGTTGTGTTATAAACTATTTGGGTGTTTTATATTGTTGCATAGGGTGTAAATCTGTAAGATGTGTAATAATTCCTAAGAATATATTGTTTATAAACATATGTGTGTAATTCTGCTTAAAAGTATATAGGAAACTAAAACCTGCTTTTTAAAAAAGTGTCCGCTTAGCGCTTAAGCAGCTGCAAGGTGCTGTCCGCATGCCTCTTGATTTACGCTTTTTGAAACATTGGGGGCGAGGCAATAGGGCACCTAGGTAGGACACCTTAATGCCTTCCATTGATTAAAAGAGCGGCCCGCTTAGCGCTTAAGTGTTCACGTAAGCAGTCAGCCCAGTGCCCCATTGGAATTACTGCTGAAGTGATCTACTGAGCAGATTGCAGTGAAGCAGGCGCTTTAGACTGCTTAAGCGGGCCCTCTTAGGCGGCTTATTAAGCACACTTTTGTTAGCAAAATAGTTGGGGCGACTTACAACAATCAGGTAAGTTCTTTACTCATACAATATCGATTCTTTTTACCAGTACTACTTATTATTAATGCTAAATGCTACCAATTATGTCTGCTTAATTTGCTGTTAAAAGTGCTACTTTTTTTCAGATACTATGATTATCTTCTAAAAATTGTCTTCCTCTCACCATGTTGCTGCAATAACATTCTTATAGCAAAAATAAAATAAATTCAAAAGCAAACAACTACAAAAAAATTCGGTGCTGTAGCTACCACTATAGTCCTTACTAATAGCCTGGTATTGTTATCGTTATCCACACTTGAATCATTAATTAATATTGAATAATTAACTTAAAATGGTTTGAAGTCTGAGTTTTCAACGTTTCTAGGTGTTTTTCATGATTCATAAGTAGCACGTAATTATTTACTCCAACACGAAGTTATTATTCAGTAGTAATTTACTACTTTTGAATGTTCAATGATAGTGTTAATTACAAGTTACAACTGAGTTATTATATAATTGCTACTTTCGAAGCTTATCTACTATACAACTTCAGATGTTCTGAACATTCAGATAATTGTATCTTGATTACTCTAATTATTCTAATAACATTGAGATGGCAAAACTCTAATTAACATTCTGAAGCTTACATGTTAGCCTCTGATTAATTAGTCTAGTATTCACAAATATAATTTCTACATTGTTTTTAATATGATGGCTGCTTTTTCAAAAGCGGCCACTTCACGCTTAAGCGCCCTAGGAGGTCCAGCCGTTCGCTTCCCACTTCACGCTTTCCAAAACCTAGATGCCTTCACTAGGCGTCTTAAATGTATATATATTTTAAAAATTTTCAGGCTATTTACTATGTCACATGCATATATTTAATGGTTATAATGAGTGCATCCCCCTTTATATACTTGTATATTATCATTATCGAGGTATCCTATTTGATGCCGTTTTGACAGTGTGGGAATAGAAATTTGTGCAAATATCAAGTTAAATTTTGATAAATGCAATCCCGTCCGTGTCGATGCCAAAATGAACAAATTAAGCCATGAAATTTTACAAGAGTGATCTCTACTATATAGGCCTAAGTACACTCTGCAATAGAATTTTACATGGGGTAGGTGGGAGGTGGGTGGGTCCATGCATGTGTGAGATATGCAAACTAAGCTGTATTTTGGGGATTTTGATGACCAAATGAAGGAACCGAGGTATGAAATTTTGCAAGCATGATCTATTTACCTGTATGCACTTATCTGTGCTAAAATATCACATGTTCGATAGGTAAGGTACCCCACATATTTTATTTGGGTCGATAGTTTGTAGTTGATATTAACTTAATGATCCACCATTTCTTTGGCCCCAGGAATAACTGTGTCAATGTTTCCAAGCAAAAACATTATCTTTTGGTGTGGTTGGATGCCTAACACCCTCATTTTCAGATGAACCACCACTAGAACACATGTCGTCTACACGGAAGAAAATAAAAAAAAACATAAAGCATGCATTGCATTAGTATCTAATACATTGAATAACAAATATTAGGGAATGCAAAACAATTATGATATACCATAAATATGTACTTGGGTATTATAGAATCAATCATGCATATTGTTAGAATATAAGATTGCTTGAATATGAATGGATTGTGATACAAAGACTGACGACCTCTCCTTTATATAGAAGGAGGAGAGACGCCCTATTACTTAGGACCCAAGTAATCTAAACTAGACGGGCCGGAAGATAAAGGCCCACTAAACTAATTAGCCTATTTAACTAATAGACTAATTTAGACACTTTAACACTCCCCCTCAAGCTGGAGCATGGGTGAAACACATGTCCAAGCTTGGAGAGTTACAAGACTCGATAAAAAGAAATGATAAATGAAAGATGAAGATAAATATCACTCCCATACAAAATATGTTACTCCCCCTGAATCAATACTCCCCCTGAATCAAATAGTAATGATGACTCTGCAGGCTGAAGATACTCGAGCTTTGAAGAAGGTCTTCCTTGAAGTGCATCTGAAATGAAGACATCTGAAGATACTCTGTAGGCTGAAGAATGGTCCTGATACTACAACAAGTCGCCACTGGAATACGTGCTTAACGCGGCACGAACGCGGACGGACGATCTGCTGCTTGATACGATGCAGGAACCATGAAACTTGGGGGCTTGACGGGAAAGGAGATCATCCATCAAGGAAAGTCCCAAGAGGATCAGCTACAGGCGATGTCGATACAGCAGATACGGCTCGGAGAAGACGTGATGAAGCAGCTCGGTGAAGATAAAACTCTGAGCTTCTGAAGAAGCACCCATATGTCTCATGTGAATGCAGTTGAAGGAATACATCATCAACAACGGATATAGTGTCGACGCTGGATCTTCACTGCTGGCTCAAGTAGAGAACTGATGTGCTGAACAATGTGAAGCTTCATGAAGATAGCCTGGAATATATATATAATCTGAATACATATTTCATCATCTCATCTCATACTCTCTCTCTCATACATTCTCTTCTCATCTCTTTCTCTCCTCTCTCTTCTCATCTCTTTCTCTCCTCTCTATCCCCCCCGCACACCAAATACGACGAAAGTGAGTGTTTGGTGTGGAGAAATGGATACATGACCCCCCGCAATGTGGAAAAGGGACGCTCACATAATATGGGTGGGTGGGAAAGAAAATGGTGGAAAAAGAGAGAAATATGTGAAATGGAGATGGGTAATATGTGGAGAATGAAACCGATAGCCAAAGAGAGTATACTAAATGGGTCAACATGAGATCCGGGTAGAAAAATAAATGGATCTAGTCCCGAAATCCGATTAGGGTCAAAATAGGATCTGATTAGCAAAAGATAGAACCGATTAAGGATCCGAATAGAGACAGGGATAATGCATATGGGGGTAGTAAACATGGTTGTTTGGTAGCGGTGGAGAGTGATGGGTGATCGCCTACTGTAGATGGCAGCAGTAGCATGATGACGCACAACGCAGCAGCAACTTGCGGATGAAGATCGTCAGAATGATGATGAAGTGGAGGAGCAGCAGCTTGCGGATGATGGCTGGATATGACGCTCGGCTGATGAAGCGCTTTGTCGCAACATAGAAGATGACAAAGAGTCTCCTGTGTGGCTCCGGAGATATTGCATGCCAAGAGGATGCATGCGAAGCCAAGGCGGACCCTCTCCAAAGCGGCGATGAAGGTTGATCTGAAGACGTCATGAGATGGATCCTTCGACGGATTGCCGATCGCTGCTGATCAACTGTCGATACCATCGACAGGACTGTCGATGGTATCGACCGACTCTCTCCTTGTCGCTGTGATAAAGTCGATACTATCGACCTCCTGTCGATAGTATCGACGCCGGCGATGCGGGTTGCGTCACGGGACGTCGGCGGCTGTTTGCGTCTGGTCTGATGTCGATACTATCGACACTCGTGTCGATAGTATCGACGCGGCGGCGGCGGCTGCTCCGGAAGGTGGAGTTGGCTGTTCCTTGCGGATGGGAACCAATTTCTGATGGTCGACGACTCTGTGGAGATGGCTGCTGACGGCTACTGCTGCTGATGGTGGCGAGGCGCTGCTGCTTTCAGATGGCGGAAGGAGATTACCGCGGCGGATGCCTACGGCGGCGATTGTTGCGGATGATGATGGAGGACGGCTGCTATAATAGGCAGCGGAGGTGTTATATGGAAAGAATGAAAGAATAGATGAATGGAGATGACCATGGAGGCCGGAATATGCCTAGCGGGCAGCCGGCCAAGCCATGGAGATGGCGGCTGCGGCCGCCCGCAGGCGGAGAGAGCCCGCGGTTGCTCTCTTCGGAGAGAGGAGCGGCGGCGGCTGCAAGGGAGAAGTCGGCGGTCTTGGAGAGAGAGAGAGAGAGGGAAGCGGCGGCTAGGGTTCTCTCAGGATGGAACCCGCTCTGATACCATGTTAGAATATAAGATTGCTTGAATATGAATGGATTGTGATACAAAGACTGACGACCTCTCCTTTATATAGAAGGAGGAGAGACGCCCTATTACTTAGGACCCAAGTAATCTAAACTAGACGGGCTGGAAGATAAAGGCCCACTAAACTAATTAGCCTATTTAACTAATAGACTAATTTAGACACTTTAACACATATATTTAAATTTCTAGGGTTTTGTATTTTATGTCTGAAAATATTTATCAATTACGTCTAAAATATATATCTATTTAAAGTAAGCACTATGATAATATATAAATGTATATATCTGTATATATACATATATATAATGTCTTAGGATATTAATTGACAACCAATATCACATTAATAAGCACATTTTAAGCTAAAAATAAAGAACATCATTTTTTGATAGAATTCAAATTTATAAATTAATAAATTAAGTATGATATGTACTTTTATAATAAGAATCTCATAAGATTACTATCAAGAGTGAGCGTAATTGTAGCCAAATCGATCACTTCCTTACGAGGTGGGTGGATCGTAGAGTATGCAAGGATTGTAAAGTGATCCCTGGCGAAGAACTCACCACCCAACATAGGTTGGTGGTTTTGGATATTAACATGAAGATTAATAAAGGCAAGCATAACATAAACCAAGATAGTAGGATCAAGTGGTGAAATCTTAAAGGAGAAAAGAAATTGATTTGTCATGATAAACTCATCAAGGAGGGCACTTGGAACTTGGAGTCGATGTTAACACTATGTGGCATAATATGAGCTTTTGCATAACAAAAATTGCCAAAGAGGTTTTGGGGGAGTCCAAAGGTTATGGGCCTCCACATAAAGAGACTTGGTGGTGGAATGATGAAGTACAGAAGGCTATTTAATTCAAAAAAGAGATCTTATTGAGCTTGCCCAAATCTCCAGATGATGCAACTTTTCAGAGATACAAGCAAGCAAAGAAAGAAACTAAAAGGTTGTTCAAGAGGCAAGGTCTAGATACTTTAATGATATTTATAAGAAGTCGGACACAAGAGAAGGGGATATATATATATATATATATATATATATATATATATATATATATATATATATAATGGCTTGTTATGGTTGAAAATATTGGCTCTTTGACAGGGAAATCTTTGGAGATAGTGGATACCATGATGAGAAGAAAAGTCAATATAGCTTGCTTGCAGGAAACCAAGTGGACAGGGGAACGCTGTAGAGAGATTGGAGACACAGGATACAAAATCTGGTATACAGGTATTGATAAACATAGAAATGGCGTAGGTATTATCGTTGATAAAATGTTGAAGGATGACGTCGTCAAGATTACAAGGATGGGTGATAGAATCATAGCTATCAAGGTTGTTCTCGGGGGAAATATTTTTAACATAATTAGCGCTTATGCCCCCCAAGTTGGCCTTAGCGAGGATGCGAAGAAGGATTTTTGGGATGACATGGATGAATTGATGCAAGGAATACCGATCGAGGAGAAGATTATTATTGGGAGTGATTTAAATGGCCATGTGGGGAGTGGTAATGCTGGATTTGAGAGAGTTCATGGTGGTTTTGGATATGGCAACAGGAACGGAGAAGGAGAGAGGATATTAGATTTTGCAGTTGCATATGATATGATTTTGGCAAACACCCATTTCAAGAAAAGAGAATCTCATAAGATTACTTTCAAGAGTGGGCACAACTGTAGCCAAATTGATTACCTCCTTACAAGGCGGGTGGATCGTAACATATGCAAGGATTGTAAAGTGATTCCTGGCGAAGAACTCACGACCTAACATAGGTTGGTAGTTTTGGATATTAACATGAAGATCAATAAAGGCAAACATAACGGAAACCAAGATAGCAGGATCAAGTGGTGGAATCTTAAAGGAGAAAAGAAATTGACTTTTCATGATAAACTCATCAAGGAGGTAACTTGGAACTTGGAGTCTGATGTTAACACTATGTGGCATAACATGAGCTCTTGCATAACAAAAATTTCCAAAGAGGTTTTGGGGGAGTCTAAAGGTTGTGGACCTCCACAGAAGGAGACTTGGTGGTGGAATGATGAAGTACAAAAGGCTATTAAACTGAAAAGGGAGATCTATAGGAGCTTGCCCAAATCTGGAGATGATGCAACGTTCCAAAGATACAAGCAAGCAAAGAAAGAAGCTAAAAAGGTGGTTCGGGAGGCAAGGTCTAGATACTTTGATGATATGTATAAGAAGCTGGACACTAGAGAAGGGGAAAAAGATATATATAAAATGGCTCGTATAAGAGAAAGGAAAGGAAGAGACTTGAGTCAAGTAAAATGCATAAAGAATGAAGATGGTAGAGTATTGGTGAAGGACGATGGTATCAAAAACCAGTGGAGAAATTACTTCCATAAGCTTTTCAATGGAGATACTGCATATAATGTTAGCGACTTGTGTGACATGAATACGAGAGATATCATTTACACACGACGAGTTTCACCATTTGAGGTCAAGAATGCTTTGAAAAAGATGAAAATGAGAAAGGCATGCGGACCAGACAATATTCCCATTGATGTATGGAAGAATATGGGGGATGAGGGAGTTACATGGTTAACAAATTTCTTTAACAAGATTATGAAGACCAAGAAGATGCCGGATGAGTGGAGAAATAGTATTATAGTCCCAATCTACAAGAACAAAGGTGACGTTCAGAGTTGTACAAACTATAGAGGTATCAAGCTGATGAGTCACACGATGAAGCTTTGGGAGAGGATTATTGAGCAGAGGTTAAGATCTATAACACAGGTATCAAACAACCAATTTGGTTTCATGCCTGGAAGATCAACAACAGAGGCTATTTTTCTGATAAGGAGGCTTATGGAGAAGTATAGACAAAGCAAAAGAGATCTTCATATGGTGTTTATCGATCTAGAGAAGGCTTATGATCGAGTACCCAAAGAAGTGTTATGGATGGTTTTGGAGAAAAAGGGTGTGCCTATCCAATACATTGACTTGATCAAAGACATGTATGATAGCTCTACTGCAAGTGTCAAGACTCCTGGAGGAGAGACACCAACTTTTCCTATTACAGTTGGGGTACACCAAGGATCCACACTCAGCCCATATCTATTCGTTCTGGTTATGGATGAGTTAACAAAGAATGTTCAGGATGATATTCCTTGGTGTATGTTATTTGCTGATGATATTGTTTTGATTGACGAAACAAAAGATGGATTGAATGATAAAGTTGAATGTTGGAGAAAGGCATTGGAATCAAATGGATTGATGATTAGCAGGAGCAAAACTGAGTATATGCATTGCAATTTCAGCCAATCTCGCAGTGTGAATGATGGAGCCAAGTTGGACGGAGTAGATATACCAAAATGTGACAAATTTCGTTACTTAGGTTCTATTATTCAAATAGACGGGGATGTCCAAAATGATGTTTGTCACCAGATCACTGCAGGATGGTTGAAATGGAGGAGTGCAACTGGAGTTTTATGCGATCAGAAGATCCCTCTCAGGTTAAAAAGTAAGTTTTATAGAACAGCTATACGACCAGCCATGCTCTATGGGAGTGAATGTTGGGCGGTGAAGAAACAAGGTCTCAACAAGATGAACGTGGCCGAAATGCGTATGCTGAGATGGATGTGTGGGAAGACAAGAAAAGATCGTTTGAGAAATGATTATATCAGGAATAAAGTGGGGGTGACGAGCATTGAGGACAAGTTGCGTGAGGGCCGACTCAGATGGTACGGACATGTGCAACGCAGACCTACTAGTGCGCCTATACGAAACAATGCTATTGAGCCAAACACTATAAATAGAAGAAGAGGAAGGCCTAAATTAACATGGGATGAGCTTATAAAGAGAGATTTTGAATCTCTACATCTCAATCAGAATATGACCCATGATAGAGCTGAATGGAAACGAAGGATCCATGTAGCCGACCCCAACATAGTTGGGATTGAGGCTTAGATGATGATGATGATGATATATAATGGCTTGTATAAGAGAAAGGAAAGGAAGAGACTTGAGTCAAGTAAAATGTATCAAGAATGAAGATGAGTGCTGATGAGTGATGATATCAAGAACCAATGGAGAAATTACATCCATAAGCTTTTTAATGGCGATACTGTAAATAATGTAAGACAAGGAATTAAATGTCTGATTTTGATGTGTCCGATGGCCCAGAAACATATATTTTTTTGAAATTTCGGCCGAAAATTTGATATTTACGGCCCTAACAATTTTGACGAACAAATAAGTGAACTAAATCTTGAAAATTTACCAGGACGATCAAAATGCCAAGATCTACTCAAATATGTAATAATATTTCATATTGGATATATGTGGGGGGGTGTCTCCCACATTTGTAAGTGAAGGAAGCTGAACAATTTTGACAAAAGTTCGATGGCGATTTTGATGGAAAAATGAAGGAATTAAGTTATGAAATTCTGCAAACACAATCTAGACATAAACATACTAAATTATATAATAAATTTATATGTTTAGAGGTTAGGGTGAGATCCATGTCTTTATGAGTGAGTGCACAAATGAACAGAAATGTCAAGTCTGCTAGACAGTTAGACTGTAAAAAACTTCAAGTTACAACTTAGAATTTAGAACTTACAGTTGCAAGTTACAAACTGTGGGCTCCGATCTCCAAACCACGAATTAATCCCGATTTAATCATGTGCGGAAGCAATCGGTAAACAGCGGAAGACAAAAATCACGGGAATTTAAAACTTTTTGAGACAAGAGCCTGAAACCACAAACCTTTTCCATAGAAAAAGGATTTAACTGTTTACATCACTGACAATTACTTCTTGAGTAATTACATACAACATGATACCAAAACTCTCAAGAATTCATACTCCAAAACACTCCAGGACCTGAGAGTACAGAGGACACATAGGACTTAACTCTAACTACACCATGAAGCAGGCTAGATCTCCACCTGAGATATTTACTGCTCCTGATGCTGCTGTTGCTGGGATTGTTCACCTGAGTTCTTGTTCCTTCGTCTTCGACGACCACCTAAAAAGTAGAAGTCTACGGGGTGAGACAATTATACATAATTGCCCCAGCGAGAGTTATAACTCTCCACTAGGCTTTATAAGCAAAGCAAGGAATAACTAAAGCAATAAGAGCCTTCAAGATATTCACTGGCAGTTCTGATGATAAGTAAGAGTTCAATCAATATTAAAATATGAGAACATCTATGCTATTCAAGGTAACATCAATCAAATAACTCATAATTAACTCTAACAGATATACTACGCTGTTGTTTATGTTTTTCCAAACATTATTATGCCCTGTGGAGATGAGGCATACCACTCATACTCCAACTGATCGCTAAGAAGTCACATCAGTATCATACATAGGTCATTAAGAGAGCCGGATTCTTATGACCTCATCTTCCTCAGTCAGTTAGAGGATTGATTGTTTGACATCTGGCGGGATGTCTTTATAATAGCTCACCAGGGTACTCTGGTCCTTCGCTATTTTTAGAGTTACAGTGGCATTCTGTACTCTCTTCACTATCGGAAGATTTCTTGTTTATCTTTCACCGATACGGTATTTGTGTCTTTAAGGGAGTGTAGATATACATCTCACCTTTAGGACTTTATGGTGGGGTCTGATGGACTACTAGAATCTACATCATCCTCTCACCTTTTCTTTTATAGTGAAGGTATGACGGACTACAAGAATCTACATCAAATACCTACACTAGGATGTAAGGTTCTACACATCCATGTACCCCACATACTCAAAAGTATGTGCTCCAGGAGTTCCCTTAGGAAGACCTGTTTCACCATCATTTAGACAACTGACAATGATGGATCTATGATCAGGGCTCTACATTTCACTTGATTAGTTAGGTACATTTAGTATTCCAATCATCATACAGTAACACAGCTATATATGAGAATACAAAATGTAACAGGCCTAACTTATCACAATTATCAGATATTCATCTCAAGTCATCTGTCAAGCATGACCTTAACAACATTTATGGCTCTTACAGCCCATAAATCACAAAGGATGTCACTTAGCAGTGCATCAAGATGGTTCACTATTCATAAAGCATAAGACATGCCTTCAATGAATATAACATGGTATTCCATACCTGGGTGTGACCATCATCTCATAACAACCTGCATGGTTAACTCAACAGATAATAGTAACAATTCAGTAAATAGGAATACATTCCCAATCAGGGTTTCACTTGGTTTCACCCTCAACTAGGGTTTCACATGGAATCACCCTCAACTAGGGTTTCACATGGAATCTCCCTCAACTAGGGATTCCACATGGGTTCACCTTCAAAATTCTGTGTTTTAGGGTTTACTATTCACTCTATGGTGAATTATACTCATTACATCATCATGTAAGAGAAACACCATCATTAAGACTCTTCATTAGGATTAGGATCCATTAGATATCATAATTAGGGTTTCCATGACCTCACATAGGTGGGTCATTCCCTAATCATGCGCATTCATGTGTAAAAGAAGTATCTTACTAGATTTTTCCTCCTAAAAAGGGCACTTTCTCTCTCTAGGATACTTTCTCTCTCTAGAAACACTTTCTCTTTCCTCTCTCTAGTAGATGGTGGCAACACCACTCTAGATTAGGTTGAGACAAGTCTCCATTGACTGATATGAGCCAAGGAATCAACATCATGTGATTAGGGTTTAATTAGATTAGGGTTTTACCCCCTTTAGACCCTTCAAGGGTATTTTGGTAATTTGCCACATGATCACCATCATGGGTTAACCCACTAATCACATAGTCCCTTAATGACCTAGGTTACCATTAGGGTTTAGATTGAATCATCATTAAGCCATTTACACCTTCAAATGGTTAGGCACAAATCTCCACAAATCTCCAAGTGGTTTCCAATCTTCAAACGATCTCAACCATCCAAACGGTCTTGAGACCGTTTGATCCTCAAACGGTCTTGAGACCGTTTGGTCTCAAACGGTCTTGAGACCGTTTGGAGGTGAGGACCGTCTGGGAGGTTTGACTTCCAAACCGTTTGGACCCTCAAACGGTTTGAGGTCGTTTGGACCAATCGACCTTGAGGTCGTTTGAGCCCAAACGGTCTTGAGGTCGTTTGAGCCCAAACGGTCTTGAGACCGTTTGGCCCCAAACGGTCTTGAGACCGTTTGGTCTCAAACGGTCTTGAGACCGTTTGGGTCCAAACGGTCTTGAGACCGTTTGGCCCAAATGGGCTCAAACCGTTTGGACCTCCAAAGGGGTTCAATGGTCACCAAAGTATATAGATACATGTGTTGAAGCCCTCAATTGGCTAAACCTATGCTAACCACTTATAAATTGAGTCAATTAGGGTTAGCTTTAGCCACTTAGACATCCAATTGACCCTCAATTGCAAACCAATTAGGGTTTAATCATTCTCAAATAGGGTTTCAAGTTGATTGGTCATCAATGTTCAATAGTGTGAGTCAATTCAAGGTTGAACCTATCAATTGACCTCCAATTGGGCTCAAACTTGGCCCAAACGGTCTTGAGGTCGTTTGGACATCATCCAAACGGTCTTGAGACCGTTTGCCCAGAGTTTGACCAAGATCCAAAACGTTTTGACTCAGGTTGAAGTCCAATTAGGTCAAAATCAGCACTTTTTCAACAATGCATCAATTTCCTACAATTGGACCTTCAAACCATTAGATTTACTCAACCCTAGACCTTCAAACGGTCTTGGGTTGTGCCCAAACGGTCTTGAGACCGTTTGGAGGAATCCCCAAATGGTCTTGAGACCGTTTGGGTCCTTCAAACCAAAACTCAACAAGATCTATATTTAGAAAACAGCAATTTGATTGTTTCAATAACCCATTGTAATTGGGCCTCAATTGATCATATTACCTTAACCCTAGACCTCCAAACGGTCTTGGGTTGACACCAAACGGTCTTGAGACCGTTTGGATGAGTTCCAAACGGTCTTGAGACCGTTTGCCCATCCATCCTTTGGACTCTAGTGAAAATTCAACAAGGTTTGATCTATTGAGTTGATCATCTCATCAATACTTAATTGCAATATGATTTGGTGCCTTTGGACCTTCAATTGATCAACTATACTTGACCCCAGACCTCCAAACGGTCTTGGGGTGACCCCCAAACGGTCTTGAGACCGTTTGGGTGATTCCCAAACGGTCTTGAAACCGTTTGGGCTAAGCAACCCAAAATCTCAACTTAACTCATAGGAGATTCAGCACTAATTTCAATTAGGGTTTGCCCTATTAATCATCCTTCAACTCATGACTCGTTTGGAATTAATCCATAAAATTTGGTGAGTCGTTAATTAACATCATTATGAACAGTAATCCCAAACGGTCAGCGTTTAGTCAACCATCTTGAACGGTCTTGAGACCGTTTGCCCAAAAAGGGCAAATTAAACAGATTGCAAATCAGAATTTAATTCAATTCGTTTTGCTAATTGATTTGCTCATATCTCACGATTCCTTTGGAGTTAACCTCTCAAATTTTGTGGGTGATTAACCTACATAATTATGAACAAGATTCCCAAACGGTCTTCACTTGGTCAACGGGACCAAACGGTCTTGAGACCGTTTGCCCTCAAACGACCCTGAAACCGTTTGCCCACCAAACGGTTTGAAACCGTTTTGAGCAATAGGTGGAGGTCGTTTGATAAAGTGAAAATCTGTGGATAAGCATAGGAATTAACGCCCTTATCTTCCACCTTAAGAACAGTAGCAGTTCTTCACGTTTTTGCTTGCAAGGATGCAAGGGAAGATAGGGAAGAAGAAGATCTATCAACTATATGCATAGAAAAGATGTATAATCAAAGCATAAAGTTTAGAGTTATAAAACCCGCCTAAAGCTTGCTCCTTGAGCTCCAAGCTTTCGAGGTCCAAGCTTTCAATGGTTTCCAAGAAGCTCTACTGGTCGGCCAAGGTGACTTCTCCAAGGAAGATTGAGGAAAGATGGCTAAAAAGATAGAGTTAAGTAAGCTAGCCATGAATTTGCCCTTGAATCCGAGTTCTAACCATAGAATTGGGCAAGAAGGGGAATCCAAACCTACCTTGCACCCTTGGTCGTTTCTCCTGAGCTCCAGAGCAAGGCTTGGCCGTTTGGGAAAGAAAGGAAGTGAATGGAACAGGGAAAGATCGTTTGCTCATTTGCAAAGGAAAAGCCTTTTTATAGCTTAAGCCTATTTCTTACCACAAGGACCTTTCAAAACCAAAAATTCACATCTAGGTCCCTCCTTGCTCAAGAGCACGCCCAAGCCCATCAAATTCTTAAGCAATTCTTAAGAAAACTCAAGATCTAAGGGTATAGGAATCCAACCTTCAACTAGGGTACATTCATGTAAAGGTTTTGTACCCATTTTAGGTGATTTCTATCACAAAGATCATTTTTCTCATTTAATTATTAAATGATGTATCCCTTTCATCATTTTTATTCTAAATGATGACAAGAGTCATAAAAGATGTTCTAGATGGTGAAATTACAAGTTGGACCCCTCAATTTGGGTAAATTGCACTTTACCCCAAATTAGGGTTTCTAAGCATGGGAATTGCTTCCACAGCTGCACCTTGGTGCTCAAGCTTGGGAAATCCCTCAAACTTTACCATAACCATTCACATGATGTTTCAACATCAAAGGAACATCTTATCTTGTGAATTTTGCAAGTTCAACCCTTAAACTGGGTAATTTGCACATAGGTCCCTGCATACAACACAATGCTACAACTTTATACAAAAAGGAGCAAAATTGAAAGTAAATGTTCCTGAGGAACTTAATTACATGCCAGGGAGTGTTCACAAGTATATTAATTACATATTTAGGCAAAACTTCCAGGGTTAGGTCATAACCCAGGTCAGGGGTGTTACAAATTCTTTACCCCTTCAAAAGGATTTCGTCCCCGAAATCGATAAAGCATATTATAAGAAAAGAGCAGGATATTTTCTTCTCATTTCACCTTCTAGTTCCCAAGTGGCTTCTTCAACACCACGATGGTTCCAGAGGACTTTTACAAGGCTTATATCCTTCTTCTTTAACTTTTTAGTTCTGTTATCGAGGATTGACACTGGTCCCTCCTCATACGTTATATCTTCATTCAATTTTACCTCCATAGGTTGTAGAACTGACTCGGTATCTGGATGACATTTCCTCAGCATGGAAATGTGAAACACAGGGTGCAGCTTCTGCAACTCTAGAGGTAACTCTAGTCTATAGGCCACCTTTCCAACTTTTTCAACAATTGGATAAGGTCCCAAAAATCTAGGAGCTAACTTTCCTTTCTTCCCAAAACGAAGGACTCCTTTCCAAGGTGAGACCTTGAGATACACTCTGTCTCCATCCTGGAATTCTAGGGGTCTACGACGTTTATCGGCATATGATTTCTGTCTATCTTGTGCAGTCTTAAGCTGTTGTTGTATAACTTTAATCTTTTCTGTAGTTTGCTGCACAAGATCAGGGCCTAATAACTGGTGCTCACCAGTTTCATACCAACACAAGGGTGATCTACAACGTCTGCCATATAAGGCTTCATATGGTGCCATATCAATGCTATGTTGATAGCTATTGTTATAGGCAAACTCTATCAAGCTTAGATGTAGATCCCAACTCCCGGTAAACTGGAGAACACATGCTCTCAACAGATCTTCTAAGGTCTGTATAGTCCTTTCTGACTGTCCATCAGTTTGAGGATGAAAGGCTGTACTAAACCTTAACTTGGTGCCTAGGGCTCTGTGTAACTGTTCCCAAAAGCGACTTGTAAACTGGGGACCTCTGTCAGAAACTATAGTGACAGGAACTCCGTGCAAACGCACTATCTCTTGGACATATATCTGGGATAACCTTTCAGCAGTATAGGTTGTTTTGACAGGTAAGAAATGCGCTGTCTTTGTCAACCTATCAACAACTACCCAAATGGAATCATGTCCTTTGTTTGTCCTGGGTAGGCCAACAACAAAGTCCATGGTTACATGGTCCCACTTCCACTGTGGTATGGGTAAGGGTTGCATTGTCCCTGCAGGTTTCTGGTGTTCAGCCTTGACCTGCTGACACACAGGACACCTCAGAACAAACTCAGCTACATCCTTCTTCATCCCAGGCCACCAATACATGTCTTTCAAGTTTCGATACATCTTGGTGCTCCCTGGATGCATAGCATACATCGAAGAATGAGCTTCTTCCAGGACTAACTTCCTCAGGTCGTCCACATCTGGCACTATCATCCTTCCATGATAGCATGCCACCTGGTCATCTGACTCATGAAAACCTTCTCGCTTCTCATTTCCAAACTCAAATCTGATCTGCTGTACAGAAACATCTACTTGTTGTGCCTCCTTTATCTGCTCTCTTAAGGTAGGTTTAATCTGCATCTCAGCTAACAGACCAGCTAACAATGATGCCTTCAACTGCACATTGTCATGCCTTAAAGAGATAAGCATATCTCTTCTAGAGCATACTAAGGAACTTAGTTGTGCCCTATCCATGGTTGATGTTGCTGATTTCCTACTCAAGGCATCTGCAACCACATTGGCCTTGCCCGGATGGTAATCAATCGTACAATCGTAGTCCTTGATTAACTCCATCCAGCGACGTTGCCTCATATTAAGCTCATGCTGAGTGAAGATGTACTTAAGGTTCTTGTGGTCTGTGAAAATCTGGAAAGTTTCTCCGTAGAGATAATGTCTCCAGATTTTCAAAGCATGGACCACAGCAGCTAACTCCAGATCGTGTGTCGGATAATTCTCTTCGTGTTTCTTAAGCTGTCGGGAAGCAAAAGAAATCACTTGGTTATCCTGCATCAACACACATCCAAGTCCATTCTTGGAGGCATCACAAAAGATTATATATTCCTTTCCTTGCTCAGGTAACACAAGCACAGGTGCACTTGTCAACCTTTCCTTCAACAGCTGAAAAGACTGTTGACACTTATCACTCCAAGCAAAAGGAACATCCTTCCGGGTTAACTTGGTCAAAGGTAAGGCTATAGAACTGAAATTTTTAATAAACCTTCGATAATAACCAGCTAACCCCAAGAAACTTCTAATCTCCGTCGGTGTCTTCGGTTGTTCCCACTGCAGAACAGATTCTATCTTTGCAGGGTCAACACGAATTCCCGAGGCAGATACCACATGTCCAAGGAAGGATACTTCAGATAACCAAAACTCACACTTGCTAAACTTAGCGTATAGCTTATGCTCTCTTAGCAAGGTCAAAGTCTGGCGAAGGTGTTGCTCATGCTGCTGAGCATCCTTACTATAAATCAGTATGTCATCTATGAAGACGACAACACACTGATCAAGGAAAGGTCGAAAGACTCTATTCATGAGTTCCATGAATGCAGCCGGTGCATTGGTTAGTCCAAACGACATGACCGTGAACTCATAGTGACCATATCTTGTCCTAAAGGCAGACTTAGATATGTCACTGTCCTTAATGCGGAGTTGATGATATCCAGACCTTAAGTCTATCTTAGAAAAGACTGTTGCACCACGCAACTGGTCGAAAAGATCATCAATCCTCGGCAAAGGATATTTATTCTTTATCGTTACTTTATTGAGTTGTCTATAATCAATGCACAACCGCATCGATCCATCTTTCTTTTTAACAAACAAAACCGGAGCACCCCAAGGTGAGGTACTCGGTCGGATGAAACCCTTCTCAAGTAACTCTTGAAGCTGTTTCTTGAGTTCTGCCATCTCAGCAGGCGCCATCCTATACGGAGTCTGGGCTATAGGTTTCGTATCTGGGACCAAATTGATCTCAAAATCAATTTCCCGGGGTGGTGGTATACCAGGAAGTTCTTCGGGAAATACATCCTCGAATTCCCTGACTATCGGAACTTCAGCAGGGTTGGAACTCTCCTTGGTAACATCTACCACATGGGCTAAGAATGCGTAGCATCCTTGCCTCATCAACTTATCAGCAACCATAGCTGATACAAGACAGGTGGGCAGAATCTTTCTTTCACCTTGAAAGATCCATGTGTTGCTTTCATCAGCAAACACTGCCAGCTTGGATTCACAATCCAAGACAACTCGATACTTTTCCAAGTTATCCATCCCTAGGATTATATCAAATCCTTGCATATCAAGCGGTATGAGATCCACTTGAATGCGATGCTTAGAAAAGAAAAGTACGCAAGGAGAGCATACTTCTTGCAGAACAGCAGACCCACTCAACGGAGTCTCCAACAACAACTTATCTGCCCTATGACTAGTTGTCATATTGCAGTTACGAATCACTCTTCGAGTGATGAAAGAGTGCGTAGCACCCGGGTCAATCAGAACAGATACTACACAAGATTTAGACATATCAGAATATAAAAGTTCCATCTGACCTGTCACCACTTGTGGATTGACCACTGCTTCTGGTGGGTTCATAGCATAGAACCTTGCTGTAGCCTGCTGTTGAGGTGGTGCTGATGATCCAGCTTGAGACGCTTGTCCACGTCCTCGAGCTGCTCCTTGATGTTGTCTATTCTGAGATCCCTGTCGATTCTGTCTCGGGGTTTGTTGTGTCACACCGACAGCCCTAGAACGACAATCCTTCATCAAGTGTCCCACCTTACCACAGTTGTAGCAACTCTTTTCCTGTTGCTGTGGTCTGGGTGGTCCAGTAACTGACACAGATGCAGAACTGTGCGTCCCTTGAAGCGGTTGACTTCGTCCTCTACCTCTGCTTGGTGTCCATTGAGTTTGAAAACTCGATCTGGGTGGTGGAGGGTTAGGTGCAGAGAATCTAGGTTTCTTGGAATCCCTAGATGAAGAACCCTGGAACTGTGGATATCTTTTATGGGTTTGTCTTTTCTCAACTACAGATCTCTCTATCCTTCGGACTGACTCAACGAAGGTAGAGAATCTCTCTCGATTCTCTAAGGCAGACACTGGGGTAGACATGTCAGCATTCAACCCCTTCTCAAACCTTCTGATTCTTTCTTCTTCTGTGGCAGCCATGTGCGGACAAAATCGCAACAGCTCCATGAACTTAGCTTCGTATTCGCTAATGTTCATAATACCCTGTCTCAGTCTCTCAAACTGAGAGATCTTCTCGTCTAGGAAGGTCTTGGGAAAATATCTATTGATAAATTCCCGACGAAACTCTTCCCATGAGAACTCTGCCCCAGGTCTCTTCTGCTCTTCCATGTTCCACCAGTGACCAGCACTTCCTTTGAGAAGATAGACAGCATGTCTAACCTTCTCAGCTTCAGGGATGTTGAGGATCCTGAAGGCCTTCTCCAGCTCTGTCAACCACAGATCAGCATCTGCGGGGTCAGCAGTCCCATGGTACTCGGTAGCTCCGACACGACGTAGTCGCTCGAACGTCTTCCCGATACCTTGCCCCTCAGGCTGGGCAGGTACCCTAGGTGCAGGCATAGGCAACCTGTCGGTTATGTGTGTCATGGCAGTCATAAACTGCCCAAACATTGTCTGGACTGCTGGGTTACCCATGTCATCTGGATCAAACTGGGGTGGCTCTCTAGGTTGTTCTGGTACAGGCTGTTCCAATCCTGGTACTCCTGCACCACCTTGAGGTGCACTAGCACTACTTTCTTCCACATTCTCATCATGTGGCTCTGACATCTTAAGTATCTTCTTCTCCTGAGGAGTAGAAGATTCTATTAGATAAGGAAGGAATACTAAAGATAGACTCGACTTCCTAAGTCCTATGCCTCTGTAGACTCGAATGAACCTGGAGCTCTGATACCACTTAATTGTGGGCTCCGATCTCCAAACCACGAATTAATCCCGATTTAATCATGTGCGGAAGCAATCGGTAAACAGCGGAAGACAAAAATCACGGGAATTTAAAACTTTTTGAGACAAGAGCCTGAAACCACAAACCTTTTCCATAGAAAAAGGATTTAACTGTTTACATCACTGACAATTACTTCTTGAGTAATTACATACAACATGATACCAAAACTCTCAAGAATTCATACTCCAAAACACTCCAGGACCTGAGAGTACAGAGGACACATAGGACTTAACTCTAACTACACCATGAAGCAGGCTAGATCTCCACCTGAGATATTTACTGCTCCTGATGCTGCTGTTGCTGGGATTGTTCACCTGAGTTCTTGTTCCTTCGTCTTCGACGACCACCTAAAAAGTAGAAGTCTACGGGGTGAGACAATTATACATAATTGCCCCAGCGAGAGTTATAACTCTCCACTAGGCTTTATAAGCAAAGCAATGAATAACTAAAGCAATAAGAGCCTTCAAGATATTCACTGGCAGTTCTGATGATAAGTAAGAGTTCAATCAATATTAAAATATGAGAACATCTATGCTATTCAAGGTAACATCAATCAAATAACTCATAATTAACTCTAACAGATATACTACGCTGTTGTTTATGTTTTTCCAAACATTATTATGCCCTGTGGAGATGAGGCATACCACTCATACTCCAACTGATCGCTAAGAAGTCACATCAGTATCATACATAGGTCATTAAGAGAGCCGGATTCTTATGACCTCATCTTCCTCAGTCAGTTAGAGGATTGATTGTTTGACATCTGGCGGGATGTCTTTATAATAGCTCACCAGGGTACTCTGGTCCTTCGCTATTTTTAGAGTTACAGTGGCATTCTGTACTCTCTTCACTATCGGAAGATTTCTTGTTTATCTTTCACCGATACGGTATTTGTGTCTTTAAGGGAGTGTAGATATACATCTCACCTTTAGGACTTTATGGTGGGGTCTGATGGACTACTAGAATCTACATCATCCTCTCACCTTTTCTTTTATAGTGAAGGTATGACGGACTACAAGAATCTACATCAAATACCTACACTAGGATGTAAGGTTCTACACATCCATGTACCCCACATACTCAAAAGTATGTGCTCCAGGAGTTCCCTTAGGAAGACCTGTTTCACCATCATTTAGACAACTGACAATGATGGATCTATGATCAGGGCTCTACATTTCACTTGATTAGTTAGGTACATTTAGTATTCCAATCATCATACAGTAACACAGCTATATATGAGAATACAAAATGTAACAGGCCTAACTTATCACAATTATCAGATATTCATCTCAAGTCATCTGTCAAGCATGACCTTAACAACATTTATGGCTCTTACAGCCCATAAATCACAAAGGATGTCACTTAGCAGTGCATCAAGATGGTTCACTATTCATAAAGCATAAGACATGCCTTCAATGAATATAACATGGTATTCCATACCTGGGTGTGACCATCATCTCATAACAACCTGCATGGTTAACTCAACAGATAATAGTAACAATTCAGTAAATAGGAATACATTCCCAATCAGGGTTTCACTTGGTTTCACCCTCAACTAGGGTTTCACATGGAATCACCCTCAACTAGGGTTTCACATGGAATCTCCCTCAACTAGGGATTCCACATGGGTTCACCTTCAAAATTCTGTGTTTTAGGGTTTACTATTCACTCTATGGTGAATTATACTCATTACATCATCATGTAAGAGAAACACCATCATTAAGACTCTTCATTAGGATTAGGATCCATTAGATATCATAATTAGGGTTTCCATGACCTCACATAGGTGGGTCATTCCCTAATCATGCGCATTCATGTGTAAAAGAAGTATCTTACTAGATTTTTCCTCCTAAAAAGGGCACTTTCTCTCTCTAGGATACTTTCTCTCTCTAGAAACACTTTCTCTTTCCTCTCTCTAGTAGATGGTGGCAACACCACTCTAGATTAGGTTGAGACAAGTCTCCATTGACTGATATGAGCCAAGGAATCAACATCATGTGATTAGGGTTTAATTAGATTAGGGTTTTACCCCCTTTAGACCCTTCAAGGGTATTTTGGTAATTTGCCACATGATCACCATCATGGGTTAACCCACTAATCACATAGTCCCTTAATGACCTAGGTTACCATTAGGGTTTAGATTGAATCATCATTAAGCCATTTACACCTTCAAATGGTTAGGCACAAATCTCCACAAATCTCCAAGTGGTTTCCAATCTTCAAACGATCTCAACCATCCAAACGGTCTTGAGACCGTTTGATCCTCAAACGGTCTTGAGACCGTTTGGTCTCAAACGGTCTTGAGACCGTTTGGAGGTGAGGACCGTCTGGGAGGTTTGACTTCCAAACCGTTTGGACCCTCAAACGGTTTGAGGTCGTTTGGACCAATCGACCTTGAGGTCGTTTGAGCCCAAACGGTCTTGAGGTCGTTTGAGCCCAAACGGTCTTGAGACCGTTTGGCCCCAAACGGTCTTGAGACCGTTTGGTCTCAAACGGTCTTGAGACCGTTTGGGTCCAAACGGTCTTGAGACCGTTTGGCCCAAATGGGCTCAAACCGTTTGGACCTCCAAAGGGGTTCAATGGTCACCAAAGTATATAGATACATGTGTTGAAGCCCTCAATTGGCTAAACCTATGCTAACCACTTATAAATTGAGTCAATTAGGGTTAGCTTTAGCCACTTAGACATCCAATTGACCCTCAATTGCAAACCAATTAGGGTTTAATCATTCTCAAATAGGGTTTCAAGTTGATTGGTCATCAATGTTCAATAGTGTGAGTCAATTCAAGGTTGAACCTATCAATTGACCTCCAATTGGGCTCAAACTTGGCCCAAACGGTCTTGAGGTCGTTTGGACATCATCCAAACGGTCTTGAGACCGTTTGCCCAGAGTTTGACCAAGATCCAAAACGTTTTGACTCAGGTTGAAGTCCAATTAGGTCAAAATCAGCACTTTTTCAACAATGCATCAATTTCCTACAATTGGACCTTCAAACCATTAGATTTACTCAACCCTAGACCTTCAAACGGTCTTGGGTTGTGCCCAAACGGTCTTGAGACCGTTTGGAGGAATCCCCAAACGGTCTTGAGACCGTTTGGGTCCTTCAAACCAAAACTCAACAAGATCTATATTTAGAAAACAGCAATTTGATTGTTTCAATAACCCATTGTAATTGGGCCTCAATTGATCATATTACCTTAACCCTAGACCTCCAAACGGTCTTGGGTTGACACCAAACGGTCTTGAGACCGTTTGGATGAGTTCCAAACGGTCTTGAGACCGTTTGCCCATCCATCCTTTGGACTCTAGTGAAAATTCAACAAGGTTTGATCTATTGAGTTGATCATCTCATCAATACTTAATTGCAATATGATTTGGTGCCTTTGGACCTTCAATTGATCAACTATACTTGACCCCAGACCTCCAAACGGTCTTGGGGTGACCCCCAAACGGTCTTGAGACCGTTTGGGTGATTCCCAAACGGTCTTGAAACCGTTTGGGCTAAGCAACCCAAAATCTCAACTTAACTCATAGGAGATTCAGCACTAATTTCAATTAGGGTTTGCCCTATTAATCATCCTTCAACTCATGACTCGTTTGGAATTAATCCATAAAATTTGGTGAGTCGTTAATTAACATCATTATGAACAGTAATCCCAAACGGTCAGCGTTTAGTCAACCATCTTGAACGGTCTTGAGACCGTTTGCCCAAAAAGGGCAAATTAAACAGATTGCAAATCAGAATTTAATTCAATTCGTTTTGCTAATTGATTTGCTCATATCTCACGATTCCTTTGGAGTTAACCTCTCAAATTTTGTGGGTGATTAACCTACATAATTATGAACAAGATTCCCAAACGGTCTTCACTTGGTCAACGGGACCAAACGGTCTTGAGACCGTTTGCCCTCAAACGACCCTGAAACCGTTTGCCCACCAAACGGTTTGAAACCGTTTTGAGCAATAGGTGGAGGTCGTTTGATAAAGTGAAAATCTGTGGATAAGCATAGGAATTAACGCCCTTATCTTCCACCTTAAGAACAGTAGCAGTTCTTCACGTTTTTGCTTGCAAGGATGCAAGGGAAGATAGGGAAGAAGAAGATCTATCAACTATATGCATAGAAAAGATGTATAATCAAAGCATAAAGTTTAGAGTTATAAAACCCGCCTAAAGCTTGCTCCTTGAGCTCCAAGCTTTCGAGGTCCAAGCTTTCAATGGTTTCCAAGAAGCTCTACTGGTCGGCCAAGGTGACTTCTCCAAGGAAGATTGAGGAAAGATGGCTAAAAAGATAGAGTTAAGTAAGCTAGCCATGAATTTGCCCTTGAATCCGAGTTCTAACCATAGAATTGGGCAAGAAGGGGAATCCAAACCTACCTTGCACCCTTGGTCGTTTCTCCTGAGCTCCAGAGCAAGGCTTGGCCGTTTGGGAAAGAAAGGAAGTGAATGGAACAGGGAAAGATCGTTTGCTCATTTGCAAAGGAAAAGCCTTTTTATAGCTTAAGCCTATTTCTTACCACAAGGACCTTTCAAAACCAAAAATTCACATCTAGGTCCCTCCTTGCTCAAGAGCACGCCCAAGCCCATCAAATTCTTAAGCAATTCTTAAGAAAACTCAAGATCTAAGGGTATAGGAATCCAACCTTCAACTAGGGTACATTCATGTAAAGGTTTTGTACCCATTTTAGGTGATTTCTATCACAAAGATCATTTTTCTCATTTAATTATTAAATGATGTATCCCTTTCATCATTTTTATTCTAAATGATGACAAGAGTCATAAAAGATGTTCTAGATGGTGAAATTACAAGTTGGACCCCTCAATTTGGGTAAATTGCACTTTACCCCAAATTAGGGTTTCTAAGCATGGGAATTGCTTCCACAGCTGCACCTTGGTGCTCAAGCTTGGGAAATCCCTCAAACTTTACCATAACCATTCACATGATGTTTCAACATCAAAGGAACATCTTATCTTGTGAATTTTGCAAGTTCAACCCTTAAACTGGGTAATTTGCACATAGGTCCCTGCATACAACACAATGCTACAACTTTATACAAAAAGGAGCAAAATTGAAAGTAAATGTTCCTGAGGAACTTAATTACATGCCAGGGAGTGTTCACAAGTATATTAATTACATATTTAGGCAAAACTTCCAGGGTTAGGTCATAACCCAGGTCAGGGGTGTTACACAAACTTACGAACTACAACTTGTATAAGTCTAGTATTAGCATTTAACTAGGTTACACATTACATTTATACATATATCCAAGAAAGAACTTTGTTAGTTTCAGAGTTTTTTTTTCATATCTCTATAGAAGAGTGTAGAAATTGATGAAGGTAATGTATAGATGGTCTAGGGATAGGGGAAACATACCTTAGAACAGTGATTTAAAAAGCGGGTGAAGCGGCCAAGTACATGTCCCGTTGTAATTTCAGCTGAAGCGGGCTTTGAAGCATTTTGGACTGAAGCGACCGCTTTTGCCGCTTCAGGCCGCTTTTTCAGCCCCGCTTAAGCGGCCGCTTCACGACAAGTATTGCTGGAGTGGCCCAATTGCACGCCAAACATAGAATTAAATGTTCGATTTCGATGTCGTGTCTGATGGCCCAGAAACAGAATTTTTTTGAAATTTCGCACGAAATTTCGATATTTACGGCCCTAACGATTTCGACGACCAAATAAGCGAATTAAATCATGAAAATTTACCAGGATGATCTAAACACCAAGATTTGTAAGTGAAGGAAGCTGAACAATTTCGACAGAATTTCAATGGCAATTTCGATGGCAAAATGAAGGAATTAAGCTTTGAAATTCTGCAAACACAAAGTCTAGACATAAACACACTAGATTATATGATAAATTTATATGTTTAGAGGTTAGGGTGGGATCCATGTCTTGATGAGTGAGTGCACAAATGAACAGAAATGTCAAGTCTGCTAGACAGTTAAACTGTTACAAACTTGCAAACTTCAAGTTAAAACAACTAGAGTAGTAGACTTCACAACTTAGAGTTATAACTTACAAGTTACAATATTGTAGGTCAGTATATTTATTGTATAACTCTACTATTATAATATATTTAGGGTTACATGAGTGAATAATAAAAAAATATTTAGGGTTACAAGTTACAAGTTACAACTTACACATCATTTTGTATAAGGCTACTATTATAATATATATAAGGTTACATAAATGAAAAATACAAAAATATAAGAACTTCCATTAAAAAAGCTTTTGTAGTCATTTTGTGTATAAATATAAAATATATTGATTAGATTCTCAAAATAAGTATATAGATATATGTATTTCACTCTATTGTTTCTTAGATTTACAAATTCACTTCAAGATCTTGAGAATTTTAAGAGAAATGCCACTTAGAAATTTAGGATTTTTGGAGTATATATTAAGATGTCTAACAGGGAGTAAAAAAAAAGTAGTAGTAGATGGGCTAGGGAGGGGGTTTACATACCTTAAAATCAAGTAAAACAGCCTTCGAGAGCAAGATATCACAAAAAAATTGCTAAAAGATCAAAGTCCCAACAAACCCAGTAGATGGAACACTATTTCGCGAAATAGGTGCTGCATTTCGCACTGATTTCGCAATATGAAGGCCCAAATTGGGCTGTTTTGCACTAAAATACCCCCTGTTTTGCAAAATTTTGACTGTAGCTGCGAAATTGTCGCGAAATTGCTGACCAGTTCATGCAAACTGACGTTTCGATGTCTGATTGAAAAAAAACGAAATTTCGTGCGAAATTTTGCAATTTCGATCAGAATTTTGTTCCATGACGCCAAATCTATAGAAAAATGAAAGCACTACTTTTGGGAGATGTGATGCTCCACCTATTGTATCTTAAAAGGTGTAAGAAATTTTAGTAATTAGCATTTATTCTTTACTTTGTTACTGCTGTTTGTACACTCTGTACAGCTAGACTAGTACTTTGTACTGTCAAGTTTGTATATGATATTACCATATATGTTTAATGTTCTTTATTACTGCTGATACTCTAATAGTATGACATTTAGTATACTTGAACAAAAGCTTTGAACAACCATCTGTGGACTGTAACAAAATGATGTTGTAAAATATTGTTATATTGTCAATTACCACTGACAAATTAATAGTCAGCCATTTTTATACTTGTTCAAAAACTTTGCACAACTATCTATAGACTGAAACAAAATAAGGTAGTAAAATTTGATATATTGTCTATTATGTACTAAGTCTAGTAGTTTATTGCTCTTTAGGATTTACTAAGTAATTTCTAATTATCTTGATTCTACAATATTGTCATGGATTTCTCTTTATTAATGTTTAAATGTGCATCTATTTATATTATATTGAAGACTACCTTAATTAGTCAACAATATTTGTACAGAGTACTAGTATCTAACTACTACTACCTACTAATTTTTTTACTAAATGATAATTTCTAAGCCCTACTGTTGAAACAATACTAAGTACATAGTACTAGTATGATACTTGATTGTTGAGAGAGGACTATGCGGTTTTATGATGTTTGAGTGTTTTTAGTTTGTAACAATTTACTTTTGTAAATAGGACCCTTTTTAATATGTGAAAGTCATTCTGATGCAATGAAATATCGTTTAGAATTAGATGCTTGATTAATGATATGTTAGCAGTATGGCGATCACTAAATTTTTCTACATTTTTTAAGACAATTCAAACCGCTTTTTCAAAAAGCGCTCGCTTTAGTCCGCTTTTAAGCCCGCTTTCCGCTTCCCTCTTTGAAAGGGTCAATCCGCACGCTTCCCGCTTCGCGCTTTCCAAAACCTAGCCTTAGAATTAATAAAAATAGCCTTTAGAAGCAAGAAAAAATGCCAAAATACTCAAGATGTAGTATTAACAGTCTTAGGAACAAATTTCTCGAATTTTAAGTTGTGTTTCCTTATCATTTTGCAAAATTACGGCCCAAATTGGGCTTGTGGTGTGAAATTTCACCCCATTTGGCAAAATTTTGCACCTAGGGTCAAACTTTTCGCAAAATTACGTCCCATTCCGTGCATTTGTGCGTTTTGCATGTCCTATTGCAAAAATAAAATAAAATTTTGAGCAGAATTTGCAATTTCGATTGAAATTTTATTCCATGATGTAAGAGATTCGTGTGACGTGGATACGAAAGATATCATTTACACACGGCGAGTTTCACTATTTGAGGTCAAGAATGCTTTGGAAAAGATGAAAATGAGAAAGGCATGCGGACCAGACAGTATCCCATTGATGTATGGAAGAGTATGGTGAATGAAGGAGCTATGCGGTTAACGAATTTCTTTAACAAGATTATGAAGACCAAGAAGATGTCGTATAAGAGGATAAATAATACAATAGTCCCCATCTACAAGAACAAAGGAGATGTTCATAGCTGCACAAACTATAGAGGTATCAAGTTGATGAGTCTGTGAAACTTTGGGAGAGGATTATTGAGCAAAGGTTAAGATCTATAACACAAATATCAAACAACCAATCTAGTTTCATGCCTGGAAGATTAACAACAAATGCTATTTGATAAGGAGGTTTGTGGAAAAGTATAGAGAAAGCAAAAGAGATCTTCATATGGTTTTTATTGATTTGGAAAAGCCTTATGATCGAGTACCTAGAGAAGTGTTGTGGATGGTTTTGAAGAAAAAGGGTATGGCAATCCAATACATAGACTTGATTAAAGACATGTATGATAGCTCAACTGCAAGTGTAATGACTCCTGGAGGAGAGACACCGACTTTTCCTATCACAATTGGGGTACACCAAGGATCCACACTTAGCCTATACTTTTTTCGTTCTTGTTATGTTCAAGATAGTATACCTTGGTGTATGTTATTTCCTGATGATATTGTGTTGATTGACGGAACTAAGATGGAATCGAATGATAAAGTTGAACTTTAGAGAAAGGCATTAGAGTCTAATGGATTGATGATTAGTAGGAGCGAAACTGAGTATATGCATTGCAATTTCAGCCAATCTCGCAGTGTGAATGGTGGAGCACAATTGGACGGAGTAGATATACCAAAATATGATAAATTTCGTTACTTGGGTTCTATTATTCAAATAGATGGGGATGTCCAAGATGATGTTTGTTACAAGATCACTGTAGGATGGTTGCAATGGAGGAGTGCAATTGGAGTATTATGTGATCGGTAGATCTCTCTTAGATTAAAAAACAACTTTTATAGAACAACTATACAACCAACCATGCTCTACGAGAGTGAATGTTGGGCGGTGAAGAAACAAGGTCTCAACAAGATGAATGTGGCTGAAATGCGTATGCTGAGATGGATATGTGGGAAGATAAGAAAAGATCGCTTGAGAAATGATTATATCAGGAACAAAGTGGGAGTGACGAGCATTAAGGACTAGTTGAGCGAAGGTCGATTCAGATGGTATGAACACGTGCAACACAGACCGACTAATGCGCCTATACGAAGCAATGCTATTGAGTTAAACAAAATTGATAGAGGAAGATGAAGGCCTAAATTAATAGGGAAGAGTTTATAAAGAGAGATTTTGAATCTTTACATCTCGATCAGAACATGACCCATGATAGAGCTGAATGGAAACGAAGGATCCATGTATCCGACCCCAACATGGTGGGGACTGAGGCTTAGAAGATGATGATGTATTATTTTTTTACAAAACGATATTTTGTTTGTATCCATATACATGTTTATTACAAGTTTTTCTACTAAACCTAAGTGAAATAACTAAGTATAAGTATACAAATCGTTTAATATTAGTACTAGTGATCTAAAAAATATATTTATCATAACTAGTAGTGTAGATCTAATGGTTATGTATGTAGATCTATGTCTTAGATGTGTAGATCTATGTCTTAAATGTGTAGATCTATGTCTAGAATGCATATACCATATAAATGTTTCAGATCTAGTGTGCAATAGGATAAAATCATTTTTTTGGTGAAAGTATGGTAAAATGGAGAAAGAAGGGTTGGAAATGATGGAGAAAGGAAGAAAATATAATTACTTACCTTGATCTATGACGATTTGAGCTCCATATGGTGAAATCACCCCAATCCCCCTTTTCTCCTTCAAACAACAACAACAACACCGAGGTTCACAATCACCAACATTTCCATCGAACTTTCTCTGGTTTCGTTGGGTTTTACTTCAATGCTGAGTTTTGCATAAAAAACCTCAAAATCCATCGAAATAGGTGAAACCCACCAAAACTTGGCAATTTGCTAGAAAATTTGATTGATGCCTTCCTATCAATACACTAGAATGATTTTGTAGTAGACCTTGCAAAATTGATTTTTATATGAAATTTTATCGATTTTGACAATTTTCATTTCTTGACCATTATGAATTTAGGTACATCATTTATGCATATACCAAGCGTTGAACTACATACAAAACTTAGCCAACATATATTTATGTTGATTTTTTATTAACATTATTACCATAAACAATAACAAAATGATACTAAAAGTATGATTTATGCAAAATGCCTTATTTGGCTTAATTTTGCTCATGGCCATACTAAATTAAGAAACAAAAATGTAAAAAAGTTAGTAATTTCTGGAAGCATAGGGTTGCACAATGTGTGCACCCTTGTATATATAATAATGGAACAATTACATAGAGGTCCACATATAATGTAGAAATAACAAAACTAATTAACAGAAGATATAAAACAAGATATATATGTTAACACTCCCCCTCAAGTTGGAGCATAGATGTCAATCATGCCCAACTTGTCCATAAGAGTGCAGAATTGCTTCTTTGCCAGCAGCTTGGTGAAGATATCAGCAACTTGGTCTTCAGAACGCGTGAAAGGAGTGCAGATCTTGCCGGTAAGAATAGATTCCCGAATAAAATGGCAGTCAACCTCAATATGTTTGGTGTGCTCATGATAAACAGGGTTGTTGGCAATGAAGATAGCAGCTTTATTATCACAATGCATGGGTATAGCAGAAGAAGAATCAGTCCCAAATTCTTTTAAGAGAGAACGCACCCACAGAAGCTCACAGGCAGTATGGGCCATGGCCCTGTATTCAGCTTCAACACTAGATCTGGCAACCACATTTTGCTTCTTGCTCCTCTAGGTGACAAGATTGCCTCCAACATAAGTACAGTACCCAGAAGTAGATTTCCTGTCAACTTTGCTTCCTGCATAGTCAGAGTCAGAGTACCCTTCAAGAGAACAGTGTCCATTTTTCCTGTAATGAAGTCCCTTGCCATGAGACTTCTTCAAATATCTCAGAATGTGACAAAGTGCATCCCAGTGACACTGTCTGGGTTTATCAAGGTACCTGCTAAGAAGGCTCACTGCAATAGAAATATCGGCTCTAGTCACAGTCAAATAAATCAGCTTACCAATTAGTCTCCTGTACTTTTTATTATCAGAGAAAAAATGGAGAAGACTCATCATCCCAATTGACATTAGGATCTAGAGGGGTGTCAGCCGGTCTAGCTCCAAGCATACCTGTCTCCTGTAGAATATCTAAGACATACTTCCTCTGAGACAATGCAAGAGCATTAGAGTTTCTAGATACCTCTATGCCCAGAAAATACCGAAGCTTGCCCAAATCTTTGGTAGCAAAGTGTTTACCAAGATGGGCTTTAATAGCCTGAATACCAAGAGTCACTGCCAGATATAACAACATCATCAACATAAACGATCAGAATAACAATGCCAACAGAGGTCTTCTTAGTGAAGACAGAATGATCCACCTGAGATCTCAGAAACCCAAAATCAATCAGAATTTTACTTAATTTGTCAAGCCAGGCACGGGGACTCTGCTTGAGCCCATAAATAGACTTCTTCAACCTGCACACTTTGTGTGACTCCCCCTGAGCAACAAACCCAGGAGGTTGCTCCATATAGACTTCCTCTTGTAAATCACCATACAAGAAGGCATTTTTCACATCCAACTGCAGTAGTGGCCAATCAAGATTAACAACAACAGAAAGAAGAATTCTGACAGAATTAAGACGGGCAACTGAAGAGAAAGTCTCAAAATAATAAATACCATAAGTTTGCGTATACCCTTTAGCAACTAAGCGTGCCTTCAAGCGTTCTACAGTGCCATCAGGATGGTATTTCACAACATACACCCATCTGCAACCTATAGGCTTACACTGAGGAGGTGGATCCACCAACTCCCAAGTATTTCTGTCAGCAAGAGCAAGCATTTCCTCTTTCATAGCAGACGTCCACGCAATACTTTTTAAGGCATCATGAATATTCTTTGGAACAGCTACAACAGACAGGGCAGATACAAAATTGCTAGCATGGGCGTTCAAATGATCAGTAGAAACAAAGTGAGCAATGCTGTGAGATGTGCAGGAACGAGTACCCTTTCTAAGAGCAATGGGTATATCAAGATCAGAGGTTACCTCAGGTGTAGCAGAACCTTCAGGAGGTGAAGATTGGTTGGTCTGGGGGGGTTCTTGTTCAGGAGGTGCCCAGTTCCTGCGCTGATAGACAAGAAGAGGTGGAGGCCTATGCTCAGGAGTCACAGTATCAGAATTAACAGACACATTCAGTAGTAACAGGTAGTGGAGAAGCAAGAACATCAGGCTGCAGACTATCTCCTCTAGTAGAATAGTAGGGCGTATCCTCAAAAAACACAACATCGCTGCTGGTAAACCATTTTTTCGCAGTAGGACTGTAGCATCTATATCCTTTTTGAGTACGAGAATAACCCAAAAAAATGCATTTTTCAGCACGAGGAGACAGTTTATCATAAGCTGGTCCAAGTAAGCGCACAAAACACGTACAACCAAAGATCCGAGGAGGCACAGTAAATAAAGTAATGTCAGGTTGCAGAATTTGAACGGGTATTTTGTTCCCAATCACAGATGACGACATTCTATTGATAAGAAAACAAGCAGTCAAAATAGCCTCAGGCTAAAACAACCTAGGAACATGGGTATGCATCATAATAGTTCTGGCAACCTCTAACAGATGTCTATTTTTCCGCTCAACGACTCCATTTTGTTGAGGTGTATATGCACATGAGGTCTGATGTAAAGTACCAACAAATTTGCAAAAAACAGCCACATCTTTTTGAACAAACTCAAGTGCATTATCAGTACGAAAAACTTTCACAGGCATACCATATTGGGTTTTCACCTCAACAATTTTTTTTTATAGTAGACATAACTTCAGACCTACTTTTCATCATAAACAACCAAGTGGTCCGGGAAAAATCATCAACAAACATAATGAAATATTTATGACCAGACAAACTTGGCACATGACACGGGCCCCATACATCAGAATGTACTAAATCAAAAATGTTTTTGCTGCTAATATGAGTGCGTTTAGGATAAACAGATCTAGTCTGCTTTCCCAACTGACAAGGCTCGCACTGAAAACTATGAGGGCCAACATCAGAAACTACATGTCGGAGCTTTTCAGAAGACGGATGCCCAAGTCGGTAATGCCACTGTAGAGTTGAAACTGATGTAGATAGTGCGGAAGCTACAACTGCTCTGTCTGCTTTCGGCAAATGATCCAGATAAAAAAGTCCATCAGGCCCTTCATACCCCCCACCAATCTTCATCCTCGTGCGAAGGTCCTGAAAAACACATGAACCAGGTATAAAGGTCAGGCTACATTGCAGACTCCTCAATATCTTGCTGACCGATAATAAATTAAGAGGAAAATGAGGCACATATAAAGCAGATTTCAGCAGAAAATCAGAAATAATATCTCCAACGCCAGAAACAGCAGACTTGGACCCGTCAGCAAGCATAATAGACAAATTACGAACATGTTTAGATAACTGTCTGAATAAAGATCTATTGCCAGAAATATGAGACGAAGCACCCGAGTCTATAACCCATTTTGTATTACCAGTACTAGGTGAAGGAGTACTCAGGAAGGCAGTGTCATAACCAGAATAGGTGGCGGCATGGGCTCCACTAGTCGAAGCAGTAGACGACGAGCCAGAGCGCTCTAGTAGCAGGCGCTCCACCTCAGCACGGATGTAGTCCGCAGTCGCACCCAAAGTGACATGCTCAGTAGGCTGTGTCATTCCCTCCGATGCAGCAGTAGTAGAGTCAGCGGCCGCATTGGCCCACGCCGGTTTACCATATTTCTCCCAACATTTTTCTTCGATATGGTTGGACCGGCCACAGAAAGTACAGACGTGCTGTCCTGGTTGAGGACGCGCAGTAGCAGTAGGAGCAGCAGAAGGGGCCCCACGACCAGAAGTAGCACGTCCTCGTCCTGCACCCAGGGGAGGATGACTGTCAGTCAAACGACCACGGCCACGATCACGGCCACGACCCGACATGGCTGCAAGGGCAGTGGACTCCCCAACATCAGTAGACAAAGACGGTGACGAAGAAGGCAGGCGCTGAAGGCGCTTGTAGGCACTCTGCAGTGACGGAAGAGGGTCACTTGCCAAGATCTGGTCCACTACACCTGCATAGGACTTTGGTAGTCCACAAAGGAACTGGACTAACTGCAGCTCCTGGCGCTGACGCTGCATGGTGGCCAGGTCCATGGATAGGGGGTGATAGGACTCCAGCTCCCGCCACAATCCAGTAAAGTCAGAAAAGTAATCCGCAATGTCTGACCCCGTGAATTGTAGACGTCCCAGCTGCTTGGTGATGTCAAACACTTTCTTGGGGTTCTGGCTATGCGAGTATGTACCGGCAAGAAGTGTGACACTGATCTTCTCAACACTACTGTTGAGAATCCATGTCATCACCGTCGAGTTGTCTCGGACCCAGTCATCATACGCCTTCACATCTTTAGAGTCGGCGTCCTCTGCAGGTTGTGCCGGACCGACACGGATCAGGTGCGAGTACTTTCTCTGGGATTTGGCATAAATCACCATGGAGCATACCCAGTGCTGGTAGTTGCGCCCGTCAAGCTTCACAGTCGTAACTTGACGGCGGAAGTCATCTCCCGAGGACGCCATGATAGCAACAGGAACAAACAGGCACATGCAGGCACGAGCAGGCAGAAGACGGACTACGCCGTCAGGCAGGCACATATCTACTTGGTGGAACCTCTCACATACAAACTACGCCGAAGCACAGCAGAGAACCCGATGGCACAATGGCCTACACGGGCAGGCAGGCAAAAAACCAAAAAATCGGTCTACGTTACGACAACCTCAGGCCACCGGACGGTTGTGGATCTTCACGAAGCCAACGATCCAGCGGCGATCAACCACGGAGGCACACTGGCCCCCGACGGCTAGGTGGGCTCGCGGCCCCGGCTGCCCTGGCGGCCTGCTGTCGCGGCGCAGTAGCTGCCGGCGGCGGCGGGCCTGCCGGCTCGCAGGGGTGGCCGTGCTGGGAGAGGGCGGCGGGCTGGCGGCGAGAGGGTGGGCTGCCAGCGGGGGGGGGGGGAAGGGAGGGAGGGCGGCTCCTGGCCTGGATCTTACTGCTCTGGTACCATGTAAAAAAGTCAGTAATTTCTGGAAGCATAGGGTTGCACAATGTGTGCACCCTTGTATATATAATAATGAACAATTACAGAGAGGTCCACATGTAATGTAGAAATAACAAAACTAATTAACAGAAGATATAAAACAAGATATATATGTTAACAAAAACTAATGAATTGAGAACTTTCAAACAAGTGCCCAAGCATGGGTATTTATAGATAAAGCTCGAGAAGCTGTAATTCAGTTAGTTTCACTCATGGCCTTATCGAATTAAGAAACAATAATTAATTAATTGAGAGTTTTCAATCAAGTCCCCAAATATACATCTAATTCCTGATATTAAATTAATTGCAAATAAATCCTCATTCGGTAAACAAAAGACAACAAATTGAAAGACAAACACAAATAAAAGCCAAGCATGACACATTCTAAATAAGATATGCCAAACACTAGCTAGGCTCTGAATGAGTTGCCTGTCCTACATAACTTCCCCTTGGGTTGACAAAACGATCCTTCGACAGTGGGATGTAGCCACGATATTCAATGATAGGTCGACTTGGATGACATATGTCCAATGAATGATAGGGTGTGTTGAGGTGAGTTTGGATCATCTTGCTGATCGTCACTAGCTTCACTGAATGGAAGTACATCCCCGTAGTCTATTCAATCATCTTTCTTGGCATTAGCTGCAATGCTCATCACACGGTTGGGACATTGGCTAGATCAATGTCCATAACCTTGGCATGAGAAGCACTAGACCTTGGAAGGTACTGATGTTGACTTTGATGAAGATATGAGAGTGGATGACCTGAATAAAGTAGCACCCACTATCAATGTAGATCTAGTTTGATGTCGCCAAGTGGGCTCTCTAATAGGGATCTAAACGTCGTTGCTCATGCTCTATCTGCGCTGTAACATTTATAGCATCATCCATGCTGGAGGTGCGTAAGGTAGTTGAGGTGGATGTGATCAGGGTAGAAAGACCACAACCGAATATCGCAATCATGGTCGTGTCATCCCAACAAACCTTTGACTTGAAGACCAACACATAGAATTGGCGCGTATGCCTACAACGGAGTCTGTGCCTTGTTCCAAATTAGATAACCTGAGACAAAGTTGACGCTTGTAGTTTGACCGTAATGAAGAAGGATTCTATATATGCCTTCATAACAACCAACATGTTCACGCGGCGGATAGTGCACATCCGTCTCTACCATGCAAGAGCAGTTCCATTCAACTTTGACTCAACAAAAATAGTCAATGCTCCTCTCTCAAGTCTCAACTAGTGCCAGTTGAGGAACGCCTCAGTGCTGTGCAACTAGTTAGAGAACTTTTCATGATCCCCAATGTCATGGATGTCATGGGCATCAATCTTAAGTATTGATTAGACTATGGTTGCATGGGGACATCAATTGGAGGTGGAGATGTGTTGCCTTAATTTTGTTGATTGTCCTAATTTATATGTTATTGATTGTCAGATTCTGATTCTATTACAGGAGGCGCTTTATGCGGGCGGTTAAATTGGAGGCCATGTCTTTGAATTTTACTATTTCTTGGGTCGCAAAAGGAGTGTCATGTTAGTTCATCACGGTGTTGAAGTCATTGCGCACCATGCTTAAAGGAGAAGATTGTTCTGGCTGTCGTTGAAGTGTGACTCCCCCCTAATATGCGGATCCAACTCTACAATGAGTTGGGCAGAAGATTTTTTTTTAAATTTCAGGTATCTAGGATGCACTGATTGCACGTCGAAAAAGTGGAATCTGAGAACTCCGAGATGTCTTAGAAGACTCCTTTAGTTGTTGTTGATGACCAGGGAGGAAATAAATTTGTTGGAAGATGCAGATATCGGGGCCAAATAGCCTTGTTGTATTGCTGGTACAGTATAAGCGACACATGCCATGTACGACGAGGGCTTCTTGCTAAATTTGTTGGAAGATGCAGATATCAGGGCCAAATAGCCTTGTTGTATTGCTGGTACAGTATAAGCGACACATGCCATGTACGACGAGGGCTTCTTGCTCCTTCCTCCTTGCTCTAATGGTTGTGGGGCCCTAGGCGAGCTTGAGGTGGTGGTGCCGTGTATGGTTGGCCTCTAGGCGATAGAGTGTAGGGGCCACACGCTGCTGCTGACTTGGTGTACATTAGAGATGAAGAAAGGTAGAGGTCCCATGCCTCCTCCCACATTCGACAAAGGAGAGATGAAGAAAGGTAGAGATCCCACACCTCCTCCCACAACCGACAAAGGTAGGGCTCCTCTCTGGTGGGACACTAGGCACCCAAAGAAGGGAGGGAAAGGGGCGCAAGCCCCCTGCATGGCCATTGGGGGAGGCAGCGAACTTTCAGAAGTCGACGACTATGTGCAATGTATTGTATGATAGTCTAAAAGCTAGGATTGAAGTGAAGGACCACACACAAGTATGTGGAGAGGATTACTTGGAGACCTCTCCAATGGCCAAATGACGTATGTTCGTTTGTTCATTTATCTTGACTGCTCATTTTCTTGGCCCTTATATAAAGTGGACACCAAGATCACATTCCTTTGTAGGCACCTTCCTGAGGAGATATATATATGGAGCAACCACCTGGGTTTGTTGCTCAGTGGAAGTTTCTCTTAGTTTGTCAGTTTCATAAATTTATGTA
Organism: Alisma plantago-aquatica; assembly: GCA_963693085.1. NCBI lineage: Eukaryota > Viridiplantae > Streptophyta > Magnoliopsida > Alismatales > Alismataceae > Alisma > Alisma plantago-aquatica. The sequence goes on from OY856409.1 coordinate 92,386,005, forward strand.
TGGTCAAAAGCAGCTACCTCGAGCATGGTTTGAGAAATTCAACCAATCTATCAAGAGTTTGGTCTATGGTGATCTTGTCTGAATCACTCCATGTTTTATATGCATGGATCTTCTGGATATATTCTCCTCATTACCCATGTGAATGATATTGTTATCACATGATGATCAGTATGGCATTATGTGACTTAAACAATTTCTTTAGAGAAAATCCCAAACCAAAGATCGAGGTCATCTGAAATACTTCCTAGTATCCAAGCAGTGAGATCCATGTATGAAATTATCATTTCTCAGTGCAAGTCTGTTCTTGATCTTCTTGAAGAAACTGGTATGTGGGGATCAAAACCTACAAATTCACCCATGGATCCTAAAGTCAAGTTGTACAAAGATCAGAGGGAGCCTCTTGAAGATTAATCGAGATACAAAAGACTAGTTGGGAAACTTAATTACCTTACGTTATCCGAGCAAATATCTCCTTTGCTACTAGTGTAGTTAGCCAGTTTTTGAACAAATCACACACTAGTCACTTGGATGCAATTATTTGAGTTCTTTGTTATCTCAAAAGAACTCCAAGAAAGACCATCCTATAGTCTTCTCATGGGCACTTTGTTGGATCGATGGGCTCTAGAGGGGGGGGGTGAATAGAGCTACACACACTTCAAAAAAATGATTAGACCACCAATTTAATTGTAGGGCAAAAACTGATGCAAGCAGCAATTTGATATCCTATTCTAGCATACAAAGCAAGGATAAGAGATAATGAATATCATGCACTTGGACAGGTGGTTTAGAGTGGTTCCACGTCCTAAACTTAGGAGCGATGTCAGTCCACTACCTAGAGTTGGTTAGACTCTAGGATTTGCAACTTGGTCCTCTTATATATCACGATAAGATTACAAGGAACAAAAACCACACAACCAAGGGCTTAATTACACAAGCTAAGATCTTCAACCTATCCAAGGACTTACCCACAAAGTGAGATTCTTCGGCCTTCTACAAAGGACTTACCCAATCTCACCTTTGTCTTTAGCCTTGCAGGGATTACCTATCTTACTTGAGCTTGCCTTGCACCTCTCCTTCACTTGGAGAGCTTGCCCACGTTTTCCCTTCACCAAGGGAGCTGGAGCAACGATCAATCTTCACTCTTGAAGATCAACAACACATCTTCCCCTTCACTCGGAGAAGAACAGCAGCAACTCCTCTTTCACTCGGAGAAGTAGCTTCAATCAATCTTCTATTTGATTTGGAGGTGGGAAGAAAGAAAGGAGAGCTTTACATAGCACAAAGGATAGCTCTCATACACAGGAACCTATCTCACTCACGAAATTTGTCTTGAAGGTAGAGAGAGAAAGGGGCTCAAGGGCTTGGAACACTCTCAACTAAGCTAGAACCAAGTTTGCAATGGAAGAGCAGCTTGGAATGAAGTCCAAGGGGTTCTATTTATAGTTGAGGGTGGCCCTTTATGTTGTGGGACACTTGGGTGCAAAAGTGGTCGTTTTTCCTTCAAGAAAACGGCTATATTTTTGCCCAAAACAATTCACCAACGGTCATATTACTTTTTCTGCAAACTCCGTACAGTGCAATCGGTCGAGTATCAATGGGTGTAACTCGACCGATCAGGTAGCTGGCAATCCGATGTTGAATTGATCGGTCGAGTTTGTCCTGAGGAAACTCGACCGACCATTCCAACTGGAATTGGCCTACTACCCAATCGATCGAGTTCTGTGAGTGCACAACTCGACCGATTGCAATCTTCAGAAAATCGACTCAGGATGATCGGTCGAGTTTCAGGGTGGGAAACTCGACCGACCAAGTGCCTAAAATGGATTTTCTAATTTGCAATAAAAGTGATTAGCATTTGGTGAATTTTGTCCCAAACATTTTTCTCCTCTAAGTTACAAGCATATTCATCGTTGCAAGTGATTACATTTATGTGTAAGGTGATTTACATGGAAATCCTAAATTGCCCACTTGTAGTCAATTTGGCTTGCACTTGGCCCATTCTAGGGCTTGTATATGTGATCCTTTTCATGTACCTAATGTCTGCAAATAATCTTTAACGCACATGTTAGATACATATGAATGGAATGGTTAAGTCATTATCAAAATATAGGTAATGTACAACCTCTAGGTCAACATTCTCCCCCTTTTTGACAATGACAAACCATTCCTCAAACATATTGAAAAGTATAAGAAAATTAAACCTTTGCCTTGTGAATTAGGGGGATTCATGATAAGAACAATTGGAATTGCTTCCCCTCAAACTATGCTTCCTCTCACCTGCATGTTAGGTTTTCTATACATAGCAAAACCAATATCCATGTAATATGTAATCCCTTACATGTCATATGATCAATCAGCAAATTTACAAGAAAAGGATCACTTAGGCAAGAAAGCAATAGTATTATCACAATAAAAACAATATGATTGAGTTTCAGATCATGAGATATATCTCCCCCTTTTGACATTATCAAAAAGGTAGGGGGTGAAGAAGAGCAAAAATCTAGGTCTTCTCCAAGACTCAACCACACACATATGCAAAAGATAATAAACCACATGTTTAAGGCATATAACATATAACCACAGAGGAGAAACATACAATCCAAGTCAGAATCAAAATATAGCTCATCAAACACCAAGCATAAGATAACACAGATGAAATAGCCAAAGTGTAGCAATGATATTCCAACTCAAACATATGTTCTCATAAGCGACTACAACCATAAAAGCGAGAAAGCAGAGAATAAGAAAACAATACAGCTCAGACTAATGTGCCAGAATGTTGCTTATACAAAAGAGTCTAGAAAGATATATATAATAGACATGCTAGACTATAATCTAAGACAACCTCCTAGACATCTAAGCTATCTATGTCAACTGCGTCCTCGTCATCGCCGGGGTTGTAGTCCTCATCACCATCCGAAGGCGGGGCAGCGGTGCCAGCACCGCACCGTCATCCTCGGCAGAAGAACCATCACCATCAGCATCATCAACATCCTCGTCGGCATCCTCATCGACATCCTCAGCCTGGTCGGGCATGTCCTCGTCAGCAGGACCAAAAGAGCGACTAGGCCAGCGGGCATTCTGCTCAGCCCACGACATGCCAAGAGCTAGAAGCTCCTGGGCCTGCGGTAAGGATGGAGCAGAGTCCCCCAAGGACGCGAGCAGAGTGGCCAGGGGGCCAGCAGGTAGCGGTAGATATGCAGGAGTAGAGCTACTAGTGGGATACTGAGGTGGAGCAGCAGCGGAAGGCTCGACAGCAAACGGTGGTGGAGCAGGAAAGTAATGCTCATATGCATAGGAGGCATAAGCACTACCTGGATATGGCTGGTATGCTGGGTAGGGTGAAGAGCAGGATAGGTTCATGGTAGACATGATCGAACACAAATCCTGATGGAGGTGATCCTGGACCTGGCGATTGTACGCCTGTTCATGCATCATGTATCCAAGAAGGGTTTCATTTGATGCTCTGAACGACGCACGGCTAGGGCGGGGATGGGGCTGCGGGGGTGGAGCCTGGGTGGAGGTAGGAGGGGCACCAGAAGCAGAGGCGGAAGCAGAGGCTGAGGCAGAGCCAGAAGCACCAGGGGCAGGGGCAGGGGTAGGTACAGCCTTCAGAAGAGTGGTTTCACTAATGCACACTCCCTTTCGAGCAACCGGGTAATGGTAGTCGGAAAAGAGTGATTTGTCAGTGGCGAACTGGAAGAGACCACAAATCAAGGCTAGATAGGGAGGGTGGGTGCCCTTGGTGTTCTTGCCTTTGTCAAAGCAGGTCATATGATGTAGAATGTAACGAGTCCACTTGACACCGATGTTGTTCAACAAACAATACATCAAAACCGTTGTGTTTTCCGCAATATCCGTTTGATTTCGCTTCGGATGGATGTTGCAGTTAAGCACAAGGGCTAGGATGCGCTTCTGGAGGTCAAGGGAGGAGGAGGGAAGGGTGGACCGCTTCTTATAGGCCACGTCAGGCTTTTTCAAAAATCGATGAATATCCGGTAAAGTCAATTCATGATGTTTGTAAAAGCCTTCCGAGTCTAAAAGATCAAAATACTCGTCATAGCCCCGACGCCAAGTAGTGGTTTCTTCGTCTTCGACAAGATAGAGATTGAAAGTCTCCTCGGAGAGTTGAAACCGACGACCGGTGATCATCGATGTTAGGACTATTTCAGTATTTGGCGGGGGAACAATCGAATCATAGTTCCAGCGCAGATTAGCATAGAACTCGTGAACTGCTTTTGTACTAGTTAACTAATTATTGAAGCAGTCACTCTCGATTGCAAGGGAGGAAAGGTTGTGTTTGGCAAGAAGCTGTGCGATGGAGTTGATATGGTTTTGAAAACGAGTTGGACGAACTAGGGGGCGGAAAGGGAAAGGAGACCGAGGAAGGAGATCCTTATACCTGTTGACCGCCTCTAGAGATACAAACGTAGTGTTATCAAAGGGAATCAACCGTTGGGTCGAGGAAGAAGCTGGGGCATTGCTAGGGGCGGGTCGTTTTCTCCTGTGGAAAGACATGGAAGCAAAAATAAGAGGAGAAAACGCACGCACAAGCAAAACGAACCTCAAAACCCAACAAGAACACACAGCCGTCGCCTAGGAAGGTCAGGAGCAAGCTGCTAAGGCACCCTAGGGCTGGGAACGGGGAAGGGTTAGGGCTAGGGTGGAGAGTACGGGCCAAGAGAAGAGGAATCGGTCGACTATTTTCAAGTTGCAAGGGAAAATAGTCGGCCGATCTTAAGTTTTAAGTTGGCGCAGCCCGTTGATCGGTCGAGTTCTGAGAGTGGACAACTCGACCGATCGGTCCACTGAAGAACATCTCTCGGCTCCTGATCGGTCGAGTTTTTTTGGGGTGGTGAAACTCGACCGAAGGTCAACCTGACCTAGCAGTCTAAACCTTAGATTCTAGCCACATACATGCCTATTAAATTTATTTTTCCATTCTATTATGCATAAATAACATACCTAGGCACATTTTGCTCATCATTGGGCACTATTTAGCGATAAAACGCGAAATTCGATAAAAGCCCAAAACCAAGCAAAAACTAAGCATATTGATAGGCAAATTAAGCACAAGCAAGCATGTATAGGCAACATAAGGTGAAGAATGACATGAGCAAGCATATAGGATAGAGACCACTAGCTAGATCACATAGCAATATCATTTAAATCAATAATGAGCAGTTTAGATCGAATAAAATTAAATTGATCTCTAGCTAGAGGTTTTGTAAAAATATCCGCCAACTGATTTTCCGTGTCCACATGTGTGATATAGATATCTTTCTTGGCAATGTGGTCACGAAGAAAATGATGGCGAACCTCTATATGCTTAGCTCTACTGTGCAATATAGGATTATAAGAGAGGTTAATCGCACTAGTATTGTCACAATAGATAGGAGAAGCATAAAGAATATGTTAAAGTCTTGGAGCATTTGCTTCATCCATAGGACCTGTGCACAACAACTCCCGGCTGCAATGTATTCAGCTTCGGTAGTTGATAATGCCACTGTGCTTTGTTTCTTGGAGAACCAAGATACTAAACATGGTCCTAGAAGGAAGCAAGTGCCACTTGTGCACTTTCTATCAATCAAACACCCTGCATAATCCCTTGATTTAGGATACCATAGACCAAAATTTTGAGTTTTGGCTAAGTACCTCAAAATTCTCTTAACAACAGTGAGATGTGACTTCTTAGGGCAAGATTGAAAGCGAGCGCACAAGCCAACACTAAACATAATGTCAGGTCTAGAGGCAGTTAAATAAAGTAAACTTCCTATCATACCTCTATAGAGCTTCTCATCTACCTTTTCACCTTCTTCATCGTTATCAAGTTTGGCGGTGTTTGACATGGGTGTATCCATCGGCTTCATGTTCTCCATCCCAAAGCGCTTGAGTAGTTCAGTTGTGTATTTGCCTTGGTTGATGAAGTTTCCTTCCTTTGTTTGCTTGATTTGAAAGCCGAGGAAGAAGGTCAACTCACCCATCATGCTCATTTCAAATTCACTCTGCATAAGAGAACTAACTCCTTGCAAAGATCAAGATCAGTCCCGCCAAAAATGATATCATCAACATATATTTGTATGATAAGAAAATGGTTAGAAGTGTGTTTCAGAAACAAAGTAGAATCAACTTTGCCCATGACATACCCATTATCTAACAAAAAGTTCTTTAATTTCTCATACCAAGCTCGAGGGGCTTGTTTGAGTCCATAGAGAGCTTTTTGTAACAAATAAACATGATTGGGTAATTTGTCATTTTCAAAGCCCGGAGGTTGAGCAACAAATACTTCCTCCTCGATTGTACCGTTCAAAAACACACTTTTAACATCCATTTGATAAAGCAAGAAATTTTTATAACTAGCAAAAGCTAGTAGCATACGGATAGATTCTAATCTAGCAACAGGAGCATAAGTTTCATCAAAATCAATACCTTCCTGTTGGTTGTAACCTTGTGCTACTAACCTTGCTTTGTTCCTTACAACTTTTCCTTGCTCATCAAGCTTGTTGCGGTAGACCCATTTGGTGCCAATGATCTTTCTATCATTTGGTCTTGGCACTAGAGTCCACACACGGTTCTTCTCAAATTGCTCAAGCTCTTCTTGCATGGCAAGGATCCACTCATCATCACCAAGGGCCTCTTTGATGTTCTTTGGCTCTAGTTGGGAGATGAAGGCACTATCTGCTTGTTCTTTGTTGTGAGCAGCTCGTGTCCTCACTCTCTCAAACGGATTGCCAATGATCAACTCCTTGGGGTGATTCTTTGCAAAGCGGGGAGTGGGATCCTTCTTTTCTTCTTTTTCTTCTTCTGCAACCTGCTTGCCTTTGTCTTTGATGTTGAGATCTTTTAAGATAGGAATTATTTCATCTGCAACATCATCATCACCATTATGCTTGCCAATAACAGGGTCAGTTTCAATAAATTTAACATTTATAGATTCTTCAATTTTTAGATAGTTCAATGTTAAATACTCTATATGCCCTGCTAGTAGTGCTATAGCCTAGGAAGAAAGCCTTGTATGATTTCAGATCAAACTTGTCGAGAGAATCCTTAGTGTTTAAAACAAAACAAGGACATCCGAAAACATGAAAGAAATCAATAGACGGCTTCCTACCACGCCATAGTTCATAGGGGGTTTTCTTGAAAGTCGGATGTGTGAAAACTCGGTTTTGCACAAAACATGACGTGCTAACGGCTTCAGCCCAAAACTTCTTAGGAGTGTCATACTCAAGAAGCATGGTCCTAGCCATCTCTTGTAGCGATCTATTCTTCCTCTCAACAACTCCATTTTGTTGAGGTGTGTGAGGAGAAGAGAAATTGTGCGAATAACCCGATTTTTCACAAAAACGTTCAAAAAGATCATTTTCAAACTCTCCCCCATGATCACTACGGATAGAAACAACATGGCAAGAAGCTTCGTTTTCAACTCGTTTACAAAAGCCCGAGAAAACATCAAGTGTATCGCTTTTAGAAACAAGAAAGAAAGTCCAAGTATATCTAGAAAAATCATCAACAATAACAAGACAATACTTGGAGCCACGAAGCGTTTGTGTTCTCATTGGTCCGAAAAGATCAATATGAAGAAGCTCAAGAACTCTCTTGGTACTCATGACTCCTTTGGATTTGAAGGAGGATTTGGTTTGTTTCCCTTGTGTACAAGGTTGGCATTCCTCATCCTTTTCAAAATCCAATTTGGGAAGTCCTCGAACCAAGTCCTTTTTGTTCAATTTCTTCATTTGATGCAAATTCACATGACCCAAACGACGATGCCAAAGCGAAATATCGTTTTTATCCACAACTAAGCATCTATTTAGTATGGGCTTAAGAGCATCGAGAACAATCACATAGAGATTACCATTTCTAGTTCCCTTATATATAACATTGTAGGACAGGGAATCTAGAAGCAAGCATTCTAAAGAAGTAAATAGCACAAGATAACCATTATCACATAATTGGCTAACACTAATTAAATTATGATGTAGGCCATCAACAAGCAATACATTTTTAATGCATAATTCATTGCCTACATCACCCTCACCCATAACCTTACCCTTCTTGTTGTCCCCGAAGGTTATCGATCCTCCTTTCTTTTTCACAAATTTGTTGAAATGGCTGATTTCTCCAGTCATATGCTTAGAGCAGCCACTATCAACAATCCATTTCTTTTTAACCTGCAAGAAAAGAGGATGTCGGAACCCAACTCAAACTTTGGGGTCTGGGGTTAGCTTGGGGACCCATTTCATCTTTGGGTTGGTTCCCTTGGGCTTGTAAGGACAATAGGTAGAATAATGGTCATCACATTTGCAATGAATACAAACCATAGGGTTTTTAGAGCCGGAAGACTCTCCATTGAAAATTGGAGGTTCCACACTCTTTTTCTTACCTTTTGGAGTAGTCCCATTATATCCTAAACCACTAGTACCAACTTGTTTGGTAGAGTGCTCTAGGACATCATTTAGGGATTTCTTACCCGAAAGAAACCTTTGCAAAGTAGATCTTAATTTAGCATTATCATCACTAAGATTTACAACAGTAGTAGATAAACTAGCAAGATCTTCTCTAGTATGCAAAAGGTCGGCCTCAAGACAGAGGGCTTTAGTAAGAAGAGAGTCTTTTTCTAGAGTTAAGCTAGCAACTTCATTTCTAGGCAAAACAGGTCTAGAAGATAAATCATTAATTTGAGCAAGCAATTTTGCATTTTCAGATTTGAGCACAACTATTTCTCTTTGATAGGCATAGACTTCTTTTCTCCTAGCATCATCAATAAGCTTGAGTTCTACATTTTCAGTTTTAATAGTATCAAGCTCATCTAGGCAATTTTGGTTTTCTATCTTAAGATTTTCAATGTTTTTAAGATATACACCATTTTCAACCTCTACTCCATTGTATTGAAGTTCAAGGTCAAGAAATTGCCCTTGCAAGGATTCTATACTATCAAGATGCAATTTTTCATTTTCATCAAGAATGTCAATTTTTGCATAAAGATCATCAACTATCTTTCCTAATCTTTTTCTTTTAGATTTACATTTAGCAAAAGATGATTGGCATTCATTAAGCATGTCAATAAGAGTTTCCTTAGATAGCTCATGTAAACTAATATCACTTACTTTGCTTACCTCATTTACCTCAATTACATCTTCACTTGTAGAGGCCATGAGGGCAAGATGACATTCTCCATCTTCGGAGCTTGAGGAGCTTGAAGAAGAAGACTCCCATGCCACATGAGCTGCATCTTTGGACCTTCTCTCCTTGTCTTTTCTTTTGTATTTTGCTTCTCTCTTGTACTTGTCATCCTTCTTGTGGCTGCTCTTATGATGGCTTTTCTTGGCCTTTGGACAGTCACTCTTGTAGTGGCCTTTTTGACCACACTCGTAGCACCTAAGAGTTGAGGAGGAGGGCTTGCTCTTGAAGTGTTTCCCTTTGGAGTAGTTAGCTTCATGATCATTGACACCTTCATCTTCACTTGAGGAAGGGCAGGGAGACTTCATGGCAAGTTGTTGTTGTCGGACCATTTCTTCAATTTGAGCTTTGAATGCGGTGTCCTTTATCTTCTTTGATTCCTTCTCTTCTCTTTTCTCCTCTTCCTCTTGCTTGTCAAGCCTCGGTTCACGGGCTTGAAGGTTACCAACCAGCTCCTCGGTTGATAACTCGCTTAGCTTGTAGACTTCTTCAATAGAGGTGACCTTTGGCTCCCATCTCTTTGGAAGAGATCTCAAGATCTTGGCATTGATTGTACCTCTATCCATGACACTCCCAAGGGCTGCAAGGCTATTCAAGATGACATTTAGCCTTGTGTACATATTCGCTACCCTCTCATTCTTCCCCATCTTGAAGTTCTCAAGAAGACCACCAAGCATGTAGACCTTGGCCTCCTTGACTTGCTCGGTCCCTTCATAGGTGACACACAACTTGTGCCATATCTCATGCGCCGTGTCCCATGAAGAGATGCGGTTGAACTCCGATGGTGTAAGGGCGGCGTAGATGATGCTCACGGCTTTAGCATTGAGTTGAGCACGCTTCATCTCCGCTTCCGTCCATGTGGTGATGTCGCCTTTTGGATCTTCATACTTGAGATGGACAATCTTCCACATTTCGAAACTCACCCCTTGGAGATAGAATTGTATTCTCCTCTTCCAATATAAGAAGTTTGTGCCGTCGAAGACCGGGGGTCTCATGGAGAAGCTTCCTTCAAGGTTGAGTGACCCAAGAGCCGAATCGCCCATCTTCTCCTACTTGTAGAAGTAGCTTGGAGAAGACCTGCTCTGATACCATTTGTTGGATCGATGGGCTCTAGAGGGGGGGTGAATAGAGCTACACACACTTCAAAAAAATGATTAGACCACCAATTTAATTGTAGGGCAAAAACTGATGCAAGCAGCAATTTGATATCCTATTCTAGCATACAAAGCAAGGATAAGAGATAATGAATATCATGCACTTGGACAGGTGGTTTAGAGTGGTTCCACGTCATAAACTTAGGAGCGATGTCAGTCCACTACCTAGAGTTGGTTAGACTCTAGGATTTGCAACTTGGTCCTCTTATATATCACGATAAGATTACAAGGAATAAAAACCACACAACCAAGGGCTTAATTACACAAGCTAAGATCTTCAACCTATCCAAGGACTTACCCACAAAGTGAGATTCTTCGGCCTTCTACAAAGGACTTACCCAATCTCACCTTTGTCTTTAGCCTTGCAGGGATTACCTATCTTACTTGAGCTTGCCTTGCACCTCTCCTTCACTTGGAGAGCTTGCCCACGTTTTCCCTTCACCAAGGGAGCTGGAGCAACGATCAATCTTCACTCTTGAAGATCAGCAACACATCTTCCCCTTCACTCAGAGAAGAACAGCAACAACTCCTCTTTCACTCGGAGAAGTAGCTTCAATCAATCTTCTATTTGATTTGGAGGTGGGAAGAAAGAAAGGAGAGCTTTACATAGCACAAAGGATAGCTCTCATACACAGGAACCTATCTCACTCACGAAATATGTCTTGAAGGTAGAGAGAGAAAGGGGCTCAAGGGCTTGGAACACTCTCAACTAAGTTAGAACCAAGTTTGCAATGGAAGAGCAGCTTGGAATGAAGTCCAAGGGGTTCTATTTATAGTTGAGGGTGGCCCTTTATGTTGTGGGACACTTGGGTGCAAAAGTGGTTGTTTTTCCTTCAAGAAAACGGCTATATTTTTGCCCAAAACAATTCACCAACGGTCATATTACTTTTTCTGCAAACTCCGTACAGTGCAATCGGTCGAGTATCAATGGGTGTAACTCGACCGATCAGGTAGTAGGCAATCCGATGTTGAATTGATCGGTCGAGTTTGTCCTGAGGAAACTCGACCGACCATTCCAACTGGAATTGGCCTACTACCCAATCGGTCGAGTTCTGTGAGTGCACAACTCGACCGATTGCAATCTTCAGAAAATCGACTCAGGATGATCGATCGAGTTTCAGGGTGGGAAACTCGACCGACTAAGTGCCTGAAATGGATTTTCTAATTTGCAATAAAAGTGATTAGCACTTGGTGAATTTTGTCCCAAACATTTTTCTCCTCTAAGTTACAAGCATATTCATCGTTACAAGTGATTACATTTATGTTCTAAGGTGATTTACATGGAAATCCTAAATTGCCCACTTGTAGTCAATTTGGCTTGCACTTGGCCCATTCTAGGGCTTGTATATGTGATCCTTTTCATGTACCTAATGTCTGCAAACAATCTTTAACGCACATGTTAGATACATATGAATGGAGTGGTTAAGTCATTATCAAAATATAGGTAATGTACAACCTCTAGGTCAACACACTTGACAGTGCATGGTTTCTCAGATGTAGATTGGGCAAGCTTTGTGAGTGACCAACAATATGTGGCGGCTATCGCTCTTCGTGAAAGAATTCTTGTCTCTTAGAATAGAAAGAAACAAACTGTCGATGCCCACTCTAGTGCGGAATCTGAATATCAGGCCATGACGCATGTCACTAATGAGCTTCTATGGGTTAAGAACTTCATGGAAGAATTGGGATTTTGTCAGATAGAAGCTATGAATCCACAATCCGATAATCAACATGCACTTAATAGCTTCCAATCTTGTCTTTCATGGAAGAATGAAAGACATAGAAGTTGTCTGTCATTTTCCTCGAGAAATGGTCCAAGATAAGTCGATCAAGCTCACTCCAGTTCATTTAGAAGATCAACTTGCACGTTTATTCAATAAGTCCTTTAATTGAATGTCGAGTCATTGTGTAACAAACTTGGCGCTTATTATATGCACCAACTTGATGGGGAGTGTTAGATAAACAAGTCTATCTATCTTATGTATATTGCTTAGTAATCAAGGCATTGCCTAGGCGCCTCAAACTAGGCGCCCATCATTTGCGTGTATTATGTGGATGTCTAAGGCCTTTTAGGTTCAAATTAAGCCATTTAAAGGCTAAATTATCTTGAATTGAGTCTGAATTTGGTCAAATTGGATCACCTTGAGTCATTATATGGTTGAAATAGGTCTGATTTAGTCGAAATCTGGTCAAATTTTGGCAAATTAGGTCTAATTCGGGGAAATATGCCTGATTTGGGGAAATTCGATCCACTTTGGCAAAATTGGGTCTCATTTAAGTCAGTGATGGGTAAATTAGGGGAAGTAATGTCTGATTAGGTCATGTTATGCAATATTAGGTCCAATTTAGGCCAAATTGGGTCAAATTTGGGGAAATAAGGTCTGATTTAGGAAAAGTAGGTCTGATTTGGGGGAAATACATTTGATTTGGGGAAATTAGATAAGATTTGGCCAACTTGGGTCTCATTTAGGTCGATGTAGGATAAATTAGGGGAAGTGAGGTCTTGTTTAGGTCATGTTATGCAAAATTAGGTATGATTTAGGCCAAATCAGGTCAAATTTGAGCAAATCAAGTATGATTTGGGGAAAACATGTCTGATTTGGGGAAATAGGGCTGCTTTGGGGGAAATTAGTTTGATTTTGCCAAATTTGGTCTCATTTAGGTAAATATCGGGTGAATTAGGAAAGTTCAGGTCTATGAGGTTTATGCTATGCATGATTAGGTTAGATTTAGGCCGGACTACGTCCAATTTAGATCAAGTTGGCTCATATTAGGGCCAATCAGGTTTAGTTTAGGTCATATTAGGTGTGATTTAGGTTAACTATAATTGTTACAACTTATATATAACTGAGATAAGTATACATAGTGATTTATCTATTTGAATATAGCTAAATATATGTGTTAATGTTACTATATATGTAAAAAATAAAAATAAAAGAAAAAAGCTTAGGCTCCCACCTAGGCACTTAGGCTCCCCCCAGGCTCCCCTTGGGAAAAAGGGGCGACCTAGCCACCTAGACAACTATGGTATATTGGGATTAGTCCTTAAATGGGTACCCATGGTACTATATAAAGGCCAACCCTGTCCATTATACAAACACAGTCATTACACTCTACTAATTTCTCGATAACATTTATACACATATTCTATATTTAGTATGAACAATTGGGATTCCTATCATATGTAAGTGGGGTTGTAATACAAGAGCTATGTCTTTTACATTATTTGTCCATATAATTATAATAAATCCTTAATATTGAAACCAAATTCAAGCACAGATCAAGGCAAACCAACAAAATGCCTTAAGAGTATAAATCTGTATTCAATATTCGGCTAGGTACCTAACATGGACAACTAAACAATATTGATTTGAGCAATAAGCCCCTAGCAAGGACATTGATACTTGTGGACAAGCCCGTAGATCCCCAAAAGTGACATAAAAGAACATTTTTGAGTGCCTTGACAAGCATTCATACTAGATGTGCTTTCTTGAGATTTAAAGAATTCACAAATAGAGGCGGTGGAGGTGTTGACAATGGTAACATCAAGGTGGTAGCATTGTTATAATGGCGGATGGCTAGGCACTATCAGTTTGATGGTTGCTATTATAGGAGGCACCTAGCGGTCCCAACCCTCCACCAATGTGCTGGAGAAATTATGCATACACCTTAGGCCACTTCAAGTGCTCTTGGGCAACCTACCTAGATGTGCTGGCCCACTTAGCCCATTATGTTTGACCCTTTCAAGATAAAATGAAAAAATTGATAGTCCCATGGCCTGATGGCACCTCGTAACCTCTTGCAATTGTGACTACCACAAAACCGTTGCTATCGAGATCCTTGTTGGATGAAACCATGGCTGTTATGGCGCAACGACGTTGCCTTAGTTGGGTGCAGTGTTTTGAAAAGCGCCCCAGGCGCCCGCCTAAGCGGTCGCTTGAGCGGCCAGGAGGCTCAACCGCTTGGTTACAGCCTTGAGCGGCCACTCAGGCGGCAACCCATTAAGCGGCCGCCTAAACCCCGCCTGGCCCGCCTATTTGCCCGCCTGATTCTTTGTTTTGGGCGCCCGCTTTTGGCCGCCTAAATTTTAGGCGTTGGATTTTTGTACAATTGCTTTCTTTTTTCATTTTTTTCTGATCAAATGTTGTTGCTGCTACTATATATTGACTTTCCTAGTATCTATCTATGTGCATGAATGACTGTATTACCATGTAATATAATGTGCAATACTAGAAGTCTGTAATAATGTAATACATTGCTGCTGTACATTGTTTAATATGAAACATTAATGTATAATACATTTTATAATACAGTAATACATACATAAATATCTACTTATCTACTGCAAATTGTATTTCTTTACCTTTCTACCTTATATAACTATAATAATATATATTCTATTGTTTACTGGATGTGAAACAACTAGCTTCTCGGTCGATACCATCGACAGGTGGTCGATGGTATCAAGATTATCACAGCAACCGGACAACAGTCTGTCGATACCATCGACAGACCTGTCGATGGTATCGACAGAAGGTCAGCGGCGGAAACCGACGATCTGCCTCTTGTCTCTATTTTTATTATACCATTTGTTTTATTGTTTTTCTAGGATTTTCTTCTTTGTACCACCTTGTATCTTACCCTAATATATAAAAAGGAGTGAGACGACTATTGCCCTCAGACACAATAGCTGCACCTAGCAGCCGCCAACATTGTTCGTCTCCCTTCTCTCTCGTTAACATGGTATCAGAGCAAGGTCTGCTGTAGGCCGCAGTCTCTCTCCACTGGCAGTCCCTCCCTCTTCCTTCCTCTTCCTCCTTGTCCTCCGGATCTTCCCCTTCCTCCCTCCGGATCTTCTCACCGCGGCACCGGCAGCAGCAGCTGCGGCTGAGCCGCCACACGACGTGTAGCCGTAATCTGCCGCTTTGAGGATCTTCGGGTGATCCGACGGCGATCTAAAATCTAAACCAGAGGACTAGTCTCTCTACGGTTATTATCCTAGTCACACATCCTCCATGTGTGATTAGGAAAATCGTCCGGAGGCTGTGAATGCGTCAGTAACACATTTCTCTTTGTTTCTTGTGTGACGTGTATCTCTCCGTCACCTCAGTCTTCTTTGTGGCGTGTATCAATCCGTCACACAGTCCCGTTCTGTAATGGGGGACATCAAGACGCCTATGATCTACAACGAGGTGTCTCCTATCGCCTCCATCAAGCTCGACGGGAAGAATTTTCTTCTATGGATGAATGCTGTTCACACTGTCCTGGAGTCTCGTGACAAGGCGGGACATGTTGACTCAGGTCCTCTGGCCTCTACTGACAAAGGATATGCTGAATGGAAGCATCATGATAGTCTGGTGAAGACTTGGTTGTGGAACAACATGGAACCTGCAATTGCGGCAAGGTTCATGTTCTATTCAATAGCTAATGAGATATGGGACGCAGTGAAGCAACATTATTCTCAAGAAAAAAATGCGCTTCGCCAATTCATGATCTATGACCATTTGTTTCCTGAGAGGCAGTGTGACAGATCTCTTGAGGAGTACTTTGGAGCTGTTCAGGCACTTGCTCAAGAGCTGAGCTATTATCATCCAGTGATTGCTGCTGAACATATCAAGGATAAGGACGATCTAGTTACGGCTAAATTTTTATCCGGGCTTAACCCTTCGTGCGGTTCCGCCCGGAGTCTCATTCTGGCTTCTGATAAATTACCCAGTTTGTGGAAGCCTATTCAAGAATACAACAATCTATCTTTGAGTCTGCTACTCCTGATCCTGCTATATCTTCTGGGGAGTCTCATGCATCCGTAGCTGCTGCGGTGAGAGGGGGACGACCTGGTATGGGCAGAGGACGTGGGACACGTCCTAAGTGCACTTTCTGTGACAAATTGGGACATACAGTGGAGAAGTGCTGGAAGAAACATGGGAGACCTGCTGCACTACCTGTAGGGACAGGACATTATGCCACTACTACAAATCCCTCTTCTTCTGTGGGAACTACTTCTGGAACCTGTATCACTCTTACTCAAGAGGAGTATGATCGGTTTATTCAGGCTACACAACACATGAGTATGGGATCATCATCATCATCGTCAACAAACCTGGCATCTACTGTGGGTAATCATGCTACATCTCTCATAGCTTGTGGCTCTACTTCATCTTGGGTGGTTGATTCTTGCGCGTCACATCACATGACTGGTATGAGGAGATTGCTCCACTCTATTGACTCGTATATCCCTCACCAATCTGTTACACTGGCAGATGGTTCAGTGAGGAGAGTGTTAGCTAGTGGATCTGTCCCTCTAACACCCAAGATTGATCTCAAATCTGTACACTTTGTGCCCGAGTTTCCTTTTAATCTTCTTTCTGTTGCAAAATTGATTGACACTGTAAAATGTACGGTAACATTTGGGCCTTCTTGTTTTGTATTACATGATCTCAAGAGTATGAGGACGATTGGTGGGGGACTTAGGAAAGGTGATCTCTACCTTTTTCATGGTGACAGTCTGCCCCGCCAAGTATCTGCTCCTGCTCCATCCGTCCTGTTGAGTGGTTCCCCCTTACTTTGGCATTGCAGATATGGACATCCTTCCTTAGAGAGCCTGCGCAAATTGGAACCAGAGTTGTCCCAAGTGTCATCTTTAGAGTGTTAGTCATGTCAGCTAGGAAAACATCATAGGTTATCTTATCCCAGTCGTGTCAATAAACGGGCTTCTTGTCCTTTTGAGTTAGTCCACAGTGATGTGTGGGGTCCTGTTAAAGACCAGAGTTATAATGGTTTTCGTTACTTTATTTCTTTTGTAGATGATTTTTCTCGAATGACATGGATCTACCTTCTCAAAAGTCGAGAGTCTGTGCTATCTATTGTGAAACATTTCCTTACTGAAATAAAAGTCCAGTTTGACTGCAATATAAAAATTCTTCAATCTGATAATGCTTTAGAGTATGTTCAAAAGGCTATGTCTGATTTTTGCAGCTCTGTAGGTATGATCCATCGCACATCGTGTCCTTACACCCCTCAGCAGAATGGGGTGGCTGAGAGGAAAAATCGCCATCTGCTTGATATTGCTCGATCTATTATGTTTCAATCCAATGTACCTACGAAATTCTGGTCTGAAGCCCTTTTAACTGCTTGTTTCTTAATTAATAGACAACCATCCACGGTTCTTAAAGGACAGACTCCCTTCTCTGTGTTGCGACCCACGGATCAACCTTTTTCTGTCCCCCTTAGAGTGCTTGGTTGCACTTCCTTTGTCCATAATGTTGACCCTAAGGCCGACAAGCTTTCTCCTAGGTCTGTTAAAACCTTGTTCCTTGGTTACTCTAGTACTAGCAAAGGATACAAGTGTTACTGTCCTAGTCTTCGTCGGATGTTTGTGTCTAGGGATGTTACTTTCCATGAGACCACTCCATATTTCTCCGATGCTATGAGTAAGGGGGAGCAATTGAGAGAGGGAGTGCCACCAATTTTTCAGAGTGATAGAGTGGCACCATCTGTGCAGAGTGAGGGAGCGCCACCCATCATTCCTGATTATACTTTTATTCCGGATGAGCAAGCAGGAGACATGTCTGTTATTGAGCATTACCCACATGTTTATAGTAGGCGAGGCAGACAAGATCCAGAAGTGGTAGCGACACCAGTCTCTGAGCCTTCATCTTCGTCTTCTACTCATGGGATTCCTGCAGAAGCATCAGATCTTGATCTTCCTATTGCTGTTAGGAAAGGTACTCGCTCTTGTACTATTAGACATCCTATTACAAATGTGTGTTGTTTGTCCCACTTATCTAAGCAGGCCCGTGCATTTGCTATTGGGATTGATTCTGTTGATATACCAAGGAATCACTATGATGCTATGAAGGACACTGGTTGGAAACAGGCAATGCAGCTTGAGATGTCAGATCTTTTGCATAATGATACATGGGATCTTGTTGACTTACCTACAGGGAAGAAAGCAGTGGGTTGCAGATGGGTTTTCACCATCAAACATAATCTGTATGGATCTATTGAGAGGTTGAAGGCCAGATTGGTAGCAAAAGGCTACACACAGACCTATGGAGTTGATTTCTTTGAGACTTTTTCTCCAGTAGCTCGTCTAAATTCTGTGCAAATTATTATTTCTCTGGCTACTACCTTTGATTGGCCCCTATTTCAGCTTGATGTTAAGAATGCCTTTCTACATGGTGACCTCCAGGAAGAGGTATATATGGAGCAACCTCCTAGGTTTGTTGCTCAGGGGGAGTGTCAGAAGGTCTGTAAATTGAAGAAAGTCATATATGGTTTGAAACAGTCTCCTCGAGCGTGGTTTGACAAGTTCAGTGAGGTTGTACTCCAGATGGGCTTTTCTCGCTCCGTGACTGATCACTCTTTATTCTACTCTAGCTCTTCCTGTGGCTCTATCATTATGGCAATATATGTTGATGATATAGTAATTACTGGAAGTGATTCTACATGCATATCTCGTGAGAAGGAAGGGTTGCAGAGACACTTCCAAACGAAGGATCTGGGTAAACTGAGATATTTTCTGGGCATTGAGGTGCTTAGATCTCATGCAGGTGTCAATCTATCTCAGAGGAAATATGTGCTGGACTTACTACAGGAGACAGGCATGACTGGATCTAAACCGGTATCTACTCCTATGGATTATCACATCAAGGAGACGGTTGATGATGTTGAGTACTCAGATCCAGGATATTACAGGAGAATAGTTGGCAAGCTAATATATCTGACTGTTACACGACCTGACATTTCTTTTGCTGTAGGAGTTGTGAGTCAACATATGCACTCACCACGATAGTCACACTGGACAACAGTTTGCCGGATTCTGAGATATCTGAAGAGTGCTCCTGATAAAGGGATCACATATTCTAAACCCAAGGTGCCTCCATCTACTTTGACTCTCACTGGGTACTCAGATGCAGATTGGGCTGGTGATCATACTGATAGAAGGTCTACATCAGACTATTGTACTTTCCTAGGTGACCATTTGATTACTTGGAAAAGCAAAAAGCTGAATGTGGTAGCCAGATCCAGCACTGAGGTTGAATACCGTGCTATGGCCCATGCATGTTGTGAACTACAATGGGTCAAATCCGTTCTTTCTGAGTTAAAAATCACTATTATGTCTTCTATGGAGCTCAAGTGTGACAACCAGTCTGCTATACACATTGCCAGGAAACCTATCTTTCATGAGCGTACAAAGCATATAGAAGTTGATTGCCATTTTATTCGTGATCAAATCAAAGATGGCACTATTGTGACGCCATACGTCAAGTCTGAAGATCAACTGGCGGATATCTTGATAAAGCCTTTGGGTCCGGAAGCTTTTCAGAGATTATGTGGCAAGCTGGGTATACACGATGTGTACTCTCCAGCTTGAGGAGGAGTGTGAAACAACCTGCTTCCCGGTCGATACCATCGACAGATTGTCGATGGTATCGAGATTATCACAGCAACCGGACAACAGTCTGTCGATACCATCGACAGACCTGTCGATGGTATCGACAGAAGGTCAGCGGCAGAAACCGGCGATCTGCCTCTTGTCTTGATTTTTATTATACCATTTGTTTTATTGTTTTTCTAGGATTTTCTCCTTTGTACCACCTTGTATCTTACCCTAACATATAAAAAGGAGTGAGACGGCTATTGCCCTCACACACAATAGCTGCACCTAGCAGCCGCCAACATTGTTCGTCTCCCTTCTCTCTCGTTAACACTGGATATTAATGAAAAACATTATATATATTCTATTTGTTTACTGCATAAGCTACATTAATACATTATATATCTTCTACTGCTTACTGCATTTTAGTATATATAGTTCTAAATATATTCACTACAGTAAAAGTAAACAATTTGGGTATTAGTAATACCCAAATACCATATTACAACTGTGTTAAAAACTATCTGGGTGCTTTATTTTGTTGTGTAGGCTGTATAGATAAGTCTAAAATTCCTTATATATATATATATATATATTACTTATATACAAACATGTATATCTTTTTATCAAATTATAGAAGAATTTCAGTATTCACTTTTTCAAAAAGCGCCTGCCTGAGCGGCCGCCTGGCGCTCAAGCGGCCACAAGGTGCTCTCCGCACGCCTCCCGCTTCCCGCTTTCTAAAACATTGGTTAGGTGCTTCGGACAACTAGGCACAGGATATTTTTTTCATCAATCTATGTTTTTATACATGATATATAATAGATATCATATATATATAAGGTATTTTATGCACTTATTTATGTGCTATACGCTATACAATCATGAAAGAGTAAAATAGATGTTCAAAAATGAATGAAAAACTTGTACACATGTCAAATATCATTTTCAATGACATGCATTAAAAAAAAAAAACTGTCCAGGCGCCCTAGATGTTTGTTTTAACAACAATGGGCGCAATAACAACCTCATTAGCGACATTGGCCTCTTCTCTATCTGTCATGAAGCTTCTCCTCTTCCCCAAACCTAGTAGCACCCTTTCTCCTACCATTGATGTTGCTTAGTCTTTCTCCTCTCTTTGTTGCAAAAACTGTTGATGTGAACTTCTTGACTAGAAGGGGGTCTCTCCCTTTGTTATTTCCTGGTAGTTTTAACCGTTAGAAGCTCTTGCCTCATGTCCCTGCATCTAATTATTGCCGACCACCTAATACATTAAGTTGCTACATTTTGCATTTTATATTTTTGCATCTAATTATTCCCTATTGGACTTCATGGACATGCGATACAAAGAAGGCATTAAAGTGGCATGCAAGAGATGTCTATGGATTGAAAAATAGATATGAATTATGTTTTAAATTGTAATCCTTATGTCTAGGCTTCCACAAAACTTTGTAAGGCATGTATGTACAAATATTTGTTTATATTTTTGATATAATCTTGTAAAAAAATTGAGTTTAAAGAACGAGTCTTTACACAATGTCTCTATAAGTCATAGAAGGACTATAGGGCATCATATTGTCATCTCTTTATTCAACTAGGTACTCCTATCTTCACACGTTATGGGGGATTACCTAGGCGTCCAACATACCTTGTCTGCATGACAGAGATGGACTCTCAAGCGCCTTCACTGAATTCCATTTAAGTTTCCTCAATTAACACTAAATAGTTTTTGAGGTGGTTAGGCGGTGGCCCTCCCCAGCTGGACACCTAGGGCGACTAGGGCGCCTAGGCGTTGTTTTTTTACATACAATATTATACATATATAAATATATACTTATATATATTATTTATATACTATGTTATGTATATAACTATGCATATATGTATGTATTACTTAACCAACCCTCTCAAATTTATTAAAATGACACCATAACATTATGTAAATGAGACAAATTCAATATCAAAAAGAGACAACAATTAGTACACTAGAATCAATAAAATGTTTCAAGACATTCGTAATTGTTCGTCAATATTTTAAATTAACTATCACTATCATGGCTGAAGTACTGAATATTGAATCAGGAAAAAAAAAACAAACAATACAAATATTATGAAATAAAAATTATAAAACAAACAATTTAATGGAGCCCAACAGTCAATTAAGCGCCCCCCAACAAGCTTGTGGGTCGCCCAGGCGGCCGCCTAGCCGCCCTGTCGGCCTAGGTGGACACCCAAAAAGTCTCTGAGGCTAAGCGTGAAGCTGTGCGGACCCCCTTGGGCGACCGGTCGACTAGGCGCCGCCTCTACAACTCTGCACTAATATATATGAGGAATTGAAACTCAGGGAAAAAGGTACTCGGTTCTCTAGGTAGAAGGGTTTAGGTAAAAATATACTGTAGCAACTCTAGGGTGACAACATAGCCTACTAAACTACAATGGAGTTGGTTCAGGTTATCACTTAGCAAAGGGTGTAAAATAACTCTAAAACTCAATATGGGGTTCCAAGTTTGTTATCTAAGCGCACTCAATCTCAGAGTGAACATAGTTAAGAGCACACTTGAAAGACAAAAAGAAGAGGGTTAAGACAGGATCTAGGGCCTATCCTAACTAGTACTTAAGATAGCCTAAACTCTATAGTGGTTGAGTTGCATTTCCCATTATGGCAACAAGCAGGAGCCATCCCTAAAAGATTCTGCTCCTACTTAAGGAATTATCTGCTGCTAGAGAAAGGCAAGGTTAGTTAGGACTACGAGATGCTGAGTCTCAATCATTGAGGTGGTTTAGGAAGCAAGGGAATTTGTTAAAGGAAGTAGTTAGACAAGGTTATCAATCTCCTATTCAAGCTCATTACTTAATTCGGGATATTCAAGTATATCGGTTTGTTTCTACACGATGGTGACCACATTATAGGCACGTCTTTCCTTTATGATTAATTAGCGTGATTAGGTCACTCATCTAGTGCTTTAAGGTATATAAGAGAGAAGACTAGTTTATTCATTAATTCATCTATTTTATTAGAGTTCATTGTTAAAATCTAAATTTGTGTTACTGAAATTCATATCCAGTTACCATGTTTAGAAATGATCTTATTTCAGGATTATCTAATCGGGAGAGGAATTTCATATATTTCTATCACTGACATCACCTGGTTGATCCACATCTGCATTACTTGCTACGTAAATTGACTTGTAAAATGGTCGTTTGTATAAAAATGCTTTTCCAGGAGCTCCTTTAATATATCTTAGAATTTTCTAAACAACTTTCTAGCGACATTGTAGTGTGAAAGAATATTGTATTGAACTGATTCGATTAATAAAAGAGGTACAACCCTGTCCTATATATAGGAGTAAGGGAAAAACCCTGAGACTTGTGTCCCAAGTAATCTAAACGGGCCGAGACACTAAAGGCCCACTAACTAATTAACCTATTAACTAAATAGGCTAATATATACTCTTTAACATAGAAGATTGCACATAAATTGACTAACCACTACCACCGCCAAGGAGATACTAGGACGAGTATGGTCAAGCATATGAGTTTGCCAACCACTTATCGATATAACTAAGGATCAAGGAACTACTTCCCCTCATAGAAAATGTTTGTGATTGTGGTAAATAGTAGTATAGGATGATTGCTATACGTTTTTTATAGGATAACCAATGAGAATGGAGTTGTTCTATAAGGAAGGTGAGAGAAAACCCACCCCTAGAAAGATAAGGAGAGAGAAAACCATTATAATGCACTACAGAAAAATCCTATTGGCTCCTACCCAATTATTATAGGACTTGTTTTATAATAAAGGCATTGTTGTGATGGTAGTCCATTAGAGAACTGGTTTGGAATCAAGCATCCTTGTATCTTTAAGCAGGTTCAAGACACATTTTTGTTGGAAGAGGTTCAAAGCTGTATTGCAACTGACTAACTGAGAACCTTGATCCCCAAGACCACCAATATGAGAATATCTTTAACATAAACTGCCAGGACAATGATGCCAGAGGTAGTCTTCGAGAAAATAGGCTATGATCGCCTGACGATTGTTGAAAGCCCAAGGATTCAAGAACAATACTAAGTTTTTTGAACCAAGTACGTGGAGATGTCTTCATGTTGTAGATAGATCGTTGTTGTTTACAGACTCTGTTGGTAGACACCTTCTCGAAAATGAGTCTCATAGGCTGCTGCATATAAAAACCTTCTACCAGATGGCTGTGTGAGTGGGCATTCTTAATCAACCTGGTATAACGTCCACTTCAGATGCATTTCTAGAAAAAGAAGAATATGCATGGATGCAATGTGTGTGACATGAGAAAAGGTATTCAAGAAAATCTACTTCGAAGGTCTGGTTGGTGAAACCTTTGACGACCAATCTTGCTTGAGATGCTCCACAATGCCATCAAAATTGTACTTGACGGAGTATACCTAATGATACCCAACAATATTGTGTGCTGAAGGAGCTGAATAAGAGTCCAGGTAGTATTGGTCTGTAAAGCAAGCATTTCCTAGGACATTGCAACACACCAACCAGGGCCTTTCAAAGCTTCTTGATATATGGATTCTGGATATGTCTAGAGCAAGAGCAACACCTTTGATAGAAGACAAGGCTTTTGAAATATAATAAGTACAAGAAATGGGATGTCGAATAGTGCTAGAGTGAGCACATTTTCTTATGCTTACTGGCAAAGCATGCATCTTGTACTCTGCCGTTGATGGAAGAGCCCGAGTCTATGGATCCAATTGTATCCCGCGTTGAAAGACTTTAGCAAAGGTAGAAATGCATGTAGGTGGAGATGGTGATGAAGGGCTGGTTGGAAACAAACACATGAGGAGAATAGACAATGATTTCCAAGGGCATGGAAGCATAATTTACAATTTCGGCGAAATTGTCGAAATTTCGGCAACTATGTCCATATTGATGGCCATTGGACATCGAAATGCACTGTCCATACAATTTTTTCTTTCTTTTTAATGTACTATGGACTACCTAGAGCATTTTTTGCACAATGTTGTGTTTCTAAGTCTATATATTGTGCTTGCAAACTTTAATGTCTTAAATAATTGATTTAACCATTAAAAATTGACATCAAAATTCTCCATCGTAATCCCTTTGAAATAGTTCAGGGTCATTCAATCACACACGGGGAGACCCCACCGCACATATCTAATATGAAATATTATCGAATATTTGAGTAGATTTGCACTAGTAGATAATTCTGGTAAAATTTCATAAGTCAATTCATTAATTTTGCCATCGAAACATTAGGAACACATTTGTCAAAATTTGCATTGAAATTTTGCTAAATTTCTCATTCTATGGCCACTGAAATGGCATCAAAACTGGACATTTTCTTCCTTGCATGGAAGGGTCTTGTGGGGAACATGATATTTTGGGAGCTAAAGGGGACACTTTGAAAGTATATGATGATTTCTGAAAGGTGACATTTGAAATGTACATTCGTTTGAATGTAGAGCAAAAACATTTTTAGCCTTTTTAGAAAGGAAAGTACCCATGGAGGACAACCGTGATTGCTCGTAGACCAAGTTGTCAGCCTTGGGATTAAAGTTGTAAAAAACATCCCTACAGAAAAAGACACAAAAGGAGTAGATGAAAACATGTCCCATTGGATGTATGAGAGAGAAGGGAACACCTCTTGAAAAGAAGAGAAGGTTGGGGATTAAACATCATGCAGTAAGAAGGGCTTCAAACCATAGATCTTCTAGTAAATGTGCCCGAAACATCAAAGCCCGAAGGATATTTAGTAGGCGCCTATTTTTGCGCTTGATGACTCAATTTATCGTGAAGTATTTACACACGATCATCGGACTATCATCTCGGTGATATGAAAGAAATCAGCAAAGGCAACAAATATATATTTGAGGGCATTGTCAGTCCGAAGGGTTTAACAACAAATTATGAAACAATCATTTGATAAGAAATTAAAAAAGGTCCACAAATATACTATGCATGAGTTCAAGAGGCATAATGGACTTTAAACTAGTACAACTAGGAAAACAAGCTCTATGGTGTTTTCAAATTCACAAAAATGACAAGGTATTTGTTATATGGAAGAAGAGGACCACTCAAGCCGTTTAAGTTTCTCCAACAAAGGATGGCGATAACGCTGATGTAACCGAAAAGGAGAGCATGACAAAAAAATAGAGCCATGAGCATTAGCAAAAAAGTAATACAGATCACCCAACCTAGAAACCTAGCCAATCATCATCAAAAGTTAATCCTACATAATAAATCCAGAAGGCCCAAAGGTCACAACATTTAAGGAAATCAACAAGTTTTGAAAGAGGTATAAGATTAAATGGGAAATTAGGAACATAACGAGCATAAGTAAATGTAAGTATAGAAAAAAGTGGAATCGTGCCAAACTGTTGGATAGTCTTGGTGGATCCATCTGCAAGAGTGACACTCAGGTTAGGATTGTGAGGTTTTGAAGTGGGACTAAGTGAAACATATGAGTCATATCTAGAGCTGCGTCTAAATAAAAAATCCTTGGCAATCTACTTGCTCACATAGAAGCTCTTGAATATACTTGATTTAAGACCACACAAGCAGAGAAAGAAACTTGCTTTAAAACTTGGGAATCATCAGACGACCCTTGAGGAAATTGTGAGTTGCAAAGCAACTGTAGATTATCAGGGTTTCAGAGAGCATAGGGTTGCACAAAGTGTGCACCCTCATATATATAACACTGTGACAATTACAGAGAGGTCCATACAGAATAAACAAATAACAAAATAAATAACAGAATATAGAGAACATATATTGTAACACTCCCCCTCAAGTTGGAGCATAGATATCAATCATGCCCAACTTGTCCACCAATGTGCAGAAATGCTTCTTAGCCAGAAGTTTCGTGAAGACATCAGCAACTTGATCTTCAGATCTCGTGAAAGGAGTGCAGATTTTCCCAGCCAGAACAGACTCTCGAATAAAATGGCAATCCACCTCAATATGCTTGGTGCGCTCATGATAAACAGGATTATTGGCAATGAAAATAGCAGCTCGATTGTCGCAGTGCATCGGAATCGCATAAGAAGATTCAATCCCAAGTTCATGCAAAAGAGAGCGCACCCAGAGAAGTTCACAAGCAGTATGGGCCATAGCCCTGTATTCAGCTTCAGCACTGGAGCGAGCTACAACATTTTGTTTCTTGCTCCTCCAAGTCACCAAGTTACCCCCTACATAGGTACAGTAGCCAGAAGTGGATTTCCTATCAATCCTGCTGCCCGCATAATCTGAATCAGAATAGCCTTCAAGTTTACAGTGTCCAGATTTCTTATAATGCAAACCTTTGCCAGGAGCCCCTTTTAAGTATCTCAGAATGTGACATACAGCATCCCAATGACACTGTCTGGGCTTGTCTAAGTACCTGCTCAGAAGACCCACAGCAGTAGTAATATCAGGACGAGTAACAGTCAGATAAATCAATTTCCCAATAAGTCTCCTGTATTTCTTTGGCTCAGAAAACATAGGTGAATTATCATCGTCCCAATCAACATTGGGATCCATAGGAGTATCTGAAGGTCTTGCTCCCATCATACCAGTTTCCTGCAAGATATCAAGTACATATTTCCGCTGGGACAATACAAGAGCACTAGAATTCCTGGAAACCTCTATACCCAGAAAGTATCGTAATCTGCCCAAGTCTTTGGTAGCAAAATGCTTACCCAAATGAGTTTTTGTGGCCTGAATACCTGCAGAATCACTGCCTGAAATAATGATATCATCTACATAGACAATCAGAATAATAATCCCTGCAGACGTTTTCTTTGTGAAGACAGAATGATCCACTTGAGATCGTAGAAAGCCAAAATCAGAAAGAATCCTGCTTAATTTATCGAACCAGGCACGTGGACTTTGCTTAAGCCCATAAATAGATTTTTTAAGCCGACAAACTTTATGAGACTCCCCCTGAGCAACAAACCCAGGAGGTTGCTCCATGTAAACCTCTTCCTGCAGATCACCATATAAGAAAGCATTCTTCACATCAAGCTGTAGAAGAGGCCAATCAGAATTTACAGCCACAGATAACAATATTCGAACAGAATTCAAGCGAGCAACAGGAGAAAACGTCTCAAAATAGTCAATGCCGTAGGTCTGAGTATATCCTTTGGCAACCAATCTAGCTTTCAACCGTTCAACAGTACCGTCCGGTTGATATTTGACAGTGTAAACCCAGCGACAACCAACAGGCTTACACTGAGGAGGAGGATCCACCAGCTCCCAAGTGTTTCTATCAGTCAAAGCTGTCATCTCATCCTGCATAGCAGAAGTCCATGCTGTACTCCGCAGAGCATCCTGAATAGACTTAGGAACAGTAATAGCAGATAAGGCATGTACAAAATCACGCGCCTGAGCAGTGAGGTGGTCAGTAGATACAAAATGAGCAATACTATGAGACGTGCAGGAACGAGTTCCTTTGCGAAGTGCAATAGGAATGTGTAAATCAGATTGTACCTCAGGAGTAGCAGAACCTTCTGGAGGTGAAGATTGGTCGGCTGGGGGGGGTACATGGGAAGAAGGTGCCTTGTTCCTGCGCTGATAAACACGGAGCTGGGGACGAACCGGTATCTCAGTATCAACAGTCTCAGGTACACAATCAGACAGAATCGGCAATGGTGGTGCAATGATATCTGGTTGCAAATTCTCCCCCGCAGATGAATAAAAAGGAGTGTCCTCAAAAAACACCACATCACTACTGGTCAACCACTTTCTCGTAGTAGGATTATAACAGCGATAGCCTTTTTGAGTCCTCGAATACCCCAAGAAAATACATTTAGTTGCACGAGGCGAGAGCTTATCAGAAGACGGGCCAAGAAGACGGACAAAACACGTGCAACCAAAAATCCGTGGAGGAACAGAAAACAGGGGTGCCTCCGGATGTAAAACTCGGAATGGGATTTTGTTACCAATAACCGAGGAGGGCATACGATTAATAAGAAAACAAGCAGTCATAATCGCTTCTGGCCAATAAGAACGAGGAACATGTGAATGTAACATAATAGTGCGGGCCACCTCTAATAAATGACGATTCTTTCTTTCTGCAACACCATTCTGTTGTGGTGTATAGGCACAAGAGGTTTGATGTAAAGTTCCAACAGTTTTACAAAAACATTCCACATCTTTTTGAACAAACTCCAAAGCATTATCAGTTCTAAAAATTTTAATAGGCACACCAAACTGAGTTTTAATTTCAGCAAAAAAGAACTTTATTGTGGATAGTACCTCGGATCTACTTTTCAACAGAAAAAGCCAAGTAGTCCGTGAAAAATCATCAATGAACAAAATAAAGTATCTATAACCAGACACACTTGGTACATTACATGGTCCCCACACATCAGAATGGACAATATCAAAAATATGCCTGCTGCTCATAGAACTGCGCCGCGGATATACCGATCTAGTCTGTTTACCCAGTTGACAAGACTCACACTGAAGACTACAGCTACTCATATCAGGAAATAAATGGCGCAGTTTGTCAGAAGAAGGATGTCCCAGTCGGTAATGCCACTGTAAAGTAGAAACTGATGCAGATAGAGCTGAAGCCTTAGTAGACTTTGGCATCTCGTCCAAGTAGTAGAGACCATCAGCACCTTCATACCCCCCACCAATCTTCATCCTCGTGAGAAGGTCCTGAAAAATACAAGAGCCAGGACGGAATGTCAGGCTACAGTTTAGATTCTTGACAAGTTTGCTCACAGATAATAAATTCATAGGAAAGTTAGGCACATATAAGGCAGATTTGATAAAAGACTGAGAAATAATGTCCCCAATGCCAGAAACAGAAGATCTAGATCCATCAGCAACCATAACTGTAGATTTATGAGCAGGTGTAGAGATAAACTTAAACAAAGCCCGATTTCCAGAAATATGGGAGGATGCACCAGAGTCAATCACCCATTTATTATTACCAGATGAAGGTGGCAAATGTGAACTCAAAAAAGCAGTATCATAACCGGTATGAGCAGCATGAGCTCCACTCGTGGATGCGTCAGAAGAGGAACCACCACGCTCCAAAAGAAGACGTTCGACTTCAGCCCGGATGTAGTCAGCAGTAGTAGTGTCCGCAGTGTCTACAGTAGGAGGATGTGTAGCACCCTCAGAAGCAGCAGTGGAAGAATCAGCAACAGTGTTTGCCCATTCAGGCTTCCCATACTTCTCCCAGCATTTTTCTTCAATGTGGTTCGTCCGACCACAGTAAGAACACAAACGGGATCCAGGCGAAGGTCTCGCAGCAGCAGTAGTAGCAGGAGGGGCCCCACGCCCAGCAGTAGTAGAACGACCACGCCCCGCACCAAGAGGAGGACGTCCCTCAGAAGAGCGGCCACGACCACGACCGCGACCACGGCCACGACCACCCCAGGCAGCTAAGGCAGTAGATTCCCCAACATCTGGTGTCGGGGAGGAAAGACGCAGAAGACGCTGGTAGGCACTCCGAAGGGAAGGCAGTGGATCACCAGCCAGAATCTGATCCACAACTCCAGTATAGGAGTCAGGCAAACCACTCAAAAACTGAACCAGCTGTAGCTCATCGCGCTGTTTGCGCATAGTCGCCAAATCCGTGGACAAGGGATGATACGTCTCCAGTTCACCCCACAATCCGGTGAACGTAGAGAAGTAATCTGCGATATCAGTACCAGTGAAGGTGAGACGACTAAGCTGCTTGTTGATATCAAACACTTTCTTCGGATTCTGGCTGTGAGAGAAGGTGCCAGCAAGTTCATCCCACATCTTCTTCGCCGTAGGTAATCGGAGAAGAGTCACACTAATCTTCTCAACCGAGCTGTTGAGAATCCAAGTCATCACTGTTGAGTCATCACGGACCCAATCATCATAGGCTTTGACGTCCTTCAAATCAGCATCTTCAGCAGGCTGTGGTGGACCGGCCCGAATGAGATGGGAATATTTCCCTTGTGATTTAGCATAAATCACAAAGGAACAGACCCACAGCTGGTAGTTGCGCCCGTCAAGTTTTACCGTAGTAACTTGACGACGCAGATCATCAGTCGAGGACGCCATCATGAAGGCAGGCACAGCAGGCAGGCAGGACAGGCAGGTAGAAGATCACACGGGACCTCTCACATACAGGCTACACCAAGGTGTAGTAGAAGACCCGGAGGCCGAAGCCTGCACGGGCATGAAGGTACAAACAAACACGAACCGACGAAGGCTCTAGCCGAACAACGTACCGATCTCCCCCGGAAGACGAAACTAGGCCAGATCTACCAACCCGGCAGCGCACCTGCTGTGCGAACAACACCAACGGTTGCTCAAGCACTAGCGGAGCACCAAGCCAGGAAAGTAGACGGACCGGGACCCGGCGGGAGACGGTAGGCTAGGCCAGGGAGGGAGCCAGCCGGCGGGCTGACCTGCCCCGGCGGCGGCGGCGGAGACCGCCTCTGCTGCCGGCGGCGGCGCCTGGTGCTGCTGCCCCCGGCGGCTGCGGCGCGGCTGCTGGCCTGTGCCGGCGGCGGCGGCGCCTGGAGCTGCTGCCCCCGGCGGCGGCGGCGCTGCTGCTGGCCTGTGCCGGCGGCGGGCTGCTGCGCCTGGGCGGGCGGCGGCCGCTGCTGGCCTGCCGGCGGCGGGCGCGGGGGGGGGGGGGGGGCGGCGCCGGAGAGGGAGGGAGGGAGAGAGAGGCCCTAGGTCGGGACCTGCTCTGGTACCATGTAGATTATCAGGGTTTCAGAGAGCATAGGGTTGCACAAAGTGTGCACCCTCATATATATAACACTGTGACAATTACAGAGAGGTCCATACAGAATAAACAAATAACAAAATAAATAACAGAATATAGAGAACATATATTGTAACAGCAACTATTCATATTCAACTGAGGAAACAATGATTTGAGTTAGGTGTTAGATGAGTGAGCGATATGAGATGAGCTTGTCCCATGACCATGGACATATGGATAGTCATGTTTGTAGTAGCAACAATGATCAACAATGTGTCCAATTCGGTTGCAGAAGCTGCACTTAGGTCATGGTCGAAACGATGTCTACGACCTAGGTTAGTGACGACCTTGACCTTTTGTGAATACGACAAAGCAACATGTTGCATAATCGATGTAGACTCAGAATAAAGAATTTTGGAATATGCATATTCAAGAGAGGGAAAGTGATCAACCGCTAAGATGACGCTGCATATTGGAGCATAATGCATATGTAAGGCATTGAGGAATTTGGCTGTGATGAGCCTGACACATTCCTTTGTTTGAGTTGTTTAAAACACAATTTGGAAAATAGAGTTGATGAGCCAGAGTATGAATGGGATCAAAATATGTATCAAGTGGCTTGTCACCTTGGTGTTGGCTAACCCTAGGAGAGGAAATAGAGGCCAACCTTAATGCTTATACCATGTGCACAAAAATGAGATGACAATTTGATATATTACATAGGCAAACCCCTTCTCCTATACAGGAGAGGGGGACACATTTACATACTTGACTAAATCCTGATGGGCCTACATACTCTGGCCCATATAACATTTGACCCACTTACTAATAAACTATCATGATCTATAACATCAAATCATGTATCATCTTCTTTGTCTATCTGGTAGTTACTCTTCTGCATCGGTAGATTCAAGGAGCCAAATTGGTAATTGACAAGGTAGGGTTAACAATATGGCCTACATACATACATACATACATATCCTTTTCACGCATATTCACCTAAATCTTAGCACTGACTAATAATTTGACGACCCTTATATCCTAATAACCTAGAAGTAGAATTGTGCATTTCTCAACAAATTAGTCTGGTCTTAGTGTAAAGGAATTTGTTTATAGTTTAGTTAATTGCATGGTACTAAAATATGCGCCTTGAGGTTCCGGAGGCTTACGCCTTGAGGCGAGGCTATCCCATTTGCGCCTTGAGACTTACGCCTCGATGAATGACTTAGGCTTACATCTCACAATGTCTGAGGCCTGCCTCAAAGCACTGAGGCTTTGAGGCTTCTTTGAGGTGCAAACCTCAATTCTGGATGATAAAGTATTATGTTAACCATTGAATTTTCTACTAATAAGATTATTACAAACACTTAATTCAGAAAATATGATTTAGAGTTATTGTAGTTAATTATAATTCTTTTAGCACTATTTTTTTTAATTATCATTTCTGAGTGACGTCTTTCAATGTTCATTGCTAAATTTATCTTTTTTTGCTATCTTCATATACACCATGTCCATGAATTTCATCTCATTGTTAACTAATTTTGGATCCTTCTTCCTAATTCAAAATTCTATCTCCCTTACTTTTTCTTTGCTAATTGCATATTTTGATCTAATCATATCATCATCATCATCATCAACTAAGCCTCAATCCCAACCATGTTGGGGTCGGCTACATGGATCCTTCTTTTCCAATCAACTCTGTTATGGGTCATACTCTGATCAAGATGTAAAGATTCAAAATCTCTCTTTATAAGCTCTTCCCAAGTTAATTTAGGTTTGCCTCTGCTTCTTTTAGTTGTGCTTGACTCAATAACCTTGCTTCGAATTGGTGCACTTGTCGGTCTACGTTGCACATGTCCGTACCATCTTAGACGGCCTTCACACAACTTGTCCTCGATGCTCACCATCCCCACTTTGTTTCTGATATAGTCATTCCTCAAACAATCTTTTCTCGTCTTCCCACATATCCATCTCAGATTACGCATTTTGGCCACATTCTTTTTGTTGAGACCTTGTTTCTTTACTGCCCAACATTCACTCCCATATAACATGGCTGGCCGTATAGCTGTTCTGTAGAACTTGTTTTTTAATTTGAGAGGGATCTTTTGGTCACATACTACTCTAGTTGCACTCCTCCACTTCAACCATCCTGTTGTGATCTTGTGACAAACGTCATCTTGAACCTCACCCTCCTTTTCAATAATAGAGCCCAAGTAACGAAACTTATCACATATATGTACATCCATTCCATCCAACTTGACCCCACCATTCACAATTCTAGATTGGCTAAAATTGCAATGCATATATTTAGTTTTGCTTCTACTGATCATAAATCCATTGGATTCCAATGTATTTCTCCAAAGTTCAACTTTATCATTCAATATATCTTTTCTTTCATCAATCAACACAATATCATCAACAAATAGCATGCACCAAGGGATATTATCTTGAACATGCTTTGTCAACTCATCCATAACAAGAACAAATAGATACATGCTGAGTGCTGATCCTTGATGTACCCCAACGGTATTATCATATAATTAATTAATATCTTATCATTTTCTATGTATATTCTTTAGTATTGTGGTGGTCTTTAATATCTTTTTATCCTTATTATGTTTCATAAATAACTTCTATTTCGTTTTAGTTTGGTTTGTATATACATATTTATGTTACACTCACATGTATATACATCAAATATATATAAACATATATATATATATATATATATATAAACATATATATATATATATATATATATATATATATATATATAGAGAGAGAGAGAGAGAGAGAGAGAGAGAGAGAGTCAGGCTAGAATACACTTGAGTGTACGGATCGCACAAATACACTCAAGTGTGTTTGCATATCAAGACTTTTTTACAAAACGTAAACCATTGATCTTCACAGTCATACTATAACTAGGCTACATACAAATTTTGAGCCCATTTGGATGAGTGTAAGTCACTCATCCAAGGGCAACAAAATCGACGCGCGAAACTAATTTGAAATGCATAATTTTTGCGATCTTCATTACATGAGCTATACATATCCAAATGTGCTCAAATTTTGCGTATGAGTTGTTCATGAGATGTTTAAGAAGATCAACAGATTAGATTTTCAAAAAAAATATTGCATCATCAAAAACTACTTGAGTGTATTCCGCTCCGGATACACTCGAGTGTATTCTAGCCTGACTCTCTCTATATATATATAGAGTCAGGCTAGAATACACTCGAGTGTACGGATCGCACGAATACACTCAAATGTGTTTGCATATCAAGACTATTTTTTACAAAATGTAAATCGTTGATCTTCACCGTCATACTATAACTAGGCTACATACAAATTTTGAGCCCATTTGGATGAGTGACTTACACTTGGATATGTATAGCTCATGTTATGAAGACCGCAAAAATTATGCATTTCAAATTAGTTTCGCGCGTCGATTTTGTTGCCCTCGGATGAGTGACTTACACTCATCCAAATGGGCTCAAAATTTGTATGTAGCCTATTTATAGTATGACGGTGAAGATCAACGGTTTACATTTTGCAAAAAATAGTCTTGATATGCAAACACACTTGAGTGTATTCGTGCGATCCGTACACTCGAGTGTATTCTAGCCTGATATATATATATATATATATATATATATATATATAGAGTTAGGCTAGAACACACTCGAGTGTATTCGGAGCAGAATACACTCAAGTAGTTTTTCATGATGCAATATTTTTTTCAAAAATCTAATCCGTTGATCTTCTTAAACATCTTGTGAATAGCTCATACGCAAAATTTGAGCACATTTGGACATTTATAGGTCATGTTATAAAGACTACAAAAATTATACATTTCAAATTAGTTTCGCGCGTCGATTTTGTTGCCCTTGGATGAGTGACTTACACTCATCCAAATGGGCTCAAATTTTGTATGTAGCCAAGTTATAGTATGACGGTGAAGATCAATGGTTTACATTTTGCAAAAAATAGTCTTGATATGCAAACACACTTGAGTTTATTCGTGCGATCTGTACACTCGAGTGTATTCTAGCCTGACTCTCTCTCTCTCTCTCTCTCTCTCTATATATATATATATATATATATATATATATATATATATATGCAAACCCACTTGAGTGTATTCGTGCGATATGTACACTCTATATATAGAGTCAGGCTAGAATACACTCGAGTGTACAGATCGCACGGATACACTCAAGTGTGTTTGCATATCAAGACTATTTTTTACAAAATGTAAACCATTGATCTTCACCGTCATACTATAACTAGGCTACATACAAATTTTGAGCCCATTTGGATGAGTGTAAAAGGGCAACAAAATCGACGCGCGAAACTAATTTGAAATGCATAATTTTTGCGGTCTTTATAACATGACCTATAAATGTCCAAATGTGCTCAAATTTTGCGTATGAGCTATTCACGAATACACTCAAGTGTGTTTACATTTTGCAAAAAATAGTCTTGATATGCAAACCCACTTGAGTGTATCCGTGCGATATGTACACTATATATAGAGTCAGGCTAGAATACACTCAAGTGTACAGATCGCACGGATACACTCAAGTGTGTCTGCATATCAAGACTATTTTTTACAAAATGTAAACCATTGATTTTCACCGTCATACTATAATTAGGCTACATACAAATTTTGAGCCCATTTGGATGAGTGTAAGTCACTCATCTGAGGACAACAATATCGACGCGTGAAACTAATTTGAAATGCATAATTTTTGCGGTCTTTATAACATGACCTATAAATATCCAAATGTGCTCCAATTTTTTATATGAGTTATTCACAAGATGATTAAGAAAGATCAACGGATTAGATTTTTGAAAAAAATATTGCATCATGAAAAACTACTTGAGTGTATTCTGCTCCGAATACACTCGAGTGTATTCTAGCCTGACTCTCTCTCTCTCTCTTTCTCTCTCTCTCTCTCTCTCTCTCTCTCTATATATATATATATATATATATATATATATATATATATATATATATATATATATATATATATATATATATATATATATATATATATATATATATATATAGACACACACACACACAAAAATGTTGGTACATGTATAATTTTATTTATTAAGACCGCCTCATGCTTAATTTGAGACTTGTGCCTCAAATGCTTAAGAGTCTTACGCCTCACCTCACTGAGATAAAAATGCCTCCTTAAGCCTCTCACACACTTTATAACCTTGGTTTCTTGAGTATATTTTAAAATCATACCAAAATATTTTATACATATATATTAACAGGGTGAATGATTGGGAATTAATCTTAGATAATGATGAAAATGATGATGATAATATACTAAGTATAAAACTGAATGTCCGCTCCAAAAAATGTATGCAGATCCTCTTTCCAGAATCAATAGAGGTAAGGTATTCAAAATTTAGAACTAACTTGTGCGATATTTCATTCTTCACTTTTCTGGATTCTTTGTTTACTATTTATAGGTTTGTGTGTTATATAACACCAAGTTAGGAGCAAACTTTCTTCTTTATGAATGTTTCAAAAAACCACTATGGATGCTCCACTACATTCATATGCAGCTGCATAACCCACATACGCGTTGGTGGCCGAAAGGCCAGATATGCATATACTATGCAGACACTATGGTGATCTGCAGAGACTGATTATCGGATTTCATTCAGGCTGAACATTACTCCTTAAATATATGTTTCACTAAATCATAGAAATTGAGAATGTCGCTGTATTATATGGATACTGAACCTAATTATGAATAGGAACCATGATTTGGTTTCACATTTATGATTGGAAAGGGGAGAACTATTCAGGGAGTATGTGCTCGACTGTCTTTGGATTTTTACTTGAGGCAATGGTATTAAAATTGTGCTTTGGGTGAACAAGCAGTGGAAAAACTGGAAAGGTGATTCCTCATTATGTGCCTGTCCACCATTTCTGTTCCAGCCTAGGGGGTGGAATAACTTTTCTCTTAATGCAATCCTATCATCACAGTATTTATTAGTCCAAACATTTTTCCTCCGATTTGACACAACCATTTTCAATTTGAAGTGAGTACTACCGTAATTTGTGTTTTTTTAGAAGCCAAGTATGTTCTGTCGGGATAAAAAAGATCACTTATAAAATCTGATATCCTTTAGGAACAACTCCACAGTTGATTTGGCAGGAAGGTATACGAATACCAAGAAGATATGGATTGATATGGGTAAAAGGAGACTTCTTTTTAGGCCAAAACAGCATTCTGTCATTAATAATAAATCCAAGTCCACCAGGACCGCTGCTCCTTGGGAACAGGGGTTACAATGCCTGAATACTGAGAGCATCATCAGTAGGAGGTAATAGTTAGCTACATGATGTGCAACCCTGTTCCCAGATCATCTAACATCAGAGAGAGGAGCAAACTGAAATATCTCCTTTAGGTATTCATTATCTCCATGTAAGTGGCCCTGATATTCGTGCCCCTTGGGTGGAGAGTTCAGTTCATGAACAAGATTTAGACAATCGCTTTTTGCTATAACCTTGTGCATTATGGATGCCCATTGATTCTGTATTCTATAACCCATATTTTTCAGCCATATATTTAGCTGTCCACCTGCAATTTATCCTTCATCCTCTTCACCACTATGGTAACAGCTAGCTGCACCTCATCGTGCCATCTTGGTGAATATGTATCTGCATAGAGTTTCTGGGTACCTTGCTCAGGTTTCTTCTACCCTGTATTTAACTCTGTGTGGTCGTCGATTTGACCTCTGATAAAATACTATCTGTACTCTGGGTAAAATGTGGTGTAGCACTAATTATTGTATGTGAAAACCTTATTTGGTATTCTTGATGAGAATTTTCATTTTGTTTCTTACTCATTCGGCATATCTTTCTTTTTGGTTTTGACTTTTGACTTGTTATAGGGGCATCAGAAAGCTATCATGGAACAGCCAAAGCTTGTTGCAATATGCCAGTTAGGAGGCGAATTTACCACAAACATGGATGGAACTTTGTGTTATACTGGTGGAGAGGCACATGCAATTGATGTAGACCGTGAAATGAAACTTCAAGACTTCAAATCAGAGATATCCAATATGTTTAGCTGCGAGACTGATTCCTTCATAATAAAGTACCTCCTTCCCAGCAACAGAAGAACTCTTATCACAATATCAAATGACAAAGACCTACAGAGGATGGTAGATTTTTGTGCAGGTTCATTCACTGCAGATGTTTTCCTTGTGGACAAGGCTGAAAAGAAGTGAGTTTTTTTTTCTAGGATGTCCTATTCTTCTATCCATGCATGTTTGGCAAATAAAAAACTGTGTTTTCACTACCAAGATCTTTTTGTAGGGCAAGGAATGCTGATGATGCTGCTATTATTGGCGTTATGGCACCTGATGTTTCACCTAGCAGTGGTACACTAGTTGCCTTTGCTACTCCAGAAAATGCAAAAAGGCCTAAAGTATCAGATGGGTGGGAGAAGCTTATTACAGGTGTGGGGCAATCATTTGACAGTGTGAAAGACTTCCGTGATGCATTACACAAATATGCCGTTGCGAAGTGCTTTGGATATAAATTCATAAAAAATGATGGAAACCGAGTGACTGCAGAATGCGGTGCAGAGGGCTGTCCATGGAGGATACATGCCTCTACAACATCACCCACACAACATGTTATGATCAAAACTCTTAATGATAATCACACTTGTGGAGGCGAATTCAAAGATGGTGGCCATCGTTTGGCAAATCAGAAGTGGGTGGCAAGCATTATAAAGGACAAACTTCGAGAATCTCCCCATTACAAGCCAAGAGATATTGCAAGCGATTTCCAAAGAGAGTATGGTCTCAATCTAAATTACACTCAAGCATGGCGTGGGAAATATTTGGCAAAGAAGGAGCTCTTGAATTCCGATGAAGAAGTCTGTACCCAGTTGCCTTGGTTTATAGAGAGGATCTTGGAGACAAACCCAGGAACTGTGGCTACTTTGGTCACGACAGAGGATTCTAGGTTTGAGCGTTTCTTCGTGGCATTTCACGCCTGCCTTAATGGTTTTGAGCAGGGTTGCCCTCCACTTTTGTTTCTGGATGCCATCTCTCTTAAAGTGAATAGGCAATGGAAATTATTCACTGCAACATCAGTTGATGCAGAGAATGATGTTTTCCCGGTTGCTTTTGCTGTAGTGTTGTTGGAAGATGGAGAAAATTGGAAGTGGTTCCTTGGGCAATTAAAAGCTGTGCTGTCTGCATCACGTGCTTTAACATTTGTGTCAAATAGGCAAAATGGATTGGTAGAGGCCGTGCAGCAAACTTTTGAAGACAGTTATCATGCCCATTGTCTCACTCATCTCATTGATGAATTTAAAATGCAGTTGGAGGAATCACTCCCAGAAGAGTCTTTAACAGATGAGGTGAAGGACTCCTTAGTGAGTGACCTTATTCGGGCAGCGTATGCATACAAATGTGACGAGTTCAATGAATGTGTTGAAAGCATAAAGAATGTTTCGAAAGAGTTAGCAGAATGGCTTCTACACATGAAGCCTGATCTCTGGTCAAATGCATCTTTCAAGGGGTCAAGGTATAATAATCTATCAAGTAATGCGACTGAACTGTTCAGTACTTGGCTGGGAAAAGTTGGAAGGCAGGAACCGTCAGTGATACAGATAGTTGACTGGGTGCGTTGTAAAATTATGGAGTTGATTTATAAAAGGAGAGAGTCATCGAATACATGGTCGGAAAGTCTGACACCTTCTTCAAACCAAAAATTGCTACAAGAAACAACGAAGTCTGGTTCTCTGGAATTGACATGTTCAACTGACAACGTATGTGAGGTCCGTGATGCTGCTTCTGTCAACACAGTGAACATTATGACATGGGAATGTACCTGTAGGAAATGGCAGGTTACTGGTCTTCCATGCATGCATGTTATTGCAGTGGTTGAAAGTGCTGGCGAATCTGTATTTCAGTATTGTTCAAAGTATCTGACCACAGAATGCTATCGCTTGGCATATGCACTCTCGATAAATCCCATTCCGGATGTAGGCAGACCGCTATCTCTTGATTGTCCCTCAAGTGCGGTGAAATATCCTCTTCGCACACCCCGTCGACCTGGTCGTCCAAAACAAAGTCCAAGTGAGCCACAAACGATAATTAGTAAAAGAACAGTTCAATGCAGTAGTTGCAAAGAGTATGGTCACAATAAGGCTACTTGCAAATCGATCTAGACGCAAATGTGTTTGATTAGTACGCTCGTAAGCTGGCTCATGTGTTTGTTTATGCTTTGTGCTGATTTTCTTTCAGATGTAAGTTATGTGATTTTTGGTTCTCTCCAGTTTCATCATAGGGACTGTCTAATTCCTCTCCTGCTCACACTTATTCATATTTCACGCAATGGTATTTAACATTGGTGCATAGTTGGGAGTTGCTAACATCCTTAGTGGGGACTATAAGCTAGGGAATTCCCAACATTTTGTTTTATGTATTTATTTCCGTGGATACGCAAAAACAATCATAGTTTGTCTTTTTACTATATACCTGAGCGCCTCTATGGAAGTAACTATCTATGAATAGAGGAAAGGAGAGCCCTTTTGATCTTTGACAGTATTTTAGTTAATGCACTGTGGAACATATATGGTAGTCACTATGGCTGTATCATACAAAGGCCTGACTGGCTTGGTATAATTTGTCCTGAAAACATTAGAGGTCAAATTGTCTTTTTAATTTTATCTAATTGATTTAGTAAAAGTCAGAAACTTAATTTTCCTCTGGAAAATCATTTCCCTGCTAAACCAACGGGAAAACGACTTCCTTTCCTAGCAGCGTCTCACCCACTTCCTAGTCGAGCGACACTCGGACAAGCCAAACAACCAGAGAACAGACAAGACCAATTGTCATGGCCGCCGTCTGCTGTATTGCTGATGCTTGACTGTGATAATACAAAGTCATCGATTTCCGTTGGCTCCGGATCCATAGGTGCTGGACTGAGTTTCCTTTAAGCCGTCAAGGAAGCTCTTATTTCGCACGTCCTCGCACTCGCTCATCTTCACGCTGCCTATGCCTTGCAGTTGGGAGAGTGATTTTCATACCTGTCCATACGAGGATATCCTGACCTTACACTGGACACGCACGTTTGCCCTGTTGAAGAACGGAAACAATTTCTATCCTTCTAACTGTGCGGAAAGGTAAGCGCGGTGATTAATGTTGTTTTCGTATTATTTTAATCAGATTTTCGTGGAGTTTGAAACAAAATGGATGTTATACTTGCACTTGCTATTTTAAAACCAAAATTCTGGCTCTGTTCTTGATGTTTGCTGTTTTCGTGTGGTATATGGATATGGGTACTCGCATATCCTCAAACTCATACCCTCTAAATCCGATGTTGGTATAAATTTTTATTATCACATAACCACTTACCCCTATACCCATACCCATGTATCCACCTCTCATTGGGTAAAGTTATGGTTATGTATGTATCTATATCTTGTATACCCATATACTCATTTAATTATATTTTTATATAAATTATTTATATTAGAATGTAATGGTGTATATTTTAGAACTCAAAATTTGCAAGTATAAGTACTTTAAAAGTGTAAAAATTTAAATTAGAATATAATGATCAATATTGTAGCACACATCTAGTAAACATAAGTACCTTTCAATAGTAAAATAAAAAAAAATCATTAAACCTTACACACCCTCATTGCCACGTATGCACATTTCATCAAATTGAGAAGAACATTAATTCATTGTTACATTTTGTTCCTTTTTCTCACTACCTTGAATGATATCTCTCTGCCACAAGTTCGACAATTTGTTACATTTTGTTGGCTGCACTTTTCCTCCCAATGTGAAGGCAAGTCAACATGATGTCTAAGATCAATTGTTGACTTATCAGTCTATTAATACTGTAGGAAATCTCTCTAATATTTCCAATAGAGCCAACAATTATCATTGTTTTTTAATATTTTGATTTAGTTGTATCAACACGTTACTCTTGGTTGTCCTTTATAAGATGACATATCATTTACTTATCAACTGTTGTATTCACACCAAATAGAATGCATTTGATGCCATACTAGTATTAGTATCACCTAATTAATTGGGTGTTTGTTGTACCAAAGCTATGGTGTGTTATTGTAGCAAGTCTACTCATAACAATATACCCAATTACACATCCAATACCCAGTGGTTATGCATGTATGGATATAGTGCAGGTATAGCTTTTGAAAATGTGGGTATACATCCATACTTATACCCGCATAACTAAAGTATTATGATTATGGATATGACCACGACCGTACCATACCCTACCCATTTACATCCTTAGAGATAATAGTTAAAATTACTTTTAGCAGTTATACTCCTAATTTGTTATATTTTAAAACAAGAATTTGGAATTATATATCTACCTAATGTTATCATTATGAATATTTTCTTTTGAATGATTCTTATTACATTGAAATTTATCTATAGTTTCGTTATAGTGTAGAACACGTTTTATTTCTAGATTTTTCATCCATAATTACAACAAACCAATCTCCTAGAACTCGTTTTCCAAGAAAACTCAAGTTTCAAACCAATTACATAGAACTCGATTTTTAAAAACTCAATTTCAATTGTGAAAAAACGAATTTCAGAAAAGTTACAGTTACACCAAACCAGTCAGATCTTAAACGTCAAATAGTTAAATGTCACGTAAAAATAAAAAAAAGTGGCGGATCGGATAGTAACACAGCAAAAGTCCTCCAAAAACTACCAATAGAATCAAACTTTAGATGATACAAGAATACGATGTTTAAGTTACCCGCAATGGATCGCACTGCCTTTGGGAAACGACACCAATCTTTGTGTGCTTTCAACATATTCGTGGAACTATGTATTTCTATGGCTAAGGACAAAGTGATTACAGTTTTCATATAAACGGTTTAATGACGCTCTTTATGTAAATGCATTATTTAAATAGGGACACAATGGCAAACTTATAACAACTTTACAAAGACATAACTTTAACATCAATATTTTCTACATGGCGCTAGATCCTTCATTCTTGGTGTTGGGTTCCCAACCCATCCCCGCTTAAAAACTTTACTTATGATTCAATTTTCCTCTTAGGT
The DNA here is from genome assembly GCA_963693085.1 of Alisma plantago-aquatica. Classification (NCBI taxonomy): domain Eukaryota; kingdom Viridiplantae; phylum Streptophyta; class Magnoliopsida; order Alismatales; family Alismataceae; genus Alisma; species Alisma plantago-aquatica. Next base: position 92,429,515 of record OY856409.1, read on the forward strand.
CAGCTAGAATTTCCTTATCCTTTATAACTATCAAGATCCTATAGAGCTTGTTGTGTCAAATCATGAGCAAGTTTTAATGGAGACTAATAGCCACTCGTCACCGGCAATAGGAGAAGTAACCATGCAATTTTTTAAATTAAGCTAGGAGGATGTCTATTTATCCCGCCTTGTGCATGCGAAACAAGGTACAACCACTTATGAAAGTGAGTGCTGGTCCAATCAATTAAAAACCTAAAAAGGTTATCACCTAGAAACAAAAGTCTGTGATTCCCGCTGTATAGTTCCACACCCAAAAAAGACAATGATATGTGTATCTATCTCCCATTGATGTATGGTATATTTCTTCTATCCATGGCCATCATGCCCCTTCTTCGCATGAGAATCATCAAAGTGTTGGGAACTACAACATCAAATAGGCAACGTGAATAAATTTTTTATTGACATATTTTTCATAAATCAACGGATTGCGTCAATAACTATGCAATGGGAAGGATGATTTCACGAAGATATATCTGGTCTTGGAGCAAGTCCAGTGACAATCCTCATCGATGTAGATGCACACTCTGTCTTAGATGTGTCTGTGCAGCTCCTGGTTGCACTGAGACTCGTCTGACTGCTCCTCCACAGACAGCAGGCTCGAACGTCGTTGTCTGCAACAACTCTCATCATGGACTGTTGACTGACGCCATCCTCTCTAGCAATGGGCAAAGGCCATATCGCCTTAAGAGAAGTCCACATGGACCAACTAAAACTCATGTTGTCATGCTAGAACGGGCAAGAAGGGGTTGTGTTACGACCCCACCTTCCAGTAACTCCCAATTAAGGAAGATCGAGAGGTCGAAGCCGCACACAAAATTTCCGGATCAAAGGTTCTACAATTAACCAAGAACAATTATTAAATTTTAACAAACTAAACTGGAAAGCTGTAAGAAAATAAACTTTACATACCTTTTGAAATTTTGGATTTCTAAACTTCTATCCATGTATGAATTCTACTCTAACTAATCTTCCTTGCATTTTACTTCATGTATTTCACAATATGATGATTTACTGTTTGTCCTTTTAGCTTTGTACCTAAAACGCCGACAAACAAAACATCGGTCAGCCGAAGCTGGTATGTGGGGGAAACAATAATCGTACAATTATTTATAACAATGTATTGCAGCCAATTACAGTTTAACAAACAATTTTACAGTTTAAATATAACTGCGCGATCCATGTATATCCTATCCCCATTATACCCCTCATGATCCCACCTAACATGTGAATCATTTTCTAGGGTTGAGTCACATGGCACTACCCGTAGGTAGCCCACTCCTTAACTCATGGCATGCTAAGAGACTCATGGCACTACACGTGTGTAGCCCAGTTTCTAACTCATGATAGCCTAGACCTTGCTCTAGGTTACCCTTTTTAGCCTTTGCATAGCCACATGGGTGGTCCCAGATCTAAGCCAGTTATATGTATACATTTATAGTGATAGTCACAGTCACTCTATAGTTGCATGAAATAAAAACATCCAATAGTTAATTTCAAGCAACCGATAAAACCTCGACAAACCCTCAGAAAACTAACTCGGAATATTCATAAGCGTAACCACATACCTGATTTGATGATTTCACAAGCATTAAGCAATTCCAACCCAAGAAAGCAATCCCAGTAAGCAAGTCAACAATCACATAATTCCTGAAAAGAATATGTACTCTATTTACTACACACTTTATCAAGAAACTACTTTATTGACTTGGATTCACTTTCTAGGGTTTCCAATCCGAATTAAGGTTTCATTAATATTCATTAGTGTTTCTTAGATCAATTTCTCAAACTTTATTCCTTTTAGGTCAACAACCCCAAAATACTTTTTTCTACTTATATAAACCTTAATTGCTCAAATTATCCATTTTAATAGTCTTTTATACCCAAATTGACTTAGGATCATCATATCTATATTTATTCATGGGTTTGAATAATTAAAACGATTAAAAGACATATTAACCTAAATTAGGATTTTCAAGCTCATTAATGCATATTTATGCACGAAACCCTAAATTAAGCCAATTATATAAAAATATCATCTTTTTAGATCCTATTTTCACTTTTATTAACAACAAGTTAATATTGGCTTGAATTATCCAAAGAACATCATTAAATCCATCTATCATCAAATCTATGGGTTTCTCATTAATTAAATAATTAAAGATGATAACTTTATGTACTTTTCAAATTTCAAGCATATTTATGCACATAATCTCTAAATTAAACTAATTACGTGCAAAGTTCATCCTTCTCGATCTTAATGTACCTTTTTACAATTAACAGGTTAATATCAACTTTAATCACCCATTAAACTCTACTAATTTCATTAATCATCTCAAAGTAGAGTTTCTTAATCTTTAATTCATCAAAGTTGATAACTTACACTAATTTTTGAATTGCAAAGGGAATTGGCTCTAAACATATTTTTATTGAATTCCTCTCATTTTTCTGATCAAAATGCATATATTATTCGTATTCATCCGAGCTACCGATTATTAGATATAATTTTTGCAATAAAAACACATATGGACCAATAGGGATATGCCACATAGGCAACTTATCCCCATGCACGTACCTTGCGGGTCGGCTTTTGAAATTAGAATGTATTGTCACTTTTACCCCCGGGCCGCGGACTGCTTCTTCACGCCCAGGAGGGGCACTTTCGTCAGATAGATTTTAGTCGTCTTCAACCCCGCGATAGTGCGCCGCTGCTGCCCTAGCCGCGGCTTGCGCACTCCTCATCTCTCTCCTGGACCCCAACGGCCCCCGTAGACGGTTCCTCTACCTTCGACGCTCCTCGGTGATCCCCTGGCTACCTTGATCTCACGGCCGAAGCCGCTGGTCAAGTCTGCTTACATGACCGTTCTTTGCAGCCGTGCTGCAGCTTTTGTGCAAGGGGCGCGGGAAGATGGTTGTTCCACCCATGGTGGTCGAGGAAACTTTGGCCTTCCATCAGTATAACTCCACCATTCCCATAGCTCCAGGGATAACCACGCTTCTCTTGGTGAGGGTTAGAACGAAGAAGAAGAAGGAGAAGAGAAAAGCTTTCTCAGGATTATCTTTAACTCGGACCAAACGCTCTACCACTTATATAGGGGAGGGTATCCACACCCCAAGTCATTCATCCAAGTGGGAACAAGTCCCTTTCCTAATAGGAAAACGATCTTCCTTAATTATGTGTAATTTTTCTCTTTTAACAATTCTTTGGTAACCCCATATGCTTTGTTTGTTAGGAATTTCGAGAATTACCTCTTTCCTTCTCTTTGTTTTTGTCTTTTAATCCATTGGCCTCGAAATTTCTATTTTCCTTTAATAGAAATTACTTCCTTTCTTAATAAAACCCCAAAAACATTCATTATGCACCATATTATCTTTTTATTTGACATTATTGGTATTTTCTCTTTCCTCTTTCTTCATTGGGACTCCTTGGATCCCAAGCAACTCAAATATTTTGAAATTACTTTTTATGGATACTCATTATCCTTCTATATGCATCTATATGCATTATTTCTCATTATCATGTTTATTTCTTATTAAAATATCTCTTTTTGAGGATTTCTCTTTATTTCTCTTTTATTTTCCTCATTGCTTGTTCCTTTTAATGTTAAGAATCCTTGTGTAACGACTGGGCTCACTACCCAAGACTCTAGTAGAGTTTCAGGAATGACGACTGGCCCCACAGACCACCACTAGCCTTAACTGCGCACTTTGTCCACACTGACGCGCAAGCCAGGATCAACTTCCCGACTGGTCACCCATCCCAGTACTACTCTGGGATGAGCACGCTTAACCGCAGAGTTCTTTAGAGATGGGCTCCCGGAAAAGGAGGTGCACCTTGGTGATATGGGTAGTCCAATCATTCCTTTTAAGATCAACTTATCCAAGGCCTCAAATCCTGGGATGTTACAGTCTCCCCCACTTAGACTCTTGACGTCCTCGTCAAGGCTCAACTATAAGGCCTCATAATCTGATCCCATTTCAGTGCAGATCCACAATGGCCCATGGACACCCAACTCCCGTCCACGGCTACCAGTGCAAGGGCGGCTCCATCTCGTCTCTACGGATAGCCCTTTCCAACTTTCCTGGACCGCATGGCTCAAGACTGGCATGCCACATGCCCATGTGGGCCCCACCTACTGGAGGGGTTATGGCTCTGATCTCCAAGCTCTTATGCCCTAATCTCATGATTTGAGGAAATTGTGAGATCGGGGTGTAACACCTTGGGATACGAAATTCCACCAAGGATAACTCAATTATACCTCTTTTCACTTATTTCCAATATTTTATCATTATTTTCAATTTCTCTCTTAACAAAGAAATATTTAATTGATCTTTTCTTTTCTTATTGCATTCTCTATGCAACTTTGGACTCCTTGGAACCTAAGGAACCCAAGAGGCACAAAATCCCTCTTTGGATTTTATTCTTTTGCCTTCTAGATGTTTCTACCTCATTCTTTTCTCAAAAATTCAATTATTCATTTACTAATTTAATAATTGAATTTCCTTTCTTCATTTCCATGTTATTGGGCCCAATAGCCAATAAAGCCCACAACACAATCATCAAGGCTATTGTAAACGAAATCCATTTATTCAAAACAAATTATATCATTATTTTTTCAATTATCTTTAATATGAGAAATTACATTTCTCACCAATTGAACCCAAAAATTGGGGTTGTAACATCCTTCCCCTCTTATAGGAATTTTGTCCTCAAAATTCTATCAATTAAACAAACAACTCAGGATAAGACTTTTCTATGTCCATCATTGGCCCCTATGCGGCTTTACCTTACCCATGGCACTCCCAAAGAACCTTTATCATCACATATCCTTTCCTCTGAGTTCTTTCATCCTGGCATCTATAAACTGCACAGGTGACTCAGGCCATTTCAGCCTCCCTTGGGCCTCACTAGGTTCATTGCTCAACACATGGTCTGGGTACCTCACATGGTGCTCTAAATTGGACGCCTGGAACTTATCACACATTTCTTTATCCTGAGGGGTAAGATCAAACTTAACCCTCTCCACCAAACCATGACAAAAGAACCCATGCATCAGGGACTCAACTCTCTTAGCTATATCTTGGAGGGGTCAGATTTTCATGTCACATATTCTCCCATAGTGAACTGCATGTCAGTCTACTTTGCATCCGCTCACGACTCTCGTCGTCTCTAGGCTCCTTTCAGCCATTGCACGATCAAAGCGACTTCATCTACACACATTGTGGCCCTTTTCTAACCATCACAGGGTCCTTTCACCAACATCACCTTACTGAAGTGGTGACCGACACAACCTCCCTTATAGAGCTTCCTTAAGTCCCGATATTGAATATGGTGGTCATCATCACATCTTTCATAGGACAAGAACTGTCTCTAGATATCACCCTGAACGAGCACACATGCTCTCATCAGACCCTTTAGTCTGGATTATACTAACCATTTTTTAGGGGTGATAAACTGTACTAACATCGAGTTCTTCATGTACCTACTTCCACCTTTTGGAAGGGAACCTTTAGGTCAAACTCAAGAACCTTTGAACTTGCAACATGGTGTAGTTGAACCATCTCTCTCATGTATAGTTCAACCAGATCTGTCCCTTGACAAAACTCTTTCTTTCTCATGTCATATAGGTAAGGCGATCCACCATAACCCATATTGCATCTCGACCTTCCATGGTAGAGGGGAGACTTATAACATCCATAGCGATGAACTCCCATTCCCTCTCAGGAACTCTTTATAGTTTATATCCATGCACTGGGTTACTAGTATTCGTCCTTTACCTCCTGGCTTGCATGGCCACATGCAACTTCATCTTAGGTATTCAAAGTACTACTATCACTTATTATCTTGGTAGTACCACGGTATATGGTGATCTTAGGTCATGATCTCCTGTATTGTCATGATTCCTTAAGATAGATTCCTTAGAAACCCTAAACCACTCTAGTCGGGGTTTCATCACCTTCCTTTCCAAAGAAGTGCATTTGAGGCTCTACAACCATCCTTTCATTGCATCAAGGTCTAGGCTGGCTAACCAAGCAACCATTAACTTGTTCAACAGATCTCGTTATATCTGAGTGTTAGCCAAACACATCTCCTTTCCAAACTTAGGGTTAGCCTAACCACCTCTTCCAGCCAAACTAGGCAGCTATATCTCAACCAGAGCATCCATTACCACTTCACATCCTTAGGGATTAGGTACAGTTGATGACATATACCTCCATGTATTCCACTTATTATCTCATCTTAGCTCTAAATCTATCTTCATTGAGAACACTTTGAGTTCGTCTTCTTGGTGATCAAACTCAACCTCGTATGACTCATATCTCATGATAAAAACATCCTCATAAGGTGACTACCTCATTCTTCTTAGTGTTTGCAAACCCTCCATGTATCATTCACTTTACCAGGGTATGTTATCTTCTCTGTCCCCATATCTCATGGCAACGTTCCAACCCACATCATCTTTATCCTTGGTGTATGGCATGCGTATTGTCCTATCTCTCACTCCCATAACAAGAGGAAATAAGCATTTGGCTGCAGTCCAAATAGAGAGTTCTTCCTGTTCTAAGAGTAGAGATGGTACATCCCACCTTGCCAGTACACTTTTAAGTTGAAATGTGCATCTTATGTCTCAACATCACAACCATCTTGATATCGAAGTTACTTCCATGGAAAACTGATCTGGAACCTACTTGGGCCACCACACAATCCTTGGTCATCTCCTCTAGGTCTATAGGGTGCTGACACTTTTAGGGTCATCCCTCTTCCCTTATGCATCCAGAGAGTGCCCTACTCATCTGCCCTTTGGGTCCCATGAGTTCATGAAGGTGATCAATCTCCTAACCCATGGCCCTCAGACAATGATAGATGTTACCTCCCGACCCTATGGTCATGTGCAACTAGGGAATTAGGCAACTCCTACTTCCATCGGTCTTATCCCTACCTGACCCTAGGATAGACTTAGGAGTCTCTTATAGTACATGTTAAACTTAGAACCTTACACAAGCCTTCATCATCTCTCTCTCTCTCTGCATTCATGGGCTGACTTTCATCCTTTCATAGAGATCATGGCAACCTTCCTACCTTGGTCAAGCCCCATACCGATTACCTCCATGGTAACACATCCATAAGCACATAGAGATGGCTATCTATGGGTCTAGAGGTTCGTCCTCACACCATGTACTTTTCACTTAGCTTCTCAAGATCCTATGAGACCTCTTTAGGTTACCTTAAACCAACAAAACTAGTATACACCGTACAAAAGGGTCCCTCTCCCAGGATGGGAGAAAACTACAAATCTTGACAACAAGGTCACAAACATCCTTAGGGTTTACATCCATATGAGCATGCTTAACCCAGCAGATACTAAGGCTCAAGCAGACCACTAACCATGCTAGGTCATACTTGTTCTCATTCCTCAACATTGGATTAAGATCATACCTTCCCTTGTCATCAACTTAGCTATGAGGGGTTCATCAAACATACCTTAAACTTAAGGGGCTTCCCTTTTCCTTTATACATGAGGAGTACCATGCTCGAAACTATAGCAACTTAATTCTCGTCATGAGCATTAGGTATACCACTTCCCCTCTTAGGCCTAGGAACCCTAGGTTCACTTTTTGATGACCAACTACATGCTCAAACTATTAGCCACGAAGCAGGTATGTAGTATAAGGCATGACACACACTTCCTATCATCCTTGTACTCGAGCAACACTTCAGAGTCGAGTCCTCCTTAAGGATAACTGACAAGGCATAAGGCCCCACAACCTGTCACTAAACCTCTACAGGGTATACAGAACTTCTTCTTCCTTTCTCAGAAGGTAAACACTTATACCTTAGGCACATAGGTGCCAGAAGCATCATCCTCTCTCTAGGGTTTGGTTCCTCTCATGGAAACCAAGATATCCTCAGCCTTCAGGGATCAAGCATGAGGCAACCACCATCGTCCACTTAGGTTGTATCATCCTCAACTCCCCACTATTCCTCATATCTCAGAGTCTAGGCTTCCATCCTTCTTGCTTGGGGTCCTGCTCTCTCTCTCTAGAGCTAACCCTACAACCAGCCTCCCTACTAGAGGTCCTCTCTCCATGAAGGATCAAGCTCATACGCATACCCCTACATGAGTGAAGCCTATGTTCAACTTATGTTTGCTCGAGATTATCCATAGCCCTTTATGCTTACCTCGTAAGCTATTCATCATACTCTTCTATCCTCAGTGCAAGCCTACTGTCAGCATTACTGACATACTATGGGTGCATGCCATGCTCATATAAGCTCACGGGGTTTCCATAGGTTCTTTACTAACCTCATTATTGAAGGAGCTATCCTTCACTCTAATATGCACGACCCTTATCCAGGGTTGGGCCGCAAAAGGTTCTAGGTCATCCAACCTCTCATGGCTCATACGTCATCCAAGGAATGTCCATCTATACACCTGGTCTAACTCATCATGCCATCTTTCTCTCTAACCTTCACTTAGGGTTAGGGTTAACATCATCCTCAGAGGATGTGCCAGGTCTCTACTTGTAATGAAGATCTCTATCTCCAAGACTAACTTTCTTTCCTTATCCTCCTGACAAGAAGGTATAGCCTCAAGTATCTCCTGAGGGCATGACAACTTATGTCATACGACCTAAGCATGTATCTATTCCTTTACGCTTAATATATTAAGCTTATGTCCATGACACCTTATTTACATGCTTTTCATTAATTTGGTGGAGGATTCCTTAAACCTTATCAACCTTACCCATACCTCAAGAGGGTGAGGGGAAGAGATAAAACCCTAATCCTTAAGGTCCTTAACAGAATTTGTGATGAGAAGGGATGAATAAGATGAGAAAGTCCTAAAGGTATCTTAGTTCAATTCATACCCTAAGACTTTGGCCAGACAGTCACACGGATCCGGGAGTCCTCGTATTCCGACTAGCGGTGCGGAGGAAAATATTGCCAACCCTCGGCCGTGATCCTTTCCTAGACACCTCCATCTTTCAGATAATCCTCTAATAACTCCCTTGGGTTCTGTGGAGTTTGTAAAATTTAATAATTATTAATGGTTAAGTGAGGAACCTACGCTCTGATACCAAATGTTATGACCCCACCTTCCGGTAACCCCCAATTAAGGAAGACTGAGAGGTCGAAGCCGCACACAAAATTTCCGGATCAAAGGTTCGGCAATTAACCAAGAACAATTATTAAATTTTAACAGACTAAATTGGAAAGCTGTAAGAAAATAAACTTTACATACCTTTTGAAATTTTGGATTTCTAAACTTCTATCCATGTATGAATTCTACTCTAACTAATCCTCCTTGCATTTTACTTCATGTATTTCACAATATGATGATTTACTGTTTGTCCTTTTGGCTTTGTACCTAAAATGTCGACAAACAAAACGTCGGTCAGCCGAAGCTGGTATGTGGGGGAAACAATAATCGTACAATTATTTATAACAATGTATTGCAGCCAATTACAGTTTAACAAGCAATTTTACAGTTTAAATATAACTGCGCGATCCATGTATATCCTATCCCCATTATACCCCTCATGATCCCACCTAACAGGTGAATCATTTTCTAGGGTTGAGTCACATGGCACTACCCGTAGGTAGCCCACTCCTTAACTCATGGCATGCTAAGAGTCTCATGGAACTACTAATGTGTAGCCCAATTTCTAACTCATGATAGCCTAGACCTTGCTCTAGGTTACCCTTTTTAGCCTTTGCATAGCCACATGGGTGGTCCCAGATCTAAGCCAGTTATATGTATACATTTATAGTGATAGTCACAGTCACTCTATAGTTGCATGAAATAAAAGCATCCAACAGTTAATTTCAAGCAACCGATAAAACCTTGAAAAACCCTCAGAAAACTAACTCAGAATATTCATAAGCATAACCACATACCTGATTTGATGATTTCACAAGCATTAAGCAATTCCAACCCAAGAAAGCAATCCCAACAAGCAATTCAACAATCACATAATTCCTGAAAAGAATATGTACTCTATTTACTACACACTTTATCAAGAATCTACTTTATTGGCTTAGATTCACTTTCAAGGGTTTCCAATCCAAATTAAGGTTTCATTAATATTCATTAGGGTTTCTTAAATCAATTTCTCAAACTTTATTCCTTTTAGGTCAACAACCCCAAAATACTCTTTTCTACTTATATAAACCTTAATTGCTCAAATTATCCATTTTAATAGTCTTTTATACCCAAATTGACTTAGGATCATCATATCTCTATTTATTCATGGGTTTGAACAATTAAAACAATTATAAGACATATTCACCTAAATTAGGGTTTTCAAGCTCATTAATGCATATTTATGCACGAAACCCTAAATTAAGCCAATTATATAAAAAGATCATCTTTTTAGATCCTATTTTCACTTTTATTAACAACATGTTAATATTGTCTTGAATTATCCAAAGAACATCATTAAATCCATCTATCATCAAATCTATGGGTTTCTCATTAATTAAATCATTAAAGATGATAACTTTATGTACTTTTCAAATTTCAAGCATATTTATGCACATAATCTCTAAATTAAACTAATTACATGCAAAGTTCATCCTTCTCGATCTTAATGTACCTTTTTACATTTAACAGGTTAATATCAACTTTAATCACCCATTAAACTCTACTAATTTCATTAATCACCTCAAAGTAGAGTTTCTTAATCTTTAATTCATCAAAGTTGACAACTTACACTACTTTTTGAATTGCAAAAGGAATTGGATTGTAAACATATTTTTATTGAATTCTTCTCATTGTTCTGATCAAAATGCATATATTATTCGTATTCATCCGAGCTACCGATTATTAGATATAATTTTTGCAATAAAAACACATATGGACCAATAGGGAGATGCCACGTAGGCAACTTATATCCATGCACGTACCTTGCGGGTCGACTTTTGAAATTAGAATGTATTGTTGCTTTTACCCCGGGCCGCGGACTGCTTCTTCATGCCCAGGAGGGGCACTTTCGTCAGACCGATTCTGGTCATCTTCAACCCCGCGATAGTGCACCGCTGCTGCCCTAGCCGTGGCTTGCGCACTCCTCGTCTCTCTCCTGGACCCCAACGACCCCCGCAGACGGTTCCTCTACGTTCGATGCTCCTCGACGATCCCTTGGCTACCTTGATCTTGCGGCTGAAGCCGTTGGTCAAGTCTGCTCACATGACCGTTCTTTGCAGCCATGCTGCAGCTTTTACGCAAGGCTGAGGGGTACGGGAAGATGGTTGTTCCACCCATGGTGGTCAAGGAAACTTTGGCCTTCCATTAGTATAACTCCACCGTTCCCATAGCTCCAGGGATAACCCCGCTTCTCTTGGTGAGGGTTAGAACGAAGAAGAAGAAGGAGAAGAGAAAAGCTTTCTCAGGATTATCTTTAACTCAGACCAAATGCTCTACCCCTTATATAGGGGAGGGTATCCACACCCCAAGTCATTCATCCAAGAGGGAACAAGTCCCTTTCCTAATAGGAACATGATCTTCCTTAATTATGTATATTTTTTCTCTTTTAACAATTCTTTGGTAACCCCATATGCTTTGTTTATTAGGAATTTCGAGAATTACCTCTTTCCTTCTCTTTGTTTTTGGCTTTTAATCCATTGGCTTCGAAATTTCTATTTTCCTTTAATAGAAATTACTTACTTTCTTAATAAAACCCCAAAAACATTCATTATGCACCATATTATCTTTTTATTTGACATTATTGGTATTTTCTCTTTCCTCTTTCTTCATTGGGACTCCTTGGATCCCAAGCAACTCAAATATTTCAAAATTACTTTTTATGGATACTCATTATCCTTCTAGATGCATCTATATGCATTATTTCTCATTATCATGTTTATTTCTTATTAAAATATCTCTTTTTGAGGATTTCTCTTTATTTCTCTTTTATTTTCCTCATTGCTTGTTCCTTTTAATGTTAGGAATCCTTGGGATACGAAATTCCACCAAGTATAACTCAATTATACCTCTTTTCACTTATTTCCAATATTTTATCATTATTTTCAATTTCTCTCTTAACAAAGAAATATTTAATTGATCTTTTCTTTTCTTATTGCATTCTCTATGCAACTTTGGACTCCTTGGAACCCAAGGAACCCAAGAGGCACGAAATCCCTCTTTGGATTTTATTCTTTTGCCTTCTAGAGGTTTCTACCTCATTCTTTTCTCAAAAATTCAATTATTCATTTACTAATTTAATAATTGAATTTCCTTTCTTCATTTCCTTGTTATTGGGCCCAATAGCCAATAAAGCCCACAACACAATCATCAAGGCTATTGTAAATGAAATCCATTTATTCAAAACAAATTATATCATTATTTGTTCAATTATCTTTAATATGAGAAATTACATTTCTCACCAATTGAAACCAAAAATTGGGGTTGTAATAGGTTGTCCCTTCCGTTGTGTACTAGTCACCAACCTACTCTCCCGCAACAATGATCCTCAGTTATTTCTCTCCCATAGCTATCCCTACCTAGTTCAGGTAGGAATTGTTTGGGCTCTCTTGGTTACCACAACCTGAGAGGACAACAATTTTCAGAGCAACTGATTCTCAAATGTCTGTGTTGTGTTCTGGGAAGCCCCCGGTACCCTTGTATTTATAGTAGAGGCCAAGGTCAGGATCTCAGTCTATACGAGAGTGGAAGGGACCAAAAGATCTCAAATTTTTGTAATAATTCTGGAAACTTTGTAGCTTACAGTAGCCGAAATGGCCATTTCATAGTTTTTCAATTTTTTACATATGTCGCCAATTCAATTCCAATTAATGCATAACATGATGCAACATCAATCCTTAATTCAATCGAATGCACCCCCAAAATGGCCATTTGGTGCAGAAGAGATGGGCATCTCACACCACTCGAGACGGGCATCTCACACAAGAAAGACAAACATCTCGCAGGCCGGGTCAGGCTAAATATCAACCAACACACAATATAATCAGCCAGACACTCCAAACGACTGTCTCAACACTTGAACTGATCGTTTGGAAGTCCAATCAGCTAATTTGTTGTGTGAATTGAATATCTAAACACTTTACAAATCAATCCAATGATCATTTAAGTTTAAACCCCTCTTCTAGATGAGTTCCTATGTGTGTGACCCTATAGGCTCCATATTACGTTGGCAGTGAATGTCCATAACAACTTATGAAATCACAAGCAATGAGCTGTGTCTAGTCACACATCATTACTACCTAAGTAAATAGAAAGTTGGAGAACAACTTCAACCTATAATGTTTGTATGGTGTTGTAGTGTTTGTATAGTTCCTTTATCACTGATATCTAGATTAAACTTGAGGCATGAAACAATCATCCTCATTATTATTCAATCTTGTTTCTTGAACCAGAGCAGACTAACTGAGATATATGTAAGCTCAATATCACATATTGACTCACATGTGCATGGCCACACATTTCTCAGTCTCGCTAACCAAGAGTCCTTGGATATCATACTCTATTAGGAGGGACAAATCCCACCTCTATCACTCACAGTCATTCCCCATGTGTCACAGTCACCCAAATATCACCTTTACAACAACCCATGTTTCTGGATTGCGTTTAATGATGTCAAAGCATGCCGAATGACATGGGATGAGTGTAGTGAAATCAAGTCAAAGAACCACAAACACCACCATCACTATAAGAACTGACTATGACTACCATAGTAAAGGTTTCCATGTATCAGTCTCATGGTGGGTCTGTCTGATACACTGTTCTCTAAGATGTATCTGTGTACTTGGTTTGATATCACCATATCACGACTAATGAAATTCTATCATCAACCAACTCACACTCTGATCTTATGTGTCATCGCTGTCTATTTATCTTCCACAATAACAACCGACCAGGGACATAACAAGAATGCATATACTCTTAACATCCAAATGATCTCATTGTTCATGTCCTCAACCTAAAGACATACGTCATCGAGTAATATCATTCTATAGATATTTATTATGTTATTTTATCATCTCAAAACTAAATAAATAGAATAAATTGGAAGCTTGCCTTTATTGATAATCAAATCATTTACAAGTTATGCCATTACAATCATCATATGATTGGCTCTCTGGGCATACATACCAACAGACTCCCACTTGCACTTAGAGCCAATCACCCATGAATCTTCTTCTGATTGACCTAACATGACCATCATGCTTCTGCTAGGAAAGTGATTTAGTCAAGGGATCAACAACATTGTTCTCAGTCGGTACTATGCAAATCTTCACATCTCCTCGCTGTACGATCTCTCGTATGAGATGATACTACTTTTGTATATGCTTTGATCACTGATGCAATCTGAGTTCTTTAGCTGGTGCAATAGATCCATTGTTGTCACAATATAACTCGATTGCATCGTTGATGCTTGGAATGACCCCAAGTTCTGAAATGAACTTCTTGATCCATACATCCTCCTTTGCTACATTCGATGCAACAATATACTCAGCCTCTACTATCGAATCGACAACAATCTCTTGCTTGGAACTCTTCCAACTTATAACTCTATTGTTTAGGCAAAACACAAATCATGATTGTGATTTGTAATCATCTTTGCTAGTTTGGAAGCTTGCATCAGTGTAACCTCTTACCACCAACTCTTCTTCTCTACCGTAGACCAAGAAATGATCCTTAGTCCTTCTCAAGTATTTGAGGATGTTCTTCATGGCTGTCCAGTGAGCATTACCTAGATCTGACTGATATCTTCTCTGATGCGCAAATCATACGAGATATCTGGACTGGTGCACAACATTGTATACATGATGGATCCAATTACCGACGCATATGGAATCATACTCATGCACTCCCTTTCTTCACAAGAATGGAGACATTAAACTTTACAGATGGTAACTCTATGTAACATGGGCAGGTTTCCTCTCTTTGAGTTCTCCATGCTGAACCATGAGTCCAAGAAGCCTTCTTGACCTATCTCTATAGATCTTTATCCCCAAGATGTAGGATGCTTCTCCCAAGTCTTTCACAGAGAATGCATTTCCATTCCATGTCTTTACCTTTTATAAAATAGGGATGTCATTCCCCATCAATAGTATGTCATCTACATACAATATGAGGAATACTACCATGCTCCCACTAACCTTCTTGTATGCACAAGGTTTATCTTCATTTTGAACAAAGCCAAACTCTTTGGCTATCTCATCAAAACAAAGATTCCAGCTCTGAGATGCTTGCTTCAATCTATAGATTGATCTTTGTAGCTTACCGACTTTATTTGCAAACTTTGGATTTACAAAACCCTCAGGTTGTGTCATATACACCTCTTCAAGTAGATTCTCATTAAGGAATGCTATTTTAACATTCATTTGCCAAATCTTATAGTCATGATAAGCTGCAATAGCAAGCATGATCCTGATGGACTTAACTATGGACACTGGAGAAAATGTTCTATCATAGTCAATACCTTGAACTTGTCGGGAACCCTTTGCAACCAATGCCCTTATAGGTTTGTACTTTACCATCCATGTCGGTCTTCTTCTTGAAGACCCACTTGCACCCTATGGGTTTTACCCCTTTAGGTGGATCCACCAAGGTCCATACCTTGTTGGTATACATGGATTCCATCTTAGATCTCATAGCTTCAAGCCATTTCTTAGACTCTGGTCCCTCAATAGCATCTTGATAGGTAATTGGCTCATCATCTATGACCAATTCACTACCACCCTAAGTCACAATATATTAATATCTCTTAGGTTCAAGGCGTGTCTTATTAGATCTACGAGGTTCCTATGTTACTTGAGGAATTTGAGATTACACAACAACTTGTGAGTCTCTTTATTCCTCACGTACCTCCTTAGGTTCAATGTTTTCTTGTTGGTCTCGAACCTCTTTGAATTCTACTTTCCTCCCACTGATTCCTTTGGAAATAAATTCCTTTTCAAGAAATACAACATTTCTGGAAATAACTATTTTTTTGACAGTTGGGTTGTATAAGTAATATCCCCTTGTCTCTTTGGTATATCCAACAAAATAACATTTATCACACTTATGGCCAAGCTTTTCAGAAAACATTTTTCTAACATAAGCTTCACATCCCCAAATCTTCATAAAAGACACATCAGGTGTTTCCCATGCCATATATCATATGGCATCTTTTAAACCATCTTAGATGGTACTCGGTTTAGTGTAAACATGATAGTTTCAAAAACATACCCCCAAAAGGAAGTTGGAAGATCAACAAAATTCATCATTGATCGTACCATATCTAGTATGTGTGATTCCTTGTTTTTGACACTCTGTTATGCTGTGATGTTCCAGGTAGAGTTCATGTGATACAATACCACATGCTCTCATAAGGTCCTCAAACTCTTGGATTAAGTATTCTCCACCTTGATGGGATTGAAGTGCCTTAATACTTTTTCCAAGCTGGTTTTGTATTTCATTCATAAACTCTCTAAACTTTTTAAGAGTTTCTAACTTATGTTTCATTAAGTAAACATAACCATACCTACTGAAATCATCAATGAAGGTAATGAAGTACTGATAACCACCTCTGGAATTTGTTCTAAATGGCCCACATACATCAATATGTATGAGTCCTAATAGATCATTAGCTCTCTCACTGCTATCAGTGAATGGAGTCTTGGTCATTTTGCCCAACAAATAAGATTCACATGTCTCTATTGATTCAAAATCAAAAGAGTCAAGATAACCATCTTTATGGAGTATGGATATGCATTTCTCATTTATGTACCCCAGATGACAATTCCAAAGGTATGTTTGGTATGAGTCATTGAGTTTTTGCCTTTTGGTATTACGTTATATACACTTGTCTCTAGATCTATCAAGTATAGACCATAAGACATTGGGGCACTGCCATAAAAGATCCCATCTTTACTAATAGAATATCTTCCATTCTTTATAAGAAATTCAAATCCATTCTTATCCAAACAAGATACAAATATGATGTTCCTATTAATGGTAGGTACATAATAGCAGTTATCTAACTCTATTACAAGCCCACTTGGTAGAGATAACTCATAGGTTCCAACTCTGCTAGCTGCAACTCTTGCACTAGTTGCAACTCAAAGTTCTACCTCACATTTCTATAAAGGTCTACTTCCTTTTAGATCCTTCAAAGTTGAGCAAATGGGTGATCCGAATCCAATATCTAGTACCCATGATGAGGAAATAGTAATGTTAACCTCAATAACATATATACCAAAAGTAGAGATCTCAATCCCTTGCTTCATCTTCCTATGTTCCCTTATCCTTCTTCTTATTTTGAGTGCAGAAGATTTGGACTTCACCTTAGCCACATAACGCTTCTTGGCCTTGCCTTTGTCCTTGAACTCAACTCCACTGATCATCATCACAGATTTTTCCATCTATATTTGTGCTTCGACACTTATCAAAATGTCAAGCAACTCTGACATCGGTCTAGCCACGTTTCTCAAGTGATAACACTCAATAAACTGGCTATATGATTTAGGTAATAATTGCAAAATCATATCTCTGGCCAACTCTTGACCTAAAGGAAATCCTAGTCTTTCTAGATGCTTCATATGCCCAATAATATTGAGCACATGAGGTTCTACTGAATCACCCTCTGTCATTTTGCACTCAAATAGTGCCTTAGAGACATTATACCTTTCATGCTTATCATGTTGTTTATGCAACTCATAGTTCATATAGCCCAACATAAGGTTCTTGATGTTCACAACATCATTGGCATGCTTCAAATAAGCATCCATGTTAGTCTTAGGTGAATTTGGAGTGGATACTGGCACTGGTGTTTCAAGAACATGTAGAACACTTCTCAAGGTCCTGAACCAGTCATGGAAATAAATCTCGTTTAATTCATCCAGTTGCGATCATTGAGTGGTTTCCATTTGATTCTACAAGAGAAAATTTGCATTTGTCAAAAACCATTTTTGATTTGATTTTAAAAGTCAATAATAATGAGGTCTTTGATTAATTATCACTCCCACTATTTTATTCAAATTGATAGTCCTCAATATCAATTTATAATATTGCATCATACAATATTCTATTGGGCCAAGAACCTAATTTCATCAAAATCATGAGCCAGCTAGGACTGTCACCCACAACTTGATTCTATCAGGAAGGCAACTTTTGCCAATTACATCACATGCAACTCTTGATAGATTATATGCACAACTCTTTGTCAATGATCACCTATATGCTTTTAGGTACTTAATCCAATTAAGATTACCTAGTTAAGCCTGACCCATAAGCCAACACAATATACTATGCACCTTGCTAGGGAAAACCCACATATCTACCATCACACTTCCACGAGATAGATGATACACCATGCTAGGGCGTGTCACGCTTAGTCGATCAAGCTTTTCATGTGTGCTTCTTGTGGAAAGCATATAAGACTTAATATTTTAATTGAGAGAGTTTGTATAAATACATATACATTAACCACATATATAGTACATATCTTATACATGCTATAAACCACAACGAAAACATACAATAATAAAAAAGTGATGGTTATGACCAACCTAATGTAATTCCTTAGAGCTAAAAGAAATTACCACAATCTAGGTCTACATCATATGCATAAACCTATTGTTGATAAAGATCCGTGTTTGACAATCCGGGTTGACTCATTCAACCTTTGAACCAATCGGTTCGCCTCTTGGCCGGTCAGTTGGTTACCACCAGCCGGGTGTCTGGCTCCTCCAAATGACCAGTTGGTCATCCTATAGCTGATTGTTTGGCTCCTCCAAACAGTCAATACCTCTGGTCCTTCAGGCTCCTGGTCGGCTCACCAGACGATCGTCTCGGCCCCGCCAGCCGGTCGCTCAGACTCTCCATCCGGTTGGCTCGACTCCTCCATGCGGTCGGTTGATATCTTTCTTCTTTGTCAAAACAAAAAAGTAAACTGTCCTACTTCTGCATAATTATGGAGAAACCTCGAGTTACATTCGAGGGAGCAAAGGTAGAAGAGAATAATACTTTTACATTGGGAAGATAAGAGAGAGATGCTTGATTCATATAATAAGATAAACATGATTAACCAACCACACAACCATGCACTAATAATAGGAGTTATTGGCCATAACCATGCTTCACATCCACCATTAAAACTCTCTTCAATATATATATATATATATATATTCATTTGGGTTATTATGTGGTGATTAGTTGGATGTGCACATCAACCAATTTAAATATTCACATTACATGCAATAATTAAACTTGATAAAACTAAAATCCGATCATATTGATTATCCCAAAATAAATTTAATTGACATGGATTTGATACCACTATTGGGAAATACATCATCAGATAGGCACAAAAAACAAAATTTTTACTAAAATATTTCCCTTAAACTAGCAGATCACGTCAATAACTATGCAATGAGAAGGATGGTTTCACAAAGATATACCTGGTCCTAGAGCAAGTCCAACGACAATCCTCACTAATGTTGATGTGCATTCTCTCTTGGATGGTGTCTGTACAACTCCTGGTTGCACTGGGGCTCGTCTGACTACTCCTTCATGGATAGTAGACTCGAATGTTGTCGTCTATAACATCTCCTTTCGTCATAGACTGCTGACTAACGTCATCCTCCTTAGCGACGGGAAAAGGCCACCTCACCTCTAGAGAAGTCCACACGGACCAACTAGAACTCCCGTCGTCTTTCTATAATGAATAGCAAGGAGTTGTCCCTTCCACTGGTGTACTAGTCACCAACCTGCTCTCCAACAATAATGATCCTTAGTTGTTTCTCTCATGTAGCTATCCCTCCCTAGTCAGGTAGGACTTGCTTGGGCCCTCTTGGTTACCACAACTAGAGAGGACAATAATTGTCAGAGTAACTGATTCTCAATTGTCTGTGTTGTGTTATGGGAAGTCCCTCATATCCCTCTATTTATAGTAGAGGCCAGGGTCAGGGTTCCCAGTCTATGTGGGAGTGGAAGGGACCGAAAGATCTCAAATTTTCACAACAATTCCAGAAATTGCATAGCATGCGACATCTGAACGGTCGTATGGGAACCCAGACTGTAACGACCCACACTTTTGAGTGTCTAAAAGACATTAAGTTGTGAAACATTACTCATAAATTCTAGGATTAGATTCAAGAAATAATATAAAATAGAAAACAATTCCAATTAATGAACACATATTTACATGTTTGCATAAAAAGCTCCTCTAAGGAGTTACATAAATTTTAGAAAGAGTTAACATGTACATGTGTGAATATATACCACTAAGACTAAACCTTCATGAATAACTTTAGTGTCTTCAATATCTTTATCTGTAACCTCATGTCCATGAATCAAGTAAACCTGATACCTAAAACACTAACAAACAAATATGCGATCAGTATATTTCTATACTTGTACGTGGGTTCATCCAATAATCACACATACACATATAAACAAACATCTTTATCTTGCACATAAGAACATAAACTTGTTTTCATATTCTAACCCATATTTGGTCTATTACCTCAGGTGTAATCACTGTCCCTCTGGGGCTCATTTGCATTTCCCTTAAGATCAGTCTAACCCAAGGTTTAGAATATTATTATTTTCTTTACATGATACTCATAGGAACTTTATATTTGCAAGAAGTAAGTAAACAAGTAAGCAGTTTATCATCTGTTCATTCTCATCGAGAAACCTCGACAAACTTAGAATTCAATACATGTATTCATAAGTGTAACCACATACCTTATGCCATTGCAGAAACCATGCAAAATATTTCATATACTTTAAGAGTGCATCCAAACATCCAAGAAACACATCATTCAATCAACATTATCTGAAACACGCATACTATATATGTGTCACCATATATTTGCATTATATTAATCATATCTAGATTCAATCCTAAACTAGGGTTTAGGGTTATCTCATGTTTGGACTAGGGACAAGGGTCACAAACCCTAATTCCATCATATCATGGTTTCTAAGATTGCAAACCCAGTTATGCATATTAGGTTAAACCCTAATTATCATATTACGCATATTAGACTACTCATGATATCTAGATCACATTATCAACATTAGATCATATCAAGATGCTGACATTGGTTTTAGAACACTAAATCAACATGAATAAGATCATTAATCTAGAATCATCATTTATTTATCATTATCAAGGATTTTCTCATTATACATGTCTAGATTAGGTATCAACTCAACATAACCTAATCTACTTAATTAAGCATCAGATTATAGGAAATTCTAGATTTTCCTTTACATTAAACATATTAGAACATGTATTGCCTATACTTTTGAAACAAGAATCATATTTAGACTCTGATTATATTTTCTTTGGATTCCTCTCGTTTTTCTGAGAAAAATTCATATACAATTTGTCATGGTCGGGGTTACGTATAATTTTCTACGATTACTGCAAATTAAATCTAACTGGACCAATGAACAACTGACACATAAGCATGCCTAACACTCACCATACTTTTGTTGGGACGGCTAGATTTCTAATGAAAGGACTCTTTTATCCTTGTGCCTTAAGTGTGCAGGAGGGGGCAAAACAATCTAATGAAACCAGTTGCCTTCCTCCTCTCATCGCGGCTATGTGGCACACGACCGGGCGTTTCCTACACACGCATGCCGCCGAGGCTGAGGGCCATCGACCTCATGTACGGCTGCACTCTGACCGCATCTGCCTTCACCACTGACCTCAAGTCTCTCTGGCACAAGGTACCCACCCAGACGCAGATGGGAAGACACCACCTCTGACGCCCTATACTCCTGTTCTGTCCTTTTTCTCTGTAGACGGGGAGTCCCGTCTCCTCCTTCCCTGTAGCCCCCAGATCCATTGTGAAAGCAGAGTCAATGAGGATTAGCTCATCGTCCTGGGCAGTAGATGGTCAGGGCATAAGCTCGATGCCTCCGGTTGGTCCCTACAGAGTCATGCCCCATAAGTTTAGCCAGGCGCCTCCATGACTAGTTGTGAAATGAAGCCTGCCTTGTCTCGGTGTTGACATCGACTGGAGATTCGACCACGCATGGAGTCACCTCCTCGGCCACACAACAATCCTCTGCGGGTTCTTTGGCAAGAAAAAGGCAGGGAAAATCACTTCTGTGGTAGAGGTACCCTCAGGGAGTAGGGCACACCTCCTGTTGGTCATGGCAGAAGGGGTGATTCCACCTTTCTGGATCTGTCAAGTATACTCCAAGGAGGAGCCTATGAGAGGGAGGAGTCTGGGCGAGTTGCAATGGCAAAGAGATAACTTTGCATCCTCCACTGCCCTTGAGACCACCCTACAAATCTTCTCCTCTCATCTCCTTCCTCAAGGATACATGTGTGGAAGTCAACCAAGGTCTTCCCTAACATAGGCATCTCAACCCTTCAGGTTTAGACCACAAAGAAACTGGTGGATCTATCTTTCCAAAACCAAATGGAAAGGATTGCATTTTGTAGAGGCAAAATACAGTACAAAGTCTTCTCCCATCTTTCCTTACATGGACGGGTTTGAAGGGAAAGTACCCACCATCTTCCTTATTTGGATATAACAAAGTTTGTTGCAATCAAGGAATTCAATCAATACCTTTTCTTGCACCTAAAAACATCTTCTTTCCTTTATTGGTATCCGATCCTTTTATTATTATTATAAAGAGTTATCTCGCTGATTATTATGGAAGTACATGAAACACCACCAAGTAAACTCCCTATCATTCTCTCTCTTCATCTTCCTTTAAAGTATTTCCTAAATCAAATATCCTTCCAACATGGAACTCATTAACTATTTTTACAATTATACTTCATAATCAGGGTTCATTAGGTATCCTTTTATATACCAAACTTTTCCTTTTTCTTTAAACCATGTTTCCTATTTCTTTTAGGATACTTACATATTGTTCCTTTATTTGGATTCCAAGAAAAAGGTGGATAATCCTATAATTAATTATCCAATCCACATATTATCTTGGATATCTATTATGATAACAAACATTCTCAATGTCCAAAACATATCTTAGGGAGCCATATGTAAACCTTAATTATCCCAATTGGGCCGGGATGCGTCCCTAAGGCCCATGAATCACACCTTGGTCTTCCAAAGATTCCATGAGCTTAATTACATTCCAGATTACCAAACTTGAGGCTTTGGTAACTATTGTATCTTATATTCACCTCATATGAACACATATGTTTGATGTACATTATTTCCTTAAATTGATCATTTAATTTAATTCTAGGGTTTGGAATTATCAATCCAAGATCCCTCAAAACACTTCATAGTTATATGTTCCCTAATTTCATTTAGACTTGAAATCTATGAATTTCAAGGATGTAACATTCACCCCTCCTTAAAAGGAATTTTTTCCTCAAAATTCAGGCGTACTAAGCCTAGGTGAATGACATCTCATCTTATTTTCAAAGCTTAGGGTTAGAAACCTGCTTAACAACTTTTCCTTAGTATATCAATTTTAATTTTATTACTAAGATTGGCACTTGAATTGAAATTCAAGTATATCCACATCTATAGTATACACATCTTATCATCACTTGATGACTCCATTCTTATTGGTGATTTTGTTATTATTTGGTGATTTCTCTTTTCACCTAGGTTTCCAACCTATGATTTATTATTTTCACACAAGGGTGAGGTGACACCTCTAACCCTAGATCATGTCATTACACATTCAACATAGGATATTCATCCTCATTATCTCAATTTCAGGCATATCATGTGTCTATCCAATCTCCATTCCTCTTAATGAGATGAAATACACATTTGACTGCAGCCCAAACACAAAGTTCATTCCATTCCAAGAGAGGAGATGATACATCGACACATTACCTTTCGATTTCACATATTAAGTTGAATCATACTCGATATGACTCTAAACTTACTAGTTCTTAATTTCATAGTATTCTTATATTCCATGAAGTCAAGTGTCCCTTTTCTTACTCTTAAGTCTGGGCACCACTTCTCTCAAGTTTTCATGACTTCATTATATCTTTTACTCCTCGTGTATCATTATGAGCCTTAGCCAAAACCTTGAGGTCACTAGGGGTATAGGTACCTTTGGAGTGATCTCATCCTTATGCATTGAGAGAGTGCCTTTCACATTCACCCATTAGGATACATGATCCTCATAGAGGTAGCTAATCTCCTAAGTCATGTACCTTGAATAAACCTAGCTATTACCTCTCGACCACATGGTCATGTGCATTCAGGGCATATCAACTCCCAACCCATCGATCCTACGTACCTCTAATACACCCTACTTGACCCTAGGATTGCATTAGGACTCTACCCTCCCTAAGGGTTTCTTTTGAGATGTCACATCTTTTAAGCACATTATTCTCTTATATAATTCTTTAACCCAGATTGTCTTCATCTCTGTCTTTTGAGTACACATTATGCAGTGTTGTCCCAACATTGGGCTCCGGACACCTTCCTTCCAAGGCTTGGTGCCATGTCAGTCTTCCCTCCTGGGCTTGACCTTCTGTGATCTTCCCCTCTAGGGGTTTGATCCTAAATAGCTACACTGTGGACTTGGGCCACCTTCCCTCCTAGGCTTGGTTCCTTACTGGTCTTACCTCCTGGGCTTGACCATTTCATGACCTTCCCTCTTGGGCTTGGCCGTCCACTCAAGCCACCTTCCCTCCTGGGCTTGGTGCCTTACTGGTCTTCCCTCCTGGGCTTGACCAGTTGTGTCACTCAGAGATGGCATCCTTGGGTTCAAAGAATATAAGTTCTTTCATTTTTATATCTTTAACTCTTCACTCCTCTAGGTGAGGATTAAGGTTATCCTAATACTTAAATACGTTTGTTCACTTACCTTTTAAGGGAAAGTTCTAGCCTAGGGTGCCTTCTTAGCTCATAGGATGGGGTTAGGTTATCTTACCACAACCTGATCCCAAGATCTAAGGTTTTTCCTCCCTCCTAGGTCATCTTCCCACTCTTGGGTTGACCCACCCCAGGTTGGCACACTAACCCTAAAGGTTTCATAGATATCCTCTTTTTCTTTTAGGCATAACATTTTTTTTCATTATAACATATCAACCCATGTTTGCTCAATTTCTAGAATACCCCCTCATGGTTTCTGTCCATTTAGTGAACTTGGGTCACCTTCCCCTCCAGGGGACTTGGTGCTACATTGGCCTTCCCCTCCAGGGGCTTGGCCACCATCACCAAACTTCTAGAGACAACATGAGGGGTTTGAGAGAGTCATATTCAAACTTTCATTTTCATATATAACTATTGAGTTCAAATATTTCTTAAGACCTCTTACATATGTGTTATGATCCTCGTACACACATGTATGAGAGATTGGGTTACCTCAACCCATCCCTTTATCTTTCTTATTCCTGATTTCAAGTTTAACATGGGTGATGTCCCATACCACCACGCCATGTTCATTATTTAAGATTAAGGTTTTAGGGTTAGGGTTAGGGAATATACTCTACCTCTTAGAGTTTCTATGTCCCTTGACCTACTAGAATTTTCATACCCTAAACCAAGTCCTTCCTCTAAGAAAGGGCTTACCCATACCTGTATCTTTCTAGTGTCTACCCTCTCTAGAGGGACCTACACAAAAGGTTACATCCTTCCACATTTATACTTCTCTAATTAACAATTTCTTTTCAAGGCTTTTAAAGCAAAGAGATGAGAAGTAGATGAAGATGTGAGATGAGAAACCTAAAAGATACATTATGCTTTATAGATTTTCTCTTAAATGTCTAAGGATGACTTGAAATTATAAACTATTAAGTATTAGTTGATGAATCTGTGCTCTGATACCAAATGTAATGACCCAGACTTTTGAGTGTCTAAAATACCTTAAAGTCACAAATCATTACTCATAAATTCTAGGATCAGATTCAAGAAATAATATAAAATAGTAAACAATTCCAATTAATGAACAAATATTTACATGTTTGCATAAAAATCTCCTCTAAGGATTTACATAAATTTTAGAAAGAGTTAACATGTACATGTGTGAAGATATACCACTAAGACTAAACCTTCATGAATAACTTTAGTGTCTTCAATATCTTTATCTATAACCTCATGTCCATGAATCAGGGATACCTGATACCTAAAATACAGACAAACAAATACATGATTAGTATATTTCTATATTGGTATGTGGGTTCATCCAATAATCACACGTACAGATATAAACAAACATCTTTATATTGCACATAAGAACATAAACTTGTTTTCATATTCTAACCCATATCTGGTCTACTACCTCAGGTGTAATCACTGTCTTTCTGGGGCTCGTGTGCATTACCCTTAACATCAGTCTAACCCAGGGTTCAGAATATTGTTATTTACTTTACATGATACTCATAGGAACTTTATAATTTGCAAGTAAATAAACAAGAAAGTAGTTTATCATTCGTTCAATCTCATCGAGAAACCTCGACAAACTTATAATTTGATACATGTATTCATAAGCGTAACCACGTACCTTATGCCACTGTAGAAATCATGCATAATATTTCATATACTTTAAGAGTGCATCCAAATATCCAAGCAACACATCATTCAATCAACATTATCTGAAACATGCATACTATATATATGTGACCATGTATTTGCATTATATTAATCAGATATAGATTCAATCCTAAACTAGGGTTTAGGGTTATCTCATGTTTGGACCAGGGACAAGGGTCACAAACCCTAATTCCATCATATCATGGTTTCTAAGATTGCAAACCCAGTTATGCATATTATGTTAAACCCTAATTATCATATTAAGCATATTGAACTACTCATGATATCTATATCACATTATCAACATTAGATCATATCAAGATGTCGACATTGGTTTTAAAACCCTAAATCAGCATGAATAAGATCATTAATCTAGAATCATAATTTATTTATCATTATCAAGGATTTTCTCATTATACATGTCTAGATCAGGTGTCAACTCAACACAACCTAATCTACTTAATTAAGCATCAGATTAAAGGAAATTCTAGATTTTCCTTTACATTAAGCACATTAGAACATGTATTACCTATACTTTCAAAACAGGAAGCATATTTAGACTATGATTATATTTTCTTTGTATTCCTCTTATTTTTATGAGCAAAATTCATATATAATTTGTCACGGTCGGGGTTACATATAATTTTCTACGATTATTGCAAATTAAATCTAACTGGACCAATGAACAACTGACACATAAGCATGACTAACACTCACCATGTTTTTGTTGGGCCATCTAGATTTGTAATGAAAGGACTATTTTGTCCTTGTGCCTTAAGCATGTAGGAGGGGGAAAAATAGTCTAATGAAACCGGTTACCTTCCTCCTCGCGTTGCTGCTGTGTGGCGCATGACCGGGTGTTTCCTCCACACGCATGCTGCTGAGGCTGAGGGACATTGACCTCACATATGACTGCACTCCGACTGCATCCTCCTTCACCACTGGCCTCGGATCTCCCCCTGCGCAAGGTGCCCACCTAGACGCAGATGCGAAGGCACCACTTCCGACACCCTATACTCCTCTTCTTTGTCCTTCTTTCTCTCCACAGATGGGGGGTCCCGTCTCCCCCTTCCCTACAGCCCCCAATCCATTGTGAAAGTAGAGTCAACGAGGATTGGCTCCTCGTCCTGGGTAGTAGATGGTCGGGGCATAAGCTCGATGCCTCTGGTTGGTCCCTGCAGATTCATGCCCCATCAGTTTAGCCAGGCGCCTCCATGGCTAGCTGCGTGATGAGGCCTGGCTTGTCTCGGCGTTGACCTTGACTGGAGATTCGATCATGCATGGAGTCACCTCCTCGGCCACACAACAATCCTCTGCGGGTTCTTTGGCAAGACAAAGGCATGGAAAATCCCTACTGTGGTAGAGGTACCCTCAGGGAGTAGGGAACACCTCCTGCTGGTCATGGAAGAAGGGGTGATTCCACCTTTCTGGATCTGTCAAGTATACTCCAAGCAAGAGCCTGTGAGAGGGAGGAGTCTGGGCGAATTGCAATGGCCAAGAGACAACTTTGCATCCTCCACTGCCCTTGAGACCACCCTACAGATCTTCTCCTCTCATCTCCTTCCTTAAGGATACGCATGTGGAAGTCAACCAAGGTCTTCCCTAATATAGGCATCTCAACCCTTAGGGTTTAGACCACAAAGAAACTAATGGATCTATCTTTCCAAAACCATATGGAAAGGATTGGATTTTGTAGAGGTAAAATACAGTATGAAGTCTTCTCCCATCTTTCCTTACATGGACGGGTTTGAAGGGAAAGTACCCATCGTCTTCCTTATTTGGATATAACAAAGTTTGTTGCAATCAAGGAATTCAATTAATACCTTTTCTTGCACCTAAAAACATCTTCTTTCCATTATTGGTATCTGATCCTTTTATTCTTATTATAAAGAGTTATCTCGTTGATTATCATGGGAGTCCATGAAACACCACCAAGTAAACTCCCTATCTTTCTCTCTCTTCATCTTCCTTTAAAGTATTTCCTAAATCAAATATCCTTCCAACATGGAACTCATTAACTCTTTTTACAATTATACTTCATAATTGGGGTTCATTAGGTATCCTTTTATATACCAAACTTTTCCTTTTTCTTTAA
Organism: Alisma plantago-aquatica; assembly: GCA_963693085.1. Lineage (NCBI taxonomy): Eukaryota > Viridiplantae > Streptophyta > Magnoliopsida > Alismatales > Alismataceae > Alisma > Alisma plantago-aquatica. The sequence goes on from OY856409.1 coordinate 92,458,098, forward strand.
ACCATGTTTCTTATTTCTTTTAGGATACTTACATATTGTTCCTTCATTTGGATTCCAAGAAAAATGTGGATAATCCTATAATTAATTATCCAATCCACATATTATCTTGGATATCTATTATGATGACAAACATTCTCAATGTCCAAAAGATATCTCAGGGACCCATATGTAAACCTTGATTATCCCAATTGGGTCGGGATGCGTCCCTAAGGTCCATGAATCACACCTTGGCCTTCTAAAGATTCCATGAGCTTAATTACATTCTAAATTACCAAACTTGAGGCTTTGGTAGCTATTGTATCTTATATTCACCTCATATAAACACATATGTTCGATGTACATGATTTCGTTAAATTGATCATTTAGTTTAATTATAGGGTTTGGAATTATCAATCCAAGATCCCTCAAAACACTTCATAGTTATATGTTCCCTAATTTCATTTAGACTTGAAATCTACGAATTTCAAGGATGTAACACAAACGGTCATCTGGCATGTGATATGACTGTCTCGCACTGCGAGACAGTCATTTTTCATTTTCCCAGTTTTGTACATATATCGGCATTAAATTCCAATTAATGCATAACATGACGTCAACACCAATCCTTGATGCAATTGAATTGTACCCCTAAAATGTCTGTTTGGTGCAGACAAGATGAGGGTCTCACACCACTAGAGACAAGCATCTCGCAGGTCGTGTTAGGCTAAATTCCAGCCAATGCATAATATAATCAACCTAACACTCCAAACGGCTGTCTCAACACTTGAACCGATCATTTGGCAGTCCAGTTAGCTGATTTGTTGCATGAATTGAATACCTACATACTTAGTAATAAATCCAATCATCATTCAAGATTAAACTCCTCTTCTAGATGATTTCCTATGTGTGTGACCCTATAGGTCCCATATTACATTGGAAGTGAATGTCCATAACTACTTATGACATCACAAGCAATGAGCGGTGTCTAGTCACACATCATTGCTACAAGTAAATGGAAAGTTGGAGAACAAATTCAACCTACAATCTATGTATGGTGGTGCAGTGTTTGTATTGTTCCTTTGTCACTGATATCCAGATTGAACTAGAGGCATGGAACAATCATCCTCATTATTATTCAATCTTGTTTCTTGAACTAGATTAGACTGTCTGAGATATATGTAAGCTCAATATCACATATTGACTCACATGTGTGTGGCCACACATTTCTTAGTATTTCTAATCAAGAGGCCTTGGATATCATACTCAGTTAGAAGGGACAAATCCCATCTCTATCACTCACAACCAGTCCCCATGTGTCACTGTCACCCAATCATTACCTTTATAACAACCCATGTTTCAGGATTGCATTTGATGATGTCAAAGCATACCGAATGACATGTGATGAGTGTAGTGATTTTAGGTCAAAGAACCACAAATACCACCATCATATTAGAGCTGACTATGACTACCATAGTAATGGTTTCCATGTGTCAGTCTCATGGTGGGTCTGTCTGATACATTGTTCTCTAACATGTATCTATGTGCTTGGTTTGATATCACCATATCATGACTAATGAGATTATGTCATCAACCAACTCACACTTTTATCTTATGTGTCATTGCTGTCTATTTACCTTTCACAATAATAACCGATCAGGGACATAACAAGAATGCATATACTCTTAACATCCATATGATCTCATTGTTTAGATCCTCAACCTGAAGACATATGTCATCGAGTAATATCATTCTCTAGACATTTATTATGTTATTTTATTATCTCAAAATTGAATAAACAGAATAAATTGGAAGCTTGCATTTATAAATAATAAAATTATTTATAAGTTATACCATTAAAATCATCATATGATTGGCTCTCTGAGCATGCATACCAAAACAAAGGGCCCATCACCACCTTAAGATCCTCATATTGCTGGCCCCATGTGTTGATCTCAATTGGGAGCGAGTTAACCAACCTAGGTTCAAGAAATCTAATTCCAATCTATAATCTTCCCCTTGATATTCATGCGAATAGCACACATACACCAGGAGGCAGATGCTTATCCCAACACATGCCAAATGTGAACTTATCATCTATCTCAATACATGCAATGTGTAAGTTATGATCTCTACAAACCTTTAGAGCCATGGTTACAGCTTGGATTCTAACATCAAAGTGCAACCTAGCATTCAACCAAGAATTGCATGCCAGTACAAAGGATCTCCTCACATTTCTAGTCAACGTAGCCGCCCATATTCTTGAGGACATTGATCATTATTTATCCATGCAAGAGTGAGATTTAGCTTTTGGTTTATCAAATTGGGTGGCTACCACATTAAAAATTTTAGATACCTTGAAATGGATCTAGGTTCATGTATACCCACTTCATTAATCATGGCGTAAGAATTGTCTATGTCTACCATCCAAACTTCTGAAGCATTTATCATTACTCATATCTTGATCACATATACTATATCCTTCCATATCCTATCATCATCCATCTTAATAAAATCAAACCTAGAATTAGACTAAGCCATCCATATCTCTAGATAATCAGGTCTGGGGGCATCCCAAGTGACCACACTGTAAGGGTTGATTTAGAGCTCTACTCCACTTGAATGACACGTTGTATAGTATGGCAACAGGCCCAAAGCGTTTCAGTCAACACCCAAAAAATATGTTGCCTTTATCTAGATGGTTCAACCCAAAGTTCCATACTTGAATATATTCTCAATGTTCTCCACTTTAGGATCATCACAAAATTACACATCGAGATCATAGGAAAATTACATCAGATTAGGTTATCATCCATTACTAGTTTTTTGGGCATCATATTCTAGACTATCGTAGCATCTATTATCCAGATCCACCTATTTTCTTCTTGTTGAACCTTTGACGCATGTTCTAACATAGTTCTCACTTATTTGAGTGGGAATCTCCTTCTTGTTCTAATGTCCAGACCGAACAATCATGGTAGACTTGACCCTTTATTACTAGCCTCAACACCTCCTCATGTAGAACTTCATCAAGAAGTATCCAATCCTAGCCCGATTCAACCAACCAGTTGTCTGAGACCAAGATGTGGGGATTTACATCCACAAATAATATTATGAAATGATGCAGAGGTTGGACACACCAATTTTTGAACCAAAAGATGACATCCCCTTCCCTACCATCCATCATCTTGGGAAATAAATGCAACATGAGATACTCATAGGGGAATGGATAAGAAGAAATCTTGAGGAAATGAGAGCGTGACTCATCTAAATTACTCCATAGCCTTCTATACTTTTGAAGATCAAACTAGGCTCATAAGGAAGATCCAACACAGACCTCCCAACACCCCTTGATTGCAAACGCATAGGTGGTGGACTAAAGCTTGGGAATGCCAAGCCCACCCATATTCTTATCCTTTGAGACATATTAATATCCAACCCAATGCTTCCTCTTATCGTTGGATCTTTATCTCCATTAGAAGGTAGTATTTGCTGAATTTATCTTCTTTAAAATAATGGCCAGTGCTTGTGAAGCCTCTAGAAAATAGAGAGGTATTAAGGAGAGTGTGTGTTTAATAAGTGTGACACACCCAACAAAGGTTAAAATCCAACTTTTCTATCCTTGATTTTGTTTTAAGGTCTTATCAAGTAGGGGGTTAGGGATGTGTTTTGACAATGCTAATCACAAGGGGATACTAAGATACTCCATACCATCTATATTGTATCACCAAAGAATTGGACACTCTACTAGTATCGTAAGTATCAACATACCCAATCACAAACCCACATTCAAGTAGTTTATCTTATGGATATAAAAATATCTCATAATACACCATGATCATTTTGAAGTGATTGAAGGAGGGGGAAGAGGATGTGAAGAAAATGAGGTCATCAACACAAAAGGTGCATCTCTTGAGCCAGAACACCATCTCTTGGGCTATATCTGTCTATACTTCCTTGCATGACCTCCTTTTCCATCTTCTTACATAGAGCCTCTTCGAACATAATAAATAAACAAGGTAAGAGGTAGTTCCCTTATTTGGGGCCTCAATTAATAGGGAAGATAACTTCGTGATCCCACTCAGCATGAATGAGCACCATGCAACTTTTAAGAAAATAAGGCATAATATTACCGACTCTTATAAGAGACTAAAGTTTGTTAATACTCCCTAAAAGAAAGACTAGTCAACCATATCACACTATCAGGTCATCTCCAAAGGTAGCATGATGTAATTAAAAATGACTAACAATACACGAGTTTAGTTGGTTTGTATCTATTGGTATGTATGCCCTGAGAGCCAATCATGGGATGATTGATGGGATACATTAAGATTGATTTGATAAACATCAAAGGCAAGCTTCCAATTCTTTCTAGTTCAGTCATATGAGATAGTGATAGAAAATATTGAATGTCTAGAGAATGACAGTACTCAATGACGTATGCCTTCAGGTTGAGGACCTAAATGATGAGATCATACATATGCTAAGAGTTTGTACATTCTTGTTATGTCCCTAGTCGGATGTCATTGTGGAAGGTAGATAGACAACAATGACACACAAGACTAGATTTTGGTGTTGGTTGATGATAGAATCTCATTAGTCATGAAATAGAGATATCAAACCAAACACATAGGTACTTGTTAGAGAACACGTGTACCGGACAGACCCACCGTGAGTTTGACACATGGAACCATGATATGGTAGTCACAGTCAGTACTCACAGTGATGGTGGTGAGTGTGATTCTTAGACTTGAAATCACTGCACTCAACACATGTCGTTGGGCACACTTTGACATCATCAAACGCAATCCTGAAACATGGGTTGTTATAAAGGTGATGATTGGGTGGCTTTGACACATGGGGCTTTTGAGGGGTGAGTGATAGATATGGGATTTGTCCCTCCTTGGGGAGTTTGATATCCATGGCCACTTGATGAGTAGGATTGAGAAAGGCGTGCACGCATGTGTGAGTCAGTATGTGATACTGATGTCATAACATATCTCTTCCAATCTACTCTAAGATCAAGAAAGTGAATGAACGTTGATAGGATGACTGTTCCATGCCTCGAGTTCATTCGGGATATCACTGACAAAGGAATTATACATTTACTGTAACACCATTCACGGATTGTAGGATTGAAAGTTGTTCTCCAACTTTCTACTTTCACTTGGGTAGCACTGATGTGTGACTAGGCACCGCTCTTTGCTTGTGAAGTCATAAGTGCTATGGACTTTCACTGCCAACGTGAAATGGACATGCAGGGTCACACACATAGGATTTAACCTGGAAGAGGAGTTTTGTCCACAAGAAATGTTTAGATTGATTACTAAAGGAGTTTAGTAGTTCAATTAAACACTCAATTGATTGATAGCTCAAAATCATAGTGTTCAAGGTGTTGGACTAATTGATTAGAGTATCAGATTGATTGAAATCACAATTGACTGATTCTGCATAATCTGCACTCCCAACCGATCGGCTCATGTGATGAACTGATCGGATGAACTTGGTGAACCGGTTGGCTCAAGTGTTGAGCCGATCAGCTCAAGATCAGGGTGAACCGATTGCTTCAAGTGTTGAAACGATCGATTCAACTGGTGCAACTGAGCAACTTGGGAAATTTGGATTGGTGAGAATTTTCCTTGTGTTTCACTTGCCCAATTTGATTGGAACAAGGATTGGTATTTGATACCAATTAGAAACAAAAGTTGGAAAGTCAATCGAGAATTGGTCAGGACCACGAACCGACCGGTTCAGAAAGTGAACCGACCGGCTCATGGGTCCCAACCGATCGGTTGAGTGTCAACCGACCGGCTCAGATCCCCAACCGACCATTTCAGAAATGAAACGATCGGTTCAAGTTGCGAGTTGGTTGCTTTTGTGGAAAATCTCGAACCCTTCTACTCCTGCTTTTAGTCCCGCATTGCCCGGGATGGAGAACCCTGTCCCATGACCCTCCTATATATAGGGGTATTTGGGGCTTCTCAAAGTACAACTCAGTGCAACCAGTTGCTCTGCAAAGTTGTCCTTCTCTCTGGTTTTGGTAACCGAGTGAGAGCCCGAGCAAGTGCTACCCGTAAAGGGAGGTGCAACAAGGGAAAGACAACTGCAGTTGCAACTGGAGGCAGGAGAGTGTGTTGGCGACTAGTACATCAACAGGAGGGTGCGACTCCTGCCAATTCCTTGTGGGACAAGGACATTGGAGTTCCAGGTGGTCCCTGTGGACTACTATAGAGGCGGGAGGTTTCTACCGCTCAGGAGGACAACTGTCAACCCCGACAGTCCCGGTGAGAGGAGGAGTCGTCAGTCCCGGTGCGACCAGGAGTTGTACAGACACCGTCCAAGACCGGCTTTGAAGACTGCGCAAGGCGCGAGGTATTGTCACCGAGCAAACCTCGAGACAAGGTATGATTCCACAAACCATCCTTTCCTATTATATAGACGTTGACGCGTTTCCTTGTTCCGGGTTTGGGGGATAAAATTTTTGTTTCCGCTGCCTTCTCTACCTCCCCTAAAACCCAACATTATCTAAACTAATAAGCAAGGAAATAAAGAACAAGAAAACAAAATCAACTGGAAGACATAATGCCTCAGGGTTTTGTCATGAGAACATCATCCTACTTGTACCCATGTGGATTTTGGTAATGTTAGAAATTTTGTTTGACCAGACATGTGAACACATTAGTTCACTCCTCATAGATATAAAGTGCCCCTATGTGCTCAAAGTCCTTCTAGTTTTCATATATGTGAGAACTTAATTAGTGGATCTTACCTAACACCCTCTTTCCTAGTGAGCTTGTATGCTACTTAAACAATATCGTTCAGCTTGTAAGTTACGAAACACTCTCCTTCCTCATATCATCACCTTGTTGTCTACTCACATCATCACTTGCAAGTATCAACAATGAACAACCAATATAGAGCATATGTTGCTAACTATGGAAATGTGAAATAAAATGCTCAAGGATTATAAAACCAAGATATAAAACCAATAAAAGTATTCCCTAAAGCATAAAAGGTCACATAAGTAGAACTACAATGGAGGATACTTTTCAATGATATATAAGGGATACATCAAGACAAAGAAGAAAAGGAAGAACAAAAAATGAGCTAAATCCAGACTGCTCTCTGGTTGACTTAGGATGATACATTTGAATTCCTTCCTATGGTTCTTTACCTTTCTTATACAAGTGAACTCCATGAAGAAATATTTCTCAATTGGGGATAGGAAACTCCTATCATCATGTCTTCTTTGTTACATGTTCACAAAATTGTTTTCTAGTTCTAGATGATGGCAACATTGCTCCCACATTCTTCCTCCTTTGTACTCCTCATTTTAAGAAATAGAGATATCCAAGACACTCCGAAAGATTGTCTAAGAATGGCTTGATATCCCCCCTCTGTGTCAAATGCTTGGTATTTATATTTTTGCCTCAAAATACTATGACATGGCATGCCAATTGTGTGACATACTGTGTTATTACTCAATTTCTATGCTTTTCAATAGGCGTTGGTTGATATAGTGTCTTGTTGTATATTGAAACGTCACATGGCTGTTACTACTTGGAGGTAAGTCATTTCTAACATAGTGTGTCAGTTGATTAAACACAATGTTATTCTACAATATGAATTCCTTAAAACTAACCTAGTCGGGGACACAATTTTGTTGAGATTAGCAAACCGTGCCGGTTAATATATTCTCACTGCTAGCTAGAACTTTTATAAACACATTATGGGACATAAACAACATTGTACATAAGTCTGGAATAGGGTGACTTCCTTCTAAAAGTTTGGACATACCACGCCTAACAGATAGTTATGTCATGTCTGTCCAATATTGGGATTTTTCTTCACCTTTTCCCATGTCTTCTATCGAACTCCAGACCTAGCGGGGCTAAATTTTTGAATCATCTTAATTTATTGATTTCCTACAAAAAGTCAAAACTAAGATTGTCATACATAGATATAAACAAATAAAAGTAAAATGCATGGAAAAATAGTTGAAAATGGTATGTTGGGAACAATTAATAAGCATAATTATACGATATGGAATGTTCTCATAAACACACTCAAGAATTATTGATTTTATTATCCTCAAGAAAAAGAAATTTATAAACTGATCATAAATTCCCATCCCAAAACCACATCACTAGGGAAATATAACCACTAGAGGTTACCAACCTATCTAATAGACCACCAACTTAGGCACTTCTTGTACCAATAGTGGCCAACATGAAGTCAAAACCCTAATATATTAATTTTCTTGCATGCACATGTCTTAAACTTATAAGTTAAGCACCTCCCATCAAGTATATAGGTTAATGTATTACAATTGAGATAATCTAAGAGAGAGGTTTTTAAAAAATTGTGTTGATATTCAATAATAAATCTGATTTAGAAAGACCATTTAGTTTTTTTTATGCTAAGCATAGTTATTATATCAAGAAGATCCATAAAACATCCACACAAAGAAGAGTTCCAAATAATCTGGAAACATAGTAGAGAAAGGTACAACAACATTATACAAGTTTGATTGGACATGATTAAGACACTTCTACACGAATTCCTCCCCATCATACTACAAAAATCAGATTTCAACCAAAATTCTTCCATGATCATTGGAAACATAAAGGAAGATCCAACTACCAAGTCCAAAACCACCAGAGCAAAATTCCACATAAGTACCATCAACCTTCCACAGATAAAGCAAAAACAACCAATGTCCAAGCACAAGAAAGCACAACTAGAAGGACGAAGATAAGCCTCAACCAAACCCAAAAGGAAATTAAACATACCAAAAAGCATAACAACATACTCACAATGCAAACAAAAACATAGAAAAACATCACATGGGTGACTAGAACTATGATACAACCCAAAGAATCCCATACCACAAAAAATCCATTGTATTGCCTTTGCAAAAAGAGATTGATGACAAGAAAAGATGAGGGGGACAACATGGGGAAAACCTACCACCGCCAACATGACCAACACATCACAACCCCTTCAAGACTAGGCTTAAGTATCAAGGGGGACAAACAGAGAGACTGGAAGCATCCATCACCCTGATGAGAGCCCCTAAAAGCTTCCCTTTACCTACAACACAACCAACACTGGAAGAACTGGTCCGTGCTAGGCCAAGATGATCCGAGACTAGATAGAAAGGGAGGAGAAAGATTCATCCTAGAAGCATCATCCCATCCACACCTACACGCTGACTCCCATCTCTGAAAAATAGAGCAAAGCCCCACCTAAAGGACGAGACATCTAAATGCTCATATGAGCCATAGACAAACCCCACCCCACCAAGAACCTAGTGTAAAAACCAAGAGGTGATGCCACATGCACAAGAGGGATGTAGAAAAGGCATGAGAGGATACATGCAAATAAAGAAGAAGGGAGGAACCTTGCTTGGATGAGGAGGACAATGCCTGAGGGGAGTAAGGGCCATGATGATCTGTGGTGATGTTATAATGTACCAAATTTTGCTACCAAATTTAATCTTGATCTATTTTACATAATTTTTTCAATTTGAAAATTTTTGTTACTAAATTCCAATAAACATTATGCAACTTCTTGAATATCTTGAACTTGGTTACTTAAAATGCAACCGAACTTCACTTTGATAAAATCACCCCACTTGGGACCTACAATTAAATAAATGAACTTCTTGGCTTTAGAATCATATAAAAGACATTATTGATTTATATATTCATGCATGGATTAAATATGATATGTACATTACTTAGTCAGCATGTAATCACAAATGAGAAAGTTTGTATTTTTAGAATTAGGTTAATGACCATTAGACTTGTGTTTAAAAGTTTAAGGGATATAGAGTAATAAGTTGGGAGATATAAATTCCAAATAAAAATAAAAATACAATATTAAGTGAGGGGAAAATACAAGTAATAGTGCCCAACCAAACATCTATAATGTCTTATTCACATGACCCACATGTGCATGGTTCCTCTCCTTCATGTGGCCATTATTTAGGGTAGAGCGTGACATAGCTGCCCTCTCACACCCTCTCAACCACTACATTCAATCCATATCAATTCAATTTCCCTTCCTCTAATCTATGGACCCATCAATTGGGGGAGAGAAGTAAGGAAATGCCTAAATCCTTTAGAGGCGTGACCTAGAGAGGTAATAGCTAGCGAGCCCCCGAAAAGGCATAGCACCACCCCCTCCCAAATTAGAAGCTTCAGGAGCCTCACCTAGACCCCATGAATGCAAACCCGAGGACCCCTAGCCCTATACGAAGCTCTAACCTTTCCATTGACAAGATATAACCGATATCTCCTTGAACATCCTCCCAACCATCTCTCTTGCTCTCTCGAGACCCTGGCACTCCACCCTTTGTCCAAAGACTATGAATTGACCTTGGAAATCACCCTACTCATAATTCCCTTTCCCTAACCTACTACACCACCGACCTTTGCGGGTTACAACCACCAACCACAAACTACCATGTGACCACCACCACTTCACTACGTGCTGGTGACAATGAAGGTGGCTACATAGTCTTTTAACCAAGACAAGATCATGACAACGAATATCTAGACAATAGGAGGTACACTAGCCTTGACTCCCCTTATCCATGTTCTTTCATTTTTGACTCACCAAGTAGTATTTGATCACTAAAATATGAGATGGATATTTAGAAAAAAAGTATAATTAACCAACCACATCATGAAACTCCCCTAAGACCCTTTCAATAAGATATTAATATTGTAATATTCATTGCGACATCTCCCCTTTTGCTAATAAAAAGATTTACCTAAGTGTATTATACATAAATGTTTAAATATGACCCTAGATATGTTATAAATTAACTAATGGAATCATAAGACATGAAAGGATATGTAGTGAATTATCCAAGTAATACAAACCATTAACATATGTTGTATTCCTCAAATGTTTGTTCTTCTTATGTGTTGGAGAAGTTGTTAGGGGTGATTAGAGATGGCAAGTAGGTGGGGATGTGATAGGAGAAGAGGTATGGGGAAGAATCCTAGGTCGTGTTGTGATATTGGAGATGAAGAAGATAGTGAGTATCGTGACTCATTCATTTGGCTTAGGTGTGGTGGATAGAGAGGAGAGCACACATTCTTCCAACCAAATCTCTTTTGAACCAGAGTGTTCTTCCCAGATACATCATGAGGAGGTTTTGGGTGTGCATGTCAGTTTGACTCAAATTCCTTCTCCTCCTTCATTTCCTCCTCTTGAGGTTAGGCTAGAGTCATACATGATTCCCATACTGGTAGACTAGCCGAAGGTAAGTCAACATGGTCTGGAGGGTATACATGCAAAAATGGTAAGTTTTGTTTATCACTGATTAGAAATGGAGCCAAATGTTCTTTGATCTCAAGTCAAGATGGCTCTATTCTTGATTTGAAGGATCAATTGTTGATTTAATTCACTACGAGAAAGTGATACTAAAGTCAACTATCAGGATGGATCCAAGGACAATGGGGGCTGAGTGGGAAGTTGAGGTTATTGCTGAGGAAAATAAAGGTTTCGTTGTCAAGATGCTTACATATAAGGAAAGAGAATGGGTAATGGATGAGGCTCTGTGGATGATGGAAGGCACCCTAGTCATCATCTAAACCTAAGAGAATAGTTCTATTCTTTCTCCTCTTTCCTTCTTATAAGAACCTATATGGATGAAGATTGAGAGTCCTAGAGTGTTGTGGACACTGGTTCAATTAGCTGGAGTTGCTAGTATAGTAGGTAGGCCACCAGATTTGGGAGACCATTCCCTTACAATTGGTTGTCTTGGGGGTGAAAAGGTCTATGTAGAGGTTAACTCCATTGAATTTCCCCAAGGCAATAATAGTTGAGGTGAATGAAGAAGTGAGGCTCCCAAAGACTGAATTCATCCCTAATCCCTTGGTCCATTTAGGGTGCAAGAGATTTCACCATATACTTGCTTCCTATCCATCGACGATCATGACCGAAGCTCTAATCAATGAGCTGCAACTCTGGGTTGGGAAGCAATCAATAATACTAGTTGTTCAAAAGAATTTCAAGGAAACAAATGCTTGTTATTCAACTGCTTTACAAGTGGGATGGGTTTAAAAGTTGAGCTGCCCCAATTTGAACAAGTTTCTAGTGAGTGTGCCAATGATCAAATCAGTACTCAGGCTTCTCGAGGAAAGAGTATTGATGTGTTGAGACACAAGCTATTATGGTTATTGCCTCCTTTTTGGATGAGCTAGATATGAACTATAACACTCTTGAGGTGTTAGTAGGAGGGATAAATCTAGTGTGGGAGTTAGATGTTTATCCTACTCATGATGTGGATTCAAGTATGATATAGATAATGCAAAGTTGTTGTTTGTGTTTGGAATACCAACGTAGGGACAATGTTTGTTATGATCTGGATGAAGAGGGATTGTCTTATAACCTTTTTATTAATTTAGAATTGAATTTACTCAAGCAATTCAATATATGTGGGGACTCTAGACTAAAGAAAAAGAGGCCTAAGAAGAGTAAGACTAATGAGATATCCAAATTGGAGCTTGATAGAGTCATAGATTCTATCTGATCTTTAGGGATGATCTCTCGGTATTGTCTATGCTAGACCTTCCTTGGTTGTTTGTTTGGTCTTATCCAATGGTAGCTCTGCTTTGTTGTCCTTTTTGGTTTCCATACTCCCTATAAGGAGATGGACCATGTATGTCTGATTGCTTTTTCTTTACTCTCTGTGAGGAGATTAGTTAAAAATGTAAGCTGGTTATATGTTTTGGTTCCTTTTATAGGATCTAAACTTTGATTGATCATTAACAATATAGGTTATGAGGGGTTCATCCATATTTATACCCAAAGTTTGGTATTAATTAAAGACTCATGCTTGGTTCACCAAATATAAAGAATTCCTCATTTGAACCATATGAAAATGGTAATCCCTAATTTGTGCAAACCCTAACTTTAGACTATGTTCCTTATTAACTAGACTCAAACTGATTACCTTATGAATATTTAGTAATATGGAAGCATTAAACCAATAATGATGCCACTGGATAAGTTGAAGAAATTAAATTCAATATTTTCGTCTATGTTATTATTTTGCAACCCATGAAAATTTGAAAATTAGATCTTAGATAGTATTTACCCTTTTTCATAGTACAATATGTATCATTAAATGTCATGTAATATACATTCATGTGGAATCTACTGTTGCATCACATAATGTGGACACAAATGGATATTATGTCACATATGATCTACGAATATAAAGGCTTGAGATAATCTAATGCATCACCATGGAATGATATTAACACCTAGAATATGAGTAAAGATAACAAGAATAAACCTACACTTAATAAAAGTAATTAAGTGATTTCTAAAACCAATAAGCACATAATAACATGGAATATTTCCCTTTGCTAGGATTTGAAACTTCATAGCTTTGTGAACCCTAGTTGTGGACATATTGAACTTTTGCTTGGAATGCAAGGTACCAGATCTTTGATTTATTATTGAGTTATTAGTGATACCTCTTTGTTATTTGCATATAAATTTATTATTATTTGTGACCCTAATTATTTCGTTCTTTACTTGCATCTTGAAAGTCACCACCCATATTTTAAATAAATTTTAAATCTTTGGAATAAGATAAGCACGAAAGTTGATAGCTAGGGGTTTTGACTTATAACAACCCATTTCTCTAAAACATATACACTACTGAGCGGAAGCATATTCTCTTTGGGAATGCCACAAAATGATATCCATTGCATACAAATAAAGTTTAGGAAACCAACACATTATACATTGTGAAATTTTTCACATCAGAAGATCATAACATAAAACTCACACACTAAAGTAAAACTCTCATATACATAAAGGAAATTCATTCTATGGATAGTTGGCACTCCACCACGTCTTGCCTCAAAACTCCTTTAACTTTTTCTTAACTTGGTCCTTAGATACCTCTACCTTTGATGTTGCTCCTTCCCCATGGGCATCACGTCCCTAGACATGCATAACTAAATTTGTAAGTAGAATTGAGCACATTATAACAAAAAATTAACATATATCATCATGAACATCAACTAAGACTCAATCCCAACCATGTTGGGGTCGACTACATGGATCCTTCTTTTCCAATAAGCTCTATTATGGGTCATACTCTGATCAAGATGTAAAGATTCAAAATCTATTTTTATAAGCTCTTGCCAAATTAAAAAAGGTCTGCCTCTACTTATTTTAGCTTTTCTTGACCCAATCACCTTGATTTGAATAGGTGCATTTGTTAATTTTCATTACACATGTCCATACCATCTTAGATGGCCTTCACACAACTTGTCCTCAATGCTCACCACCTCCACTTTGTTTTTGATATAGCCATTCCTCAAAAGATCTTTTCTCATCTTCTTGTACATCCATCTCAGCATACACATTTCAGCCACATCCATCTTGCTGAGACCTTGTTTCTTCATTGCATTCACTCCCATATAGCATGACTGGCCATATAGTTGTTCTGTAGAACTTACTTTTTAATCTGAGAGGGATCTTCTGGTCACATACTACTCCATTTGCATTCCTCCACTTCAACCATCCTACTATGATCCTATGACAAACATCATCTTTCACCTCACCTTCCTTTTCAATAATAGAGCCCAAGTAAGAAAACTTATCACGTATTGGTACATACATTTCATCCAATTTGACCCCACCATTCACAATTCTAGATTGTCTGAAATTGAAATGCATATAATCACTTTTGCTTCTACTGATCATAAATCCATTGTATTCCAATATATTTCTCTGAAGTTCAACTTCATCATTCAATATATCTTTTCTTTCCTCAATCAACACAATACCATCAACAAATAACATGCACCAAGGGATATTATCTTGAACATGCTTTGTCAACTCATCCATAACAAGAACAAAAAGATATGGGCTGAGTGTTGATCCTTAATGTACCCAAATGGTGAAGGAAAAGTTTGTGTCTCTCCTCTAGAAGTCCTAACACTTGTAGTTGAGCCATCATACATGTATTTAATTAGGTCAATGTATTGGATAGACACACCCTTTTTATGCAAAACTCTCCATAACACTTCCATGGGTACTCGATCATAAGAATTTTCCAAATCAATAAACACCCTATGAAGATCTCTTTTGTTTTCTCTAACTTCTCCATAAGCCTCTTTTATCAGAAAAATAGCATCAGTTGTTGATCTTCCTGATATAAAACCAAACTGGTTGTCTGCTATTTGTGTAATCAATCTTAGCCTTTGCTCAATAAGCCCTCTCCTAAAGCTTTATAGCGTGACTCACCAACTTGATACCTCTGTAATTTGTGCAGCTCTAAACATCTTTGTTCTTGTAGATCGTGAATATAGTAATATTTCTCCATTCATATGGAATCTTCTTTGTCTTAATAATATTGTTTAAGAAATTTGTTAACCACATAGCTCCTTGATCCCCCATACTCTTCCATACATCAATTGGAATACCATATAGACCACATACCTTTTTCATTTTTATCATTTTTAAAGCATTCTTGACCTAAGATAGTGAAACGCATCGTGTCTAAATGATATTTCTTGCATTCATGTCACCTGAGTCTCTTACATTGTTCACAGTATCTCCATTGCAAAACATATGAGAATAGTTTCTACATTGGTTCTTTATATCATCATCCTGACCAACACTCTACGATATTCATTCTTGATGCATTTTACTTGACTCAAATCTCTTCATTTTCTTTCTCTTATAGGGGCCATTTTATAAATATCTTTTTCCCCTTTTATAGTGTCCAACTTCTTATATATCTCATCAAAGTGTCTGGACTTTGCCTCTTGAACGACCTTCTTAGCATCTTTCTTTGCTTGTTTGTATCTATGAAAAGTTTCATCATCTTTGGATTTGGGCAAGCTCCTATAGATCTCCCTTTTGAGTTTAATATCCATTTGTACTCATCATTCCACCACCAAGTCTCTTTATGTGGAAGCCCACACTCTCTGGACTCTCCCAAAACCTCTTTGGCAATTTTTGTTATGCAAGAGCTCATTCTTTGCCTCATAGAGTTAACAACAAGATCTAGGTTCAAAGTTATCTCCTTGATAAGTTTATCATAAATGTCAATTTCTTTTCTCCTTTACGATTCCACCACTTGATCCTTTTATCTTGGATTTTGTTGTGCTTACCTTTATTGATCTTCATGTTCACATCCAAAACCACCAACCTATGTTGGGTGGTGAGTTCTTCCCCAGAGATTACTTTATAATCCTTGCATACTTTTCTATCCATCCGTGCCGTAATGAAGTAATACATTCGGCTACAATTGCACCCACTATTGAAAGCAATAATATGAGGACCTCTTTACTTGAAATGTGTTTTTACTAATATCATATCATAAGCCACTACAAATAATTTTATAAGGATCCATGTCATAAAGAGAGTGACAAAGTTTTATGGATGGCTGTCAACCTACAACCCCCACCCCTTTATCTGGGCTTGGGCCGGCTACATTTTTATAACGTAGAATGTATGAAAACATAAGCAGTGTTATAGAATTAACGTATACTTTGAAAGAAAAGCCTTTGACATCATGAATATAAAACTTTATGTTTTATCATTATCTTTTATCTAGATTATATAAGAGTCCACAAGTTTTTCACTAAAATGCCTTTTCTCTTTGCCTCAAAGTTCCCGTTGAATTGCACCATAGTTATCTATATGCTAGGAAACCCATGATGAGGATCTTATATAAGGTTCATTCATTAACTTTTATATTACTCTTGAATTACTCTTGCTCTTAAACATGAATGCAATGTGACATGATGGTCCTCGATAACAAATAGTATTAGGGATTTCATTTATCCTATAAATTTTATCTTGATCGACAAAACTATATCATGAATAATAAACTCACATCATATATGAACATTGTATACAAAAAACATATAAACATCCAATGATTTTGTTCAAAGTGCATGGGCCACCTATTGAGATTGGAGTGCATCCTATTTGATCTCTAGATGTAGATCAAACCCAAATTACCCTATTCATGCAATTAGCATTCGTTAACGATTAATAATAAACTCGATTCCTAGGGTATTAGGGCTCATTAAGGATTGATGGGATCCACAATCAAAACGTGCTTTATACCAATATAGGTTTCTTCCTTGTGTTTTATCTTTTGAATATATATTCTGGAATATATGGTGATTGATGCATTTACTGTGAATTTCCAAATATGGGCCATTAAGAAAACTCAAAAAATTAATAAAGCCAATATCCAAAACTAAGTGTGTGGCCCAGCGCAGAGCTGGTCCAATATGGCAGCGCCAAACTGGCACTGAGGCCCACTTAACCAACATGCACGTCAAAGAGGGAGGGGTAATTAAAACCCATACACACTCATAGAAGCATGATGCCTAAAACAAAACCTATGAGGGAAAATAGGGAACAACTACTGGCAAATTTCTCATGTTCTTCGTGTGATGTACCATCTTCTGTAGGTTGAATCCTTCGCTCAAATCTTGTAGAAATGATCCTTGGGATGAGAAAACACTAATTTTATCCTCATTGCATTCCTCAAAACTTTGCAAGACCAATCCTCAGTGTTATAACCTCAATTTTGCTTGTATGGTTTGAAATGCAATTTTCCCAATAAAATTTATATGCATGGAAATTGTATGACAATGAATGGGTTTCTTTTGCAATATTTCCCTTGAATGTATTTTTCATGGATCCTATTGATTTAGTGAGTCCAATGTGATAAAAAGGGAAGAAAAGATAAAAGAAATCTCATAATAAATAAAAGGAAAAAAGAAATAAAGATAACAGTGAGAATTATGTAGAACTCTCTAGAAAGTGGTATGAATGACGTTAATTGAGTAGGCTTCAAATACACTTGGTTTCTAATAGGAAAAGAAATCCAAATAAAGGAAATAAAAGATAAAGGGAGAGAAAATATGAATAAAATATGCCTTTTGAATAAATAACTTGCATATGAAGAAAAGCCTCTCTTATTTTTGAATTTTGATTCCAAACTTGGCACACAAGTAGATTAAGTTATCAAAGAGGTTCCCTTATAGTTTGGGATTAAAAAGATGTGTGGTTTAAGAGTTATGAAATTTTTGAAAGTTTCCTAAAGTGAGAGGGATATTCATAAATATCACGATTTATAATCAAATTAGAAATCGATTTATTCAATTAATATCATATGCACACGAGACGAGGACCATCAAATCTAAGATCTGACTGCTCTAAGTCATCCCCCACCTCCATTCACATGAGGCGATAGGGAACATGGAAAGGGTGGACTCTAAGTCGGAATTCTCAGTGCTTAGATGACGAGAAACCTTGGGAGGAGTCCCACTGTCTTCGGGAGAGCAAGACAGATAGGTTGATCCCAAGTTCTAATAGGTTTGGGAGATCCCTGGTGATTATCTCAAATCACTATCGCCAAGCCACAAACCTCAAGTATAAATAGGGGGACATACTGATGCAGCCCTATTTTAGGGCTTCGTCTTGTGTCTTTTTCTATCTCAATCACATCTAAATATAGTATAATGCTAGTTAAATTCCCCAATATGCATATTATTGTCAAATGCACTTATGAACATTCATTGCATACTTTTTAGGTACTTGGACCATGCTTTGGATGGATGAGAGAGATGGAAGAAATTCTAGGAGTCCCCCACTCATGGAGGGGTCCAAAGAAGACCCCCAAAGCTCCATTAACCTACCCCTAATGGCCAATGTTCAACATCAAGAAAAGAAGTCCATTAATCATTAAAATTGAAGTTGATTTTGCTACTGAAGACCCCAACATGGCCGTAGTGTCAAGGAACGTCTGTGCTGGACAATGTAAAAGTTACAAAGAAAATCCCAAATTTGCAAGCTACAACAACATCACACCACATCCGTGCTACCCAGCACTGTCGTGCCATGAAGCCCCCAAATCGGTCGTGCTGCCCAGCACGACTGTGCTAGCTAAAGTCAAAACGCGCATGCTGAAGGGAACAACCTCACCTCCAACTCACTCACCACAGCCGAGCTACCTAGCATGGACGTTCTACCTAGCCTCCACCACGTCCGTGTAGCCCAGTACGACCGTGCTACCAACCTCCATTTCACCACCTCAACTTGTGATTTTTCCACTTTCTTAGAACGACTGTTCCACACCACCACGACCGTTCCTACCCCTACCACCACAGCCGTGCTACCACCTCAACCCTAGCATTTTTTGCACTATTTTTTCAACAATGCCCCTACTTACCCTAGTGCTTCCACCATCACCTATATATACATGGGTGGTGGCTACAACACTAGTTTAGCTACCATTACTCCTCTCCACCCACTCTTGATCATTCATTGCACTCCCCTTGCATTTATTCTCTTCGTCCACCATTTCCACCATAGAAACCTAGTTTTCTAGGTTTTATACCATAATCGCCTTCATTTTCATGCCCATCATCCACCTTAGAGGAGGGAGGTCACCCTACAACATCTAGGAGGTGAAGGAGAAGGATATACTTCGATCTCCATGGAGTCCTATCCCCTTCTTCTCATTTCTTTTATCTTTTCTTTGAGCGTGTCTAGCTAAGCCCCTAGTCGTGGGCTATTTGGGGTTAAAATGTGACTTTGATACCATGTTGGGGGAAAATAATTTGTAATAAACATAATTTCATTCTATAATGATTGCCTTTGCTTCTATCTCGTTTCCCATTATATTGCATGGGGTTTGTGCTTTTAACATAGATTGTTTTCTTTGTGATGCTTGATGACACTTAGTTTCTAGGGGAAATTGGAGTGTATGTAGCAATCCTATAAATGGCTCCTAGGTCCAATTAGTGGATTCGTAGCTAGCCCCCTCTGTTCCTACACACATCTCCCTTCTTCCACAAGTGAGTTGAAATCTAAGTAGCTAGTGTAAGTGTGATTGGTGCAATTTCCTAGAGTTCCCTAAAGGCTAGATGGCAAGTAACATGAGGTGAAATACCCTCATATATACTCCCATTCCTACCCTTGGCTCTCAATAGCCCTAATACCTCTTATCATAGAAACCTAGACTTGCCAAGTCCCACTAGAATTACACCTAACCCTAGTTCTCTAACTAGTAGTACAGAGTATATTCTAGTAGCACTTGACTTGTTGTTTGGTTTGGTAATCTAGATTGAATTGTGATAATTGCATGCTATGTTGACCCTCTCCCAACTAATATCAAAGTGCATTCCCAAACAACCCACCTATCCAATCCATTGCTTGAAACATAAGTTGTCATCTTAGCTTTTTATTCCTAGTTTAGTTTAATTACCTATAGTCAATTACTTAGTCTTGTTAATTAGGGTTAACTTAGATTCTTTCTTTCTCTAGTGTTTAGCTTAGTCCTTAGTTGCCTTGCTAGAGTAGTGTAGATCATCTTTCTCCTGTTCACTTGATTTCTTAATCTAGTCTCTTAGACCTAACTTGCTTAGGATAATGTAGTTTTCATATTGCCTTTACTTGCTTTCTTGCATAGTGTAATCAAACCAAACCCCCTTTTAAACCCTTCAACCCTAATCTCCACTTTAGGAATGTAGCCAACACAAACCTCACTCTAGTGCCCCCTCTTTCCCTATAGATTGACCCTCATTGCTTGTCTCTCATCTATACTATAACATGACCTCGTGCTCTTGCGGGAGCATATTTTAGTGTTGTGAGTGAACCTTGTTTGAGGATTTATAAATTCAAAAGATCACACATGCATGCAATATCGCATCACATACCCCCTTTGAGAGGCCACAAATTGTTCAAAAAGCTTCACCCAAAGTGTGCGAACTCCTTGGAGCAATCAATTGCTCATTTTTCTTTGATCTTCACCCCTGACTAGATGAGCACCTTGCTAGATTTGCTCGGTCATCGACCCATCGCTCCAGAGCGTTGGAGGAGCAATTGAGACCATCAATCAACTCGTCGAGGTCCTTCAAAGGTGACCACAGCCTCACCCTTGAGTGAGGGAGCAAGAATCCCAGAGTCAACCGTGGAGTTGACCACGTGAGGTCTGTAGCTCACGAGAGGAGGTTGAAGATGACAGGGAGGGATTTTACCCTCTTGCCCCTCGATCACCTTCAGAATATGTATGGGATTTTGGTCTTTTCCTCTCTTGTTTCCATGCTTAGCCACATGCTTAGACGCGATTTGAGCCACTACGGTGGCGAGCGTTGATAGGCCATCCTAGCCAATAGACGGGGCCCAGGGCTCTCTGCCTAGGTAGCATGCCCTGATTGGCTTAAAAGTAATTTATTTAGGAAAATCATAACTAATTATGGGATTGTCCGATGAAGAAGTGTTATATATGAATCTTGCTCATAATAATCCATAGAATCTCTTAAAAATATAATTGAGGCCTGAATCTTCTTGTAATTTGAAAAGTATGTAAAGATTCCATCTTTAATGGGTTTATTAATGGATACCCTAACTTTTGACGATAAATAGATCTAATGATGTTCCCTCAATATTTTGAGTTTAATATTAACCTGTTGACATAAAAATGAGGTATTATATCTAGATGAATAGTATTTGTGCATAATTTGCTTAATTAGGGTTCCATGAATATAAAAGTGCATTAATGGGCCTAGAAACCCTAATTTTGGTAATTGTGAGTTTTGATGGTTTTAATTATGAAAATCCATTAGTATGACAAAGATATGATGTTATTAATCTTTATTGAGAATAAAGACCCTTAATGTAGATAATTTGAGTAATTAGGGTTTTATGAATAGAAAAGTGCTTTTAGGGTTTGTTGACCTAAAAGGTGTAAAAATTGGAAAATAGAACCAAGAAACCCTAAGGAAACCCTAATAGGACTTAGAAACCTTAGAATGGAATCCAAATTTAATAAAAGATGTTTTGATGAGATTGTAATAGGTAGGTATTATACATGATTTTCAAGATCAAGACTTTCTTGATTGTCTGCTTGACTTGGTTGATTGGACTGGATATCTTGCATATTTTGAGACTTCCAATCAGGTATGTGGTTACTCTTATGGCTAATCACTCTAGTTTCACGGTGATTTCTAAGGTTTTACTGGTTTCTTGAAATTTATTGCTTGGATGACTTTTAATTCTTGCAACTATAAAGTGACAATGGCTATCGCCATAAATATATGCATGACCAGCTCATATCCTAGTCCTCCTTTGTAGCTTTGAGTACATGTGAGAAATTGATGACCTATCTATTGGTCTACCCTTGGGATAGGATCATCATGTTATCAAGAGTCGATGTTTGGTCTACTTTTGGGTAGTATCTTACGACTATACAACTCTATGTCTTGGTCTACATGTAGGGTAGGAAAGATGTAATGTTCGATCTGTTAAGTAATAATTTGGTTATAATATGTTGTTACAAATAGATGCAAGATTTTGGTTCCCCCACATACCACTATAATTCATTATACTGACCGACGTTTTGTTTGTCGACGTTTTAGGTTACATGCAGTTACATGCTTATTAGAAAGTGAATAATCATTTAAAGTGACATTGAAAGAATAAAGTTAAATAAATATTGGAGGATTGTATCTAGATAGATTCCTATCTGGGGTAATATTCCTCAATTCCTATATTTTGAAAGGTATGAGAAAAGAAAACATTTATCCTATTTTAAGCTTAGTTTTGGTAGAATTTATTTTTGATTATTTGCAAAACCATATGATCCTATTTTGGGATAATGACTCTAGCTTCTTAGCCTTCCTTAATTGGGGGTTGCCGAGGGGTGGGGTCGTTACACTCAGGCTTCTTGGCATTCAGGATTCCGATGACCTGCCCCCAACTTGGCTGGATGGAGGAAGTTCCTGGGAAAGGGGTTGTGATGTAGAAAAGTTTGCACAAAGGTGTTTGATTAGCTCAAAATGTCAGGACAGAGACAAAGGAAGAAAAATATGAAGAACCATGATCCAAAATTGTCAAAGCAGTCATGAGTTCATGAACTATAGTGAAGGCATGAAAATGAGGAAAATCAAAATTTACAACTGAGAGTTTGATTTTTCTTGTGGAGAGCTTCTTTTAGGTAGAGGAATTTTACCCTAGCTATGAAGGGTCAGAGACAATTTTGCATGCATGTGCAAAGAAGTTAAATTGTTGTACATGGTGGTGATTATAGGGGTTCTAATGATTGTAGAGAGTTTTTGGGTGGACTTCGATCGTCCTTGGAGATACTTTTATAGGTGTTGTGGATCAGGAGAGTGTGGTTGCTGGCTGGAGGTCAAGTACCAGTGAAACAAGGAGTTCGGATCTGGTTACGCATTTGGATGATCAAAGACTAAAAAAACTAGGGCTCTCTATGTTCAACTTTCTATAATGAAGTTGGAGGGAGATTGTATTTCTAACATGATACAATAGAGAGGGAAATCAAAGAGGAAAGGGAGGCAGGGTCCTATACATTCCCACTTTGACGTGGAGTCGAGAGGAGGTGATCACCTCCTTATGTGTAGACAAGTGCACATCGCAATGTTTGACCAAATAAGGACTGAAAAGGGTGCATGACATCTATTATTATCTAAGGGCGGATAGACTAAAGTCAATCTAGGTTAGAATTAGGTTATTTAGGGAAACAATATATATTTAGTTTATTCCTTTCCTAATTCAAATTGAACTAGGGATGACAATGGAGCGGATTCTGTGCCAACTGCTCCAAACCCAAACAAACCACTGGAATACTGTCTCATTCGGGTGTCCGCTCCAATAAACTATGGTATTTTCCTCCCGAATATTGGGTGACCGTGGGATCCCATCTCACCAACTGATGCGGTGAACACCTGCTCACAGCATGTTGCTCGCTCAGATTGTTACGAAACTGCAGAACATACAACTGCTGATTTTATGGAACTCAACATGCTATCAATATGGCAATACCGTGATGCATGCCCATCACAATTGCCTGACCTTGGTTTACGGTGCTGCTGTGGATTACCATTCCCCTGTGGTAAAATTGAAAACCGTTACCATCACCATCCATTCTCCAGGCGATTGACCAAAATACGAGGAGGTTTGGTTTGATTTTGGTAGTCCATTGGGAACTAGATTATTTTGCCATCACTAAATTGAACCATATGGGAGAGTTCAAAACTACTCAATTTTCCTCTTACATAGTTAGACCACGATGAAACCAAATATCTAATTAGTTTCCTTATTATATTATTATTTTTTGGCAATTCATTCATCCTATTTCTAGGGGGTTTCAAACTTGTGACCTCTTAATCGTACATAATCAACTTTACCACTTGGGTGCCACTACATTAGTAATTTGTTTCCTTATTTGAAAAACTTAATTATCTATATTTTCCTTTTGGGGATGAATTTGAATTAATTGTATGTGGTTACTTATAAACAATATGAACCTCATGTATTGGGAAAAGATAGAATTTGTCACGTTCAGCTCTTACAAAAAAAAATATTGGGTCTAAATGTGCTCCCTAAAGGGGACAATTTCATTTTAACCCCTAAGTGTCAATTACTAACTAATTAGGGTTACATTTGTCAAATTAGATTTCAATCAAATTTTGATATATGTCTACAATTTATGGGAACATGCTTTAAACATCATATTAGGGTCTTATAGTCACATTGGAATTTGATTGAAGAACTAAATCTTACAATTTAAAAAAGTTAGGGTTTCTAGTTATCAAATTTTGATAAAAGATGTTATAATTCTACCCACATTATATGAATTTCTTCCTCAAAATTCTACTAGTCTACTCACCTTAGGGATTTCCTTATCCTAGATATGAAAACTCTATCACATCATGATTATCATGTAATATTACACATATCCACATCTAGGGAAGACTAACTATAACTATAGTCTATATGTGTAAGGATACTTAAGAGACCAAACTGTACCTTGCTCATTCTTATCTTCTCCATCATTGCCCACCATGGAGAATATCCGAGTGTGTTATTTCTCCTTAGGATCTGGGTTAAGTTGGGGTTCTTTCTTCTATTGGAGCTTGGGGAAGTTGGGCCTGATATGGTCATCCTCTCCACAATAGTAACAAGCTCTAATTCCTTATCCACATTCTTCCATATGATATCTATGACACTTGGTGCACTGAATCCTTGCAAGAGGGTTTGGAGTAGCCTTTTACTGTGCTTTTCTCTTATTATCATTATGATTTTTGTGCTCATAGTTGCCTACTAAGGACCCTCCTTTCTTCTAGTGTCATCCCAGGTGGTCCTCCAACTCAAAGGCAGCCTTGAGTGTCACTTTTACTATCTTGATGCAGTGTTCAACCAGTGCATAGGCTAGGTCAGGCTTTAGACCATGCATGAACTTCTTTCCCAGACATGTCTCATCCAAGCCATATTCATATCTCTGTAACAAATGAAACTTCATCACATATTGGAAGATAGATGACTCATATTTATTTTGGATTTGCAACTCCACCTACTCCTTATCAATCATTGCCTCTAGATGTAATGGCTCCTGGAAGGCAATGGCAAACTCCTCACAGGTCATGGCTCAAAATCAGATCCTCGAGCATTGGTGAAGTTCTCCTACCAAGTGCGAGTTGCACTCTTCAACATATGTGTATTGAAGAGAACTTTAGAATGTTCATGGCATCCCAAATAATGGAAACAATGGTTGACATTGAGGAACCACTCTTCAACATGACTAATTACATGGGTCTCAGCTTCACCACATAAGGTTTATGGCTTGATATTCAGAAATCCTACCAGGGTCAGCTCTTGGTTTCTTGCTACTGTGGCCTTACATGTTGAGTGGGTCAGGACATCGATGAGACACTTAACAAGAACATATGAGGGTACATTTGGGTTACCATTAAGGTTGGCCCCTCTAGAGGAATCATGTTTGCTCTCCCACACTGAACGAGCTTTGCTTTCCATCTACATGCTCTTTTCCCTTATCAAATCTCTTCTTAGTAGACATATACAAAGGGGATTGTAAACTATATGAAATTTTGAGAAAATCATGTTGGAAAACTATAATTATTTGCCCTGATACCATATTGTAACATCCCAACTTTATAAAAGATATACATGACTAAGAAAAATCATATTCTCATTGGAAATGTCAAAAAATGACATTCATTGCATAAAATAAAGTTTAATAAACCAACACATGATACATTGTGTAATTTCTCACATCTTAAGATCATAACATAAACTCACACACTAACTAAAACATGTGTCTCACAAACATAAAGGAAATCTAATATATGGATAGTTGGCACCCCACCAACTATAGCCTTAGAACTCCTTTCACTCTTCCTTAACTTAGTTTTTGATAGATCTATCCTTTTCGTTTCCCTTCCCTATGGGCATCATGCCCCCAACCATGCATAAAACAATTTGTAAGCATTATTGAACATATTATAACACATATATTACATATATTTCGAAAGAAAAGCATTTAACATCATGAATAAAAAACTTAAAATTTATCATTATTTTTTACCTGTATTATATAGGAGTCCTCAAGTTTTGCACTGAAGTGTCTCTACTCTTTGGACCAAAGTGCTCTTGAATCGTACCAAAGTGCTCTACATGCTAGGAATCCCATGATTTTCACTAAGTGCACTATATGCTAGGTATCCCATGATGAGGATCTTATATTAGGTCCAGTTATTAACTTCAATATTACTCTGGAGAATCTTTACTCTTGCTCTTAAACATGATTTTGATGTGACATGATGATTCTTGACAATAAACAATAAAACAATTTCATTTAAATAATAACTTTTATCTTTAATCAACAAAACTATATCATGAATAATATACTGACATCATATATGTGCATTGTACACAATAACATATACACATCCAACGATCATGTTCAAAGTGCATAGACCACTTACAGATTTTGCACTGATAGTCATATATTAAACCATAATTACCCTATTTATGCAATTAGCATTCATTAATGAATAATAACAAACTTGATTCCTAGGGTTTATGATTCGTTAAGCAGTAATGAGAACTCACATTCAAACAAGCTTCAAAAACATTATAGGATTGTTCCTTGTATGTTTATCTTTCCAACAAGTATTTTGGCATAATTTTCTGATGATCCATTTACTATGAAATCCCAAATTCGGGCCAATAAAAAACTTAGAGAATTGGTAAAGCCAATATCCAAAATTAGCAGTGTGGCCCAACATTGATTTGGCCCATAGGGCACTGCCAAATTGGCAGTGACGTCCACTTAACCAACATGAATAGAGAGAGAGGGAAAATGTAAACCCAGGCGTACACATGGAAGATGATACATGGAACAAAATCCAAAAGGAAAAATGGGGAAAAACCACTATCAAATTTCTCATCTTCTTGGCACGATATACCCACTTCTATAGGTTAAATATTTGCTCAAATTATCATAGGAACAATGTTGTAGGAATGACAAAACACTTGTGTTAGCCTCACTGCATTCTAGTGAACTCAGAAAGACCAATCCTCACGCTGCTTGTCTGTCAGTAGCCAGATGATTCGTTCCCGCCATGGATGGGTGGAGGAAGATCCTGGGAAGGGGTCCTTCATGCAGATAACATGCACAAAGGCATTCAATTAACTCAGAATGTTGAAGGGGGGAGATGAAGGAATACAAGTCTGAAGAACCATAATCCAAAATCGCTAAAAGAAATCATGGATTCATGATTGGTAGTGAAGGCCTAAAAAAGAGGGAAACTTAGATTTACCAGCTAGCCATTCCCGTGATTGAGTGGGCATGAGATGATGGACTAGAGCTAATATTGTAGGCTGGTGTAAAGGAGTTAGGATTCTGTATGCGGGGGTGATTGAAGGGGTTGCAATGCTTGTGGAGAGTTTTTGGGTGGACTTCGATTGTCGTTTGAGATACTTTATGTGACGTCCTATCACACTAAACAAGATTACTCAAAACAATACATGCGATTGACTAATACCTAACCACATAACCAGGAAAAATGGTAAATTAAAACCGATCCAAACATTACCATCATGTTCAAAAAAATTTACATAAAGGTCCAACAACTTCCATATCAACACATACCATACCAAGTATTTTCATGTATGTCTAGTGAACTCATCCACAACCTGTATATAAAAGCATTTGTTCCACATATACATGCCATATACAAACATCGACACATCACCAAAAGCTTGAGTTGATATACATATCATGTACAAAACATCCCCTGCCTGGACCTGAGAGTACATGGACGACTCTAGGACACACTAAGTACTATCCAACCTTATGCTTCTACTGTTCTCCAAGCTTCTCTTCCTCACCATGGCCTCCTGACGACATCACTGACGATCACCTAAAAAGATGTTGTTGTAACCCACGAGGTGAGACCAACATTCCAACGAGAGATATAACTCTCAACAATAGTTATGATTATAGTAAGTTATATTATTAAAAAAAGTTAAGTAGATTAAATAGTATTGAGCAAGTTAAATAGATAGGCATAGCAATAGACGTGATTAAAAAGTATGAAAAGAAATAGATACAACTATCATTTACTAAACACTTAACTTATCCTACTGCATTATACAACAACTAAGTAGTATACGAAACAAGGTAAGGGTTAACAACCAATGTGATTTGTGTTTAACCCTAAAAAGGTATATTACATGACTGGATTACATCTTTTATTAATCCCTGGGAGTTTGAGGTATACCCCTCAGACTCCAACTGACCACTGTTAAGTTGAAATAAGTTCAATACAAGATCTAGGAGGGCCAGAATCCTAAGATCTCATCCGCCCTTGTTCAGTCGACTTAGCTACAATGACATATTGTAACATATTGGATCTTGGACCCTACCCTAGAACTTTGACCTTTTAGACTTAGCCAAACAAGGTTATGGTTTTAGACCTAAAGGATGTTTAGTATAACTCTAATGGACTAATGCATGCATAAATCACCCTAATGTAGCCTAATGTTTTTACATTAGTTTTAGACCCATAATGGATACATAAAATATGTCATATGAGATAAATAAAGGAATACATAAGAATTTGTGTAAAATAATCCTACATAACTCTTTTGGTGGTAATAGTAAGTCATGGAACATAAATGGATGAGCAATAATGATAATAATGAAATAATGTGATAATAATGGCCACAAATATTAATTGTCACATAACTCATTAAAGGAAACCCCCAAAGTGGAATCTAAATTAAAAATCATGTTCCTCGGTTCCCAATTTCCTTGGGAGTCAAGTTTCACATTATTCACATAATAATAATAATAATAATTTAATAAAATTTGGAAAGAGAATATATGAGTTTTACCAAAAATAGAAAATAAAATATTAAATGACTCCAAAAATGGGAAATAATCTTGGATTAGTAATATACACATTAAAAATAGCCTTTGGGTGAATTTTCATGTAATTTGGATAATCTTTAATATACATGTGAAGTTAGGAGAGAGAAAGTGTGTGGAACCTTCAAAATATTAAATAAATGTACAAATAACTCCAACATGTAAAATTGATGGCAAATTTGTATCTAGAGCACCTAATGTAACTTGTGGGTGAAGTTTCATCAAATTTGGAGAATCTTATGACCATTAATTATGGAGGAAATAGAAAATAAGTTTTGATTTATTTAACACATTAAAAGTTCTCAAAAGGAAAATCTAATTGATATTCACATTCCTCATATCAAAAATAGGCTATGTGACAAATTTCACTTAATTTGGGGCTCATTTGCACCCTCAAAAGAGGAGAGAGAAAATAAGAAATAATTGCATTCATACTTTATTTGAATCCATTTGGGAAATAGATTTGATTTGTCACACATATAAGTTTGGCACGCAAGATCTCAGCCATTGGATGGCGGATCGGATGGCTGCGAGTCATCTTCTAACTCACACACAAATAGGAAAGTAGCCGAACAGTAACTTCTATTTGTTTTCATGATTTCTCCCTCTACAGTTGGTCTTTGTCTGAGATTTCTTCGCCAACGTGTTTGTGAGAAAAATCTACACCAATAGATCCCTTATTTACCTTCTATTGTCAAGTTTCCTAAAACACTCAATTTAGGCTTTTGGCTCTCTCCCTCATGAGTTGTAGATGACGTTTTAACTACACCAATATATTCCCAAGCATCAAGAAACGATCACCCAGTCGTGCTTGTTCTTTCCCAACCATCAATTTGGTCCTAGTTTCATCACATGAGCTGCCATCGAAGCCTCCTTCTCACTGTGCTTGCGGCATCTCGCCATGAATTCAGGGGCAGCAGGAATCCAATTGGACTCGGAGGTTAGTTCGAGTAGCTTCATCCTTTGTTTCCATAGCTTCATGTCTTCATTTGGTTAATGCTCGCGGTTTTGCCCAAAAATGTGGCCAATCAACAACGAAGTTGGTTGTTGCCATGGCGCAGCGGGTGAGGAAGATGAACACCCTCTGTGATTTTCTGATAATGCCCTCGTTCGTTCTTTTACTTTTGTTTCATCGTCAAGGGCATTATGGTCTTTTTTCACTTCTTTTCTTTGCCTTGATGTGAGTCAACCCGACCTTTGACTACGCCATTTGGCTGCTCCTAATTGGGCCAAGTCCCATGGCAGGTCCCTCTCTCTCGCTCTCTCGGCTAGTATTTTGATGACGTGGCTTTTTGTGATTGGTCTGTTTTATAAAAATCATATCTTTTGAGTCGCTTATCCAAATTTAACAAAAGAATATGTTTTGGAATTGAAAAAATGTGATATTTCCAATAAAAGTAATTTCATGCTTGGTTTTGAGTTTTAGCGGAAGGTGTTTTCTAAAAATGAGTTTAATAGATAAAAATCACCAAAAATGTACTTTTAACCTCAAAACTCTAAAATAGACAAAATTATATGTTTTCTTAATCAGGAGAATCCAATAAGATTAGTGGTGATGTTTTTAGAGTCTAAATCAGAGTTTTGTTTGAAAATTCCAAAACTAGAGTTTTCTTTATATTAATGCATATGAAAACCCTAATACATGTGAATAATTGTAATTAGGTAAAGTTGATTTTAGAAACAACTAGACTGGCGACGAGTGTTTCTAGGAATCTATTATAAGGTATGTTTTGCATCTCCTATTATTCTATGTTGAGAAATTCACCTATATTCTCTTTCTCTTGGTCCTATGGACATTAGCCTATACACAATGTCTTTTCTTTTGAAAACCATGGTTCATGTGAACTACCTTATTTGATATTGATCTTGTGATCATGGATATTCTTTTGACATTCTCTTGGTATCTCTTATGATTTGTGCTTGATGGACTTTATTGGGTGATATGTGCTTCTTTGCCCACCATGGTAGTGGATGTTTTATGTGGCACATCATGTTAGATGTTCTTATTACCTTATTCTCTTTTATTCTTGGTTATCTTTTGTTATGCATCATGTGGTGACTACTAGTATAATGTTGTATGTGTTTTTATGTGGATGTTAAATTTCCTCATATGAATGCATATCTTAAGTTCTTGCATATTTATATATTTGGGCAGATGTTAAATTCCTGCTCGGACAGATGTTGACAGACCCTGCCACCCCATATTTAGAGTGGATGTATACAATTCCTGATCACCCCACATTTATGGTAGATGTGTTATTTCCCACATACATGTTTATATTATCTAGTTTTGTCACAGGTGAAACACATGGATGCTTTATGCTTTACTTTTCTCTTTTATTGTTGTTCTTTTCTTTTATGCCCTCTTGAGTAGTACTTTACTTTTCTGTGGGAAGCCTTTTATTTTGTTGTCCTTTATTCCATATATTGCTTAATTTCCTATTTAGTATGCACATACCAACTTTTGCTGATGTCTTCTATTTTCTCTTCTTGCTTGGGTATGCTTCCAACCCTAGGAGGACATGGCAGAAAGATATGGACCTGGATTAAGGAGTTAAATCTTGGAGACAAAGTTGTTATGGTTTATATTTTCCTCTTCTTAGATCCATATGTGGTATCTTTCATATAAACCCTTTTTGGAAGCTTATGATGTTCTTCATAACCTTGCGAGAAATTGAGTATAGTCAATATTTTATTTCCGCTGCTATACTTTGGTTGTTTTGTATACCATTCATAAGATTTGAAAATTTTACACCCACTCCAACATACCTTTTGGATGTGTTTGGACTAGAGGTTTTATTCTTCAAATTTTTAGCAGGGAGTGGATCCCCTTATGGGTCCCACTCTTTACACATATATAGTCAAGCTGCAAAACAACCTTGTCCTCCCTTGGTATATAGGTCATGATACTAGTAACCAGGGTATACAAACCCTATTCTCTGAGGTACAACCACAATTGTCCTCAATCACATCACATATATATAAGTATTCAAGATACGACCGCAACCGTTCTACTGAGGTATGACCGCAAGCATCCTCACAATAAAAACGTGCATATACTCAACAATATACGACTACGAGATTCCACTTAGAGGAATACTTGTTTCACCATCCAGGAAGTCCTGACACTGGAATGGATCTACAACATAGGGAAATACATTATTAGAGTTTCACTTGATTAGTTAATGCCAGTTGGGTGAGTTAAGGTTTCATCAATCAAGTTACATAAAAACCTTAAAAGAGTTCTACAAAAAGCATGTTATGTTGCAACTTCAGAAGATAAAATGTATGAAACATAATTATTATCACATCATCATAGGATACCAATCCTTGTCACATCATGAAGAGGATCACACCTCCCTAAGGGCTTAACCATACCTAAGGTTCCTTAAGACCTGCACATCATTCCCTATAAGAACATAATTATCTTTCCATGCCTTACCAAAGGCTCATCCAACCATCACCACACATGTGAGATATAAGTTTAACAAAACATTGTATTTTAGAGATCATGATGTTCATATAGAAACCATATTAGGGTTACAAACGTTTAGAGAGTACTAATCATCATACCAATCATACAAGGAAGATAAGTATGATTAACAATCATCACTTATTTGTATTAGGGTTAGGTTCAACTAGATAAATGAATTAATGTTACAAGTCACCACTCAAGGATGAAACCTAGATCTTAGCATTTCCATCAGTTCATGAATGTATAAGGTCAAACATAACCATCTGATTCTACATAACCAAAACTCTTGAGTAGACTCATGCTCGTAGGATCAGAAAATCTCATTGACCATAGAGTTAGGAAATCATCGTGACCATAGAGTCAGGGAACTTGGCGACCACTAGGGTCAAGAATCTCATCGACCACTAGCGTTAAAGATCTCAGCTACCACTAGGGCCAAGAATCTCATCAACCACTAGGGTCAGAGATCTTGGCGACCACTTGCGTTAGGAACCTCATTGACCACTAGTGTCAGAAAACATAGTGACCACTAGGGTTAGAAGACATAGTGACCACTAGGGTTAGAAGACATAGCGACTACTAGGGTTGGAGAACATAGCGACCACTAGGGTTGGATATCTTAGAGGCCACTAGGGTTATCTATCTTAGCAACCACCAGGGTTAGATATCTCACTTGGGTTAGATATCTTAGCAACCAACATGAGTTCAAAAACTTGGTGACCACCTAAGATACAAAATCTTAGCAACCAACTAGGTCAAGAAATCCCATCGACCATAAATTCAAAAACCTTGGAAACCACTTGAGTTCAAAACCTTTGGTGACCAACAAACATCAAAATTCTAGGCGACCACTAAGAGTCCAAAATCTTCATTGACCACTAAGGGTTCAAAAACTTCATCGACCACTAAGGGTTCAAAACTTTGTGACTAACATGGAGATACAATCCTTGGCAACCAACATAGAAATCAAAACTTGTTGACCACATAGAGTGAAGACTTGGAAACCACATAGCATCACACACATGTGTAAGATCTAGGGTTTCTATCTTTAAGGAAGAAACATGAATTAGGTTTACAGGTAAATCAAGAAGGATTATATACTCAATATATACCATCTAAAATCAACCCTATGTAAAGGTAACATATTTCTACTTGGAACAACATTTTAGGGAAAGATCATGTACATGCAAGATAAGAGTAAGAAATAATCATGGAGAAAGTTATATAACTCACCTTAGAGATGATGAAGAAGCTCAAAATATCAAGGTAGACTAGCTTGAGAACTCCACTTGACCAAGCTAGCTCCTTCTCTAAAAAGGAAGCAAACCCTAGGTCAAGGGGTGTTCTTCAACCACTAGTTTAAGAAGCACCATGGATCCAACCAAGAAGAAGAGAAAGGAAGGTAGGGAAACAAGAAAAATGAAGTAAAAGAGGTAGATCTCACTTACCAAGATCAAGAAGCAAAGCAAGGGAGCACCAACAACCTCAACAAGGGTGGTTCCAAACCCTAGGTGCACATGCAACCAAGATCAGCCAAGCTTCTCCTTCCTTGGCTCATTCTTCTCCACCAAGAAAGGGGGATGAGATCCAATCACAAGAAATAAGGGAGAGAGAGATCTAGGTGTGTAAAGAACTTGTTTGCATGCAAGAAGGGAGGTATATATAGGGCTTAGGTGAGAGAGAGGAAAGAAGAGGTGTCAAGCCACACATGCCATGTGTCTAAGGTCAAACATCTCATCCATGCAACCAAGTTGACCACACCAAATCTTAGTGACTGAGATGAGTTAGAAACCTCATACACCACCAAGAATCTTGGCGACCATGTTGGTTAGAAAAGCATAGCAACCACATAGGTATTTTGGTGACCAATGATGAGTCAGAAAACCTATCGACTGCCAACCCTAGAAATGTTGGCGACCAAAATGAGCCAGAAGCCTCATCTACCATGAACCCTAGATGGATTAAGAAAACTTGGCGACTGCTAATCACTAGGTGGGTCAACACTTAAGGTCAACCATAGGGTTAGGGCATCCATGAGAGCAAACCCTAAGTCAACATAAGACTATATGTCAACACTCAAACCAATACGTGACAAGGTGCCCCAAAGCACAACTATATCAAACATTGTATGAAAACATGCGAGGCACAACAAGCATGTGACAAATTGTAACAAAAAACTTAGATATGGGTAAATTTCCTAAAATCCCAAAACAAGCATATGAAAGGATAAATTGCCCAAAAGTGTCCAAACTAGACCAAACTTGAAACTTAAGCTTGTCACATGATATAAAAATACATCTTAGGGTTTAATTAGTTTTAAGCATCCAATTATGATAAGAAAGTATGTCCAACCAAAAATCAAGTTCAGGGGTCTTACAACCATAAACCCCTAACAAAGATTTTGCCCCCAAAATCTTACACAAACAAAGATGGTTACTTACTACGCATCTCATCCTCCAACTCCCACATGGCCTCCTCCACAACACATTGATGTCACAACACCTTCACTAAGGATATATCCTTCTTGTTTAGATTCTTCACTCTCCTATCCAAGATCAACACATGACCCTCAATATATGAGAAGCCCTCCTCCAACTTAACCTCCACTAGCTACAATGTCTGATCTATATTGAGGTGACACTTTCTCAACACAGAGACATGAAAAACACTATGCAACCTATGCAACTCTAGCGGTAAATATGCCACCTTTTCAACACATGACAAGATAGGGTGTGGTACCATGTACCTCGAAGCAAACTTTCACTTCCTACCAAACCTCAACACACCATTCCAAGGGGAAACTTTAAGGTACATACATTCTCCAACTTGGAACTCTAACCATCTATGATAGTTATCAACATAAGACTTTTATCTATCCTGAGCTGCTTTCAACTATCGATGTATACCTTGATCTTCTTTGTTGTTTGATGTACTAACTCAAGACCTAAATGTTGATATTCACCTATCTCATACCAACAAAGAGTTGAATGAAAACACCTCCTATATAAGGATTCAAACAGTGCCATGTCTATGCTCCTTTGATAGCCGTTGTTGGGAAAACTCTATCAAACTCAGATGCACATCCCAACTGCCAAGAAACTACAAGACACATGCTCTCAACAAATCTTCCAACGTCTGAATGGTCCTTTCTGATTGACCATCTATCTATGGGTGAAAAGATGTGCTAAATCTCAGCTATGTCCCCATAGCTGTATGCATATGTTCCCAAAACCTACTCGTAAACTATGGTCCTCTGCCAGATATTATGGTAATTGGAATATCATGAAAATGAACTATCTCATCAAAATATATGTGTGCTAACTTTTCTGCTATATACATCATGTTGAGTGCCAAGAAGTGAGATGACTTTGTCAACTATCACCCAGATGGAATAATGACCTTTGGATTTCATAGGAAGACCAACCTCAAAATCCATGATAATATGATCTCATTTCCACTATGGTATTGGAAAAGGTTGTAATGTCCCTATAGGATTTTGATGCTCTGCCTTGACTTGCTGACAAACTGGACACCTAGCAACGAACTCTACCACATAATGCTTCAGACTTGGACACTATTACAAATCCTTCAGATTTTCGTACATCTTGGTACTGCCAGGGTGCATCACATACATTGAGGAATGATCCTCATCAAGAACCATCTTGCTCAGGCCCTCAACATCTGGAACCATCATTCTGTTGTAAAAGCAAACTATCCTATCATCCAACTCATAGAAGCCAACATACTTCTTGCTTCCAAACTCTGGCATGATATTCTGTATCACGACATCATTCTTTTGAGAATCGTTGATCTACTATATCAACATAAGCTTCACCTACAATTGTGCTAACAATCCTGCCAACAAGGAAACCTCCAAATGTACGTTCATATGGCGAAGCGACACTAACATGTCCCGCTTGTGACACATCATAGCATATAATTGTGACTTGTCTACATATGATGACAAAGCTGTCTTCTTGCCCAACACATTTTCCACCATGTTTGACTTCCCTATATGGCATTCTATCATACTATCATAGTCGTTAATCAACTCCATCCATGTTCTCAGCCTCATGTTTGGCTCCTACTTTGAGAAGATATACTGAAGGTTCTTATGGTCAGTGGAGATCTAATACTTCTCTCCATACAGGTAGTGCCTCCAAATCTTCAGGGAATGAACCACTTCTTCTAGCTCCTAGTCATGCGTCAGGTAGTTCTTCTCATGTTTATTGAGTTGTCGCGAAGCAAAAGAAGCCATGTTCTTGTCTTGCATTAACACACATCCCAAACCGTTCTTCAAAGAATCATATAAGACGATGTAACCTTTCCCTTGCTCTGGCAGCATTGAGATTGGAGCACTGGTCAACCTCTTCTTCAACAACTGGAAACAATGCTGACACTTGTCATCTCACACAAAAGTAATACCTTTCCTAGTTATCTTGGTTAGGGGTAAGATACAACACTAAAATTCTTGATGAATCTCTTGTAGTAACCTACCAAACCTAGGAAGCTTCTAACCTCTGTCAGTGTCTTGGGTTGTTCCCACCCCAAAATAGATTCAACCTTCTTCTAGCCTACACAAACACCCTTATACGATATGATGTGACCAAGAAAAAATACCTCTGCCAACCAGAACTCATAGTTTGAACATGGTACATAACTGGTGCTGCCCCAGTAACGTCAATGCCTGGCGAAGATGCTGCTCATGCTGCTGTTTGTCTTTGGAGTATATCAAGATATCATCTATTAATACAACCAAAAACTGATCCAGATATAGCCTAAACACCTTGTTCATCAGGTCAATGAAATATTTTGGCACGTTGGTTAATTCGAACGACATAACCACAAACTCGTAGTGACCATACTGAGTCCTAAAAGCAGTCTTAGGTATGTCATCTTCCTTGATCCTCAGCTAGTGATTTCCTAATCTCGGATCTACCTTGGAGAACACTGTAGCACCTCATAAATGATCAAACAGATCATCGATCCTCAGTAACAGGTACTTGTTCTTCACTGTAACCTTATTCAACTACCAATAATCTATACAAAGCCTCATAGAACCATCCTTCTTTTTCACAAACAACATGAGAGAACCCCAAGGGGAAGTGCTCGATCTAATGAAACCCTTCTCCAAAAACTCTTGCAACTATTTCCTCGACTTCTGCATATCTGCTGGTGCCATCTTGTAGGGTGACTAGGCTATGGGTTGTGTTCCAGGAATGAGATAGATTTCAAACTCAATCTCTCAAGGAGGGGGAACACTAGGAAACTCTGTAAGGAATACATCCTCAAACTCTCTCACTATCAACACCTCCTAGATACTATAACTTCTCCTCTTGGAATCCATAATATGTGCCAAGAAAGCCTCACACCCCTATCTCATCAACATCTTTACTATCATAGCCAACATCAAACACGTAAGAAGAATCTTCCTATCTCCTTGGAATGCCCACGAAACATCTCTGTCACAAAACATTGCCAACTTGAAACTGCAATCCAAAACAACCTTGTACTTCTCCAAAGTATCCATCCCTAGGATCTCATCAAATCCATACATATCAAGTGGCATCAGATCCACTTGAATGTTGTGTCCAGAGAAAGAAAGAACATAAGATGGACAACCTCCCACAACTCAGCAGAACCAACTAAATGGGTTTTTAGAAAAAGGTGATTAGATCTACTACAAATAGGCAGATTACAACTACTTATCACCTCTCTTGTGATAAAGGAGTGCATCACACCTGGGTCAATCAAAATAGATATGAAAGAAGAAGTAGGTAAGTCACAATGAAAAAGTTCCACCTGACCTATCATGACCCTTAGATTGACCAGTCCCTCTGGTTGACTCATATCATAGAATCTAGGCATCACCTACTGTTGTCTGTGTCCTCTGCCAACTGGCCCAGAAGATCCTTCCTGTGACGCCTAACCACGTCCTCTATCACCACCACTGCTATACTACTATTGTTATGAACCTTGCTGGCTCTACCTCAGTTTTCGTGTCACTTATTCTTCCTTCATAGGGCATGTCCACCTCAAATGTCCTACTCATGGGAAATATAGGCATAGAGTATAACAATGGAAACAAAAAAAATTTATCTATCCATATACCCATACTAGCAAGATCGTGTCAACTACTATAAAATAGGAATGATGGTTTAGTGAGTTATACCTGGTCATGGAGCAAGTCCAATGATAAAACTTAATTCAATGCAACTATGAATTAGTTGTCCTTGAACAATGGTTGTGCAACTCCTAGTCTTCACCATGAACAACAAACACAACAACTTCTGCAGCATTCATGTGGCCTCACCACATACTGTAGGATGACTTTGCTCTCTGAGCAGTAGCCAAAGGACTCCTTCCTCTAGAGTAGTCCACACAAACCAACTAGAACTCTTGTCATTCAACTAGAATATATAGTAAGGAGTTGTCCCTTCCGTTGGTGTACTAGTCACCAACTTGCTCTCCCACAACAACGAGTCTCACTTGTTCTATCCTACAGCTATCCCTCCCTTGTCGGGTAGGATTTTCTTGGGATCTCTCAGTTACCACAACCAAAGAGGACAACAATTGTGAGAGGAAGTGATTCTCAGTTGTCTGTGTTGTATTCTAGGAAGCCCCCAATACCCCTCTATTTATAGGTGGGGTTAGGGTCAGGGTTCCCAGTCTGTACGGGATTGTGCAGGAGTGGAAGGGATAAGAAGATCTTAAATTTTCATAACCTGCGACAGCTGAAATGGCCAAATGGTGACCCAGACAGTTGTATGGTCACATGAGATGGTTGTCTTGTACTTCTAGACTGTCGATGGAAGTTTCCCAATCGCACACAATTTTGACAATTTCAATTCCAATTAATATCACATATTAATTCCTTGCACCACAAGTAATGTGCACTAGAAACTATTATG
Organism: Alisma plantago-aquatica; assembly: GCA_963693085.1. NCBI lineage: Eukaryota > Viridiplantae > Streptophyta > Magnoliopsida > Alismatales > Alismataceae > Alisma > Alisma plantago-aquatica. Next base: position 92,497,729 of record OY856409.1, read on the forward strand.
GAAACATTTATAATACTCATTTGGCCAAACCTAGACATCTCACTCATGCATACGGTTATCTGGTGAGTTTGAGATGAGCCAGTTGGTTCAATCACATTGAACCGGCTGGTTCAAGGGCAGAACTTAGCCAATTCGAGCTGTGATTACTCCGACATCCCAAACGGCCATCTCAACACTTGAGACGCTTGTATGGCTACCCAAACGGACATATCAACACTTGAGATGCTCATTTGGCTATCCAAACATCCGTCTCAACACTTGAGATAGTCATTTGGTAGTTCAGTCTGCTAATCTTTTGATCTGTTGCGTGAATTGAATACCTAAATGCTTTAGTAATCAATCTAATCATCATTCAGGATTGAACTCCTCTTCTAGATGAGTTCCTATGGGTGTGACCCTATAGGTCCCATATCACGTTGGGAGTGAATGTCCATAACTAGCTTATGACATCACAAGTAAAGAGTGGTGCCTAGTCGCACATCGGTGCTACCCAAGTGAATGGAAAGTTGGAGAGCAATTGTAACCTACAATTTGTGTAAGATGTTGTAGTGATTGTATAATTCCTTTGTCATGATATCTAGAGTGAAATCAAGGCATGGACTCATCATTCTTTTGATGTTCATCTCAAGTTTCTTGAACTAGGAGCAGACTGCCTGAGATAATGTGACCTCAACATCATATATTGATTCACATGTGCATATGCATGCATTCCTTAGTCTCGCTTGTCAAGTGGTCAAGATATCATACTCAAGCAGGAGGGGAAAATCCCATATCTATCAATCATAATCTATCCCCATGTGTCAACGTCATCCAATCATCACCGCTATAACAACTTATGTTCCAAGATTGCATTTGATGATGTCAAAGCGTACCCAACGACATGTGACTAGTGCAATGATTTCAAGTCAGAATCACAATCATCACCTTCACTATGAGAGCTGACTATGACCACCAAAGATGGTTTCCATGTGTCACTCTCATGGTGGGTCTGTCCAATACACTATTCCCTAACATGTATTTGTGTGCTTGGTCTAATATTTCCATATCATGACTAATGAGATTCTGTCATCAACCAATCCACACTCTAGTCCTATGTGTTACCGGTGTCTATCTACCTTCCACAGTAAAAACCAACTAGGGACATAATAAGAATGTACATACTCTTAGCATTCACATGATCTCATCCTTCCAAGTTACGTACTTGAAGACATATATCATTGATTATTGTCATTCTCTAGACATTCATAATATTCCCTCATTATCTCATAATTGAGTGAAATGGAATGAATTGGAAGGTTTCCTTTACAAGTATTAATCAAATCCTTTATGGTTTATGCCAGGTCAATCATCACATGATTGGCTCTCTGGGCATACCTTACCAATAGAATCCCACTTGAACTTAGAGACAATCACCCACGAATCTCATTCTTAGTGATCTAAACACGTCCATCGTGCTTCTACTGCATAAGTGCTTATCTCAGTGGGTTAGCAACACTTTTCTATAAGTCGGCATATTACGTGTTTCTTATCTCTTCACTCTGAAATGAAACCACCATCATATGGTATCTAATATTCCTCACCTAACACTTAGCTTCATTGTTGTCACAGTACTTCTACTGAGTCATCAATGGTTGGAACATCTATAAGTTCATCATATGAACTTTTAGATGCATATAGTATCACTCTGTGGTGTCAACCCAAGTATACTCGGTTTCTATTGTAGAATAGACTTAATTGCTATTAGTTCAAAACCCTTCCAACTAACAACATTTCTCATTTTAAATGGAAACATATTTTATTCGATACTTTTTCATTATGGAAGCTTGCACTGGTGTAACTCTTTACATCCAACTCTCCCTTTTATTGCTATCCTTATTGATTAGCAATTTATGATTAAGTACTTCACAAGTACTATTGGATGTCTTTAATGATTTTCCAATAACCCTTATTGGAATTTACCATCATCTTGTCATGTCCAATACATACAAGATTATGTGGGATAAGTATACTTATAGCATTCATGATAGATTCATTGTTATGGCCTTTGACATCATAATCATGGGATTTCCATTCTTCATAAGAATTGGAACATATCGTTTATGAGAGACCAATCTAAATTCTCTCTCACTGAACCCTTTCTGTGTTGAACTCCTTCAACACATTGCTATTATATGTGTTCAAACTTCCATTGTGAAACATTCAAGAACCATCTTATAGGTCTTAATCCTTATCACATAAGATGTTTCACCTAATCATTCATTGCTAAAGGGGTCTTTCATGCTAGTGCTCAATATTCATAATACTGAGATAGTAGTACTCATCATATGTGAATATCCATATATGCTCCCACTATATATTTTTTAATCACAAATTTCATTTTTTATCCTGATTCAAGTCAAACCCTTTGACTATCTTTTCAAGTCAAAAGATCCCATATATGAGTTGCTTGCTTCAATCCCAGATTGGACTTTGTAGTTCATAGACTTTATTTTCTTTCTTGAAGAAACCTTTTAGGTTGTGTAATGTACACATCCTTTGATGCGTTACTTTTAAGGGATGTAGTTTTATCTTCATATGACAAATCTCTCAATTTGTATTAACTACAACAACAAGCTTGATAATTGGTAATGGAATTTCTATCATGTTCAACATCTTGAATTGATTTGAAAAACTTTTCAACCAAAATTTCCTTTTATGCTATCTATGTAGGTCTTTGCACAATACCCTATTGCACCCTTTAGGCATTACCCCTTTAGGTGGCACTATCAAGCTCCTACCTTGTTAGCTTACATGGTTTCCATATTACTCAAAAACAACTTCTAATTGATTAGTTGTCTCATCTTATTATGACCAACCCATCTGAATTGTTGAATTCACAATCTTCCGATCTCAGATTTGTTCTACTAGAACTATATTTTGTGTTACATGATGAACTTGAGATTCCACAACAACTTGTGATTATTTTAGTTCTCATTGTACCTGTTTGTTGATCTCAAACATTTTGAGTTCTATTATTACTCCCACTGATTCTTTAGGAATTTAGTTATCCTATCAACAAAACACTTTTGTTATTGGATTGGGATTAATAGTAATCTTGAAAAATCATGGTTTATGGATAAACCTTCTTCAAGAAACAACTCTCTCAATGTAGGTTTTAATCCTTTAAACATATTGGGACATTCCCAAATCATATCATATATGATGTCTTATAAACCATTCAAGTGGTACATTGTTTTGTAATAGGTATATATTCATGGGGATAAGAAGATTGAACCATTTGTTAATCATAACATGACTCATCTTGGCATAATTCCTTCATTCTGATGCATCATCATGTTTAGATATATTTGACTTGTGATACATTGCCACAATCCTTTGTTTGAAGGTACTCAAGCTATCGATGTAAAGTATTTCAACATTTGATCTCATCAAAGTTTCTTAATACTTTCATCAAAGTCATACTTCATCTATAATCTCCTGAACACTTTAAGAGGTTTGTGTTTCCAATTTATTGAGTACATATCATCATATTACTAGTAAATGAAATGAAGTATGAGTAATCATCTATATCAATCATTCAATAAGATCTTCATGCATCACATGTATGGGGTCTAGTGGAAAACTTGTCCTCCCACTACATCTAGTGAAGGATGTCATGTCACATTATGCGTAAATAAGACTTTGCATGTTTCCTTAGGTTCGATAACCACGGGAATCTAGATTAACATCAATATGTATTCTCGACATGCATTTCTTATATGCACATCCAAGGTGACTGTGATGATGATGGTCTTGAGTTATCAATTATAATTCTTTGGTATTCACGTTATAAACATTCATCTCAAAATCTTTCATATAAAGACTATATATATGTTTGGTCATTGCCATGCAAGATCACATCTTTTGATATAGAAACATTAATATCTCACTTTAATTATATATCACCCTTGTCATACAAGATGCTTTAAAGTAAATGTTTCTATTTGATGGCATAATGAAATAGCAGTTCTACTAACTATATTACATGCCCATTGGGCTAAGATAAATTTAAATGTAGACTAAAGCTTCCACGACTCTTACTCTACCTTGTCCATCTTTGTCCTTCCACGAAGGCCTTTACTTATTGTTAGATCCTACACATCAGTATGTCAGATCTCTATTTGGTATCACATACCAAAATGAAAATGTAATCAAATTTATACCTTAAGTTGAGACCTCAGTGCCTTCCTCATTCTTTTTTAGTTCCTCTTACCAGAGTGGATAATTTCTTTTCTAATGTCCAGACTGATGACAATGGTGACAATCACCTCTTACTTTCTTCACGCCACCTTTTGCTTTGAGATATGAAGGCTTGGGCTTCTGACTAGCTTTAGATATGTTCTTAGTTTTGCCTTTGCCTTTAGACTTCCCCTTTGTCTTGCTGATCATCATCACAAACTTAGGATTGTCTTTATTCATCTATCCCTTGGCTGTTCTCAACATGCCCAACAAATCTGTCAATGTTTTGTCACAGTTTTTCATGTTGTAGTTCATGACAAACTGACTATATGACTCTGCTAGAGATAGTAGAATCACATCACTGGTCAACTCTTGACCTAAGGGAAATCCTAGTCTTGCAAGATTCTCCACATACCCACTGATCTTGAGCACATGAGGACCTACTTGGTCACCTTCTATCATGTTACATTTGAACATCACCTTGGAGACATCATATCTTTCTTGTCTTGCCTGATCTTGGTACATGTTCTTGAGATGTGTGACCATATCAATCACACTCATATTCTCATGCTACCTCTAAAACTCATAGTTCATGGAGCATAGCATCAGACACTTGACATCCACATCATCTTCAGTATGCTTCTTGTAATCATCCTTGTCAGCCCTTAGTGCATTTTGATGTGGTTCTTCTAGTTATGTTGTTTCCCAAACATAGAGCTTTCGCTCATGTGTGAGAACAATTCTCAGTATCTTTAACTAGTCATGGAAGTTGTTCCCATTAAGTTTTTCCTTCTCAAGGACCGATTGTAGAGAAAAGTGATTTTTGTTCATTGCTATTTGATTCTACAAATGAATTTGCAATTTTGTCAAAAACTCATTTTTATTTTGATTTGATTAAATTTGGCCGATAACAGTTAGGTCTTTAATTCATTATCATTCTCATTATTTTGTTCAAATCGATAACCCTCAAGTATCAATTCGTAAAATTGCAGCAAACAATTTTCTAATGAGCAACATCTAAGATAATTCAACTATGGTCTGACTAATGCTGTAAAACACAGTTAATCATCAAGGTAGGCAACTTTTGTCAATTGCATCATATTCAATTCTTGATAGATAATATGCACAACTCCTATCCATAATTATCTACATCCTTTTGGGCCCAGACATTTTGAGAATCATGATTTAAGCCTGATCCAATAGCCAATACGATAATAATGCACCTCGTGGAGGTGGAACCTACATTATTACCATCACACTTCCACAAGGTAGACGATACACCACGCAGAGGCATAATCTACACTTAGTAGACAAGTTTGTTATGTGCATTGCTATTGGAAACCATCTTAGAGTTAATATATTTGATTTTAGGGATTTATATATATCATATATATACATATATAATGTATCCAATCACCAAATCTATAGTATGTATCATACACATACTATATCCCACAACATAAACATGCAATATAAAACAAAAAGTGATGATTATGGCCATATCTACTTGTAATTCCTTGGAGCTACAAGGAATTGCTACCACCTAGGTCAATCATCACATCACATGCATGATCCTACTATTGGTGTAGACTTGTGCTTGCTAATTTGGGTAGATTGGTTCAACCCTTGAACCGGTCATCTCGCCTCTTGGCCGGTTGGTTGGTCATCACAGATGGTCGTCTGGACTCTAGTCCAACCGATGTTTGGACTCCTTTTAAATGGTCAGTTGGATCCACCAGGCGATCATCTGGCTCCATCGTTTTGTCCTCCATGGTCCTCCAAACGGTCGACTCATCTCAGGAATTGGTCATCTCATCCAACAATAATCATCTTCCTCATCGTTGCATGAAAAGAAACTATCCTATTGCTACTTTATTACACTAAATAAGAGAAACATCAAGTTACATTAGAGGGGAGCAAAGGTAGGAAAGCATTAACTTTACATTGAGAAGAGGGAGGTAGAGGCTTGGTACGCAGACTGAGATAACATAGGAACCAAACCATCCAACTACACATAGAATAAGGGTATTGGACATAACCACACTACACATCCACCATCAAAATCACTTTTAGGGTGACGTGTGTAAATTTCATATATATCAGATATATATATATATATATATATTATTTTGGGATTATGTAGTCTTTGATCATATATGCATATGAGAGAGTTTATATAAATGCATTGTATGCAATAAATAATTGATTAAACCAAAATCCGACCATATTGATTATCCTAAAAGATAGTAAATTAATGTGGCTCTGATACCACTGTTGGAAAATACATGCACAAAATATAGCATTGGAAGCAATTTTCTTTTATCTATTTGTATTCCCATACCAGCAAGATCGCGTCAACTACTATGAAATATGAAAGATGGTTTAGCGAGTTATACCTGATCCTGGGACAAGTCCATCATCAAAACTCACTTCAATGCAACTATGAACTAGTTTCCCTTGGATGGTGGCTATGCAACTTTTGGTCTTCACTACGAACAACAAACATGACAACTTCTACAACACTCCTATAGTCTCACCACGGACGACAGGCTGACTTTTCTCTCTGAATAATAGCTAAAGGACTCCTGCCTCTAGAGTAGTCCACACAGACCAACTAGAACTCCTGTCGTTCAACTAGAACAAATAGGAAGGAGTTATCCCTCCCATTGGTGGACTAGTCACCAACTTGCTCTCCCACAACAATGAGTCTCAGTTGTTCTCTACCATAGCTATCCCTCCATTGTCAGGTAGGATTTGCTTGGGATCTCTTGGTTACCACAATCAGAGAGGACAACAATTGTTAGAGGAACTGATTCTCAATTGTATGTGTTGTATTTTGGGAAGCCCCTAGTACCCCTCTATTTATATGCGGGGTTAGGGTCAGGGTTCTCAGTGTGTACGAGATTGTATGAGAGTGCAAGGGACCGTAAGATCTTGAATTTTCACAACCTACAATAGCCGAAATGGCCGTTTGGTGACCCAGACGGTCCTTTGGTCACACGAGACGGTCGTCTTGCACTTCCAGATGTCCATCTGGAAGTTTCCCAATCGTGCACGATTTTGGCAATTTCTATTTTAATTAATATCACATATTAATTCCTTACACCACAAGTAATGTGCAATCGAAACTATTCAGGAAACATCTAGAATATTCATTCATCCGAACTGAGCTGTCTCACCCATACAGGACGCCCATCTCACTCACCCAGACAGTCATCCTTTGAGCCTAAGATGAGCAGGTCGATTCAAGGGCATAACTTAGCCAATTCAGTCTATGATTACCCTGACACCCCAAATGGCCGTCTCAACACTTGAGACACTCGTATGGCTACCCAAACAGCAGTATCAACACTTGAGATGGTTGTTTGGTAGTTTTGTTAGCTAAACTTTTGATTTGTTGCATGAATTTAATACCTAAATGCTTTAGTAATCAATCCAATCATCATTCAAGATTAAAATCCTCTTCTAGATGAGTTCCTATGTGTGTGACCCTATAAGTCCCATATTATGTTGGCAGTGAATGCCCATAACTAGCTTATGACATCACAAGCAAAGAGTGGTGCCTAGTCACACATCAGTTCTACCCAGGTGAATAGAAAGTTGGATAACAACTTCAACTATAATCTGTGTAAGGTGTTGTAGTGATTGTATAATTCATTTGTCACTGATATTTAGAGTGAACTTAAGGCACATACTCGTCATCCTTTCGATGTTCATCTCATGTTTCTTGAACCAGGAGCAGACTGTCAGAGATAATGTGACCTCAACATCATATATTGATTCATATGTACATGCACATGCGTTCCTCAGTCTCACTTATCAAGTGGCCAGGATATCATGCTCCAGTAGGAGGGGAAAATCCCATATCTATCACTCACAATCTATCCCCATGTGTTAAATTCACCCAATCATCACCGTTATAACAACCCATGTTTTAGGATTGCATTTTATGATGTCAAAGCATACCCAACAACATGTGATGAGTGTAGTGATTTTAGGTCTAAGAATCACAATCACCACCTTCACTATGAGAGATAACTATGACCATCAAATATGATTTCCATATGTCACTCTCATGCTGGGTTTGTTCGATACACTGTTCCCTAACATGTATTTGTGTGCTTGATTTGATATTGCCATATCTAATGAGATTCTATCATCAACCAACACACACTCTAGTCTTATGGGTTACTGGTGTCTATCTACCTTTCATAGTAACAACTGACCAGGGACATAATATGAATGTACATACTCTTAGCATTCATATGATCTCATCCTTCCAAGTCATGTACTTAAAAACATACCTCATTGAGTATTGTCATTCTTTAGATATTCATAATATTTCCTCATTATCTATAACTGAGTGAAAAGAATACATTGGAAGCTTTCCTTTATAAGTATTAATCAAATCCTTTATGGTTTATGCCATGTCAATCATTACATGATTGGCTCTCTGGGCATACCTTACCAACACCTACTTGTTCACACTTATGGAAAGTCCTTGATTTGCACTGCAGCCTTGATGGTCCTGTCACTGACACATATGTTGCACTGTGTGCTCCTACTGGCAGAAAGCTGCAACTTCTACCCTTACTCGGGGACCATTGTGGCAACACTCCTGATCTCAGAGCAGAGAAAGCCAATCTCTATTGTGATTGTAGATATGAGAACTTTGGATTCTTAAAGCCACTAGATGACTATCCTTGAAATTGAGCTGACCTATTATTAGAGTTGGCTTCTCGCTTCTCAATAGCAGACCTCTTAGTCTTTCTCATAGGCTCCACGAAGGTAGAGAACCTCTCTCTATTCTCCAAAGTATACATTATCATAGACAACTCTGTGGTCATACCCTTCTCAAACCTATGGATCCTCTCCTTCTCTATCTATGCCATATGACAACTAAACCTCAAAAGATCCATTAACTTCACCGCATACTAGTAGATGGACATCAAACCCTGATGAAACTTCTCAAACATGCTGTCTTCTCATCCATATACGTCTTTGGGAAGTAATGACTCATGAACTCTCACCGAAACTCTTCCCAACTCACAACCACTTTTGTTCATTTATCCTCTTCTATGGCCCATGAGTGGCCAACATTGCCCTTCAATAGGTAAACAACATGCCTCACCTTATCCTCTTTCAGGATTTTTAAGATCTTAAATGCCTTCTCAAGCTCAGTCAACCACATATCTACATCATCTCAGTTTGTTGTACCTATGTACTTGATAGCTCCCACAAATATCAACCTCTTGAATGTCTTCCCATAACCCTACGATTCCAAATTGGGGACGTCTTCCCTAGCTTGAGGTATGGGTGCCCTATCTGCTAAGTGTGTAATCATCACCATGAGGTGTCCAAACATGGACTAGAAAGTAGGATTTTCCATGTCTCTAGGGTGAAACTAAGGCATCATAGGCTGTTTTGGCCCCATCATCAACAATACCATCATGTGTCGGCCTTCTACCACCACCTCCTGGTGTGAGGCAGCTACTCTTTGCATGTTCTTCATGTTCTCCAGACATATGTGCATAAGCATATTCTTTGATCAGATATGTTGAATTACGTAATAACAAACATAAACCTAAGTCCTATGTCCTTGCAGACTCAACAAACCTAAAGCTCTGATACCAACCTTAACTATGACACCCCGTCACGTTAGATGGGATTACTCAAAACAATACACACGATCGACTAATAACTATCCACATAACCATAAAAGAAGGTAAATGAAACCAATTTAAAAATTACCATCATGTTCAACAATATTTACATAAAGGTCCAACAACTTTCATATCAATGCCTACCATACCGGGTATTTACAAGTATGTCCAGTGGACTCGGCCACAACCTGTATACAAAAGCATTTGTTCCACTTATACATGCCATATACAAACATCATCACACTGCCAAAAGCTCAAGTTGATATACATATCATCTATAAGGCATCCCCTGCTCGGGTGTGAGAGTATATGGATGATTCTAGGACACACTAATTACTAGCCAACCTTCTGCTTCTACTGTTCTCCAAGCTGCTCTTGCTCACATTGTTGGATCAAATGGGCTCTAGAGGGGGTGAATAGAGCTAAAAACACTTGCACAAAATTCATTAGACCTTCAAGTTACAACTATATATGGGATTGCAAATAATGAATTTGTAGTGCAACTAAACATACATAGCAAGGATGAGAGAGATTGAACAAACACAAGAACACAAGCTATTTATAGTGGTTCCAATCTCCAAACTAGGAGATAGTCAATCCACATCCTAGGGAGGTCAATCTCTAGGACTTTGCAACCCATGCATACCTATACTCCATTATAAGACATATGAGATGACCTTCCTTTTCCAGGACAAGGATACCCACCCTTCCCTTTGAGGATAAGGGATCCAATAACCAACCACGATCTTACCTATTATGAGGAAATAGAGTCTTTTACCTCTACAAGATCTTATCCACTCTTACAAGCAGTTGGACACCTTCACCAAGGAGATCCCCTTCTTGCAATAAGTCTTTTGCCTTGAAGGATTTACCCACTCTACTCCTAGATTTTTAGCCTTGACATTCTCCCTCATCTTGGAGAAGCTTATGCACCTTATTCTACAACTTGAAGAAGCTTGCACCTTCTACTTCACTTGGAGAAGCTTTCTCTAACTTGATCTTGAAGAAAGGGATTGGGGGAAGGGAAGCTTTGAGAGATTTACAAGCATACAGTGAAGTATCTCTCTCACATAGATCCTATCTCACTCATATGAACGTTTTGATTTGCAAACAAGAGAGAGAAAGGGCTCAAGTGGATCGGATGCACTCAACTATAGATGGAAGCTTGAATATCATGAAGGAGAAACCTTGGAATGAACTCCAAGATGTCCTATTTATAGTTGGGGGTGTGCACTAGAGGGTAGGAGCACTAAGGAACATTTTCTAGCCATTTGGAGTGTTGCAACATATATAATTTCGAGTTTTGCAACACTCTATCAGTTAGAGTCACTTTTTCTGCACTTTCTATACAGTGCATTCGATCGAGTTTTAATAAAGTTAACTCGACCAATTGCACTATGCAACAAAGCCAATTTGAACCATTAGTCGAGTTTATCCTGGATGAAACTTGACCAAATGATTATATCAGTTTTGCTTAGTGCAGGGATCAATCGAGTTCTGTGTGTGTGGAACTAGACCAAACTTGAATTTTCTCAAAATCCAATAAGGGGATCAGTCGAGTTTGTTACAGATAAAACTCGACCAAAAAAGTCCCTGTAATGAATTATGGAAAATATCACTAGAGTGATTAAATGTTTGAATTTAGGGCTCCTAATTTTTTCTCATCTTAGTTACAAGTCATTACATCGATATAAATGATTGTAAAAGTCATCCTAAGGGTTTTAGGATGTTTTCTAGAAAAGTGCATTTGTATAGCTTTTGAATTGAACTTGATCAAGCTAGGGCTTGATGAATTTGATCCTTTTCATGTACCTAATGCCTAAAATCAATATCAAGCAGACATATTAAATACAAATGAATGGAATGGTAAATTCATTATCAAAATATGGACACTTTGTAACACTTAGGTCAACATTCTCCCCCTTTTTGACAATGACAAACCATTCCTCAACATATTGAAAAGGGTATGAAAATTAAACCTTTACCTTGTGAATTGCTAGGGAATACTTGAAAGAACAATGTTAGTTGCTCCCCCCAAATTCATTCTTACTTATGCCTACATGGTTAGTCTTTCCACAAATAACCATAGCACACACGCATATATATATATATAATATGGTCCTCTAGAAAGTCACATGAAAAAAAGGATCACATCAGTAGTAGAAACAATATGGCTGAGGCCATCCCCCCCAGCCTTGTGATACCAAAAAGGGAGGGGGTGGGTAGAAGAGCTATAAGGCACATGTCTTTTCCACATGCACAAACTAAACAAGCAGCCACATAGCACACACCAAAATAGAGACAAATATAGAGAAAATAAGCACTATAAAGTCATAATAAAAAAGGGGATAACATACCATAAACTCATAAGATATAGTCAACCAAAGAATTAAGGTACATGAATTAAGATTACAACACTGAGCAAGTCCTCTCAGAATAAAACTACAAACCAACCAGAAACAATGAGATGATAAAATAGTATGGCTCAGATACACAATGCCCAAATGTCTAATACATGATAGTATACAATATATATATATATATATATATATATATATATATATATATATATATATGGGCACTCTAGTAGACTATAGAACTAAACATCTATGACATATACTACATGAACTATATCCTCATCCTCAGACTGGTAGTCCTCGTCATCATGAGATGGTGCAGCAAGTGTAACCTCACCATCCGAAGATCCATCATCATTAGCATCAGAGCCATCAACATCCTCAACATCAACCTCATCCTCATCTTCTTCCTTAGCTACCTGGTCAGGCATCTCCTCATCAGCATGATGCCTAAAATCATGTGTACCAGGCCATCTAGCATTCTGCTCAACCCAGGACATGCCATGTGCATGTAATGCATTTGCTTACAGAAAGGTAGGAGTAGATAGAAAGTAGAGTGGAAACAGGGCCAATAGGAAGGGCCAGGAGAGAAAGAGCACCAGGGTCAGGGGCAAGTCCACCATCAACAGCAGTAGGGGGTGCAATGGAAGCAACAGGAGGTGGAGGGTCTGGGTAGAACTGACTATATGCATAAGAGGTATAGTCATATCCATGGTACTCCTGGTAGGGTGGGTAGGGCTGGCTGTAGGACAAGTTCATATGAGACATGATCTGGCAGAGATCCTGGTGAAGATGATCATGAGCCCTAAGGTTGTACGACTATTGTTGCATCATGAAAACCATGAAGGCTTTATTTGATACAGAAAACAAGGTGCAGGTAGGGAAGGGAGGAGGTGGAGGTGGAGGGGCCAGGGTGGAGGTAGAGGCACCTAGTGTGGTGGAAGAAGAGGTAGGTAGAAAGGTTTTTGTGATGATTGTCTCACAAATGCAAACCCCTTTGCGACTTGATTTGTAACCAAGGTCATGGATGGGGGATTTGTTATTATGGTAAGTAAACACACCACATATCAAGTTTGGATATGGGAGATGGGTGCCTGAGGTGTTCTTTTGGTATTCAAAGTAGGTCATATGACGGAGAATGTAACAAGCCCACTTAACTCCAATATCATTCAACATACAATACATGACCACTGTCGTGTTCTCTGCAATTTTAATTTTATTCCTCTTCAGATGAATATTGTAGTTAACCACTAAAGTGATCAATCTTTTCTTGATATCTAGGGAAGATGAGGGTAGGGTTGAATTCTTCTTATAAGGGACGTATGGTTTCTTTAGGAACTTATGTATGTCTGGAAGGGTAAGCTTGGGGTCAAAGTGTTGGTATAGTATGCCCAGCGAGACAATCATATGATGATTGCAATGAGGCATATGATACTTGATTTGATAGAAATAAAGGTAATTATGTCTATTATGTTTGTGTCACTCATGAGATGATGATACATACATGATAGATGTCTAAAGAATGATGTGACTCGATGACATATGTCCTCAGGTTGAGGACCTGAACAATGAGACCATATGTATGATAAGAGTACATACATTCTTGTTATGTCCCTAGTCAGATATTACTATGGAAGCAAAATAGACAACAATAATACATAAGAATAGAGTGTGTGTTGACTAATGGAATAGTCTCATTAGTCATGATATATGATATCAAGTCAAGCACACAGATATATGTTAGAGAATAGTATATCAGACAGACCCACTGTGAGAGTTATATATAGATACCATGGAATGGTAGTCACAATCATCTCTCATAGTGACGGTGGTGATTGTGGTTCTTAGACCTGAAATCACTGCACTCATCACTTGTGATTGGGTACACTTTGACATCATCAAACACAGTCCTAAAATATGGGTTGTTATAACAGTGATGATTGGGTGACTTTGACACACGGGGACTTGACTATGAGTGATAGATATGGGATTTGTCCCTCCTACAAGGAGTATGATATCTAGGGCCCCTTAATAAGTGAGACTGAGAATTGTATGGCCATACTCATGTGATTCAATATATGATATGTGAATTCACATGCATCTCAGATAGTCTACTCTAGGTCAAGGAACATGGATTGAATGTTGAAGAGGATGACGTTCCATGCCTCAAGTTCAATCTGGATGTAAGTGACAAATGAACTATACGATCACAATAACCCTAATCACAGATTGTAGGTTGAAGTTGTTCTCCAATTTTCTGAGTTACTTGGGTAGCAATGATGAGTTACTAGATTCCTCTCATTGCTAGTTATGTCATAAGTTGTTATGAACATTCACTGGCAACGTAAATTGGAACCTACAGGGTCACACACATAGGATACCCCTGGAAGAGGATATTGTCCATGAATGATGTTTAGATTGATACTAAAGATGTTTAGGTACTCAATTAAACATACAATTGACTGACTGAACTTAGAACTATCAAGTTCAAGTGTTGAACTAGCTGGTTAGAGTGTCAGGTCGATTGGAGACTGCATTGGCAATACCAGGACTGCCAATCGACTATTTCACCCTTGTGAGCCAATCAGATGGTGTGAGCCAACTGATCGATTCACTTCTCATAGTCTTGCCAATCGAGGAAATTGGGATTTGCCCAATTGGAGGAAAACTTTCACATGTCGCTTGTTCAAATCTATTGGAATAAGGATTAATCTTTGAATTAATTGGAAACAAATAAGGAAAGTCAATTATGGGCAAGTCTGGGAAGTGAAACGACCGGTTCACTAGGTGAACTGATCGGCTCACCTGCCCAAATAATCAGTTCAATTATGAACCGATCAGCTCACCTACCCAAATGATCATTTCAGTTTTGAACTGATCGGTTCACCTGCCGCAGTGCAATTAGTTTGTGGAATTTCTGGATCCTTCTACTCCTGAACAGACTGGGAACCCTGAACCTACCCTCTACTATAAATAGAGGGGTACTGGGGGCTTCTTAGAACAAACAACTCAGAACATCAGTTGCTTTCTAATGTTGTTGTCCTCTCTGGTTCTGGTGACCGAGAGA
Organism: Alisma plantago-aquatica; assembly: GCA_963693085.1. Classification (NCBI taxonomy): domain Eukaryota; kingdom Viridiplantae; phylum Streptophyta; class Magnoliopsida; order Alismatales; family Alismataceae; genus Alisma; species Alisma plantago-aquatica. Next base: position 92,513,034 of record OY856409.1, read on the forward strand.
GCCTGAGCAAGTGCTACTCGACTAGGGAGGCACAGTGAGGGAAAGACAACTACAGAAAAATTGTCTAAGTTCGGGAGAGCAGGTTGGTGCTAGTACACCAATAGGAGGGTCGTCTCCTTCCTTCCAGTTCTTCTAGAATGACAGTTTTTCCAGGTGGTCCGTGTGGACTATCTACAAAGGCGGGAGATGTCTGTCGCTTAGGAGAACATGTCAGTCGCAGTCCGTGGTGGAGGCCAAAGTCCATGGTGAAGACCAAGAGCTGCATAGACACCGTGTAAGACATGGTGTTGAAGACCACACATGGCTGCAAGGTATTGTCGCTGGGAAAGCCCCAGGACCAGGTATATCTCACTAAAACCATCCTTCCCATTACATAGTCATTGATGTGATCTCCTGTTATGGGTTAATAGCCAGTAAATTTTTTATTTCCGCTGCCTACTCTGAGGCCATAAAACCCAACACAAAGCTCTTATAGAAACCTTTAGGGTCCAAAAGGTCATGGTAATGTGGATAAGAAACCACTAAAGAACCAATGATGTTAGAACCAAAGAAGTAGGTATTTAGAGAATCCTCTAAGATTGTAATCTTGGTCTTGATTATCATCAAAGTCAACACAAAGTGGGTATTCAGAGGTGGGACTAGGGAGGTGTAGTTCCAAGTGAAGTTGGTGTAGAGTTCATGGACAACCTTTGTGATTGACATGGCATTTGTAAAGCATGCACGCTCTACACACAGAGAACTTAAGTGTTGTGCTTTAAACACCCTAGATACCTCCTCCATCACCTCAATTGTTGCAAAATGAGGTTCAAACAAAGCTCAAAAAGGAAATTGAGTCCTAGGGAGGAGTTTCTTATACCAATTCAAAGCTTGGGATGAGATGAAGAAGGTACCATCGAAAGACACATGCCTTGGAGCAGCTGGTGCGGAGGTTGCTCCAGTAGGGGCAGATTTCTTTTTTTTGGTTTGAGTCCATCTAGGCTGGAGAGGAGAGGATAGCCAACAAATGGAGAAGAAAACACACCAGGCAGGTCTAAAAAACCACCTAGGTTGCAAGGGAAGAGGCAAGGAAGGCCTATTCTAGGGCTAGGAGGGGGTTAGAAGTAGTTGGTTTAGCCTAGGGTTGAGGATGAATTGTTGGAGGTTGGGTATTGGTTGGATTTTCTCTAGTTGAGTGGGAGAAAATTCAGTCGATGCCCTTTTAATTTTCATCTATTCATGCAATCAGTCAAGTTCTCAGTCGTGTTCTATGTGTCAGAAACTTGACCGAACTGACTTTACAGTTAAGTCCTCAGATAGCGATCAGTCAAGTTCTGTACCAGGGGAAACCCGACCGAATGGAAGCCTATCCAAAGCATAAGAAATGTAATTCCAAGCCTCTAGAGTGCTATATAAATTTATTTTTCTATACTACCATGTGTTGTAAACATATTGAGGCACATTTCACTCATCATTGGTGACTATTTTGTGGTAAAACATTCATTTACAAAAAATAGCCAAAACAAGTGAAACAAGGCATAAGAACATGTCAATTATATCACTTAGCAAGCATAAGGTGAGCAATACATGAGAAAAACATATAGGTATGATAATCTAGCTAGATTGTAGGTCAATATCATCAAGAGAAATTATAAGCAGTTTTGATCTAATGGATGTAAATTGCTCTCTACCTAGAGGTTGAGTGAAAATGTCCACAAGCTAATTCTCTGTGTCCACATGCGTGATATATATATCCTTCTTTGCAATGTGGTAACAAAGAAAATGATGGTATACATATATATGTTTAGCTCTACTATGCAATATAGGATTATAAGATAGATTAAGTGCACTAATATTGTCACAATACATAGGAGAAGCATCAAAATGAATGTTAAAGTCTTGGAGCATTTGTTTCATCCATATGACTTGGACACAACAAATCCCAGCTTTAATGTATTCAGCCTTCGTAGTTGAAAGAGCCATTGTGCTTTGATTTTTAGAGAACCAAGAAACCAAGCATGGTTCTAGGAAGAAGCAAGTTCCACTTATGCACTTTCTATCTATCAAACACCCTGCATAATCAACATCACTATAGGCAGTAAGAGTAAAGTCCCTTGACTTTGGATACCATAGTCCAAAATTTTGAGTTTTGGCTAGATACCTCAAAATCCTATTAACCATTATGAGATGTGATTTTCTTGGACTTGATTGAAAATGATCACACAAGACAAAACTAAACATTATATCAGGTCTAGAGGCAGTTAAATAAAGTAAACTTCTAATCATACATGTAGAGAGCTTCTCATCTACCTTTTCTCCTTCTTCATCTTTGTCAAGCTTGGTAGTGTCTGACATGGGAGTGTCCATCGACTTGGTGTTCTCCATTCCAAAGCGCTTAAGTATCTCATTTGTGTACTTGCCTTAGATGATGAAGTTACCTTCCTTGGTTTTCTTGACTCAGAAGCCAAGGAAAAAAAGTAATCTCCCCCATCATGCTCATCTCAAACTCACACTGCATAAGAGAACTGAAATCCTTGCAAAGATCAAGATTAGTTACGCCAAAGATAATATCATCAACATAAATTTGAATGATTAAGAAATTTCTAGAAGTGTGTTTTAGAAACATGGTAGAATCAACTTTTCCCATGATATAGCCATTTTATAGCAAATAATTCTTTAATTTCTCATACCAATCTCTAGGGTATTTTTTGAGTTCATAGAGAGCTTTTTGGAACAAATACACATGGGTAGGAAATTTATCATGTTCAAAGCTGGGTGATTGAGAAACATATACTTCCTCCTCAATTTTACCATTCAAAAATGCACTTTTAACATACATTTGATAAAGTACGAAATTCTTGTAACTAAAAGAAGCAAGTAGCATTATGTTAGATTCAAGTCTAGCAACCAGTGCATAAGTTTCATCAAATCAATACCTTCATGTTGGTTGTAACCTTGAGCTACTAACCTTGCTTTTTTTCTTACCACTTTCCCACTTTCATCGAGCTCATTGTGGTAGACCCATTTGGTTCCAATGATCTTTCTATCATTGGTCTTGAAACTAAGGTCCACAACATGATCTTCTCAAACTGTTCCAACTCTTATTGCATGGCTAGGATCCATTTATCATCCTTGAGAACTTCTTTAACATCTTTCTCCTCAAGTTGAGAGATGAAGGCACTGTCAACTTGTTCTTTGTTGAATGCAGCCCACGTCCTCAACCTTTCAAAAGGATTACCTATGATGAGCTCTTTAGGATGATTCTTTGCAAATCGGAGAGTTGGATCCTTCTTTTCTTCTTCTTTCTCTTCTTCATCAAGTAACACCTGTTTTCCTTTATCAACAATGTTGAGTTCTTTCAAGTGAGGGATCACCTCATCTACAACATCAGCATTAATAATATTATTGGAAATAGAGGGGTTTGTTTCAAAAAATTTAACATTGATAGATTCTTCTATTTTAGATAGTTCAATGTTAAATACTCTATAAGCCTTGCTAATAGTGCTATAGACAAGAAGCAAAGCCTTGTAAGATTTTGGATCAAACCTGTCAAGTGAATCCTTGGTGTTCAAAATAAGACAAGGACAACCAAAAACATGAAAGAAATCAATGGAAGGTTTTCTACCACACCATAGCTCATAGGGGATTTTCTTCAAAGATGGATGAGTGAAAACCCAGTTTTACACAAAATATGAAGTACTAACGGCTTCGGCCCAAAACTTCTTTGGAGTATCGTACTCTAGAAGCATAGTCCTTGCCATTTCCTGTAGTGACCTATTCTTTCTCTCTACAACCCCATTTTATTAAGGTGTTCAAGGTGAAGAAAAGTTATGTGCATACCCAGATTCCTCATAAAACCGTTCAAACAAGGCGTTTTCAAATTCTCCCCCATGATCACTGCGGATAGAGACGATCCAACAAGAAGTTTCATTTTCAACACATTTACAAAAAATCGAAAAAACATCAAGAGTATTACTTTTTAAAACAAGAAATAAAGTCCAATTATAGAGGGAAAAGTCATCGACAATCACAAGAGGATACTTGCTGACATGAAGCGATTGCGTACACATTGGTCCAAATGATCAATGTGAAGAAGTTCAAGAGATCTTTTGGAGCTAAGGACTCCTTTGGATTTGAAGGAGGGCTTGGTTTTCTTTCCTTGGGTACAAGGTTGGTATTCCTCATCCTTTTCAAAATCCAATTTCAAAAGTCCCTTTACCAATTCCTTTTTGCTCAACTTCTTCAACTGATGCATATTTACATGACCAAGCCTACAATGCCAGAAAGAAATATCATTCAAATTGGCAACAAGACATCTACCAACAACAGGCTTAATAGATTCAAGAAAAATAACATAGAGAGTACCATTTCTAGTTCGTATCAATGTATAATTGTGATTCTATCTTAGGGGAGGATCTATCTAAGTGTTGTGAGTGGATAGGTAAGATCTAACACTTGATTTACATGATATCTATGTACTTGTACATTATACACTTGTACAAGTTTTTACATTGAGTACAATCATGAAAATAATAAGCAATGTAAGCATGTTGATCTTCCAATTTGTATAGATCTTCAACTATCCACTTCCTTATTTGTTTATCCCTGAAACACTCAAATAACAAGTTAGATCCACAAGAATAAAATGTTTGTCATCATCAAAACAAAGGGTATAATAATTTCCAATTAAGCCAACAATCTCCCCCTTTTTTAAGATGACAAAATTTCTAAAATATAAATCAAGGGAATTGAAAAGCATGAGTTTCATACCTGAGATTTACCTTATGCAAATATTCTCTTGTTTATTCATGGAGTGTGTGCTAGTTATTCCCAAACAAGTATGGAACATAATATCCAACTTTTAGGGAATATAGCAACAATTTATGTAAAGCCAAGAGATTATGAAACTCATTTATTTTGATTTGTATTATTTCTCCCCCTTTGTAATCTCAAAAAGATAGCCATATAATCAGTTTGCTCCCCCTGAATAAGATACTCCCCCTTAATTGTATACTATAACAAGAATGTCAAATTTATCCACAATTCAAAAATCATGAGTTATTTCTCAACCATTTGCAAGGGATGTTAAGCCCTGAAATGATATGAGAACCCTTTAGGCTCATGCATATATTTTATTAGTTTCTCAACCATTTACACGGGATGTTAAGCCCTGAAATGATATGAGATTCCTTTAAGCTCATAGTAGGATCAATAAATATATTTCTCAACCATTTACAAGGGATGGTAAGCCATAATCAGTGTAAAGAATTCAATTAAGAGAAAGCTATACTTTGGTTTCAAGAATGTTGTAAGCTCCCAAATTTTTATAACCATGATTACTTTAAGGATACTAAGGTCATAACTAGCTTTGAAGTGTAATGGAACAAATTTTATAACATCATGATCAAATATACCAAGGTTGAGTGAATGATTTGATTTCACAAATAAGCATGTTGTTAGGCTTATTCTAAGTCGACCATGACTTCGACCATGGCGCCCCTCGGTCGAACCCTTTTTTGATCGAGAGGCTTTTCTATAGCTATGCATTTCCATAAGTTATCTAATGAGCCACTTCTTCTAGAATATGATTTGTTTTTTTTGTGTATGATCATTATTAGTTCTTCATTTTGCTCATATAGGAACTTGTGAATGTTGAATAATTCTAAGATAAAACCTTAAGATTAAGTTTGCCTATTAGAGCTAAATTTATGTGAGCAAGATTATCTTGTCATAATTTCTTAAAATGCTCAAACCTTAAATTTTCTCACCAAATGGTGATGATTATATTTTAACCAAGTTCCTTGTATGATCACATTTTTTATTTTCAATTTTGATTATGTTAATGTTGAACTCAATCTCCTATGCCAATAGATTTTCCATTAGTACTTTTCTTGAATAACACCAATCTTTTCATCTTGTATGCTTGTTTGGGATAATTTAATCATGCGAAGTATAAATTTTTAATGCCTGCCATATATTCTTCCTTATGATTAGGGTCATTCAAATATTTAAAGCAATGTAATATGTAAAGTTCATTACATATTTGAGTCAGTTAAGTTAATTGCAATTGAAGTATCTTGTTCTTATAAAACAATTCTGATAGAGTTTTCCTCGGTCGACAAAGTTCTCGACTGAGTGAGGTTCGGTCGAAGTATTTTTCAGCCGGATGTTTTTCAAGTCTTTGTAGTCTTAAGATAGTAGCTTACTCGGTCGACTATTTTTTCGACCGAAATGTTCTCGGTCGACAACTTTCTTGACCGATAATGATAATGTTTCTCCAGAAAATGCAGGTTTGAGATAGAAACTACTTTGGTCGACAACTTTCTCGACTGAAAAGTGTCTCGGTCAAAGTTGTTGTCGACTGAGATTGTTTCTATTTTTTTTTTTCAATAATTATTTTCAAGTAAAACATAAGTTACTTCCAATACAATTTTATAGGAATATGCAAATTAAAGCCCATTTTAGTTGAGATAAGACATTTTGAATATCAAAGTAAAGTTTTAGGTCAAATCTCAATTAATCATTTTCAAATATCCTAGGTTTGAAGCCTTGGAACCCAAACTAAATCAACATCCTTTTCCTTGTATGGGCATGAAAAAGAATAATGTCCAAGACGCAAGCAATAGCGACAACAAATGGAATCGATTTCATTTCTCCTTTGAGTTGAGTTGAGTTGTTTTTGGGTACAAATATGTCCTTGGTCTTGGGTGCTTGTGTTCTTCTAGATTTATGATGAGATCTTCCTTTTGGAACATATCCTAAACCTCTTCTTCCAATTTGGTCGGAAGAATCCTTTAGGATCTTATCAAGGATATCTTTATTTTTCAAGCTACTTATATCTTTTTGTAACTTAGCAATTTCATCCATTCTCCTTTTAATGTCTAACTTTGCTTGATCTAGATTAGATAACAAACTATCTCTTTCTTTGACAATAGCATCATAATCTAAATGAGTACACAAGATAGGTTGAGTTTGAAGATCATTCAACTTTGTAAGCAATTCAACCTTTTCTTGAGAAAGAAAATTGTAGTTTGTCTCTAGAGTAAGCAACTTCACATTGCAATCATTAAAAGATGATTTCAAGGTAGAATTTTCAGAAATAATACTTTCCTTTTCAGAAGCAAGATAATTTAATTGAGCATATAATTCTTCATTAGTTTTTATAACTCTTTTTAGTTTCTTTTTACAATCAATATATTTATCATGTAATTCTTCAATGCTAGCAATTAACTCTTCTTTAGATAAATCAAATAAGCTTACCTCATTCTCTTCTTCATTTGTTGTAGTAATAAGGCACTCCACTTCTTCTTCTCCAACTTCACTATCATCACTTGAGTCATCCCATACTGCTTTGTAGGCTTTTTCCTTCTTCTTGTGATAGGATTTCTTTCCCTTCTTGAGTTTGGGACAATCGCTTTTAAATGTCCCTTTTTGCCACATTCAAAGCACCTAGGGGAAGAGGAAGAAGAAACACTAGAAATTTTGTTAGTTTTAGATCTTCTATACTGCTTACCATTTACAATGAGAGTTTCTTCTTCACTGCCTTCTTCACTTGTATCATGACTAATTTTGGTTGTTTCCTTGAATGCAATATCCTTCCTTTTCTCCTTTTTGTGTGTGGCTGCCAATATTTCTTCTTCTTCAAGGGTGACCTCATGAGTCTCTAAGTTGCCAATGAGCTGCTCCATCCTCAATCTGGTGAGACCATTACCTTTGGTTTGTACCTTGGAGGCAAACACCTAAGAATTTTGGATAATTGAACTTCTTCACTTATGAATTTTCCTAATGCACTCAAACCGTTAATGATAGTAGAGAATCTTGCATACATTTCACTAATGGACTCATTTGGTTCCATACGAAATTGTTCAAACTTTTGTTTAAGCATACTAATCTTAGAATTTTTAACTTGTATAGTTCCTTCATGTGTAATAGAAAGTCTATGCCATATATCATATGCAGTTTCACATGAAGAAATTCTATTGAATTCACTTACCAAAATGGAACAATATAAAATACTTATAGCCTTGGCATTTAGTTGAGCTTGCTTTACCGTATTGATATCCCATGTAGCATACTCGGTTTCTGGAAGCTCATATGGAGTAGACACCATCCTCTAAAGCTCCCAACGAATGCCTTGAAAATAAAATTGCATCCTTCTCTTCCAATTTGTAATTGCTTCCATCGAACGGTGGTGGATGAGTTACATAGGTTCCCTCCAGGTTCAAGTTGTTGAGAAAACCATCCCCCATGCTTCAAGACATGTTAAGGCTCCTTGAAGACTTGCTCTGATACCAATTGAAAGATCTATAGGGGGTGAATAGAGCTTTTTGGAGTTTTTAAAACAATTTAAACACTTGAATAAGAAGTAAGAGAAAATAAGGAAGACACAAGGATGTAGAGTGGTTCCTACCTTAGAAATCTAAGGTAGTCAGTCCACTACCTGTAACATACCAAATCTCAAACCCTACCCTAGAATTGTGACCTTTTGGGTTTGACCAAACAAGGTTAAGGTTCGAGTGATCCTAATAATCTAGTGCGTGAATAATGTAATATAATACGTCAAATAACTCATTTGGTGATAATAAGATGATAAATAACTTAATTGGATGCATAATGAAGTTAATGAGCCTCTAGTGGGCCAAGTGACAAAATTCATATAAGAAAGCCTCAAAAGTTGAAATAGACTTCAAATTTGTAATCTACACATCAAAATAAGCCTACATGTCAATTTTCATTTAATTTGGACAACCTTGAAATAATATGATAAGTTAGGAGAGAAAAATTGCCTAAAAGGTGTAATTAATAAATAAATATAATAAATAACTCCAAAAGAGGAAAATAAATTTAGATTCATGATCTACATAATAAATATAGCCTTTGGGTAAATTTTTATCAAATTTGGAGAAAGTGTGCTTAAAAGGTAAAACTAGGAGAGAGAAAGTGTATAGAACCTTCAAAATATTAAATAAATATTTAAACGACTCCAATATGTAAATTTGATGACAAATTCGTATCCAAAACATTAAATATGACTAGTGGGTCAAGTTTCATTAATTTTGGATAATCCTAAAGCCATTAATGAAGAAGGAAAGAAAAAATGATATTTGATTTATTTACCCATTAAAAGTTTCTGAAAGGTAAAACTAAGTGCATAATCGGAATCTACATGCCTTAATTGGCCTCTCTGCAAAATTCCATTTAATTTGGTTAATGTTTGAACCCCCAAATTAAGAGAGAGAGAGAGATAGAATAAGGAAATAATGCATTCACACTTTGATTTAATCATATTTGATTTTTTATTTATATGTGTCACGCTGGCTTTGGAATCTCAGGCTTCTTTTGGAGCGTTGGATTCAGATCGTGTGGTATTTGTACTCTCTCCTTCCTCCACTTCCTTTCTTTCCCTAGCGAACAGGCTTCAGTTTCCTCTTCGATTCTTTCTCTCCTTTCTCCATCTACCTTCCTTTGTTTCCTTTGCTTTCTTTTCCCTTGCCTCCGTTACCCCTCTACCGAACCCAATGAGTATATATATGCTAGGGCTCATGAGATCTTCAGACAATCTGTAACTCACCGCTTGTACTCTCTGTTCTTCCCCTATTCTCCTCTTCCTTGCCCTCTCCCAGCGAGCCTTCACCATCGGACCCCTGGTGAACCCTTAATTAATCATTCTCGCACCTCTGTGTGCCTATCTCGTGGGTCGGTTTGGTCTCTTCACGCCCCACACATCTTTTCTGTATCTCCTCCATTTCCGACCCTGCTACCGGTGAGGACTAGTTGGATGCCCCAGCTTTGACCCCAATCGATGCGCAACCGCTTCAGGAGCTCTCTGAGTCCGCCCGACCTTCATGTATTGTGTGGTAGTTGCCTTTTGTTCTATGGTTAAGCGCATCCGTGAGCTCAGTTCTGTGCATCGGAGCCCAAGCTGTTGTGCCCAACTCCGTTCTTCGTCTCCGTGTTCTATCAGTGAAGAAGACGATCATTCACGGATTTCCGAGTATACCCCTCTCAATTCTTTACCTCTTTGTTTTCCCATCGGGGGTATTTTTGTCATTTTGTTATGTTTTGTTTTGCTTTAAGTCGAGTCAAGTGGGCCTTTGAGTGAGTGACATGGCCGCTTCTGATTGGGCCATGTCAGCTAGGTCGGCTCGGCTCCTCTCCCTCTTTTGCTTTTTCTTGATTATTTACTTATGTGGTTTTATTTGATTGGTCGGATTTCTAAATTGTATAACTAATTATCTGATGGGCCAAAATTTTCAAATAAATATTCTTGGATTCAGAAAAATGCAAGCTTTCTAATGTATTGGTTTTGTCGCCTGAATCTGAGGCTTTAAAGGGGTGATTTAATTGATCTAATTAAATAAGATAATAACTTATATAATTCATAACTAATTATCTATAAGTCAAAAAATATAATAAAATATGTTTTGGAATCCTAATAACCTAATCTAAAATATGGCATGGTTTTGGAAACCTAATTCATATATTAATAAAATGGTGGTTTTTAGGGTTTCTGAAATCAATATAAATCTAACCCTAATCCCACATATATGCTAATAAGTGCTTCAAAAGCCTAGGCTTGGACCTAGAAGTGTCTTTTGGATTGTTTGACTCTGAAGTTGAGGTATGTTGTATCCCCTATTAAAAATTCACCTATCTTATCATTATTTTGACTTTGGCCTAAACATATGTCTATTTTCTTGATATGATGGTTCATGTGAACTATCTTGCTTGTTATGGTCTTGGATATTCTCTTGATATCTTATCTTGTGCCTTGGTGCATGTTGGTTTTAAATAATGTTATGTTCCCACTTTGAAGTGGATGTTTATATGTTTGTGTTGTCCATTGTTTGATGGAAACATCGTATTATTCTAACCATACTTGTCTACTTGCCTCTACATTAAACATGATATGTGATTCAGTAGCACTAGAGTAGTGTAAATTACTTTGGTTTTGGGGTAGTAATCCCCTATTGTTTATTAAGGAGGGTGGCAGTATACCACTTCTCTATACTCGAGTGTGGCAGTAATCCATACTCAATTTTATATATTTGGGAGATTGCCAGTATTCCTTTCTCTATCAGGTTCAAGTTTGTGCTTGGCCACCTTTGTGTTTATATTGTTCTAGGGCTATTCTTATCTCACATGCATGCATGTTATTGATGTGGGGTGTGTGCCCTACTTTCTTTTGTGCCAGTATTGCACAATCTTTATTGTTTTGATTATGGCAAGTATCTTCTTTTATGGTGATTATGATTCTTTTCTTTTATGCCCGATTGGGTAGTCCTTATCTCTTGCATGGGAAGCCTTTTATTTTGATGTACCTTATTCTTCATAAATTACTCAATTTGCTTTTTAGTATGCACATACCAGCCTTTGTTGATGTTTCCTATTGTTTCTCTTTTGCTGGGGTATGCTTCCAACCCTGGGTGGAGGACTTGGATGCATGGCATGTTGACCTAGACTTAGTTTGTGATGATGAGGGTTGGAGACAAAGTGATGATGAAGGTTGGAGACAGTCTTGAGGTGGTTTAAATTTCCTCTACATGGATCCTTATGATGTAAGTTTGTAACCCTTTGTTTTATAATTGAACATAGTCATGTTTTTATTCCGCTACTATACTTTGGTCTTTTGATTACCATTATATAAAGATTTGAAAATTTTACACCCACTCCATCATACCTTCTGAGTGTGTTTGGAGTGGATGTTTTGTTATTCAAATTTTTAGTAGAGAGGTGGTTTCACTTCTTTACAGCATGGCATCAGAGCCCATGGTAGTCAGAATCTGACTATTTCAATTTTGTCTCCCTAGTTAAACCCTTGACTTAGATAGTTTCCTCTAGGTCAGATGTTCACCCTAGATTTGATCTATGATGATCTTTTATGCAATAAGGTTTGGTTTGAGGACAAGTTTAGGTTATGAGGAAATATTCATATGGAAATATTATGACTTGGTTTCCGCAATTGATTTTTGATCCACTTTTTGTTTCATCTCAAAAAGTTTTCATCGCCAAAATTTATTTTCAATTATACTACTATATGTACAAAAGTTTTCTCTGATTTATCGATGTTTTCTTCAACTAAGTGACAATGAAGTGAAACTCTAGTTTGAGTAGAATCTAACCCTAGTTTGTGACTAGGATTGATATAATGGTGTAGTTGACCTACCCTATGACTTTTGGATGTTCATGTAGGGTTGATAGGTTAGAGACATGAGGACCTAAAGCTCAACCCTAGATGGTGACTTTAGTTGGATACATGAGTAATATACATCTCTAAAACTTTCACAACTAAGAGATGTGGGTAGCTCTAAAAAGTTGTTTAGTTTGACTTGTTAGGTTGAACCTTTTTAAGGGGTGGAGAGTAGTTAGTTGTTGATGTTTGATCTATAGATTTCAAGGATGAAATCCTTTTTAAGGGGTGGAGTGATGTAACATACCGAATCTCAAACCCTACCCTAGAACTATGAACTTTTGGGTTTGACCAAACAAGGTTAAGGTTAGAGTGATCCTAATAATCTAATGCATGAATAATGTAATATAATATGTCAAATAACTCATTTGGTGATAATAAGATGATAAATAACTTAATTGGATGCATAATGAAGTTAATGGGCCTCTAGTGGGCCAAGTGACAAAATTCATATAAGAAAGCCTCAAAAGTGGAAATAGACTTCAAATTCATAATATGTACATCAAAATTAGCCTAAATGTCAATTTTCATTTAATTTGGACTACCTTGAAATAATATAGTAAGTTAGGAGAGAGAAATTGCCTAAAAGGTGTAATTAATAAATAAATATATTAAATAACACCAAAAGAGGAAAATAAATTTAGATTCATGATCTACATAATAAATATAGCCTTTGGGTAAATTTTTATCAAATTTGGAGAAAGTGTGCCTAAAAGGTAAAACTAGGAGAGAGATAAGTGTGTAGAACCTTCAAAATATTAAATAAATATCTAAAAAACTCCAATATGTAAAATTGATGACAAATTCGTATCCAACACATTAAATATGACTTGTGGGTCAAGTTTCATCAAATTTGGATAATCCTAAAGCCATTAATGAAGAAGGAAAGAGATAATGATATTTGATTTATTTAACCTATTAAAAGTTTCCAAAAGGCAAAACTAAGTGCATAATTAGAATCTACATGCCTTAATTGGCCTCTATGCAAAATTCCATTTAATTTGGTTAATGTTTGAACCCCCAAATTAATAGAGAGAGAGAATAAGGAAATAATGCATTCACACTTTGATTTAATCAGATTTGATTTTTTATTTACATGTGTCATGCTGGCTTTGGAATCTCAGGCTTCTTTTGGAGCGTTGGATTCAGATCGTGTGGTATCTGTACTCTCTCCTTCCTCCACTTCTTTTCTTTCCCTAGAGAATAGGCTTCAATTTCCTCTTCGATTCCTTCTCTCCTTTCTCCATCTACCTTCCTTTGTTTCCTCTGCTTTCTTTCCCTTTGCCTCTGTTACCCTCTACCGAACACAATGAGTATATATATGCTAGGGATCATGAGATCTTCAGACAATCTATAACTCACCACCCGTACTCTCTATTCTTCCCATGTTCTCCTCTTCCTTGCCCTCTCCCAGCGAGCCTTCACCATCGGACCCCTGGTGAACCCTTCCTTAATCATTCTCACACCTCTGTGTGCCTATCTAATGGGTCGGTTTGGTCTCTTTGCGCCCCACACATCTTTTCCGCATCTCTGCCATTTCCGACCCTGCTACCGATGAGGACTAGTTGGCCGCCCCGGCTTTGACCCCAATCGATGTGCAACCTCTTCAGGAGCTCTCTAAGTCTGCCCGACCTTCAGGTATTATGTGGTAGTTGCCTTTTGTTCTCTGGTTAAGCGCATCCACGAGCTCGATTTTGGGCATCGATGTCGAAGCTATTGTGCCCAACGCTGTTCTTCATCTCCGTGTTCTATCAGCAAAGAAGATGATCCTTCATGGATTTGCGAGTATACCCCTCTCGTTTCTTTACCTCTTTGTTTTCCCATCGGGGGTATTTTTGTCATTTTGTTATGTTTTGTTTTGCTTTAAGTCGAGTCAAGTGGGCCTTTGACCGAGTGACATGGCCGCTTCTGATTGGGCCATGTCAGCTAGGTCGGCCCGGCTCCTCTCCCTCTTTTGCTTTTTCTCGATTATTTACTTATGTGGTTTTATTTGATTGGTCAGATTTCTAAATTGTATAACTAATTATCTAATGGGCCAAAAATTTCAAATAAACATTCGTTGGATTCAGAAAAATACAATTCTAATGGTATTGGTTTTGTCACCTGAATCTGAAGTTTTAAAGGGGGACTTAATGGATCTAATAAAATAAGATAATAACTTGTATAATTCATAACTAATTATCAATAAGTCAGAAAAATATAATAAAATATGTTTTGGAATCCTAATAACCTAATCTAAAATATGGCATGGTTTTGGAAACCTAATTCATATATTAATAAAATGGTGGTTTTTAGGGTTTCTGAAATCAATATAAATCTAACTCTTATCCCACATATATGCCAATAGGTACTTTGAAAGCCTAGGCTTGGACCTAGAAGTGTCTTTTGGATTGTTTGACTCTGAAGTTGAGGTATGTTGTATCCCCTATTACTCAATGTTGAGAAATTCACCTATCTTATCATTCTTTTGACTTTGGCCTAAACATATGTCTATTTTCTTGATATCATGGTTCATGTGAACTATCTTGCTTGTTATGGTCTTGGATATTCTCTTGATATCTTATCTTGTGCCTTGGGGAATGTTGGTTTTAAATAATGTTATGTGCCCACTTTTAAGTGGATGTTTATATGTTTGTGTTGTCCATTGTGTGATGGCAACATCGTATTATTCTGACCATACTTGTCTACTTGCCTCTACATTAAACATGCTATGTGATTCAGTAGCACTAGAGTAGTGTAAATTACTTTGGTTTTGGGGCAGTAATCCCCTATTATTTATTAAGGAGGGTGGCACTATACCAGTTCTCTATACTCGAGTGTGGCAGTAATCCATACTCAATTTTATATATTTGGGACATTGGCAGTATTCCTTTCTCTATCAGGTTGAAGTTTGTGCTTGGTCTCGTTTGTGTTTATATTGTTCTAGGGCTATGCTTATCTCACATGCATGCAGGTTATTGATGTGGATTGTGGGGTGTGTTCCCTACTTTCTTTTGTGCCAGTATTGCACAATATTTATTGTTTTGATTATGGCAAGTATCTTCTTTTATGGTGATTATGATTCTTTTCTTTTATGCCTGATTGGGTAGTCCTTATCTCTTGCATGGGAAGCCTTTTATTTTGATGTACCTTATTCTTAATAAATTGCTCAATTTGCTTTTTAGTATGCACATACCAGCCATTGCTGATGTTTCCTATTGTTTCTCTTTTGCTGGGGTATGCTTCCAAACCTAGATGGAGGACTTGGATGCATGGCATCTTGACCTGGACTTAGTTTGTGATGATGAAGGTTGGAGACAATCTTGAGGTGGTTTAGATTTCCTCTACATGGATCCTTATGATGTAAGTTTGTAACCCTTTGTTTTATAATTGAACATAGTCATGTTTTTATTCCGCTACTATACTTTGGTCTTTTGATTACCATTATATAAAGATTTGAAAATTTTACACCCACTCCATCATACCTTCTGAGTGTGTTTGGACTGGATGTTTTGTTATTCAAATTTTTAGTAGAGAGGTGGTTTCACTTCTTTACACTACCCGATTGTCTCCAATCGGGATTTTGAAAGCAACTTATTTTATTACCTCATGAGGATGTTACATAAAATACAATTGCTTTCCTACACCCTTAAAGTAGTCTTCACCTGAAGTAGCCTCAATCCTCCTAGAAGCAGACTTCTGAAGTAACTCCAAGACCCCCTTGAAGTAGCCTTCACCTGAAGTAGCTTCAATCCTTGAGGCAGCCTTTTGAAGTAACTCCAAGTCACCAGGAGCATCCTTCACCACCTTGAAGTAGCTCCACGAACCTCCTTTCAATAACCTCCAACCTAGGAGTAGTCAAGGAGAACAAAATACAATACAAGGAACAAGATTGGAAGAAAGAAACAACGTTACCAGTGCTTTGATCCTATATCAATCATATTGATCTCCTATCCACTATAGATGAACGTGGTAGTGTGGTGGCTAGGAGATGCTAGGCTATAGGACACTAATGTAGAGCTCAAAGAAACAAATTGCAAGTGTGGCTTTGCTTGTTTCTCACTAAGAATGAATCTTAAGTGTAATTGTATCCACAAGTGATTGCTTTGGGTGTCCTAAGGCCTGTCCTATTTATAGGAATATGTTACAAGTGCTTAGGGACGTTCTAGACACTTTCTAGGGTGTTCTTAGTGCTCAACTAGTCGTTAGGTGTCCTTAAATTATATTGCAATGGCTAGTTGTTTAGTGCTGAAAAGTGCAGTCTAGAATTTGTCTCGGTCGAGAAGTTTGTCGACCGAGATGTTCTCGATCGAGAAGTTTGTTGACTGAGTGTTGGTTTGGAGTAAAAGTGTTCAATGGCTAGTGTGACTTTCCAACCACCAACTACTCTCAGTCTAACAACTATGGAACCTACTCAAAGGTTTATCTCGGTCAAGAATGTTATCGACCGAGGACTATTATAGTGTTACTTGAGTAGGTCAACAATCAGTGTCCGTGAGTTAGATTGGGGTGATTCTTGGTCGAGGATTTTTTCGACCAAGAGTATCTCAGTTGAGAAAGAATGTCTCTGTTTCAATGTGTTGAATCATCTACTAAGTCTGTGTGTATCAATGTGTAATTGTGATTCTATCTTAGGGGAGGATCTATCTAAGTGTTGTGAGTGGATAGGGAAGATCTAACGCTTAATTTACATGATATCAATGTACTTGTACATTATACACTTGTACAAGTTTTTACATTGAGTACAATCATGAAAATAATAATCAATCTAAGCATGTTGATCTTCCAATTTGTATAGATCTTCAACTATCCATTTCCTTATTTGTTTATCCCTAAAACACTCAAATAACAAGTTAGATCCACAAGAATAAAATGTTTGTCATCATCAAAACAAAGGGTATAATAATGTCCAATTTAGCCAACATTTTATTCCTATCCTAGCATTACTTTTATGGATTTTTCTATTCATTTGAGGACTTTAAGGCCAAAATCTTGAATTAATACATTTCTTACTCAGTGCAGGTTCATGCTATGTTGCGACCGCAACATGGGTCACGACCGCGACTACACAGTCTACTAATTTTTTGAACGCAACGGAGCCTCTACTCCGCAACCTACACCTCGACCGCACCCCTTTCCAACTAAAATAAAGCACTGCAACCGTAATAGGATGGGAATCTGTCGTGACAGCAGTAGCTACTACGACTGTAAGGAGGAGATCTTTGTGATCGTGAGCACATGACCCCTGCTAAAGAATCATGGTTAAATCAGTGTCCTACTGCACAACCACGAAACAAGTCATGACCGAGACCGCTCCTGCAACTGAGGCGAACATCCCAGAGCACCGCAACCATGATGGAGGTTGCAACCAGCCCATGCATTGTGACCGCGACCAAAAGTTAAGTTGTTGGGCATCGTCTATAAATAGGCCTTCGCATCTACCTGTCAAATGGGCAGATCATCAAGGACCACACAATTCTTCCAAACTCCAGAGTCATCCACGTTCATCCCATCAATCTTAGACCTTTGAAGATGAAAGTTAGAGGAGAGAGAAGATCAGTCATCTTCTTCTTTGAAAGGAGTTTCCATCATCCATGCCTACTCCATATCTAGATTTGGAGAAGTACAGTTGGTGTATCACCTTCTCTCTTCTCTAGATCTATCATCTCCTACATGTTGTACCCTTCACCTCTTCATTATTCTTGATGTATCCGTTCTTCTATAACGTCGTTATGTTGCTTGTTAACATGTGTGACTAAACATTTAACTGGTTGGGAGTGGCCACTAAGGCTCTCCAAACATGTATATTCTTACTTCCCTTTGAATATATATATATATATATATGATGTTATGAAGATTATCTCCATACTCTCATTCTTAACACTTCACGTGTATGCTTAGCTACCATCTTGTGATGTATGATTTTTGGTTCCTTGAAAGAGTAGTACTATGGAGTAGTATGAACGCATGAAAGTGTTGGAGTACTAAAGCTTATGGTCATATGGTTTTCTTTGCGGTTTTTTGACTGACATCTCGAGAGAGAGGCTACCTTATAATCTAGATCTATCCTAAACTTGAGAGAGGAGGGAATAGACATAATTGATGATTTCTTATAATATTGATAAAGGTAAACAAAGGGATGTGAGTTTTGCATGTTGGTGAGAGATCTTAGTAGGTGAAACCTGATCCAAGTTTCCTTCCATACTTTTGTTTCTTGCTTCTTGTTTGACTTTGTTCTCTTATTTTATTTTCCTTCTTTTGTCTTTCTTTGTTTTATCTGGAGCATCATCGTTCCTTAGGGAACATCACCTTAATCCACCTTTTTGTTTGGGGTGTAGGAGTGTTAGGCTACATGTCCTTAGCACTTACCAACCTTGTCCCTATGGTTCGACCCCGATTTAGTACATCGGACCCCGTACAATAGTTGTGGGGGCCTGAGTGTCAGGTTATAAATTAAAAAGTCTGACTACTCTAGATCCGCTCAATTTTGGACGTGTGATTTAGGTCGATCATTTACATATATCATATATATACCTTTTTTTAAAAGTAATTGAATTGTACACCCAATGGATTTTCAATAATCAAATTTCTAAGTTTTTATGCAAAAGTTATATCCATTGGAGTGATCATCTATATTTCTTGATCATCAATCCAATCGTCAGAGTTATCGAGTGAGGATATGCAATATTTGGTCAGTTTTCTTGGGATTTTCATAGAGGTATGATTGTTTCTCTTTTACTTGAACCAACCCTACAAATTAAATATGAAAATACATTAAATACCAAACAAATTTCATAAACTACTAACATCCTAAAACAAGTGAAATATTGAGTAAAATGTAAGAAAAAATGCAAAATTGAACCAAAAATGTAATTAAGAACATAATGAATTGATATTCATCAACATCATACCTATCTAGTGTTACTTTTTATTCAGTTTCATATTTATCTTGTGTTTGTCCCATGTCATGGCCCTATCTCGAGGGTTTCTTCAAGTTTGCTTTCCATGATTGTGCTTCTCATTTTTTCTACTCTGTGTTAGACATGATAGTGGTCAACTCCTCAGTTGTTTGTGTCACATGTATAATGATTACAAGCTGTTCTAGTTGGGTAACAGGTGGAGTCATCACCTACTTCTTGTGGTATTTTTGGCTGATGTTAGGATGAGGAATCCTTTTCCCTTCTTGGTTCCGTTGTAGTTTTCTTGGGATTCTAATAATAATCCTACTCTTTCTGGTAGGTTTTAAATGTTATCATTCTTCACCAAGGGTTGTCCCTTCTATTTTGGGCTTACTAGGTTGAGGCAAGGGAGTGGATCCTGACTTCATTTTTAGTATATTACATGTCAATAAGACATGTTTATCACTATGGTAGTACGTCATTTTTCTTCTTGAATTCATAGAACAATTTGTTCTTTTTCCTTTCCAGAACATTTATGTCGAGTATCCTACATCCACAAACTAATCTCATTTTGGCCTCCGTGAAGTTGATCAAGACCCTAGGGTACCCAAGTATGTGTGCTATATATGTTACGAGGTCACCCATGTAGATTTCTTTTAATCCCTTGGGACCTCTTGCCACTACTAATTTGTTAATTTGTAGTCTTTTGATGTTCACCTAGTTTCTTCTCTAATATACTCCAAGAGATGTGGATGTCATCTCCAGTTATATTCCTTGTGTCAGCTCTTGTGAACACTAGATATGTGATGATCTTGTGGATAATGTTCATGACTCAAGAGTGCATTTGAGAAGATTTCAACTGATCAGGATTATGAACCAACTCGGTCAATCAGTTGCTCCCAAGTTCTGTTAGTGTTGAACCCTTTAACTTGTCTGTCGAATCTTGCCTTGTTTGAAAGTGCAACCTCTTCATCCAATTGGCAGAAAATGGATTTTAACATTCTTTCTATCAATATGAAATCTTTTTTCAGCATCATAACTACCAATTTTAGGATCCCCGATGTATTGTTCAACTTCTTCTTTTTTGACCTAGAGCTTCTTTAAGGATGACATGAATTCTAGAATGAGCTCCTCATATGATCTCTGGTTTTTGAAGTAGATTTTGTAGAGGTTTGGGATGTGTAGGAGCTCCTTCTTCCTATTGTAGACACCTAATTATGTTAGAGTACATATGTATTCATACCTTGTTGCTTTGAATGTCCCCCTTCTATCCAATACTTCATGTGTCCTCTAGTACTCAATGTCTTTCGACTCAAATCATTGTCAAGTTGTACTAAGGATGTGGTTGTTGGTATCCCCAGAGTGGTGGTCACAACCTAGATAGTTGTCCTTTAGCCCCCATCCCCCTTGTTGCTTGATGTCACTTTTCTGTTCCATGTCCTTCACCTTTGGTTTCTCTAGTTTTCTTTTCCTATCCACCACTAGGTAAGGAGTTACTATTTTTCTCTTCTAGGTTGTACAATATCATTAGATGGAACCTATTCAGAGGATTCAATTGCTCCTAAATAAATTGATTGGGACAACTCCTAAGGGTGAGGTGTTTAAAGGTGCTTCATATGATCATTTTCATACATGGCTTTCCTGCTCTCTGGAGTAGGGTCCCCATGTTCCTATATGTATTGTGAATCTTTGGCCTTCATCCTTTCTATATTCTATATTTGTTCCTTCCTAATGGCCACCTCCTTTAGTCTTTCAGCTAATGTTGGTTGTAGGTCTGACTTTGGGAATCATGTGCTTCCTTTCATTCTAACCGAGAGCATTGGACATATATATATATATATATATATATATATATATATACACACTACTTTAAAAAAGGTGAATGTTTGAAAACAATTGCAGCAGCGTTAGTTCTACACTATAAAAGCCGTCCAACCAATCATGTTTCAGCTTTTTCAAAATGCTGGTCTCCCCTTCAACCTCTCCTCACACAGTTCCTCTCAATTTTACTAAGTCCTCACATTCCGCTAACTGAACCCACGTTCATCTGCTGACGTCACCGTTCAAAGCATTTAAAATCCTATACGAATTCTGAATTGTTATTTTTCCAGATTTCTCTCACCCGTTTTTATAGGAACTAATATCTTTTCCCACACATCACACGTCCTTGCTTGGCAAATAGTGGTTCCACTACATTAGATAATTCAAATATAAAATAGAATTTCTGAATCCCAAGTCATTTCAATAAAATATCTACCTTAGATAATCCAAATACAAAACGGAATCTGAACCACGTCAAAAATATCAACAGAATTTGTTACAACATAACCAAAACTTCCCTCTACAGATAATTCAAATAAAAACAGAATTTGTTGTAAAGGCCACGTCCTTCACGACGTCCAATATTATCGCCCACCCCTCTAACTCCAACTTGACACCACGATAACTAAACACGGGCGCCACACTTTAGTTGTTCCTCTACTTCTGAGGGTCGGAGCATATTCCTCGACTGCATTTAGAAGAAAAGCAGGTGCTTTAGTTGTTCCTCAAGTTCTGAAGGTCGGAGCATGTTCCTCGACTACATTTAGAAGAAAACTTCAGCAGGTGAGAAGTTTAATCACTACATATATATTTTATGCATTGTGTACAAGTCTAATCACCTCCTACAACCTTATGCAGCATGCCTAATGAGCAGATCCGCCAACCCCTTTAGCCTTCTTGTCAAGAGGAAAAACAACAATAAACGTTATTCTATACTCTGTGTTTTGGAAATTTGTCCTAGAAAGCATGTTCGCTGACATGACATGGATAATATGCCCCAAGACACAATCCACTTTCTCTTAGATCTAACCTTCTCTAATAATAGTTGACACATGGCTATCATTAACACCAACTACCAACCCTCTATCTCTACTATCCCCTATAATTACTATCCAATAAAAGACAACCAAATAGGCCACATCACCCATAGTACAACAATCAAACCTATCTGTGAAAGCTGCTTACTAGAAGAAAACACTTCCAGGTACGGAACTTATAAAACATCAGATGGTTAGATGTTTAATCACTACATACATATACATACATATTTTATGCATTGCTTACAAGCCTACTCACCGCCTACAGCCTTATGTAGCATGCCTAATGAGCAGATCCACCAACCCCTATAGTCTTCCAGTCAATAGGAAAAATAATAATACACGTGATTTCATACTCCGCGTTGTTGTTGTTTCTGTACAAAAACCTTGTTCATTAACTTCCAGGTAAGATTTAACCAACAAGTGAGACATGTAATTTGTAGTATCATATAAATAATGCGCATTCAGATGCTATTGAATACCAATATTCTCAACTTTTCAATCCTCATACAATAAAGACAGCAGCCACAACAGCCCTACTTTGGAGCGTACAACAATCAAACCTATCTATGAAAGTTGCTCTTATAAGAAAATACGTCTAGGTAAGATTTTATCTTATATAAATTACATACATTTAATAACAATATTCTCACCTCATTAATTCCCCATTTAACCTAATTTGCAGAGCTACCGACCATATTGATCTTGCTAAAGCGATCGCAGTTCACCACGATCAATATCTGAAATTGGATATTATTTTCTTAGTGTTCCTGCAATTGGGGAGCCTTCTACTAGAAGAAAACACTTCCAAGTACGAAATTTATCTAACAAAATGTTCCATGCATTAACAAATCACGAATGCATTATTTTAAAAGTTGTAAATTGCTATTTTGTATCTATACCAAGATTAAATCTGAGGAAATAAGAGCAATAATAAGTTAGCATGAGTATCACATCGAAAGCCATTACTTCTTGCAAAGTAGCTTATGACATAGACAATGACAGCTATACTAAAGTTTAATCTATTGGAAAACAACATTGTAAGTTAACAAGGGAATTGTAAATAATGCTTGAATACCTCCTACAGTGGTGCTGCAAACTTTCTAAACATGCTGGAAGAGTATCTTGATATGTTGGTCCCATGTAGCCTATGAAAAACAATGAGATCATGGTCTTTGTGTCTAGATGATTTTCCAAGTAGGGAAACCTTTTCTAGGCATGGCAAGCTTGGTAGCGGAGAGTCTCGCATTGAAGTCATTTTGTCAGGCAGTAAAAAGTCCAAATTTTGGAAAAGAACATAATTTGTAAGGAATATAAAGTCAAGTATGAATCCAAACCTGTCCATTTACAATAATTGTAGGAAAAGGTAGAGATGTTAAGTTCCAAGCCAAACTCATACATTTAGAATAAGCTTTAAGTGTGCAAACTAATAAGTGTTAAGTCTTTTAGGAAATACTACCAACATTATAAAAAAGAGGGATTTAAAAGAATAGAACCTGGGAACAAATAAGCCATTGTAAGTAAACTGGTATTAACATACATGCTTCTACATTGCATATAGCATATGAATAGAATTTGAAAAGGATATATAAAAAATGTCCAACAAATTCTTATAGGTTTATTAGAAAGAAAAGAATATCCCAAATCTACCCTTCAGATTAAGAGAAGAATAATTCAAACATACCATGTACGCCCTTCACTAAGCTAAAGGAATTTTATACATTCTATAGATAACAATTTTTAGAGAGCAATATAGAATCAAGATTTACCAAATATAGATAACAATTTTTAAACATTCTAAACCTTAAATACATAAATGTAATTGGGTTTCTTTAGCATTACACGACAAGAATATATAAATCACAAAATATATTACATTTATTTGCATTTGGATTGATTTTCATAGAGTAATATAAAAACAAGATTTACCAGATCTAGATAATAATTTTTAAACATTAACCCTTAAATAAATTAAATACACAATTCCATTGACACACCCCTGGTGTATAATCAAACCTGGTTCATCATCCTTCAACCTTAATAAAGTTATGTACATTATTGGTCTTCATTTAACCTCGCTAGCCAACATACTTCCTACACATCATCATCAAATTCTTCTATAAATACATGTACATTGAAAATTTGTGAAATTAGGATGTATAAATGTTTAAACAAATTTAGCAAATATTTATATAATAGATTTCCCAAATCTTAAAATTTTTCATTCCTACATATAAATATTGTTCTTATATAACAAATTTGAAGTAGACCATATATATACAGACAAATACATCTAATCATCCTTGCATATTATAGGCTAGGTATAACATGGATAATAAAGATGTGGTTATAGAAGAGAAAATATCATTAGGTGCCTCAACCTCGCAAGAGACTAGCATGCACTACACTTTACAACTATAAATGTAATTAGTAGTACCAAAATAGAAGAAAAAACACCTAATATATAAATGTGATTAAGTGGCATTAGCATCACACAATAAGAATATATAAATCACAGAAACTATTACATCTAATCGGATTTGGATTGATTTTTAGAGAGTAATACGAGCTAATATGGAAACAACATTTACCAAAGATAGATAACATTCTTTAAACATTCTAACCGTTGAATATATATATTTAGTTAGTTTGCTTTAGCATCACATGGGTATATATAAATCACAAAAATTATTACATCTATTCCGATTTGGCTTGATTTGCAAAGAGCAATATAGAAATAAGATTTACCGAATATAGAAAACTGTATCAAAAAAATACCAAATATATCTAATATTTTTAAACATTCTATCCCTTAAACAACTAAAATACACGTTTCAATTGACATACCACTAGCATACAATCAAAAACCTTTATAAATATATGTACATTTTTTGTCTTCATTTAACCTCGCTAGCCAACATGCTTCCTACACATCATCATCAAAATCTTCTAAGAATATATGCACATAAAACATTAGCAAAATCAGGATGTGTAAATGTTTAAAGAAATTTAGCAAATATGCATACAAATGTCTTCATGAAAAATGATTACAATGTTACAAAAATAACAGTGTGTTGTGATGCACCATTCGTCTTATTGCTTTCATACAATGTTAATAACTTAATACACATCAAAATTAAAATTAGCAAATAGTATAAAAATTATCTCAATTTGTGTTTCCATATCAAACTCCAAAATAAAAAATATAGAAAGTACAATGTTCTTGACACAGGTAACGAGTGAGCCAGTATTAGCAAATGACTGCGAGTTGGCACCGATACAGATGTACAGGCACATCTTCCAGATTATCTTATATAATCTAACACGATAACATTAATAAGTGGCTGCCGCTGTGGTTGAGGAGTACACAAACATCCCAGAGAGATGGCCCCTACCCACATGAAGAGTGAGGGAAAGAGGAACAGAGGAATAGCATGGGGATCGATTGAGGGAAAGAAGAAAAGGGGTCATTACCTGACCTGGCTGATGTGAATAAGATTGGATGTTGCACTTCTCAGCTTCACCTGGCTTCTACTCTCTCTTCTCCCATCACTCGGCTGGACCTGGCTGCTACTACCTCTTCTCGTGTTGCTTGTAACCTGGTGTTGGCGGAGAGGAAAGGGATCTGTGAGATGTGTCAAGGTAAATCACAAAGCCCTGCATGCATCAAGGTAGGTGATGATTCCTGAAGCAGAGTGGGGGGGATCCAATCACGTGAACCGTTGAGGGGGGAATAAAAAATAATCGTGTGGTTACTTGGATCAGGCAGAGGAGAGGCTGTAAGAAGGAGGTGGCGAGGCTGAGAGCGAGTGGACACCGAGACTGGGAGCCTCGGCCGATGAGGCTAGAAGCGAGTGGCCGGTGAAGCTGGAAGCGAGTGGCCGACGAAGCTGGAAACGAGCACCGGTGAGGCTGGAAGCAAGCGTCCTACGGTATTCATCGTTGAGATGAGGGTAGCACGAGATTTGGATGATGAATCTTCCGCAGAGAAGCGAGGCCAGCAAAATGTTGCGGTTGCGGCGGTTGGGGTTGGAGGAAACAACATCAAGCAAACCATAATGTCAGATGGAAAGAGTTGCTCTGTGGTTAGGGCACCGAGCAGCGGAGATAAGATGCGGCTGAAAGGGTGGGGAATGAGAGGCACTGTCGGTACCCTAATATGTACTTGCTTGCCTTTTGGATCTGATGGTCAAAAAGACATTAAGTTAAATTTGAATCGAACGGTCACTGTCAACCGTTGTTTAATTAGGGTATAATATTATTATAAATTAAATGTATTACTCTACTAACCCGTAAAGTTAGCCATATAAATCCAATCATGTCCATATTGGACAGCGAGAGCATATATGTTTGGAACGTAATAAGACATAGTTTGTAATATAATATATATATATAATTTAAATACAATATGTAGATTGAAGTTAGACAGACTCAAATAAGGATTTCGCACAAATGATTAAAATTTATAAATCATGCTTAATCAAAGAAAGAAATTGTATCTCAATCTACTCCATCCACTATATTTATTCCTTTCCAACTATCTCCCTCCCTCTCTCTACAAATATATTTGATTTTTATTTTTAACCAAACAATAGTAAATGATTCCTTGATTATCCCGATAACCTTCTAAATTTGCTTCTAGCCTTCTCTCCTTCTTACACAATTAAAAATGATTCATCGAACTCAAAAATCTCTTATATTTTATCGAGTTGTCACTCCTGCTATTTCATAATTTTACAAATAGATCTTCATTTACAAAAATGGAAATAATGATTAGTAGGAAGAAATAGAGAAGGAAAAAATCACTTTGAGAATGACGAAATGAAAACAAGCTATTTTGTTATAAACATGCAAAATCATAAAGTAAAAAATATATAAAAATCTAAGTTTTAATAATTATAATGCCATGATTATCTCCTTTGTCCCTCGATAATGTTTTTCACATTTTCTCAAGATCAGTCCATAATTTTGCACTCATATTGTTGGCCTCTTCAATTGTCTCCTAAAAACCTCTCTTTACAATATTTACATTCTTATTCTCATTAAAAAAAATAGATGATAAGTTTTACCCTTGTGAAACCAAATCTCTCATGTAAATGAATCTAAAAAAAGGCATATTGGCTAAGCCTTCCAGGGAAAAAAAACCCACAATTTTGTTATAATCAATATAGAGTATTAGGCAGTATCATCAATGTTACTTTTCGTTTCACTTTCCATTTACATTGCAAACAGATTTTATGTATATGGAAATAAACAACAATTAGTAGGAAAAATATGAGGAGGGAATAATGTTTTTGAGAAGCACTGATTGAATGAAAACAAGCAACTTTGAAATAAACATATACACCCATAAAGAAAAAAAAATATGGACATATATTTTATATAACAATGATTTTGAGATTATCTATCGCTTATTACTTGACCACTTTTAGTCTCACTCCAATTACTGAGGGAAAGTGTTATATCATTGACAATGTTGGAGTTAAGAAGATTGAATATGACTATAGAAACGCAAACATGAGTCAAGAATGTGTTATTTCAAAGTATTCAATGGTTGCTGAAATAAATGAAGACTATGAAGATATACCTCATCATTCATTTATGTTTATAGAGTTTCAAGATTTACATGCCTTTTTGAACAAGAAAACTTATCTCATAGGTAATTTTGATGTATAATTTAGATTTTTCCTTATGCATTTGTTCAATATTTCACAAGACACGATTTAATTTTATATATTTTTTTACATTTCTTATTAGATATCATTGGCATGCTCTTGAATGTGGAAGACGTTAAGAATATTAGGAAGACAAATGGAGATGAAGTGACCAAATTGGATATTACCCTACAAAATGAAAGGTTAGTAATATCAATGCAAAAATAACATCATTTGTAAACAACATTGTGGAGATTTCCTATGAAATAATCATAGTTAATAACATTTCAAATATGCAGGCATGCTACTATTACATGTACATTATGGAGTGAATTAGCTATCATCTCCTATGAGAACTTGAAAAACCTTAAAGACGAGGAATATTATTGTATTAACAGGGCTACATGTTACATTTTTTCAAGGTATGACAGTTTATACCTCAACACTTATTTCAAATCACAAAATTCTTCTTTAGAAAATATGTCATGGTCACAACTGCTACAGGTTTATGTCAAGTACATACACAACCAGGATATTAATTGACCCCAATATTCCAAGAGAGGAAGAAATGAGAAGAAGGTAATGCAATCATTATCTCACAAGTCATCATACATATGATTAACATTATACTTTTAATAGGTTGTCAAATGATGTTCAAGAAAATTTAACAATTTCTACGACATATGCAAATGAGGAGTATTTACATCCAATAAGGATTAGAATAGATGTGCTACGTGAATCTCTTGAGCTTGGAATACTAATAAAGGTAAAGAATATTTTATTTATCTTTATTATTATACTTAAAATTGATGTAAACATGTAATGATTTCCAATTATAGGATCAGATTTACGAGATAAAGGGTATGGTGGCACGCATATACAAAAGTCAAGGACTTTGGTACACTGCATGTCAAAAATGTAATAAAAAGGTGGAGAAAGAAACTAACCAAGAGATGATATGTCAAAAGTGCTCCACAACAAATTTCATATTGAGGTAACTATGATTCAATTACAAATTCAGAATATGTATACTATAAATTATAACTGTTTATTTTTTACATATAGGTACCTTGTCAAAGTTGAAGTTTTAGATGTTTTTAATTCCATACATGTTACATTATTTGACAAACCAGCACAAAGTATGTTTGGATACACTGCATCTGAATTACAAAAAATAAGCATGAAGGTATATATATACATATAGTATATCAGATATGAATTGAAGTATTTCTTTATTTTTATATTAACCAATATACTATTTTACAACATAGGAAAATGGAGATGACATGCTAGATGAAATAATCTCAAAGGCACAATGGAATCATATGCTATTTCTTCTAAAGCCCCAAGTTGCCCAATATGTTCCTTCAAAAAACCCATCATTTCAAGCTTCATCAAAGCAGATGGTCAACATCGTAGACATAAAACCATTAGATTTTAGTGAAGAATGTAAGAGTCTTCTATATGATATTGACCATGAAATTTGTAATTGATACCTTTTTTCTTTTCATTTGAATATTGTTTTTTATATTATGTCAAGACAGTTAAGCATAAACTATGGTTATGCTTTAGTTCTATTAATGGAATCTGAAGAAATTTCTTTTATACTACATACAGCAAGAATCATTCCAAAACTACGTGTATTAATAAGTGGAAGTGGAATTGTAAAAACAATAGAACCACATCATTTTGCAAAAATCATCACTAGAGCTGTAAGTTTTAGTATTTGTTTGGAAAATATTCTATCATATGATTTTATAATCATTTAACAACATGAGTATTATATCTCTTTGCAAGATATGCATTCAAAATTTAAATTATTTGGGGCTAAATCCCAAAAACATGAGCATGTCATTCCAAAATAAGTAAGAGATCACTTCATTTGTATCTATGTATGTTTCACTACTTAAATAGATAACTATAGTGTTAATGTTCTTTTATTCCATCAACAGATGTCCACCTGAATATGATTCATCATATGAAGATGAGCAAATGGTATTGAGATATTGGATGGGAAAGCGAGCTCCATGTATAACATGTAGATTATCATCCACGTTTTAGTCATATTATTTTCCTTACCTACGTAAAAATTTATATCCAGAACAATGTTTGTCTAAGCACATTTTTTTATAAATTATTTGGTCAACAATATTTATTATATATTTTACCTCTATTTCATTGCATTAAGTATAAAAACTGATTCATTTTGATAATAAATTCACTTATAGAAAAATATATTTATTTATTAAATTCGACAATATGCACTTTTATTAAAAAGTATATGTTTGATTAACAATATGGTAGATGTTTATTTCAAACATGATCGTGAAATCTCATTATAAGTAAATATTAATCATCCTTGGAAGTTGTCATGTGTCTATAAATAATTGAACTAATGCAATGATGTATGTGCATGTGCACGTGTGTGTTCACTAGTATATATATATATATATATATATATATATATATATATATATATATATATATATATATATATATATATATCTGTGTGTGTGTGTGTGTGTGTGTGTTTATGTGTGTGTGTGTGTTTGTGTGTGTGTGTTGTCTGTGTGTATGTAAGTATGTATGTATATATATGTATATATATTTATATGTATATATATCTATATATATGTATGTGTGTGTGTATATATATATATATATATATATATATATATATATATATATATATATATATATATATGCACTGGGTTAGGGTTTGCAACAATGATCTAATTAGATTTATCAACTTTGTAATTGGTTGAGGTCAATAATTGATGAGAATCTAGGATTTGTGAACTTATGAAAGTGGGGAACCAATGAAATCGGGATTGTTTGGGTAGCTATCAACTGAAGGAAAAGGTAGCTAACGACCAATGAAAATATAGCCCCTCAACTGATGAAAAAGGGTTGCTATCGCCATCTGATAGAAAAGGCACAGATAAATGTAGGTTCATCAATCAATGATAGTGCTTCCCTCTTGGACCAAAAAAAGCTTCTAATGTCAGAAAGCAAAGGGAGAATAGGTCAGAGAACAATGTTTAATAGAAAAAAATTGTCTAAGACACAAACCAAATGAAATTCCTAACTAACTCCACTAAGAACAAAGAGAAAATTGTGGCTAGGATCAATGACACCAAAAGGGTGATGTACATCATCATCAAACAAGGTTTAGGCTAATATAGGAAAGATAATTTAGATTTCCTCACTTGATCATGGTTGGTGACCAATGGTTGTTCCTCAGTGAGTTGGGTGATCAACAATGATTATTTCCTTTGTGTAGCTTGTAGTGGCATTTCCTCTTTGCTAACATAGCAATGATAGTCATAGCCAAAATCTGAATAGAGTCCTCTAGAAGGTTAGGAAGATGAACTTCGTTGTCAAGCTCTAGTTTGGAAATGGCTTAGTTTAGCTTTTGGCTTCTATTCAAGAAGCAACAAAGTCAATTGCTGATCTTTAAGGTGGAGGATCTTTTTTGGGGGTTAGTGTCTTCTACCAGCGGATGAAGGTAGGCGGTGACCAGATAATGAAAATCAAGGGGTGTACCACTGATGAAAGAGGTGTTTTAGGCATTGACCAGTGAGAGATTTTTTGTTTAATTCTCTTTCTTTTCCGGTAGGGTTTGTAAGAGTGGAGTTGTAGCTCTCTCCCAAGGTTTTTATACCTAAGGGATTAAGTGGTTGTGGGTCCTAGCATTTAATTAGTTAACACACTAATGGAAAAGATGGTGGGAGGCATTTATCGATGACAGGCTAGCTTCAGTGTAATGATGAAACTTCTAGCCACCGAAAACAAATGCTAGGTGGTCTACCAATGGAATCTTGAACCACCAACTAATGAAAGGTATGAGGTCATAAATCAATGGCTTTTTGGCTCTCATGTGCTGATGAAAAAAATGGCCTTCACTCACCAATGAGAATACTGAGTGTGCCCATTGATGATAAGTTTGTAGTTATCTTCTAATGGGCTCTTTGAGAACACTATGCTTTTCCTAGTTTTGTTAATTGGTAGTGATGCATGTTACAACCCCAATTTTCGGGTTCATATGGTTGGAAATGAAATTTCCCCAGTAAATGTATGATTATGGAAATTGTATGAATTATATGTATTGAATGGATTTCCTTTGCAATATTTCCTTAGTGAATCTGATTTTGTGGATCATAATAGGTTAATGAGTCTAATATGACTAAAAGAAAAAGAAGAAATCAAATAATGCAATATTAAGATGGAAATTTGAGATAATGATGAAAATATGAGAAATATGTGGAAAGAAGTATGATTGAATCATAATTTATGAGACTTAAAATCCAAAAGGTTTCTAATGGTAAAAGGAATCCAAATAAATGATATAAAAGAATAGGAGAGAGAAAATATGCATAAATATGCCTTAATAAGTTATAACTTGCATATGAAGAAAAGTCTCTCATACTTTCGAGTTTGGGTCCCAAACTTTTCACAAAAGTAGTTTAAGTCATCATGTACTTTCCTATAAAATTTGGGATCAAACGGATAAGCGGTTTAGGAGATATAATTTTTGTAATATTTCCTAAAGTGAAGAGGATCGATTTAAATGTCACAATTTCAATGGGACTGTTTGTTTTGGATGCACGTGATGTGGACCGTGGATCTGGGATCCAATCGTGTCCAGATTATCTCCTACCTTGAGCCAAAAGAGGGAAGGTTGTGAATAGTAACTATGTATTTCCTAAACTGATTTCCTACCTCTCAGTTTCCTATTGGCGACTGGAGACTCTTCCATTGGGTTCGGGAGAGCAATGCGAACGTTTCCGACCCAAACTTTCCCTGAAGTCCCTACCGATTGAGATTTTACCCAAATACATTGGGACCTGGACTCCATGGGAGAGCATCCTCCATGTCCATATAAGGGGGATGACCAACCTGATAACCATGATGCGCTTCTTGGAGCTTGCATGGTAGTTTTCTAAGAGACTAGAGGAAGGGAGGGATGCAGCCAAAGATCACCGCAAGGCTAGCCACTCCCTTTGATCCTTTGAGCTAGATGTGTGAGAACATAGTCTCTGTTGTTGGAGATGGAGCCCCCACGCGGGGGTGATAGTAGGCTTGTTCAGAAGCCAAACCACGGCCATCGTAATCCGGGAGGGGAGGCAGACTCATTTGCCTTGCTTCCCGAGGTCGCCATCATGGGCAGATGGTGGTTCGTGACCCAGGTTGGGCACTCTATTTTCCTGCAAGAATAAAGGATCGGACCCCTGTCCACGCACACCTACGAAGGCGATGAAGGGGTCGGACCTGGGTACCGGGTTAGGCGGGTTGAGGGCAGGATCTGCGAGCCATGACTGGATCAACAAGGAAAGGAAATGAAAGGTACACGTGTCAGTTTGTGATTCGCCTATAATGGTTTATCTTGCAAAAATCATATCTAATGATTGGAAGCTCGGATTAAGGTGTATAATATATGAAAAGTGATAAAAAAATGCAAGAAACCAAATAAAAATAGTTTTACACCCTGAATCTGATCATAGTTCAAAAAGTGCTTAAAGTTTCCATCCTTAATGCTTTATAATTAAGAAAAGCCCTAATTTGATGTTCTATGAAATTGAAATGATTAATATGGACAATCTATGAGCATATTAACATGTTGTTAATAAAAAGATGTTTTGATGCCTAAATAGATGATCCATGTGCTAAATAGCTTAATTTAGGGTTTTTATATATTAATATGCATTAATGGGCCTAGAAACCTTAATCTAAGTGTTAATGGGTTTTAATGAATTATATTTTGAAAATCATTGTATAAAAGTGATACTAGGATGATCCCAAGCCTAATAGATGATAAGAAGGTGTTAATATGATTAAGTTGAATAATTAGGGTTTTGCACCTAGAACTGATGTTTTAGGGTTTTGTGGGTGTAAAAGAGGAAAGTTGTAAATAGATCTAAAGGAACCCTAATGAAACCCTAATTTAGATTAGAAACCCTAGAAAGTAATGTCAAGTCAATGAAGTAGATTCTTGATGAAGTGTGTAGTAAATAGGTTTCATATACTTTTCAAGATTATGTGCTTTTGTGTGGTTGAATCGCTTGCTTGGATTGGATTGCTTTGTTGATTGGATTGTGCTTATTTCTTATGAAATCTCCTAATCAGGTATGTGGTTATTTATGAGTACATGCTTTAGTTTCTCGGCATTTTCCCGATGTTTTATCGATTGGATGGAAATAAATTGTTTGGATGCTTTTATTTCTGGAATCTTTAAAGTGAATACGATTATCACAATTTAAGTATAAATATGATTTGCTCGAACATACATACCATCTCTAGATGTAAGATAAGAGACCAAGCCCCGGAGGGAAGGTCTGAAGTGGTCAAGCCCTAGAGGGAAGACCACAGGGCACCCAGAGAGGTGACCCCAGGTACCAAGCTTAGGATGGAGAAGGTAGCCTTAAAGGCACTTGCAAGGACTTAACCCTAGAGAGGGTATTCCAGAGGATGAGTAAAAGTGGGTGAGAAGTCATATTGAAAAATGTAATCTTGCATTGTTAACAACTATTTGATATGATTATGTTGTTAGAATTTATGTGCAATATTCTGGTTGTCACCACAAACCAGTATATTCATTTATACCGACTGATGTTTTGTTTGTCAACATTTTAGGAATATCTCAAATTAGACAAATAGTAAAGTGGAACTTGTGAAGATTAAAGTTAATTCATAAAGGAGGATTTAGATAGTTAGAATTCTACTGAGGGTAGAAGTTCCAATTTCCTATATTTGAGAGGTATGTTAAAAGAAATTTTTATCTAGTTTTAAGTTTAGTATCTGGTAGAATTCATTAATTATTTTTTATTATTCGCAAAACTATTGATCCTATTTTTGAGATAACACCTCTAACTTCTTGATCTTCTTAATTGGGGGTTACTGAGAAGCGGGGTCATTACAATTGGTATCAGAGTGATGTTTTCCATTTAATCTCTAATAATTATTAAATTTTACAAACTCTTTAGAACCCAAGGGAGTTATTAGAGGATTTTCCAATGATGGAGGTGTCTAGAAAAAGATCACAATCTGGGGGCTGGCAAGATTTTCCTCCACCCCGCTAGTCAGTTTACGAGGACTCCCAGATATTGTGTGATTGTCTGGCCAAAATTGGAGGATTTGACTCAAAGTAAGATACCTCTAGGACTCTCGCATTTGTCTTCTTCCTTTCTCAACCCTAATTCTAGTATAACTCTAAGTGCTTAAGGTTTCTCTCTCTCCACACCCCTCATGTGTTTGGGATAAGGGTAATAAATATTAAGGAATCCTCCACCAAATAATGAAAAGTGTGTAAACAAGATGTCATGGACATAAGTTTTAATAGTTTAAGTGTAAACTAAAGTTTAGTTGCATGCTTAGGTTGCATGGTGTGTGTCTCCATGCCCTTAGGAGAGCTCTGAGGTTAGACCTTCTTGTAGGAGGATGAGGAGAGAGTTAGCTTTGGAGGAAGAGGTAGAGACGTGACGCATCCTATGAGAATGATGCTAAACCTAACCCGAAGTGGAAGTTAGAGGAAGAGATGACAAGATGAGTTGGATACCTTAGTCTTATGTACCTTCAAGTACATGGGTTAGACATACATGCTTTACGTAAAGGTTGAGTACACATGAGGAGCATGAACTATGTGTGGTTTCTTGACCCTTGTGCCTTTTGGTGACCCGACCTTGGGTGGTTGTGCATGTTAGGGTGAGGGATAGCTCCCTCATTGAGAAGGTTAGTGGTGACCATATAGGAACCCTAATAGATATATATGAGTAGGAAAAGGGCACGTACTTACATAGAAGAGAGTGGCAGTAAGGCTGGAAGTAGGTGTTAGACCTAAGCCAGATAGGTTATGACCAATGGTTATGAGATGAGCATGCAGAGCTTTGGATAATCTTGGTCAAACATAGGTTTTGGATCATATGTTTCACCCAGGTAGGTGTAGACATGTGTCCTTAAGAGCTTAACCCATCTTCTAAGAGAGAACCTCAAGTAGTATGACCAGTTGTAGGGTTAACTCTAGAGAGAGGGCAAGACCCCCTGAAGAAGGTTAGAGACTTGGATTGTGAGACATGAGGAATCATGAGAAGTTGGATATGATATGGCTTGGAATGGACAACCCTAAGTAGATGTATGTGGTTGCCTCATGAATGATCCTTAGAGGCTTGTCGTACCTTGGTTGCCTTTAGAGGAACCAAACCCTAGAAAGACAAAGAGGCTTCTTGAATCGATGTACGGATGCTATAGGTGCCTACCTTTTAGGTATAGGAAGGAGAGTTTTAGGGACCCCAAATAGGTATGGTATAACAACGAGTTGTGGGATATCACACCTTGTTGGTTGTCCTTGTGTAGGACTCTTAGAGCTATTCTCGTAGGAGAGTGTTAGGATGTATATGCCCTATCTAGTATAGGTTTGGTTCATGGTTGGACAGTAGAGCACGTATTTAGACAGATGATGCATAAGTGGAAAACCTGGGGTTCCTAGACCAAAGAGGGGAAGTAGAAGTACCTGGTGCACATGATGCTCAAGAGGTCGATTGAGTTCATAAGGATTAAGCTTGGCACTCCCTTCCCAAGTAATAGAAGGAAACCCCAGTTGTGTTGAGATATACGTTTGTTGGTGACATATACATGTATGATATTGGTCCAATCTTGAGGAAAAGGAACAAGTATGACATACCAAGGAACTTGGCATGGCTTAGTAGGTTGTCTTCTTGATAGCTATGTGCATAAGTAGCATGTTAGGGCTAATTATGCATATGATGATGTAAACCCTGGAAATAAGGATGTTTGTGACCTTTATTACTATCAAGAGATAGTTTTCCTCCCATCCTGGGAAGGGACCCTTCGGTAGGGTGAGTACCAGATTTTGTTTAGGTTCAAGATAACCTAAAGAGTTCTCTCATAGGATCTTGATGAGCTAAATGGATAACACATAGTATGATCATGAATCTATAGACCCATGTGTAACCATCTCTAAGGGCAGGAGGATATGATGCCATGGAGGTAACCTGTATGGGGCCAAACTGAGGTAGGTAGGTCACCATGATCCCTATGAAAGGATGTAAGTTTGACCATGAGTTCCCAGAGAGAGGATGAAGTTTTGGGTAAGGATTCAAGACTGATATGTACTGTGATAGAATCCTAAGTCAATACTAAGGTCAGATGGGGATAATATCGATGAGAGTAGGAGTTGTCTATTCCCTAGATGCACAAGACCACAGGGTCGGGAGGTAACACCTATCTTTGTCTGAAGACCATGGGTTAGGAGGTTGACCACCTTCATGAGTTCATGGGGCCCAAGGGCAAATGAGGGAGGCACTCCCTAGATGCATAAGGGAAGGGGGATGACCCCAAAAGTACTGACACCCTAGAGACCTTGAGGAGATGACTAAGGATTAGGCATATATACGAGTAATATGAAGATCCAAGAGTGTTTGGGTATAGCCTTCCATGGATGTAAACCTAAAATCGAGATGCTCATGATGTGGAGACATGTGATGTTCATTTCAACTTAGATTATAAAGTGTATTGGTGATGTGTGATGTTCCATCTATACTCTTGGAATGGGATGAACTTCGTATTTGGACTACAACCAAATGCTTATTTCCTCTCGTTATGGGTGTGAAAGATGGGGCAAAGCGTATGCCATATACTAAGGATAAAAGTGATATGAGTTGAAACTGCTCTATGTGTTTGAGTATGGAAGAAGTACCACATATTTGAGGGTATGTGGGATAGATGGTTTGAAAACACAAAGAGAACAGAGGTAATATGATGATGTACCTCTCTAGAAGTAGTTTGGAATCTATGAATTACAAGTTTGGGTTTGATAATCGAGATGATGAGCTTGGAGTTTTCTTGACTTAGATATTAAAACCAAAATGAGGATGTTGGGTGGGGTATATGAAGGTTTATTTTTTCACCACCACCTAGCACATAAGGAAATTAATGTGGTGAAAAATACTCTTAGTCGAAGCACAGCTCAGGTATATAGTTGTCTTGTTTAGCCAGTAGAGAGGCTGGAAGAGGTTGTTAGGTGAACCCTAAGTTTGTTAGAAGATGAGACTTGTATGGCTAACACCCAGATACAACCAGACCCGTTGGTCAAGTTAGTGGATACTCAGTTAGCCTACCCAGAGCTTGATGAGATAGAAGGATGGTTGTAAGAACCTCAGATACACCTCTTAGGAAAAGGAAGGTGGTGAAACCCACTACTAGAGTGTTTTAGGCTTTTTGACGAGGAAACCTTAAGGAATTATGATATGCAGGAGTTCATGATTTTAAGTACACCATACACTGTGGTACTACTAAGATAGTTGAAGTTTGCATTAGTACTTTGAAGACCTCGGATGAAGAAGTATATAGAGTTGCATGTGGCATGTTTCCATACATGTCAGAGGGTGAAGGCTAAACACCAATAATCTGGTGAGTTGTTATAGATAATGAGAAGTCCTCGAAAGGGAATGGGAGAAGATCACCATGGACATTGTGGTGGGTCTCCCCTGGACCAAGAGAGGTCATGATGCAATATGGGTTATGGTGGATCACCTTACCAAGTTGACCTAATCCCTTGCCTAAGAAAGAGCACTGTCAATGTGACATATCTGGTTGAACTATATATAGGAGAGAGAGATAGTTCAACTACACTGTGATATGAGTTCAACATATTGAGCATGACCTAAAGTTCACTTCCATGTGGTGGAAGTAAGTAAATGAAGAACTCGATGCTAGATTGAATTTGAGTACAGCATATCACCCCTGATTGATGGACAGTCAAGAGAGTATGATCCAGGCTTTAGAGGGTCTGATGAGAGCATGTTTGCTCATTTAGGGTGATACATGGGAGCAGTTCTTGTCCGTAGTAGTTATGATAGCCACCATAGCCAATATCAAGATGTAAGAAGCTCTATAAGGGAGGATGAGTCTGTCACTACTTCACTTAGATGATGTTGGTGAGAGGACCTTGTGGAGGTTAGAGAGGCCACAGTGTATGCAGATGAAGTTGCTTTGATCGAGCAATGGCTGAGAAAGCCCAGGATCGACAGGAATCATGAGCTGATGCGAAGCAGACTGACATGCAGTTCACTGTGGGTGAATATGTGTTATGAAAACCCAACCCCTCTGAGCTATAGCTGAGAAAGATGAGTCCCCGATACATGGGTCCATTTGAGATGGATTGGTGGAGATGCTTATGTTTAACCTTACCTCTCAGGATAATATGATGTATGATGTGTTCCATGTGTCTGATCTAAGGCACTATGTGATGTACTTGAGCCATGTGATGAGCATTGAACCTATTGAGCTTCAAGGGAGGCTGACATATCCTGAGTCACCTATAAGGGTATGAGATACTAAGGTGAGATAGAACTCAGATGTAAGAATATAAGATGATAAAGGTTCTTTGGAAGCAGAGGATGAAGCCACGTAGGAGCCAATGATGGATAGATATCATGAATTGTTAGTACGTTTGATGGAATTTTGAGGGAAAAATTCCTATAAGAGGGGAAGGATGTTACAACCCAAATTTTTTGGTTCATATGGTTGGAAATGCAATTTCCCCAGTAACTGTATGATTATAGAAATTGTATGAATTATATGTATTGAATGGCTTTACTTTGCAATATTTCCTTGGTAAATGTGTTTTCGTGGATCATAATAGGTTAATGAGTCTAATATGATTAAAAGAAAAAGAAGAAATCAAATAATGCAATATTAAGAAGGAAATTTGAGATCATGATGAAAATATGAGAAATATGTGGAAATAAGTATGATTGAATCATAATTGATGAGATTTTGAATCCAAAAGGTTTCTAATGGTAAAAAGAATCCAAATAAATGATATAAAAGAATAGGAGAGAGAAAATATGCATAAAATATGCCTTAATAAGTAATAACTTGCATATGAATAAAAGTCTCTCATACTTTTGAGTTTGAGTCCCAAACATGGCGCTCAAGTATTTGAAGTCATCATGGACTTTCCTATAAAATTTGGGATCAAACGGATAAGCAGTTTAGGAGATATGATTTTTGTAATATTTCCTAAAGTGAAGAGGATTGATTTAAATGTCACAATTTCAATGGGACTGTTTGTTTTGGGAGCACGCGATGTGGACCGTGGATCTGGGATCCAATGGTGTCCAGATTATCTCCTACCTTGAGCCAAAAGAGGGAAGATCGTAAATAGTAACTATGTATTTCCTAAATCAGTTTCCTCCCTCTCAGTTTCTTTTTTTGTTTTTTTTTTTGAAAATTGGGTAAGTATATTCCAAAACCCCCAAAAGGGGGACAAAGTTACAAGCCACACCCTAACATGTGACTACGAGCTCCTAGGAATTGGTTACAACAGATCCAAATTCCTATCAATTAAAGGTGATACATCAAGACTTGATTTAAAAGAAAAGTACATTCCCTTGATTTCTAAAGCAAGGTGATTGAAGATGACAACGAAGTCTGAGGCGCCACCATTATGTAGCCTATTGTTGCGTTCATCCCAAACAAGGTGAATAGGACCAGTGATAGCCCAAAGTTCAATGATTTTAGCATGTCTGGATCTCTTTCCAAGGTCAGCAAGACATTCATAAAGAGAATAAGAAGACCGGATGTTAAGTTTAAGCTGTGCTCGACCCCAAATATATCTCTAATATTTGCAGCCATCAAACAAGTGTGAGATCGAGTCATTGTGTAGACCACACAATAAGCAAGCAGGGATAGGAGCGCCCGACCAAGAGCTGATTTTTTCCATAGTGGGAAGGACATTGGTAAGAGCTCTAAAGCAAGTTAGGCTCCACCTAGGATAGTGCCTGGAGGACCATAGATTCTCATAAACCTTGTCTGATGGTCGTCGTTGTCTGCAATTGTCCCAGAGGTCCCTGTCTGCCCACAAGGAAAAAGAAGGCCAAAGAGAAACCATGCATTTATGACAAGTAGAGCCACAGCTAGATGGTGCAACCAGAGAGTTGTCATATCTGCTAGACATCCATGTACTCCATATGCATTGCGTTTGAGTGAATCTTTTGATGCGATGCATAGTGTAGAAATCAGCAAGTTCGTCAAGTCTTTTAAAGCCAAGACCACCTTCAGATAATGGGTAAGCCAGGCGAGCCCAACATGAGGGATGCGTGGAACTACCCCATAAGAAATCAGAGAGAAGCAACTCCATCCTACGTAGCACAGCAGGAGGAATATCACCCATACGAAGACAATAGCTAATCAAACCCATAGCACAATGTTTGATGAGAATAATGCGTCCAGCCATAGCGATTTTAGAATCCAGCCATCTTTGTATCATGTCTCTCAGTTTGTCCAAACATTCATGATAGTGACGCCTCCTAAGGTTACCACCTGCAATAGGGAACCCAAAGTACTTTGTTGTCCATGAACCTTGCTGCATACCCAAGCAATTGATCAAGGCATCCTTGTTGCGGCATGAAGAAGATAGAAAAATGTGGGTTTTATTTGGGTTACATTTCATACCAGAGGTAGACCCAAAGTCATGCAGAATTTTCTTGAGATTGACAAGACTACGCATACGACCTTCATAGAAAATAAGAACATCATCCGCAAACAGAAGGTGGCTAAGAGCTTTGGTCCTATTGATAGGATAGCTGCGAATAAGCTTGTTGTCGTAAGCAACCTCAATGCATCTACTGAATCCTTCCATAGCCAGAGCAAAGAGTAAGTGTGACAAAGGGTCACCTTGCCTAAGTCCAGTGGAGCTTTTGAAAAATCCCACTGAGGAACCATTCAACAAGAGAGAGAATGACAAAGTTTCCACACATTTCTTAAGAATGGAGATGAACTTATCATTGAAGCCAAGGCCAACCAGACAGTCCCATAAATAAGATCAGCGAATGGAGTCAAAAGCCTTTGTGATATCCAACTTAATGCAAGTAGCAGGAGGGCTGATTTTGCAGTTGAATTTAAGAGTAAACTCAGCCACAAGGAGAGAGCAATCCTCAATACTTCTACCTTTAACAAAAGCACCTTGGAAAGGAGAAACAATATTTGGCAAAAGAGTGGCTAGCCTTTTAGATATGACTTTGGCAATGACTTTGTAAAGCATCGAGAAGCAAGAGATAGGCCTGTAGTCAGCAGGAGACGAGACCATGTCCTTAGGAATGAGGGCAAGGAATATATGGTTGACTTGCCTCACCATGTTACCACCTTCGAAAATCCACTTTGTGGCTTTATGGAGGTCATCACAAATAA
Organism: Alisma plantago-aquatica; assembly: GCA_963693085.1. NCBI lineage: Eukaryota > Viridiplantae > Streptophyta > Magnoliopsida > Alismatales > Alismataceae > Alisma > Alisma plantago-aquatica. Next base: position 92,554,798 of record OY856409.1, read on the forward strand.
TATCCCAGTTATGTCTATAGAAATAACCATTGAAGCCATCCAGACTCGGGCTTTTATTAGGCCGTATGCTCCACACAGCATCACGAACCTCATTCAAACTCGGTGTAGAACAAAGCATGTCATTGTCATTACCAGAGACAAGAGGAATCCAGTCTGGGATACAAGAACTTGATGCAACTTGAGGTTGATTATAGAGCTACTCAAAAAAGTTGACAGTATCATTCATGATGGCATCACTATCCTACAAAAGATTACCTTGTGAATCAAAGAGCTCAGTGATAGAATTAATAGCATCCCTCTTAACAATGGTATGATAAACTTTGGTATTTCTATCTCCATTGGAAAGCCACTCCATCCTGCTGCGTTGCCAGAAATACACCTCCTCAGCCTTAAGAAGAACATCCAATCTTACTAGAGTATGTTTTTCAGCAAGAATAAGATCAGAATCAGGGGGGCTTCATCGTAGAACAGCAGAGATATCATCAAGCTCCATTCTTTCCCTAGCAATCAGATTTTTGAGATTAACATATTTTTTGGACCATGTTTTCAACTTGTCCTTGACAAGACTGAGCTTATGACAGAATTGATACAGTGGATTGCCAATGACCTCAGTAGCCCATGTGTCCTTAATGATGTCCCGACAACCCTCCCAGTCCATCCATAAGTTGAGAAATCGAAAAGGTTTCTTCTTGAAGGAGATAGGCTTCATATTGATGTTCAAGACAATGATCAGAATAGCAGCAAGTGATGAACTTAGTTTTGGAACTAGGGAATTTAGAAATCCATTCATCGTTGACAAAAGCTCTATCAGGTTTACAAGCAACTCTTTTAGCAACACCTTGTTTGTTATGCCATGTGTACACCTCCTTACCAATGATAGGTAATTCCGTGAGACCTGCATTATCTATGGCAGCATTAAATGAGCTAAGAATGGAGGAGGGAACCTCACAACCTCCCGCTTTTTCTTCTAGTTTCCTGATGTTATTGAAGTCACCAGTGATGAGCCAAGCTTCGTCAATGGTGCCAGCAATTCTTACCAAAGTATCCCACAAAGCTGAGTGTTTAGCAACAGAATTCCTAGCATAGACGGCAGTAATATATATGTTAGGACCACCTTTGTTTGTGCATTTCATAGTGACATGCTGGTCATCCATCTCAGTCATAGTAGTATCCCAGTAGTTGGGATTCCATCCAATATATATACATCCATTAGGATCATGCAGATGGTTAGAGACCCAAAGCCACCCTTTAGGGAACATGCGATCAGAAGTATGAATCATATGAGTCTTAATCTTAGTTTCAACAAGAATGGCCATAGTAGCTTTATTATCCAGGATAGTCCTTCTTACTTCCTTCTTTTTATGTGGCTTCCCCGAGCCACGAACATTGGTCATGAGGAAGGTCATTAAAGACCCCTAGAAGAGGATCAGGTCTTGCGAGACCCGTCACCTTTAGAAGACTTCAAATTTTTGGTCGAAGAAGAAGTAGCACCTGAGAATCTCGAGTTGGCTAGAGTAGCAGCATCAAAGCACGCCATCAGGCCACCACCATTATTGTAGTACTCGGCAACAACATCATTAGACGTCCCACTAGTAGCATTAGTCCCATTGATATGTGTCGATCCTCTAGCCTCCGCATCATCAACATAGGACTTCTCTACAGAGGTGCCAACCTCCTCTCCAGCAACAGTCTCCGCATCACCAGCAGCCCCCTCCCAACGCTAGCAACATTAGCGTCCTTGTCAGTTGCACCATCCCCATCGGTCACCACCCGAGGTACATCATCATCGCCTAAGGGAGGAGAAGCCTCACCCCCACCTGAATTGCATCTGACGCCCAGGTCAACAGCAGAGGCACCTTCTCCACCCGCAGAGCCACCGCCCGAAGAGGAAGTTTCGCCACCGGTATCAGTAAACACCACAAATCCGTTGTTTGAGAGAGCAGCATCATCTTGAACTTGAACCTCGTCCCCCGCCGCCGCACCTTCCGCCGCAACCACCTTGCCCTTCCTATTCATGTCCTGCCACACCTGGGTTGGCTTCAGAGCAGGATCTTCAGAAACAACCTTAGGGTCGATCGGGCAGTCGCAATCATCATGCCCAAAGACCATGCACTCCGTGCATCTTTTGGGAATAAATTCGTAATGGATCTTGACAGCAATAGGTTCTCGATGTGGCATGTTAACCCAGATCTCTGTTGGGGGTTCCTCATCGACTTCCACCTACGAGCTCCCACACCTCTCCCAGGGATTCCATGCCAATCGACTTGTAGTCAATACTCAAAATCTTACCCACGCCACCAGCCACAATCCCGACCACCCTGGGTGACAAATTCCTTCCCATGCTAGGAATACTAATCCAAAGTGGAATGGAACTAAAGAAATCCTTGTGAAGGTCGTCGCCCGTCTTATAATTCTTGAGTACAACAAGCCTGTTATCAAACCATTGTGGTCCTCTATTGATGCCATTTTTCTTATCTTCGGCCGAGTTGAACCTGAGCAAGAAGAACTTGTCGGGCTTGGAGTAAAGATCAAACCCGCCCTTAGGTTTCCAAACCCGACGGATCCAAGCTAGAAGATGAAAGTAATAAGGTCGTTTCCCCATAACGTATAAAATCACAGTATGCTCCCAGCACTTTTCCATGGCCTCATAGGTTGGATTGTCAATGGTGACGAACCATTTCCCATCAACCTTCTCTGACGGGTCGTAGCAGTGTTCTTCGAAGGAACCAGTGCCGACAAGAATCTGATTCCAGGCCTTCCTGGTGATGGGCCTAGGTTGGGAGGCAGTGGGCGCTTCCTTCGTGGTCATGATAGTCGTAGAGAGGGGAGAGACTTCCCTCTCCGATGAGTTCGGCCAATCATCTCTGCAATCACCAGAGAGCGGCGCAAACCTTAGGGGTAACACGCGGTTCAATATGTTTTATTAGTTCTCCTCCCTCTCAGTTTTCTATTGGCAACTGGAGACTCTTCCATTGGGTTCGAGAGAACAATGTGAACGTTTCCGACCCAAACTTTCCTTGAAGTCCCTGCCGATTGGGACTTTGCCCAAAGCTACTGGGACCTAGACTCCATGGGAGGGTGTCCTCCCTATCTATATAAGGGGGATGACCAACCTGATAATTGTGTTGTGCTGCTTGGAGCCTGCGTGGTAGTTTTCTGAGAGATAATGGAGGAAGGGAGGGACGCGTCCAAAGATCACTGCAAGGCCAGCCGCTCCAATTGATCCTTCAAACCAGATGTGTGAGAACAGAGTCTTTGTTGCTGGCGGTGGCGCCCCCATGCGGGGGTGATAGTAGGCTTGTTCAAAAGCCAAACCATGGCCATCGTGATCTAGGAGGGGAGGTGGACTCATTTGCCTTGCTTCCCGAGGTCGCCATCATGGGCAGATGGTGGTTCGCGACCCAGGTTGGGTGCTCTATTTTCCTGCAAGAACAAAGGATCAGACCCCTATCCACACGTGCCTACAAAGGTGATTAAGGGGTCGGACCCAGGTACCAGGTTAGGTGGGTCGAGGGTGAGATCCGGGAGCCAAGAAAGGATCAGTAAGGAAATGAAATGAAAGGTACATGTGTCAGCCTGTGATTCTCCTATAATGTTTTATCTTGCAAAAATCATAGCTAATGATTGGTAGCTCGGATTAAGGTGTATAATATATGAAAATTGATCAGAAAAATGCAAGAAATTAAATAAAAATAGTTTTCCATCTTGAATCTGATCATAGTTCGAAAACTGCCTAAAGTTGCCATCCTTAATGCTTTATAATTAAGAAAAACCCTCATTTGATGTTCTATGAAATTGAGATGATTAATATGGACAATCTATGAGCATATTAACCTATTGTTAATAAAAAGATGTTTTGATGCCTAAATAGATGATCCATGTGCTACATATCTTAATTTAGGGTTTGATATGTTAATATGCATTAATGGGCCTAGAAACCCTAATCTAAGTGTTAATGGGTTTTAATGAATTATATTTCAAAATTCATTGTATAAAAGTGATACTAGGATGATCCTAAGCCTAATAGATGATAAGAAGGTGTTGATATGATTAAGTTGAATAATTAGGGTTTTGCACCTAGAACTATTTTTTTAGGGTTTTGTGGGTGTAAATCAGTTTATAGCTCAATATCATATGGTTCAAGGTGTTGGACGCATTGATTGGAGTATCAGATTGATTGAAATCGCATTTGACTGATTCTGCACAACCTGTACTCCCAACCGATCGGTTCAAGTGTTGAACCGGTTGGCTGAGGTTGTTGAACCGGTCGGCTCAAGTGTTGAGTCGATCGGCTCATGGTCAGAGTGAAACGATCGGTTCAAGTGTTGAAACGATCGGTTCAACTGGTGCAACCGAGCAAGTTGGGAAAGTCAGGTCGGTGAGAATTTTCCTTGCATTTCACTTGCCCAATTTGATTGGGAATAGGATTGGTATTCGATACCAATTAGAAACGAAAGAAGGAAAGTCAATCGGGAATCGACCAGGACCATGAACCGACCGGTTCAGAAGTGAACCGATCGTCTCATGGGTCCCAACCAATTGGTTGGTGCTCCAACCGACCGGTTGGTGCTCCAACCGACTGGTTCAGGTCCCCATCCGACCGGTTCACTTGTGAACCGATCAGTTCAGGTTGCGAGTTGGTTGCTTTTGTGGAAAATCTCGAACCCTTCTACTCCTGCTTTAGTCCCATATTTCCGGACACAGAGAACCCTGTCCCATGACCCGCCTATATATATAGGGGTATTGGGGGCTTCTCAAAGTACAACTCAATGCAAGCCAGTTGCTTTGCGAAGTTGTCGTTCTCTCTGGTTTTGGTAACCATGAGAGATCCCGAGCAAGTGCTTCCCGCAAAAGGGAGGTGCAGCAAGGGAAGGACAACTGCAGTTGCAACTGGCAGTAGGAGAGTGTGTTGGCAACTAGTACGTCAACAGGAGGGTGCGACTCCTTCCACTTCCTTGTGGGACAAGGAGAGTGGAGTTCCAGGTGGTCCGTGTGGACTACTACAGAGGCGGGAGGACACTGCCGCTTAGGAGGACAACTGTCATCCGACAGTCCGGTAGGAGGAGGAGTCGTCAGTCCCGGTGCGACCAGGAGCTACACAGACACCGTCCAAGACCGGAGTTGAAGACCACGCATTGCGCGAGGTATTGTCGCCGAGCAAGCATCGGGACAAGGTATGATTCCACAAACCATCCTTTCCTATTATATAGACGTTGACGTGTTTCCTCGGTATGGGTTGGGGGAGAAAAATTTTTGTTTCCGCTGCCTTCTCTGTCTCCCCTAAAACCCAACACATACCATCTCTGGATGTAAGATAAGAGACCAAGCCCCATAGGGAAGGTCTGAAGTGGTCAAGCCCCGGAGGGAAGACCATAGGGAACCTAGAGAGGTGACCCTAGGTACCAAGTTTAGGATGGAGAAGGTAGCCTTAAAGTCACTTGCAAGGACTTGACCCTAGAGAGGGTATCCCAGAGGATGAGTAAAAGCGGTTGAGAAGTCATATTGAAAAATGTAATCTTGCATTGTTAACAACTATTTGATATGACTATGTTGTTTGAATTTATGTGCAATATTTTGGTTGTCACCACATACCGGTATATTCATTTATACTGACCGACGTTTTATTTGTCGGCATTTTCGGAATATCTAAAATTGGAAAAATAGTAAAGTGGAACTTATAAAGATTAAAGTTAATTCATAAAGGAGGATTTAGATAGTTAGAATTCTACTGAGGGTAGAAGTTCTAGTTTCCTATATTTGATAGGTATGTGAAAAGAAATTTTTATTCTAGTTTTATGTTTAGTATCTAGTAGAATTCATTAAATTTTTTTTTGCAAAACCATTGATCTTATTTCTGGGATAACACCTCTGAATTTTTGGTCTTCCTTATTTGGGGGTTACCAGGAAGCGGGGTTGTTACCATGCAGGTCTATCATCTCAATGTAACATTGGTGTAAAGGAACTAATGGGATGAATGATCTCATGAACCAATAGAAATTTTGAATCCTTGAGGTTTCATCAGTTTTCCAACTTTATTTAACAAGTGAGATTCATATGACAGGTCTATCCTTCCAATAACCAAATCAATATCCATGTCATTTACTACATTTTATTTTATTCACACCAATGCTAGAATATTATAGATTTCATAAAATAAAGTTGCATTAAAGGAAAGACTAGGAATTGCATGTTGGATAATAAGGGCTAAGATATGAAAATGATAATTGAAAACCTAATATTTAGATAAATGCAAGGAAGGTTCAAGATCTTGGGTTTCCTCCCAAGGAGAAGTAGTTTTGAGTTATTAGATTGACTTACTCAATTTTGTAGGTCTTAGTGGATCATGAAGTTGTAAAATCATTTTCCCCATAAATGCTTCGTCTTCATAATATCTTGTCACCTTGTGGCCATTTACTGGGAAATTCCTAGATTTATCACTAAGAGGTTCCATCGCCCCTGACCGGATAGATTTTTGTGACTATGAATGGTCTTGAACACCTAGATCTAAGTTTTGCACAAAGATCTGAATGGAAGAATTAAAAATTGGGACCTTGTCCCCTTCTTTGACATCATTTCATTTTAGTTGTTAATCATGTTAGACCTTGCTTCTCTCTTTATAATCTTGCATTCTAGTAAGCATGTAGTCTCAACCCCTCTAATTCATGGAGTTGTAGGAACCTTTTCTTGAATTCCATGTGTGGGTCCTTGTTAAGAGATTTATAGTCCACAAAACTTTGTGTTTGAGTTCCATAGGTAAGTGATGGGATATTGTATACATCATCTTGTTGTGAGCCATCCATGTAGGTGTCTTGTATGTTGTCATGTATGCCCACATAGCATCATCTAGATTGGTAGACCAATCTTTTCTTGATTTTATGACCATCTTCTTCATAACTTGATTTTTTTTTGGTTGGAGACTTTGACTTTATTGGACTTTTGGGGATGATAATGTGTAGTACCCTTATGCTTTACATCATCTTTATTAGGATCACTTCAAATAGTTTTTTCCCATAGTGGTAGACCCCATCACTTATGATGGTTTTGAAGACTCCCTACCTTAGAAAGATAACCTTGTTGAAAAAATTTATCACTTCTTTAGAATTATAGGGGGAGTTTCCATGGTTTCCACTCACTTTGACACGTAATCAATTATAACCAAAATATATTGGTTGATGCATGATGAAGATAAGGGCCCCATATAATTGATACCGCAAACATCAAAAATTTCAAATGTGATCTGATAAAATGTTGGCATTTTGTTGCACCTGGATATATTTCATGTTTTTCTACATTCATTATAGGATCTCACAAAGTCATGTGAATCTTTAAACAAATTCATCTAGTCAAAACTTGACTGCAATAGCTTAGGGGCTATTTTATCTTCCCCTAGATGCATGTCATATGGTGAAGCATGGCATTCTTTGAGAATCTTAGGAGCCTCTTCATCAAGAATACACCTTCTATAAAGGTTATCAACACCTTCTGAACAACATTGGCTCATCCCATTAATACTTCTTCAAAATGAGAAGAGCTTCATCTTATTATTATAGCTAATATCAAGAGAAGTTGTTGATGGCTAGATAATTACAGATATCTACATACCATGCTATAACGAGATCAATATCCTTGGCTAACATAATATATTCAGCAAGATAACAATATTGACCGGAGAGAAATGGTCTTCTTCTAGTTGGATGCTATATGGATGATCAGTAATGACATTTTTTATCCCTTCTTGTCAACTATTTAATGATCAAACTCATCTGGAAGTAGTGTTCATCTCAACAATCTTAGCTTTGTATTATACTTTTAATAAGGTACTTGATAGATCTATGATTGATGTAAACTATTTGGAACTGGACATGCAAGACCTAAATTTGTCAAAAGCATATATCTCTAGCCAGCATCTCATTCTTAATAGTTGTATAATTCACATGGGCTTTGTTTAGCATCTTGCTAACATAATATATGACATTATGTTTCATGTTCTTATTTTGTCCCAACACAGCTCCAACCTCAGCATCACATATCAACTTGAAGGGAGTGATGTGGTGACATCATACTTTAGAGTATTAAAGGCTTTTTGATAGTTGTCATCAAAATTGAAAGTAGAGTCCTTCACAAGTAAACTACATAAAGGCTTGTAGATTTTTGAAAAATCTTAGATGAAATGTTTGTACTATCCAGCATGTCCAAGAAAACTTCTTACTCGTGTTACTACCTTGGGTGGTGGAAGTTTGGATATAGCTTCAATTTTTCTCGGATTAACCTTTATCTCCCCCTTAGAGACTTTATGTCTTACCACAATTCCTTCATGTACCATTAAATGACACTTCTCCCAATTGAGCATGAGGTGTTTCTCTTCCCATATCTTTAGCATAGGAGATAGGTTTCTTAGGCATTTATCAAAAGAAGCTCCATAAATAGAGAGATGATTCATGAAATTTCCATAATATCTTTAAGAAAATCAACAAAAATAGAAATCATACAATTTTGGAAAGTTGTAGCTACATTGCATAAGATGAATAGAATCATTATATATTCATAAGTACCATAAAAGTAGGTGAATTTTATCTTCTCTTGGACATCGGGATGGGTAGGTAGTTGATAGAAACTTGTATATCTATTGAGATATTAGAAATAAGACAGATACACTAGATGCTCTAGAACTTGATTGGCGACTAGCATGGGAAGTGGTTTTTCTTGGTAGTCAAGTTGAGCTTATTGTAAACAACACACATCTTCCACCTAGTAACAGTCGTGATTGTGATTTCTTCACCATTCTCTCCATTCACCATAGCACACAACCCATTTTTGGGTACCATGTGGATAGGCCTTACCCATTTTCAATCACTGATGGCATATATAATTTGTGCATTGCACAATTTTGAAACCCCTTTATTGACAACCTCTAGTAGATATTTATTCAGCCTTATTTTTTCTTAAGATATAGTCTTTGTGTTTTTCTAGATATATCATGTGCAAGCAGTCAATGGGGTTTAATCCTTCTATGTCATCCATAGAATATCCAATCGCCTTCTGCCTCAACTTCAATCCAAAAAGAAATTTTGACATTTTTTCTCCTCAAATAGATCACAATGTATGGTGATAGGATTTCTCCCTTTTCTATCAAATAATTCATATTAAATATGCTCAAATATTTGTTTCAAATCAGGAAAAGGTTTGGGGGCTTCTTTGTCAGTAGGAGTCCTTCCTACATAAGCAAAGTTAATAGTTTCAACTTCCTTACCTATATCGTCATCTTTGTCTACATCTAGGTATTGCAGTAATTCCTCAACCTTGAGGTCATCAACATTATAGGTTTGCTTAGGGAGAGCCCTCCCTAAAGGGTCCACAATAGTGTTATATCCTTGTATGTTACCACAGTGTTGATTATAATTGTTAACAAAGTATATGGATTCAGTTAAGGATGGCCCCCTCATGGAATCTTGAACCCCAAAATCAATGTGATCATTTCCAACTCTGATTGTTATAATACTTGCTTCTATGTTTATTAGTGCTCTTCTAGTGGAGAGAAAGGCTCTTCCAAATATCATTTGGTAGAATGGGTATTTGAATATGTCAATTACAACAATGATACATGGGATAAAAAAATCCTCCAACTCCGATGGGAATGTCATTGATGATGCTAATAGATCTCGTGAAGGTGTGGTCAGCTAATTGGATTCTCATTCTAGTTTTTACTGTGTTTGTTAGACTAAGTCTTTGTTCTAGTGTTAGTGGCATCAGGCTTATTCTTTCTCTCAAATGACCTAGTCCTTTCCTCTCTTTATTGTCTCCCACATTCTATGGGATCGTGAAGGCTCCTGGATCTTTTTTATTCTTGGGAATTTTTTCTTGCACAAAAGCACTTGATATCTTTTCAAGATTGACCATCTCTATCTCATTTCCTTGACTTCTCTTGGTTGTAAGATGAATAGCTTGGTATAGAGGCATCTTTTCTAGCATCAAGGAATAGAATATTAAGGTGCAACTTCTTGACAACTTATATACATTTGTCGTACCTCTTCTTTAGGTGATCCTTGGTCAATTTATATGGGAAAGGGATCCTAATAGCATATGGTTCTCTATTGGAAATAACCTCCTCAGCAAACTCTAGTTACATATCTTTGGCCAATTTTTCCTTTTACCTTAGTTCTTCACTTTTTTCTTCTCAAAAGTTGTTGCAGGTAGTTTTTTCTAGGCCTTGACTGCCTCTGGTTAAAGATTATAAATTGGGATGTTTTTGTGTTGAACTTCAACATTTTCATATTCAAGTATGTTCCTAACCTTAGGGGGTCCATCATAATAGTTTCACAGCCGCTTGGATTCTAGTTTTTGTTAGATGGGGTTCTCCTGGTTGAGTTCTTTTTAAGGATAGATATATTCACCAATTGTTGGCTAATCATTTGTTTTGTTGTTGCATATCATATGTCTACCCAATCATGTTTCTTGTATGTGCTTGCATCATGCTTAATATATTGTTGATGTTGATAGTGATTTGGTTCATCTTATCATTAGTCTTAGCTTCCCTTTAGGTGAAGGTGACCATTTCATCCATCGGGTCAGGTTTCGTTTGATGTTGATTCTGGTTGTAAGGTTGTTCTTATTATGTCGGTAGTTGGTATTACAAGTATACCTAGACTGTCTGTTACCTCTTCCAAACCAAAGTGGTTTAGAATATGGATAGGTAGGTTGGTCAGAAAAGTGAGATTTCTTCATTGTAGCTGTGTTTTCATAAGAAAACACATGATAGTACTCTCTCTTATAGTTGATATAGGAGACACTTTGAACTACTCCTTCTTGATTATCTTCTCATTTAGGGGTAGAGACAAAATAATCAGAATTATGCCCACTCTCTTTATAGGTAACAAGATCCATGAATGTCTCTACATAGTTCTTTCCTTTAATGTTTCTTTCCTTTAAAGTGCAAACATCCATGGTTATCTTGTCACGTCTGGCTATAAGGACTTCTAGAGCTTTTGAATCAAAAGCAGTCCCTACAATAGAGATGTTTATTGTAGGTCCACTCTCATAGTTCCATCCAGATTGTAATGTATCCATATTTTCTGTGATTTCTTTGGTGTGCTCTGAGTTGTGCCCCATGAGGTTTCTCCATGCTATTGCATTTATGGATTTCCTTTCTTTTTGGGTAAGACCATTGCAAAAGTTAGTGATCATATATCCTTCATCAAACTCATGATAGAGGCACTCCCTCTGGTAGACTTTGGTGTCTCTCCCATCCATCACTAAGGTTTTACAAGTTTTAGCTAAATCCATACATCTTGTATTTGCATCTTATGTCTTATCAATTGGAAAGAACTTCATAACAAAAGCATTATGTAAGCTTTCCTAGTTTGGTATGCTTCCATCTTTCAAAGTGTGGTACCACTCAAGCACCTCATCCTTTAAAGAGAATAACAAGGCTTTGTAGTAGATCATCTCTTAAGGAACCATGTTGATCTTCAAGGTGTCAATGTGATGGTAAGGGTTGTCCTCAATAGACTTCCCTCAAATGGTTTATTGTAATACTATAGCTATGAAAGATGGATTTAGCTCAAAGTTGTCCATGTTGATTTTAGAACGACCACTAGTTGTCTTGCATTTTTATCATGGGTTGTTTGTTAGGAACAAAGGGATGGAAGAACTAGTGGTGGGTGGTCTTTTACATCTATAGCTCTGTAACGGTGGTGTGGTGGGTTGTTTCTATACCCATTTTCATTTTCTTGTGTAGACGTAGCTTCCCTCCTGATGAAGAAAAAGTTTGTTCACACTAAGTACTGGAAAAGTTTGTATGAGTCAAGGTAAGATATCAGACACACAATCAATCTTTTAGGATATGGTGTACTTGATCTAAAGCATGTACACTGAGTCTATTACTAGACTCAATAGTAGTAACAAAGTCTAAGTGAACCTCAAGTCCTTAACACTTGTTATTGCCTTATCCCTAGAAACAACACCAGATGTGGATCACCTATGATTCATGTATCCAAAACATGAGGCTAATGAGATGAATCAGGAGTAGTTGGATTTCAATTTTATAACATGATGTCTTAAATGTCAGCAATGATAATATAGGATCCTGAGTAGTACGTGAGGTCAACAAAGGTGACAAGGGTGACAATATGTTTAGGACTTATGATCTTAGCTTACCGAAGTGGATCTAGAGTAGTTTAGTGATTCTTAAGGAATGGTGCATTGAACAAGAATGAAGAGAAAATTCAATGAAAACTAAGTTAATAAAACAAAACAATATGTTGATTTTTTGGTATATTTTGATATTTTGGATAGAATAGTGATTGGGTTTTACCAACCAAACACATTCACAACCATGCCAACACTCATACCCATTGTATACCCTTAGCTTAATTTACAAGCAATAATCAATGGTGTCTATTCCCTCCTCTCTTGAGATTAGGCTAGATCTAGATTATAAGAATGTCTCTCTCTCTCAAGATGACAAAGAAATAGTCAAAATACGAACCTATGATAATTAGATCTAGTACATCAAAATGTTCATGGATTCACACCACTTGTTAACTTCAGATATGGTAGAACACTACTCTTTAGAGGATTTAGAAACCATACATCACAAGATGGTAGCTAATCATGCAAGTCATTCATTCATGAATAAGCGAAAGGAGAGAAACATTTCTAAGAATAGTTACATTCATTGGAATATGAATATTTACACATTGGGAGAGACTTAGTGGCTACTCCTAGCCCAACTTAATGAGTCTATCCACTCATATTTACAAGTGAAAAAAAAATATTTATAAGAAACGATGACCATCCCAAAAAATAACAAGGGTTGTATATGGATAGAGTGAAGATGAAAAAGTAGCAATGCATTATAGTAGTCGGGGTAGTGAATACCGATGAAGACTTCCTCTTTGGTATTCATGGTAGTGGCAATAGAAGAGAAGGCAAAATTCATAGATAGAGTGTGAACACCTCCAAAGAAGAAAGACAAATGGACTCAGACTCTTGTACTCATCAATTGATGGATATGGATGGAGAGAATGAGGTTTGATAGAACTTTGTGTAGAAGAATGTGTGCCTTATCTTGTGGCGCCATCAGTAGGTGGCTAGCCCTGTAGTGCCATCAGTAAATGACTACAGAACCCTTTTTGATTGACGTTGCTACTACAGTCATTTGTTTATGAGAGGTAGGACTTTGTTGGTAGCTAGAGTCTGGATTCCCATCGGTAGACATTTTTTTATGAATCATTGATAGCTAGATACCAATGATATTCTAGATCTTCATGTGACAGTTTCCTTTTCCATTAGTTGGTGTGCTCCGTCAATTTCACCAGTTGATTGGTGTGACCAACTGATTAAATGATTGTGTGCTCCAAAATTTGACATTTTTCAACAAAAAGATGTAAACTTGTTGTTCAAATGAGGAAGTGTTAATTGATGCAAGTAAATATAAGATTTATCACATCAAAGTCTGGAAAAATAAAGGAAATTAAGGGCATTATATGCATATAACATCCACAAAATTGGGTGTTATCACTACCCCATATATATGGCTTCTTATCCTATAGTTTATGTGGTTGGACTGCCAAGATCTCAGTTGCTTTGTCACATTGATGAACTGATATATTAATTTGTCATCTCTTTCATCTTTCTCGACATTTCCCTTGATCCCTAATTTTCATTCTCTCCTCCCCAATGTTGGTTTAGAGTCATATTTTTTATTATCTCTTAGAATTTGGTTGCATAATTTTATAGAAAGAACCCCCCTACTGCTAAGTCAAGCATGGATCTCTTATTCATGTGCAGGACATGATAAAAGATTTCCCCCTAGTTAAAGAGATTAATCATGTGATGAGAAACCTTTCTAAATGTTTCACTAAATATGTTACATGCTTCATAGTAGGAATCCCCTAAAACTTGCTAGAATACATTTTTTTCCTACAACCTTTGTAGTATTTTGAGGTGGAAAGAACCAATCCAGAAGTTTTTCAATCATTATGTCCCAAGATTCTATTGAATTTGTGTCCAAATTACTATACAATGTATGCATTTTGTCCATCAAAGAAAATTGAAATAGCTTCAATTACACCATGACGGTTGGCACTCTACCTATTTACACCATACCACAACATTCTACAAAATTATTAATACGATGCATTACATTTTTGTAAAAATATTGATGAAATATTTTTTAGTTAATGACCACTAATAAGCTCATATCGATCTTGTAACCTCCCACATCAACCACTTCTCAACATATAAGTCCTTGTTAGTTAGTGGTGGGAAAGCTCAAACCATGTTCCATTTAGTCTATTGTGGCTCGACATTGGTGGACGGAATTCAAATCATGTATCATTCAATCTATTGTGTTGCAACATCAGCACTGGCATTAGCATCACTGCATTGACCCCCTATATCACCCATCTTGATGGTTTCATCTTTCACTAACTGAACTATAATTGGTTTTAGTGACAGAGAGTTGAAGGACCTTGCTTTAGAGGATACTATCTGGGTCAGGTATATACAGTGTGAAGTCACTATCAAATGTTTACGCATCTATACCATGCAATGAGTACCTAAAATAAATAAACATGTGTAGAATTATCACACAAAATGTATCTACAAAATAATACTAAAGTGGCCTAGAGTGGCCATTCATAACATTCACAACGCTAGTGATTGCATTTAACAACTTCCTGGGAACAGCTTCAAAAACCTTACACATTGAAAGTAGGCATTTAACATAAGTATATAGGTGTGAAGTGATAAAGGTCAATTGAGCCATGAGTTATTGATGCTTAGGGAGTTTATTCTCTAGAAACTATTACTAACTAAAATCTATCAGCTAATTTGATGAAATAATGTTTTTTGGTTGTTTATTAGCCACAATTAAAAAAACAAAATGATTAACATTGAATAAGTGCAAGGCTAGATAACTCTAGAATGCCTGATTCAGCACAAAAATCCACTACTACAAGTTGTTGATTAAACTAACCATAAATTGATCTTGCTTGATTTAATAGGTGTTTCACAAATAGTTGTGTCCTTCTGGATCAAAACACTATCTTAAGTATTAATGAGCCCTACTTCCTTGGTAATCAAACATGGATAAATCCATTGCATTTAAGATGTACATTGACAAAAGGATCACACACATAAAGCTACTTTGTTCTCTTATGAAAGTGTGGTGATGGAGGAAATCTGATAAAATGAGTGTCTTCTGAAAACCCCTAAATTTGAATCAGCCCGACTCAAAAAAATAGGTTTTAATTTCAATACTTACAATATGAGTTGGATCTATATTCAAGATTGTGTTTCCAAATTTAAATAAGGACATGTTTGGGTTTATAAATAGAAAAAAAACGAGTCCTAATATATGTGTATAAGTTTTACTTTATAGAACTCACCACCATGATCCATTTTTGAATTGTAATAAAAGCTTGATAATGTAAAACAACAATGACAACTATAATAGCTAATTCATAGCAACGACTTACCTTCCACTCACACAATCAACAATCACTCTAGTGACAAGTGGGACTTGCTATCGTTACACAATTTTCTTTAAAAAATTATTGGTATTAGAATTTTATCACTAAAAAAGGAGATATACCATTGAGTTTTGTAATTCACTTGTCAAGGTTTGATTCCATGTAATAAAATTTATTACAATATATGGGTTATTACGTTAGACAACTGATTTGATTCTTCAAAAAATCATCAACATATCTGAGTACAGATTTAGTTCCTCATTTAGAATTTTGAAACTAAGTCAATTTTGGGTTGAGATCTCTAAACAAATTACGGGTTTGGATTTGGGTCCAAGGTTGGGTTTGATAGTAAACAAAAAATGTGATATATTTTTTGACATGGAACCAGCCCGGACCAAATTTCTTGGAACCCCTACAAATAAGGTAGGTAATCATATCATAGAAAATAATACTTCATCCACGAACCTAAAGTCAATAACAATTTAAAAAATAGAACGATACATGGTAAAATAAATAACAGAAAGAATAATCCTTTTGTGGAACACAGGGCAACATATCTTGGGCATCTCTAGGCGACCTATATTGATCAATTCTGCCTTGAGTTGCTATATTGGCTCCAAGGAATTTTTCTCCTCTCTTCTACTTGATCTTGGTCATCCAAAATGTATATGAAATTAGATAGTACAACTTTGTTGGCTAAATTGACATTAGCATAATCCCTTTTGTTTTGATAATGACAAACATTTCATTCTTGTGGTTTTAACGTGCTATTTGAGTATTTCAGGAACAAGCATATAAGGTGGTGGATAACAAAGACTTGGAAGAAACAATTTGATAAAATCGCTTTATTTTCATGATTGTAATCAAATGTAAATGCTTGTACAAGTATATAATGTACAAGTAATTAGATATCATGTAAAATCAAGCGTTTAGATCTTCCCTATCCACTCACAACACTTAGATAGGCCATTCCCCAAGATAGTATCACAATTGCACATTGATACACACACTTAGTAAATGAATACATTGAGTCAGTTTTATTCTCGGTCGACAAATCGTCGATCGAGAAAATATCGGTCGACAAATCTTCGACCGAGAAACTCTCGGTCGACAAAATCTTCGATCGAGAATAGACCCTACTAGCCGTTAGACCCAGCAGACAAAGTGGTTGGGAGTTGGAAATGAACGTTGTAAACACTTGCTCCAGGAGGTCCCTCGGTCGACAAATCTTCGACCGAGAAGGACTCTCGGTCGACAAATTGTCGATCGAGAAAAGTTCTGTCTGCACTTTTCAGGGTCAATTAACTAGCCGTTGCAAATGCAATTAGTGGACACATAACGGCTAGTTGAGCACTAAGAACCCCCTAGAAAGTGTCTAGAATGTCCTTAAGCACTTGTAGGTCATTCCTATAAATAGGACATGCCTTAGGACACCTAAACACACCTAAGCTACACTTGTGCTATACTTGAGCTTGAATACTCATTGGCAATCTGTTTTGAGCAATAGAACAATTCCAACATTGGCTATTCATTCCCATTGCTCTAATTTCGTGTTCTATAGGCTAGCATCTCCTTTCCACAATACTTACACTTCTACACTCATTGGTTAGGAGATCAATACGCTTGATATAGGCAAATCAAGCCTTGTGCTTAAAAGGATAAGTTGTAATTTCTGTTTTCCTTCTTGTTCCTTTTATTCTTTGTATTCTCCTTGCTACTCCTAGGGTTGGAGGCTGCAGATTGGAGAAGGTTCTTCTCAGAGGAGAAGGTAGATTTCAAGCTACTTCAAGAAGGCTATCGCAACGGGAAGTTACTTCAAGAAGGCTATTGCAACGGGAAGCTACTTCAGGAGGAAGGCTGCTTCAAGGTTGGTGCAATTACTTCTAGGTGAAGGCTGCTTCAAGGTTGGTGCGATTACTTCTAGGTGAAGGCTGCTTGAAGGGTTTAGGGAGAGAGTTGTAATTTTATGTAAAGTCCTTGCGAGGTAATAAAATTAAATTCTTTCCAAATCCCAGTTGGGTAAGCAACCGGGTAGTGGACTGACAACTTTAGTATTTGCTAAAGTTGGAACCACTCTAAATCCTTGTCCCCTTGTACAATATTTTGTGGTTGGTTGTTTGAGTTAAATAATTGTTAAAATTGTCTTAAAAACTCTATTCACCCCCCCTCTAGTGTTTTTCAGTTGGTATCAGAGCGGGCTTCAAGGAACCCTAACCAGGTCTTGAAGAATGGAGGGTAATGGTGATTACAATCACAACAAAAGGTGTTGCTTGGGCAAAACTACAACAAGTTGCAATTGGTGTTTAGGAACAAGCCACACAACAATCGGTTGTCCTTGGAGAGAAAAGAAGAAAGAGGTCCACAAAAATTGTCTCATTGCTACAACCAATGAAGAAGAAGAAGAGGTAAGCCTTCTTGATTTATCAAAAGAAGAGCTAATTTCTAGTCTTGAAGAAACGCATAATAAGTATATTGAGTGCAAGAAGAAATTAAAGAAATCTAATAAAACAAATGATGAGTTGAATGCTAGACTTCTTGCTCTTACATCTGAAAATGAAGATCTCAAAAAGGTTATTGAAGATCATGATATTAAGCTAAAATCTGTAGAAGCAAATTGCAATCTTCTTTCCGTAGAAAAGTTAAATTTGCAAACTCAAGTAAATGATCTTCAAAAACAACCTATTTTGTGTACACATCTAGATTATGATATTATTGTGAAAGAAAGAGATTCTTTATTATCTAATCTAGATCAAGCAAAGATGGATATTAAGAAGAGAATGGATGAAATTGTTAAGTTACAACAAGAAATCAGTAGCTTGAGTAACAATGATATTCTCGATAAAATCTTAAGTGATCCTTATCGTCAAATTGGAAGGAGAGGACTAGGTTATAAGCCTAAAGGAAAATCTCATCAAAAACCTAGTTGGAGAAGGACACAAGCACTAGAGAGTCAATCCATGTATGTACCTAGAGGCAAATATACATATGTACCAAAGAACAACCTAGAACAAAAACATAGAAAGAGACTTGAGGTTGATTCTATATGTAGACATTATTGCTTACGTCTTGGACATTACTCCTTTTCATGCCCATACAAGAAAAAGGATGTTGAGTTGGTATGGGTTCCAAAACCTCCAAACTAAATGAACGGAATTAAGTTGAGATATGACCAAGGACCTTAGTTGCATATTTCTATGTCTATCTCAACTCAACATAATGGGATAATAAATTAATTCAAGTTTTTAAACATCTAACTTGGATATAT
Source organism: Alisma plantago-aquatica (assembly GCA_963693085.1). Classification (NCBI taxonomy): domain Eukaryota; kingdom Viridiplantae; phylum Streptophyta; class Magnoliopsida; order Alismatales; family Alismataceae; genus Alisma; species Alisma plantago-aquatica. The sequence continues at coordinate 92,573,536 of OY856409.1, forward strand.
ACAAAATCTTTCAAATTGCAAAAATAAAATTTTGCCTTATTCATAGCTAAATTGTAAATAAAGACTTGGATACAATTAGTTGGGATTTGATCTAAAAGTTCCTTTGATGTTCATAAAGTCTATCTCAACTAAACTGAGTCTTCAAATTGTTTAATTGAGTAAATAACCATTCATGATTTACTTATAAACAATTACTGAAAATGGTTCTGAAAACAATACAGAAACCTGATCGGTCGAGAAATCTTCGACCGAGCAGTCAGTCGGTCGAGAAATCATCGACCGAGCAGGTTACTGATGTCAGTCTGAAATAAGTCTGCTGAATAATTCTACAAAGGATCAATGTGCTATCTATTTGCTGTTAATAACTGTTTTACATGCACAAATTATGGAAATCATCTTTGGAACACTTATATGAGATCATTTTTATCTATGAATCATATTTGATTTAAGTTAAGGGAAAATTACTGTTTTCATGGTAACCCTTGGAATATCTATACATGAACCATGTGTGTATTGAAATTTGTTTTAAATGATCATAATTATTGCATTTATATGCTGATCATATGCTTCAATTGTTCTATCATTACACCATGTATATGCTTCATCATGATCATTATGTTTCATTGGTTTGTCTAAAATAATCTTTGATTCATATATACAAACCATGAATGGATATTATTCTTGATCATTGAGATTCAGATAAATTGAAAATGCCATTAGCATAAAAGCATCTTGACATAATAAACAATGATTGTGGACATAGCTTGTGATAAAATAATGATGTTGCTATGACAAGCCAAACGGTGCCTCTTAGAACAAAAATATTAATGTTTTTATCTATTTGTTTGTTCTAAGAAATCAAAAGCAAAAATCTTGACTTTAAGATATTAATCTTGCTTTCAAAATATATGTCTCTAAAGAATCTTATGATTAATATGAAAATAAGGGTATAAGAAGAAATGTGATTTAATATGTACCCATAGCAAAGCTTATGAAATCATCATTCACAATGAATGTAAAACATGCGTTCTAGAAAAATCAAGGACAAAGACTTCACTATGATGCCCATATTAAGTCTTCATAATAGGTATATCTTAATATGCTTCAAATAGATATTTATTTAAAGCTATCTGCAGAAATTATACTTCACATATGAATGTTTAAATTGGAAATCTGCAGAATTTGCCTCTTGGTTGAAATTAAAATTGACCAAGGGGCGCTATGGTCGTAGTCAAGGGCGACCTAAAATAAGCTTTGACAAAATGCTTATATTGACATCATTTTATTGTACTTAATCTTAGTATACGTTTGATAAAGGTCAAAATCAAAATTTAAAATCATTTGTGACCTTAGAAGCCTTAAATTGTAAGATTAAGGGGGAGCTCATAAAAACAAATTTGATTATTTGATTAAGAAGCGTACAAAAATATTGTAAACATCATTTGAAGCCTATTATGACCTTAGTATTTTTACTTTTGGTTATGAAGAAATCAACAAATTTCATAAAATGATATATCTTGTTCTTAAAGGAATTCTCTAGACAAATTAGGGGTTAACATCCCGTGCATTTGGCTAGAGAAATTTTTATGTACTCTAAGATTAAAGAATTCTCATTTCATTTTTAGGGCTTAACATCCCTTGTCAAATGGATGAGAAATCAATACACAAATGTCGTGAACCTAAAAGGAACTCATATCATTTCAAGGCTTAACATACATTGCAAATGAGTGAGAAATAAATTATGGCTAAATTTAACAATCATTGCTCTGCTTTAATCCCTTGTTTTCTAATTGAATATCTCTTTAAAGGGGGAGCATAGCATAAAATTAAGGGGGAGAAATAAAATCTATTATATTGGATATCTTTTTGAAATGACAAAGGGGGAGAAATAATATAAAATCAAAAACATAAAATAAAAATATGAGTTTCATAATATCTCGGCCAACATCCACTTGCAAAACAAGAATGGCTACAAAAGGTAATCTTCAGGTATGAAACTCACATGATTAATATTTCTTTATTTTATATTTAGGAAATGTTTGTCATCTTCAAAAAGGGGGAGATTGTTGGCTAAATTGACATTAGCATAATCCCTTTTGTTTTGATAATGACAAACATTTCATTCTTGTGGTTTTAACGTGCTATTTGAGTATTTCAGGAACAAGCATATAAGGTGGTGGATAACAAAGACTTGGAAGAAACAATTTGATAAAATTGCTTTATTTTCATGATTGTAATCAAATGTAAATGCTTGTACAAGTATATAATGTACAAGTAATTAGATATCATGTAAAATCAAGCGTTTAGATCTTCCCTATCCACTCACAACACTTAGATAGGCCATTCCCCAAGATAGTATCACAATTGCACATTGATACACACACTTAGTAAATGAATACATTGAGTCAGTAATATTCTCGGTCGACAAATCGTCGATCGAGAAAATATCGGTCGACAGATCTTCGACCGAGAAACTCTCGGTCGACAAAATCTTCGATCGAGAATAGACCCTACTAGCCGTTAGACCCAGCAGACAAAGTGGTTGGGAGTTGGAAATGAACGTTGTAAACACTTGCTCCAGGAGGTCCCTCGGTCGACAAATCTTCGACCGAGAAGGACTCTCGGTCGACAAATTGTCGATCGAGAAAAGTTCTGTCTGCACTTTTCAGGGTCAATTAACTAGCCGTTGCAAATGCAATTAGTGGACACATAACGGCTAGTTGAGCACTAAGAACCCCCTAGAAAGTGTCTAGAATGTCCTTAAGCACTTGTAGGTCATTCCTATAAATAGGACATGCCTTAGGACACCTAAACACACCTAAGCTACACTTGTTCTATACTTGAGCTTGAATACTCATTGGCAATCTGTTTTGAGCAATAGAGCAATTCCAACATTGGCTATTCATTCCCATTGCTCTAATTTCGTGTCCTATAGGCTAGCATCTCCTTTCCACAACACTTACACTTCTACACTCATTGGTTAGGAGATCAATACGCTTGATATAGGCAAATCAAGCCTTGTGCTTAAAAGGATAAGTTGTAATTTCTTTTTTCCTTCTTGTTCCTTTTATTCTTTGTATTCTCCTTGCTACTCCTAGGGTTGGAGGCTGCAGATTGGAGAAGGTTCTTCTCAGAGGAGAAGGTGGATTTCAAGCTACTTCAAGAAGGCTATCGCAACGGGAAGCTACTTCAAGAAGGCTATTGCAACGGGAAGCTACTTCAGGAGGAAGGCTGCTTCAAGGTTGGTGCAATTACTTCTAGGTGAAGGCTGCTTCAAGGTTGGTGCGATTACTTCTAGGTGAAGGCTGCTTGAAGGGTTTAGGGAGAGAATTGTAATTTTATGTAAAGTCCTTGCGAGGTAATAAAATTAAATTCTTTCCAAATCCCGGTTGGGTAAGCAACCGGGTAGTGGACTGACAACTTTAGTATTTGCTAAAGTTGGAACCACTCTAAATCCTTGTCCCCTTGTCCAATATTTTGTGGTTGGTTGTTTGAGTTAAATAATTGTTAAAATTGTCTTAAAAACTCTATTCACCCCCCCTCTAGTGTTTTTCAAACTTGTCCTCACAATTTAGGTCTTAAGTGATATGATTTTTTGCATTGCATATTAATTGTTGTAATTTGATAATTAAATCAAATTGGCTACAATGCACCACTACATCAATTGGGTTCTGAATCATTGGTGGGGATGGATATTGCAGAAGTATGCCCCTCTATCAATGAACCGACATGGGTAATCAAAGCATGGACCTAGTTTTTGGTGCATTGACTTGAAGTGTCGATGTGCCAACTCCGCCATGTGTGTAACTATTGTTTGTTTCAGTTACATTGACTTGGATGTCGATGCATTGACCCTCTAACAATAATTTTTGTATAATTAGAAATCAAAATTACAAATACAAGTATCTCAAAAAATATGATTGTATGATTGCATTATAACTTCTTATATTGCAAAACTGATGCATTTAACAAGTAATTTTCTATTTATTAGCATTCACTGAAAATGATAGAAATATCAATTTGTCAATGAAATATACTATAAATAGATAAAATGACAAAATTTCGTGTTCATTTAACAATCAAATGGATGAAAATTTATTGTGGACATGGGAGGTATTCATATTTGTTTATGAGGGTCAGAGGATTCAACAAAAAGAAAATTTCGGAAACCAGATCGCCTTTAAATCATGATTATTGAATAGAGATTGGGATTTTGGCTTCAAGGTCAGCATCATTATATGGCGATGACTAGCAGTGGAATGCCATGTCCACCTCATGGCACCCTAGCAGAATGTGGTGATCCACTAGGGTGACTCTAAGCAGGAAACATGGGATTTTCCTTACCTAACTTTCTAACTTTTTGGAACTTTTTTAGTGTACCTCAGATAGGGAATTTGTTTTTATTTGGTATATTGTATTTTTGAATAGCAAAGAGAGGAGAGGAGGATAGATGAAAATATAAGGGACAAGTCTTCCCTTTTCTTTTTTATTTATCAAAAAGATATAACATAAAATTTAATATCTTCTCCATTAAAAAATTAGTGTTAGTCTTCAAAGATAGATAAAGGCAATTGAATCTCCCATTGAGGTTGGAATTGAATATTTTATTCACAAGAAATTCAATTTGGGAATTTATTGAAATTGGTTATGAAAATCTCATCTAAAGGGTTAACTGTGTTTAAATCTAGAGAAAGGATGTTTCTTAACTCGTGAACCCTCAACATGGGGCAAATTACTATTTGAGTGGGTTTAATAGATGAAAATATGAGAAAATGAGGAATACATAATAAATCATATCATTGGCCAGAAAGCATATTTGACCATGATCATTGATTGAATAACCATAAAATTGGGGTCTCAATGGAAAAACATCAGTAAAATGTGATAGAGAATAAAATTAAGATGTCCATGACAAGTTCAAAATAAGATAGAATTAGTTTTGATTTCTGGCATACCCTAGCAACCTGAATTTAGTTGCTAGGCATGAAATGTTGCATTAGATTGGGAGAAAGATATGAGAGCATATTAAGTCAGTGAGTTACATTCCAAGGCACGTAAAATCATTATAAAATGATTCTATGCATTGCTCAATAAATTCAAAAGACCACGAGACTATTATATGAGAATAAGCTTGGAAACATTAACTTATTCCAAATCATGATAGTTGATTATTATCCCATGCGTTATTCAAGTAAAAATTCTAGTATAACCTATAGTGAGGATCATGCTCATGAAATCAAATACAAACTCTCATAGTGACAAGGTTTCCAACTAACATGGAATCTAGTCAATCAATATGTTTCCTCACATATTGTCTTGCTTGGATTTCACCACCCTAGACCTGTGGGACCATGTTGGGAAATACTGGATCAGAGTAGACAATGCAAATGAAAATGTTTACTATTCATGTTTCCCATAACAGTAAGATTGTTTCAACAACTATGTAATGGGAAGGATGGTTTAACAAGTTCATACATGGCCCTAGAGCAAGTCCAGTGACACTAACTCGTTGAAGTAGTAATGCAACTATCTTCTAGTTGCTTTTTGGGTGACGTTTGTGCAAATTCTGATCTCCACTACAAACAACAGACTCAAATAGCGTCTGCAGCAGCTCCTGTTCAGACCACAGACTACAACCCGATGTTGTCCTCCTAGCAAAGGGCAAAGGTCACCTCACCTCTAGAGATGTCCACACAGACCAACTAGAACTCATATTATTCAAGTAGAACAGACATGAAGGGGTTGTCTATCCCGTTGGTGTACTAGTCACCAACCTGCTCTCCCGTAATTTTTTCTCCCTTCCTATCCCACCCTTTAGCGGGTAGGACTTGCTTGGGCTCTCTATTGGTTACCACAACCAAAGAGGAAAACAATTGTTAGAGGCAATTGAGTTGTGTTCTGAGAAGCCCCCACTACCCCTCTACTTATATGAGGGGTTAGGGTCTAGGTTCCCAGTCTGTGTGGGAGTGGAAGGGACCAGAAGATCATGAATTTTTGCAACCTATGAGTGTTGAACCGGTCAGTTGGCAACTGAACCGGTCAATTCACATGTGATCCGGTCGGTTTGCATCCTGAACCAGTCATTTCACCATATTTTCCAATCACATGTGAATTGGGAATTCATTTCCAATAAATGCTAAACATTAACTCCTTGCACCAATCGAATTGAGCAAGTGAAACGATCAACGTTTCTCTTCCAGAAAGTTACTAGAACCTTCAGTTGGTATGACCAAGCCGATCGATTCACTAGTTGAACCAGTCATCTCACCCAACCTAAGTCGATCGGTTCACCCAGTAAGATGATCGATTGGAGCCTTAATTCATGCATATGTAGGCTGATTCAATTTTGAATCAACCTAAAACTCCAAACGGTCGTCTCAACACTTGAACTGATTGGTTGGAAGTCGAATCATCTAATTCAATGTTTTACTTGAATACCTAAACACTTTAGTAATGAATCCAATCATCATTCATGATTAAACTCCTCTTCTAGACAAGTTCCTATGTGTGTGACCCTATAGGTCCCTTATCACATTGGCAGTGAATGTCAATAACTAGTTTGTGACATCACAAGCAAAGAGTGGTGCCTTGTCACACATCAGTGCTACCCAAGTGAATGGAAAGTTAGAGAACAACTTCAACCTACAATCTATGTAAGGTGTTACAGTGATTGTATAATTCTTTTGTCTTTGATATCTAGAATGAACTCAAGGGATGGAATCATCATCCTCTCAATGTTCAATCCATGTTCCTTGAACTGGAGCAGACTAAGATATATGTGACCTCAATATCATATATTGATTCACATGTGTGTGCATGTGTTTCTCAGTCTCACTTATCAAGTGACCAGGATATCAAACTCTAGTAGGAGGGACAAATCCCATCTAGATCACTCACAGTCAGTCCCCATGTGTCACTGCTACCCAATCATCACCGTTATGGCAATCGTTATTTAGGGTTACGATAGATGATGTCAAAGTATACCGAATGACATGTGATGAGTGTAGTGACTTTAGGTTTAAGAATCATAATCACCACCTTCACTATGAGAGATGACTATGAACACCAAGTATGGTTCCAGTGTCACTCTCACGGTGGGTATGTCTAATACATTATTTCTTAACAAGTACATGTGTGCTTGGTTTGATTTACCATATCATAACTAATGAGATTTTGTCATCAACAAACACACACTCTAGTCATATGTATTATTGTCATCTATATGCCTTCCATAGTAACAATTGACTAGGGACATAATAAGAATGTACATACTCTTAACATCAGTATGATCTCATTGTTCAAGTCACGTACTTCAAGACATGTTTTATTGAGTATTGTCATTCTTTAGACATTCATTAAGTTTCCTCATTATCTCATAACTGAGTTAAACATAATGAATTGGAAGCTTGTTGTTATTATTATTAATCATGTCCTTCTATGTAATATGCCATCACATTCATCATATTATTGACTATCTTGGCATACCATACCAAAAGACTCCCACTTGCACTTAGATCCAATGACTAATGAATTCCATTATCAATGATCTAAAGATGTCCATCATGTTTCTACTACACAAGTGCTAATCCAATGGGTTAGCAACACTTTGCTATTAGTCGGTATATTACATGTTTCTCATCTCTTTGTTGTGAGATAAAACTGCCTTATTATGGTATCTGATATTCCTTGCCTAACCAATAGCTCCATTGTTGTCACAATATCTCTACGGTGTCATTAATGGTTCGAATATCTATAAGTTCATCCTCATGAACTTCTAGATCCATATAGTATCCACTCTTGTGTTCATAACACCAGGATACTTGGTTTCTATTATAGAATTGTATAAATGGTATGTAGTTTGGACCCCTTCCAAATAACAACTCTTTTTTTAAAATTAAATCTATTTTATATTGGGATCATTTTCATCATTTTGTAAGCTTGCATCGTTGTAACCTTTACACCCAACTCTTCATCGTTGCTTTAATCTAGCAACTTATCCTTTAGTGCTTCTCAAGTACTAATCGATATCTTTTAGTGACATTCTGATGACCCTCATCGGAAACTAATACCATCTTGGCATGTCCAGTACATACAATATTATCAGATGAGTACATTTATATAGCATCCATGATAGATCCATTTCTGGTGCACGTGGCATCTCACTCATGTCTTTGTATTCTTCACAATGATTGGAAATTTAGGGTTCATGAGAGACTAATCTAGATTCTCTCATTGAATTCTTTATGTTGAACTATTTCAACATCTTGCTATTGTATTTTCTCATACTTTGGTTAAGTAACTTTCAAGAACTATCTCTATAGATCTTGATCCCTATCACATAGGATGTTTAACCCAATCCTTCATTACTAAAGGTATTTTTAATTCTAGGTCTCAATATTATTGACATATTATTCCCCATATACATGTGGAATATTCATATATGCTCCCACTAGATCTTTTGTAATCACAAATTTCATCTTTTATCTTGATTCAAGTCAAACTCTTTGACTATCTTATCAAGTCAAAGATCCCATTTCTAAGATGATCGTTTCAATCCCAAGATTGTACATTGTAGCTTATAGACTTTATTTGCATTCATGAAGTTTATAAAACCTTTAGGATGTGTCACGTACACATCCTTTCAAATACTCCTGTTTAGGAATGTTGTTTTAAACTACGTATGCCAAATCTCATAGTCTATCCTAGATGCAACAACAAGCATGACAATTGGTAAAGGAATTTCTTCAAGTTCAACTGTTTGAACTGATTTGAAAACCTTTGCCACTAGACTGTCCCTTTATGTCATCCATGTTGGTCTTCGAATGAAAACCCAAATTCACCATATCAATTTTACCCCCTTCAGGTGGTACTATCAAGGTCATACCTTGTTAGTGTACATGGACTCCATAATGGTTTTGAGCCATTTCTCATATTATGGTTCTCAATAGGTTCTAGTTGATTTGTTGGCTCATCATATTATGACCAGCCCATCAAAGTTGTTGGATTCATAATCTTTCAATCTCAAATGTATTCTACTAGAACTATGAGTTTCTTTGTTACATGAGGAACTTGAGATTCCACAGCAATTTGTGATTCTCACTTGTTCTCATTGTACCTCCTTGTCAATCTCGAACATTTGGAGTTGTACTTTTACTCCCACTGATTCTTTTGGAACTCACTTATCCTATCAACAAGACACTTTTTTTATTGGATTGGGATTAATAGTAACATTCAACAATCATGGTTTGTGGATAAACCTTTTCAAGAAATTGCTTTCTTGTAAAACTTTCTATCTTTAAGACATATTGGGACATTCCCATATCATATCACCTATGATGTCTTTTAAACCATTTTAGACAATACATTGTTTTAGTGTGAAGTACATATTTATGAGGAGATCAGAAGATTATATTAATATGATAATTACCTCGTGAGGTAATCCCTTCTTATTGACACATCATCATGTTTAGATGGATTTGACTTGTCATACACTATCATGGTCTATCTAGAAGGTTCTCAAACTACTAATGTAAGTATTTTAACATTTGATCATATCAAAACTTATTAATACTTTTATCAAAGTTATACTTCATACATAATCTCCTTGAACACTTCAATAGATTTGTGTTTGTATTTCACCAAATACAAATCTCATACCAACTGAGATCATCAGTGAATATTATGAAGTACAAACAACTACCTCTAGCATTTATTCTATAAGATATTCATACATCAACATGTATAAGCTCTAATAGAATATTTACTCTCTCCACTACACCTAGTAAGAGATGATCTACCATGTTGCTCATAAATAATATTTGCATTTATCTTGTTGGTTCAATAACCAAAAGAGTTTAGATAAACATCAATATGTATTCTATAAATGCACTTCTCAAATATGTACTCTAGATGAAAATGTTAAAGATTGTTTGAGTTAGCAAATATAATCCTTTGGTATTTACGTTATAAACATTCATCTTGAGATTCTTTCATATAAAGATCATTATATGGTTCAGCATTTCCATACAGGATCACATCTTTGAAATACAAATATTAACCACTCTTTATTTATTCATCCTTGTCATACGAGATGAAAAAAGTAAAATATTTTTATTTATTGCCATTATGAATTGGTAGTTCAACTAACTCTATTACATGTCCAATGGGTTAAGATAAATTTAAATGTAGACTAATGCTTCATAAACTCTTACTTTCCATAGTTCATCTTTGTCCTTCCATAAAGACTTTACTTCTTATCAGACCTTGCACATCACATATGTCAGATCTTTATCTGGTATCACTACCAAGATGAAGAAGTAATCAAATTTATCTTATAACATTTATACCTGAAGTAGAGGCCTCTGCCCCTTCCTTCTTCTTCTTTAGTTCCTCTAACTAGAGGGGACAATTTATTTTCCAATGTCCAGACTAGTGACAATGGTAACAATCGCCTCTTTTCTTTACTCCTCCCTTTTCCTTGAGATCTGAAGACTTGGGCTTCTGGCCAGCTTTAGAACTCTTTTTAGCTTTGCCTTTACCTTTAGACTTTCCCTTAGTCTTGCTGATCATTATAAAAGACTTGGGCTTGTCTTTCTTCATTTGTGCCTTAGTTGTTCTCAACATGCCCAGCAACCCTGGCAACGGCTTGTCAAAGTCATTCATGTTGTAGTTCATGACAAACTGATTGTATGAATCCGGAAGGGACTACAGAATCACGTTAGTGGCCAACTCTTGACCCAAGGGGAATCCCAATCTAGCCAGGTTCTCCACATACCCAGTGAGTTTGAGTACATGAGGACCTACTGGATCTCATTCTTCCATGTTGCACTTGAACAGTGCCTTAAAGACCATATCTCTCTTGTCTTTCCTGATCTTGGAACATGTTCTTGAGATGTGTGTCCATCTCAATCACATCCATGTTCTCATGCTGCCTCTGTAATTCATAATTCATGGAGCATAGAATCAGACACTTGACATCAACAACATCTTTAGTATGCTTCTTGTAAGCATCCCTATCAGCCCTTGGTGCATTAGGAAGGGGTTCATCTAGCTCTGGTGTTTCTACAATATAGAGTTTGCTCTCTTATGTAAGAACAATTCTCAACATCATGAACCAGTCGTGGAATTTGTTCCCATTTAGTTTGTCCTTCTCAAGGATCGATCGTAGAGAAAAGGGATTGTTGTTTGTCACTATTTAATTCTACAAAAAAAATTACAATTTTATCAAAAACTCATTTTTATTTGATTTGATTAAAATTTTGAGAATATTATTTAGGTCTTTAATTACCATTTCTCTCATTATTTTGATCAAATTGAAAACTCTCATGTATCAATTCAAAAAACTACAGTGAACAATTTTCTAATGAGCCAAGATCCAAAATAATTCAATTATTACCCAACCAATGCCAGTGTCTATAATCAATCATTAAGGTAGGCAACATTTTCCAATTGTGTCATATGCAATTCTTGGATGGATAATATGTGTAACTCTTTTTCATAGTTATTTGTATGCTTCTAGTGTTTAATCTCATTTAGACCACACAGTTAAGCCCAACCCAAAAGCCCACGTGATAATAATGCACCCCACTATTACCATCACACTTCCATGAGATAGACGGTGCACCATCCTTGGGATGCCCACGCTTAGAGATCAAGCTTCATGTGTTCCACTAATGGAAAGCATCTTAGACTTAATATATTTAATTGAGGGGTTATATATATTATCCAATTACCACATATACATAGTATGTATCATATACATGCTATATCCCAAGACATAAACATGCAATATAAAATAAAAGGTGATGGTTATGGCCATATCTATTATAATTCCTTAGAGCCACAAGGAATTACTACCACCTAGGTCAACATCACATCACATGCATGAACCTACAGTTGGTATAGATCTTGTGCTTTGTCAATCCAGGTTGATCAGTTCAACCCTTAAACCGGTCGTCTCGCCTCTTGGACGTTCAGCTGGTCTCTTGAAACAATTGGTTGGATACATGTCCATCTGATGTGTGAACGCCCCATATAGTCAATTGGGTCCACCATCAGGTCGATTCGCTCATGTGGTCCGCCCTCCTTTGTCCTCCACTCGATTGGCTCATCTCTTGAAACAGTTGGTACGTCTGATGTTGATCATCATGATCAGCATTGCAAGAAAAAAAAACTAACCTATTTCTATTAAACTTATTACATGGTAATGAGAAACCTCAAGTTACATTCGAGAGGAGCAAAGGTAGGAAAGAATTAATTTTTACATTGAAAAGAAGAAGATAGAGGCTCAGTATGTAAACTGAGATAAAATAGGAATAATACCAAACCATCCAACCAAACACAGATATTGGGTTATTAGCCATAATCATGCTACACATACACCATCAAAACTGCTTTTGAGGGGGCGCATGTAAATTGCATATATATCATATCATTTATATATATTAGTTTGGGATTATATGCGGTCTTTGATCAGATACACATATGGAGAAGTTTAAGTATTCACATCGTATGCAATAAATAGACATGATAAACCAAAAAAATCCAATCATATCGATTATCTCAAAACATAGTAAATTGACATGGCTCTGATACCACTGTTGGGAAATATGGGATCAGAAAAATGAAAAATTTTACTATATGTATTTCTCTTAACAGCAAGAATAACTATGTAATGGGAAGGATGGTCTAACGAGTTCATACCTGGTCCTATAGCAAGTCAAGTGACAATAACTCGTTGAAGTAGTCGCGAAACTATCTTCTAGTTGCTTCTTTGGACGGTGTTTATGCAGCTCCTAGTCTTCACCACATACAGTAGACTCGAACAGCGTCTATAGAAGCTCTTATTCTCACCACAGACTGCAGCCTAATGTTGCCTTCCTAGATATGGGCAAAGGCCACCTCACCTTTAGAGAAGTCTATGTGGACCAACTAGAACTCTTGTTTTTTAGTAGAACTACAGAAAGGAGTTGTCCCTCCCATTGGTGTACTAGTCACCAACTTGCACTCCCATAATTATTTCTCCCTTGCTATCCCTCCCTTTAGTGGGTAGGACTTGCTCGGGCTCTCTACTGGTTACCACAACTAGAGAGGACAACAATTGTTAGAGGCAATTGAGTTATATTCTGAGAAGGCCCCAATACCCCTATATTTATAGGAGGGGTTAGGGTTTGGGTTCCCAGACTGTGTGGGAGTGGAAGGGACCAGAAGATCATGAATTTTTGCAACCTACGAGTGCCAAACCGGTCGGTTAGAAACTGAACCGGTCGGTTCACATGCGATTCGATCGGTTGCAACCTGAACTGGTCATTTCTCCATGTTTCCCAATCACATATGAATTGGCAATTCATTTCCAATTAATGATAAACATTAACTCCTTGCACCAATCAAATTGAGCAAGTGAAATGATCAACTTTTCTCACGAATTCAAGAATGTCACTAGAACCTTCATTTGGCATGACTGAGTCGATCGGTTCACTAGCTGGACCCATCATCTCACCCAACCTGAGTTGATTAGTTCACTCAGTGAGCCAATTGGTTTGTGCCATGATTCATGCAAGACTCAAAAAATTCAATTTCTAACCAACTTGACACTCCAAACGGTCGTCTCAACACTCACACTGGTCGATTGACAATCCAGTCAGCTGATTTGTTGCTTGAATTGAATACCTAAACACTTTATTAATCAATCCAATCATCATTCATGATTAAATTCCTCTTTTGGATAAATTCCTATGTGTGTGACCCTATAGGTCCCATATCATGTTGGCAGTGAATGTTTATAACTAGTTTATGACATCACAAGAAAAGAGCGGTCACATCAGTGCTACCCAAGTGAATGAAAAGTTGGAGAACAACTTCAACCTACAATCTGTGTAAGTTGTTACAGTGATTGTATAATTCCTTTGTCTCTGATGTCTAAAATGAACTCAAGGCATGGAATTGTCATCCTCTCAATGTTCAATCCATGTTCCTTGAACTAGAGCAGACTATCGGAGATATATATGACCTCAATATCATATATTGATTCACATGTGCATGCACATCAATTTCTCAGTCTCACTTATCAAGTAACCAGGATATCAAACTCTAGTAGGAGGGACAAATCCCATCTACATCACTAACAGTCAGTCCCCATGTGTCACAGCTACCTGATCATCGCCATTATGGAAATCCTTATCCAAGGTTACATTAGATGATTTCAAAGTATACCGAACGACATGTGATGAAAATAGTGACTTTAGATCTAAGAATTACAATCACCACATTCACTATGAGAGATGACTATGACCACCAAGTATGGTTCCATGTGTCACTCTCACAGTGAGTCTGCCTGATACATTGTTCCATAACAAGTATTCATGTGCGTGGTTTCATTTATCATATCATGATTAATGAGATTTTGTCATCAACCAACACACACTCCAGTCTTATGTATTACTTCTATCTATCTGCCTTCCTAAGTAACAACTGACTAGGGACATAAAAAGAATGTACATACTCTTAACATTTGTATGATCTCATTATTCAAGTCACGTACTTGAAGACATATGTTATTGAGTATTATCATTTTTAGACATTCATAAAGTTTCCTCGTTATCTCATAACTGAGTGAAACATAATGAATTAGAAGATTTCCTTTATTATTATTAATCAAATGCTTCTATGTAATATGCCATCACAATCGTCATATGATTGGCTCTTTGGGCATACCATACCAACAACCCAAACTCCAATATCAACACACTTAACTTTTACACCTCAAAACCTTGGTCAAAACACCCAAATTCATTTACATACATATCATTCATTCCCTATCAATCTAATTTATGCATAGGGCCCTTCACATGTACCAAATTGCAAGACAAATTGACAACAGATCAAGCAAAATAGCTTACTCTAAAAATGGGCTTCTAGTAGGAGAACGCCCACATTCTCTATTGATACTTTGGGGATTTCAAGACCATAACATACCAAAATGAAATTTCTAAAACATCAACCAACATGGGCACATTGTGGATGTGTTGCAAGATTTAAAGTGTCCAACTTTATCGTTAAGCACACATCATTATCTTGAATGAATATTCTAAGGTCAAGTGGGGCGCATAATTGTTGCATGCCACCCACCCACCTTATGCATATTTGTATGCTATTGTGGACAAGGTCTGTTGAGTGATTCTGGGAGTGGCTTGCAGAAAGGCGCAAACCTATGGATGGTGCCCGCCTATTTTCTTGGTAGATTTTAGGATTCACAAGAGAAGTAAGGATAGACTTGCCCCAAACCCTATCATACCCTCAATCTCTATAAAAATGACATCTTGCTAATCATTTACAAGAGTTAGATCTTACCTCCCAAAGGTTATGACCTATAAACCATGAGAATCAGTCAGTTTGATCCATAACACTCCCAATTTCATCTTTAATGTCTAAAATCCTAAAAAGCCCCAAAGCTTAGGGGCCTACAAGATTAAGGAAAGTAAGGACCATCTCTTGTGATCCTAACTCGACTCTCTTGGTGAAGAACAAATTAAAAGGGGTCTCCTTTACCTCCCCCAATGTCCAGGCAAGATTGGGTGTAGCCACAATTTAGACATTTTCTCGCCACCATTTTACCGATCCCGCCATGGTAAAATGGAAGAGATTTTAGAATATGTGATCTCTTGTATATTATCTTGATTTAATAATAACATGCATGCACGTTTTTATGTTGTTTTTTTTTCTTTTATCCTACTTTTCTAATGTGTAAGATTACTTTTTTTCCTCACCTTGGTTGGAAAACCAAATTCATACACACGGGGGTTCCTGATACCTTCCCCATGCATAACTCGGTGCCTTACCTTGATTTTTAAATGTTGAATTATGTCTTACAAACTTGCTATCATATTTTTAATGAGTTTCCTCATTTACTTTGTAATTTGGTGGTGACTCTATTTTCAACCATGTTCTTCACAATCCATGCATGGGTTATGATGACTGGAAAAGTATTCAAAATCAACCAAAAACACAGTACAACTCCAACGGGGACCAACATTGAAGTTGCTAATAAACCCAGTGAGGTTGAGTTTTTAGGTGTTTTGTAGTGGAAGTCATACTCAGCTTTGCTCCTTGTTTATCATCCATGATGTACATGGGACCACATGGTTTCTCACTATGTGCATATTTCTTGAAGATCCACTATATGACACCCCTTACGTGTCTACCTCCCTTTGTTTAGAGTTTTCCAACTATATGATTGTGTGATCTCCAATATTGCACATTGAGGATCTGGATGGGGTTACACACTCCCCTTCACTTATATCATCTGATCAACTAATTGACACTGATTCACATATTTTTAAAGTCAATAGGCCACCCTCCTTGTGAGTACATCCTCTAAGCAATATGTATGGCCTCCTGACATGAGGACGTTACAAATGTACAATTTTAATATGGATTAAAGGAGGGGTGCACATCCAGTCCATGCCCCCTATATGTTATGGTGATCATAAAATTATCTTCTAAGGATCACATTCTACCTACATCCTCAAGGGGGAGCCCACCTAATGGACATCTATTTTCTATTATGATGTTATGACAAATATGAGAAGGGAAAATAGATCAGGATAATTAGACATTCAGGCTAAAGGGTGTGCTCCTCAGTCATGCCCACATGGATGCCATGGTGACCATCCCCATCTCAGTCAAGTCCTAGATGATACATGTCTTCAATGCAAGCACTCCTTCTTGTGTCCTTCAATTGATCTATCATAACCTCCTCACTTCATCTAGTGTATTTTTTCATCTTTTCCAATGTGGATTTCTATATAGGGAATGCACACTCTTGATTAGATTTTTTATTTTTGACTCCAAAATAAGATATATCAAAAAAGGCATGCACCTAGGGCACGTCCCTGTTTGTGTTTCTTTTTCTTTATTGCATTGATTGTCGTGTACAAGTATATAAAAATGGAAGTCCAATAGGGCACCCATTTGGAGCATCCCACCTTGTCCTTTTCTAATTTTAGTAATTAAATGATTTCGAATGTGCTTTATCTTCAAAAAATAGTGTGTTCCCTTAACACATTCCCACAGTACCCTGGTAACTTGATTTCCTTGTTGGTTAATTAAATAGGTCATATATTACTTAGTCAAATAATACATGCTCAAAGAATCATCCTACTTCATTTTATCATTTTCTCTTTTATTCTCCTACAAGTACTTATCGTGTTTGTTACATAGTGAACAATACATTTTTTTGTTAAAATTGGACACTTAGTGATATGCTCCATCCTTCTCCTAGCGTATCAAGTAGGGAGGAGTATCACTCACAGTACCCACTTCACAAAATAATAGGGCATCAATAATTGCAGGTACCCTACACAACCATCCTTAACCTAGAACATGCCCACTCCATTTTAATGATGATCAATTATTGTAGTCATGATCAAAATGTATAATTAAGGAAGTACCCAAACTTGGTGAACCCAAGACTTAAGTTCGTTGAAGAAGATTGCACCCCCGGTGAAGATAAGGATTCCTATGTCACCCATTGCTCTTTTGGTAAAAAATATATTGTTGTAACCAAATAGGTTAGAAATTCAAAACATCTCAACCTTTTGGTAAATTGATTTTTCAAAACCCAAACTATATCAATCCTATACAATGATTTGATTTAAATAAACTCATCTTTTTGAAAATAATGTATAAGTGTTGTCGAAATTTGACCTTTTTTTGTATGAATCTCTTTTAAAACACAATAGGTATACAATTTTAAATATTCAACCATTTGGTATTAAGCCTTTTTCAAAACTTTAAGTACATCAAACCTACATGAGGATCTGATTGTAGTAAAGCCAAGTTTTTCAAAACATAAAAAACTCAAGTCAAAGTTTTGCCAACATTTTGAATTTTTGGTCAACAATCTTTTTTCATCAACAAAATAGGTTAAAAAATCCAAACATTTCAAATATAACGGTAGTAGTACTACCACATTTCCTTTTCCTAGTTTCATTAGTGATTGTAGAACCAATTTGAATTTGCTTACTAGGGGAGGGCAAGGTGAATAATAAATCTTTCCGACTTCACTAAAAAAAGTTCCACACATTTCAACCTCTTAATGTAATCCTTTATTCAAACCCAAAGTACATCAAACATACAAAAGGATTTGATTTTCGTAATTTGTTCCTATTTTATAACCCAAACTAACATTGAACTGCTGCAAAAAATTGACTTTTTGATAACAATCTTTTTATATACCAAAACAGGTTTGAAATTTGAGAGATTTCATGCGATCTCTTCTAAAAAAACTTGAATTACATTAGACCTAAATAAGAATTTGCTTTTAGTAAAACTCAATTTTTCAAAATTCAAAACATCAGTGAAATGATGTCAAAAATTCAATTTTTTGGTGAAAATCATTTTTGAAACCCAAATAGGTTCAAATTTTGAAATATTATACCTTTTGGTACAATCCTTTTTTCCAAACCAATATCACACTAGACCTACATAAGTATTTGATTTTGGTGAAACAAAATTTTTGAACCTAGACAACATCAAAGTGATATCATAATTTTAATTTTTTGTAACAATCTTTATAGGTTTCAAAATGGAAATATATCAACCTTTTTCACATAATACTTACTCAAAAAACTCAATGATTTGAAAGCTACATAAAAATTTGATTCTGGTAAGCTTTAATTGTTAAAGCCCAAAATTGTGTCAAATTATTGCAAAAATTGACTTCTATGTGATTTCTTTTTAAGCACACATAGGTTCAAATTTTCAAAAGTGATACTTTCAAAAATGTGGAAGACAACAAACCTACATAAAGATTTTATTTGGAAAACCTAATCTCTTCAAACCCAAATGAATGTCGAGAATTTACCAAAATTTTGAAATTTTGTAATAATCTTTTTTCAACCCCAAAAAGTTTTGAAATTATAAATATTTCAACCTTTTGGTGATTGTTCATCTTTGATAACAAACTCAAACATCATGTAGGATCGATATTCCATAGTATTTCAATCCATGTGGAACTACTCGTAAAATCCCTAAGGATTTCTAAGGAGCACAAAACAACATCAAAATATGAATTCATGTCATTACCCTCAAATAACCTTCCAATACAAGCCAGAACTTGCAATAGGCTCCGACTCTCTTTGAAAAACAACAAGTACATCACTTTAATGTTCTAATGCCGAAATGATATGTCTATCCTTTTTTTTCCAGTTTATAATATTGGATTCCTTAGTCCCCATTTCAATCTAACAACCACACTTGTAAGCGTCCATATATATAGAAAGGAACTTCATCTCCACCCCATGACTCCAAAAATGACTGGGGTCAAAAAGCAAATCATTCCTTGAAATGGACCCTTGCCCCCATACTCAAGTCAACTACATATGATGAATAATTTGATATAATCAATCAAGATTCCAACCATGATAGGGAGATTACAACCTACTACCTTTGTAGGATAAGTTTTTAGATGTTGAAAACCCTGATGGGGAGACCTACAATAAAATCTATTTGTCCAGTCATAAGGATCCACACCCACATTTATCCAAATAAATGGAACTAAGTGATGAAACTATATTTACCCACCATACCTTGTAAATAAAGGGGCAAATGGTTTTATTTTTGGTTCTTTCAAAGTAGTAGATTCTTTTTACTTTTTATACACCTCATGAGAACATTCAGTATTGCTAATCCTAACCCAGTTCTAAGCAAAAGAAAATTCTTTCATCCCCATTTTTTCTTTGTTTAGGCATTTCTAAGAAATATTTCCCCCTTGTCACTCAAAGGGGAATTAGTTTTGTAAAAGTATACAATCGGTTAGTAAGTCACTCAAAGGGGAATTAGTTTTGTAAAAGTATACAATCGGTTAGTAAGTCACTCAAAGAAATATTTCGCCCTTATCACTCAAAGGGGAATATGCTTAGGCATTCAGTATTGTCCAATATGGATTTACCGAACACCTTAGATACTATTACAAATTGCATGATCAACCCAACACTATTATTGTTTCAAATAGTAGATCATAATGAAACTCTATCTAGAGTTCAACACAATAAAACCATTTCTTATTCAAAATGGTGTCATGCAAAACTTCAATGGAAGTTTCAAATCTGATAAACTCCCTCCTTCAAAGAAAAACTATGTCAAATATCTAAATAAATTTTAACTCTTTAGAAATACTCACTCTACAAGCCTTACATACCTTTTACTTCATTTTGGACAAACACCAACAATCATATTCAATCCCAAAAAAGATTCAATGTTCTTAGTGTCACATTCATCAAACACTCCATACCAACATTTATTCACCCTGTCTTCTTCACATGGTTGTGATCTTTGTCTACCTGTATACTCCCTTAAAACATCCTTGTATCCCAAGTAAATGCTAACAATCAAATTTATAATTTTCTTTACGGACAATAAGGTAGGAGATAGAGAGTACCCCACTTAATGTTAAGTTTTCTCATTGTTCAATCAAAATTTGGGAAACAAATGAAAAGGGCATGTCTAGGTTCCATTTCTTTTTATTTATCAATATTCCCTTGCTAAACAATAGTAAAAATATCCTCATTTCAATTTTCTATTATCCCCCTTTTCAAAAAATACATACCAACAATGTTGAATAGTCTACATTTATATGAAAGTAGATAATTATCTTTCCACTAGACAACCATGATAATCACCAAGGCCCCTTTTCAAAGCAAGGGCATATATTCTTTTAAATCTTGTTGGGTTGTTGGATCATTCATTCCCCTTCCCATGCAAGGGGCTCTTATCTTTCAAGACAATCTACAGAGTGTCAATTGATCTCTATTTTACACATGTGATTCTTGACTCTTACACAAATGTTTTAAAAACTCTTCATCGCTAGGTTGGCCAATGGACACATAGTTTCTTAGCATATTCCATTATCCCCAAAATCTCTTCATCTTTGATCTAGACTAACATGGATATTTGAAGAGACAAATCAAAATTTTGTTAAATACATATCAACAATGGGAAACTATGATACTACCCCATTTTCTAATTATTCATCTAAACAGGTTTTCTTTAGTTGAATGTCTTCACATAAATATGAGAATATATGTGAGGTCATCCCTCCATGCCATGTATCACCATAACAATCACTTATCACTCTACCAATGGGATACTAAATGGAGGTGGATGGGAGATTAATTGAACATCTCCTATTGCATCATCTACACTTTCCTCTACCAGCATAAGTGTAGTCCTCTTTATATACTCCTAGTTTGAGGATAGCTTGCATTGAGAAATCTTTATGCATTATGTATCTCTAGAATCCGACCTCATCCTAACACAATTGCACCAAAAGTATATGTGCTTGTGACAAATTTATCAAGCCCAAGATTTATAGATGCATGACGTCAATGACTAGCAAGGCATAAAATTTCTCATCCTAGGGTTGTGTGCACCAATGTCCCATGATACAACCAAATTGGTTGAATGATATATATGCTTGTATGAATTTCTTGGGCCCACAATATAACATGTTTCTATGAAGGTGTTATGGGAATGACTACTAAGGCTCACATGCCCCATCCTAACGTCATGAGAACCAATGTCCCATGTCCACTCAAACTAGATAAATAAGATATGTTCTTGGGACGAACCACCCACACAAGAAAAGTGCTCACAACATAGACCACACCAAAACATGGTCACATGTGCATCGATTGGCATCTCGTCTAGATCAAGTGGGTAATAAACTCCTTCTTTCCCCCTAGGTTTCGTGATTCCTATGAGGATATCTTTGAGAGGACTACCTATCAACTAGTAGTTAAGAGAGGGCATGCCAATGTTTAAACATGGTTGAGATGTGACTAGATCACTCTCCAATTGGGAAGAGGAGTCCTACTATGTAGAATGACTATATGCATAAACCTCACTACATCCACCAAAACCTAACATCACCTATTGTTGATATCATATTGACACAAAACACATTTATATTCAGTTGACCAATCCAAGCAGACATATTTCAAGAGAAGTTGAGTCTATAACAATTTTGTACTTATGAGGGTTATGAGACCTAATATTTAGAGAGGGCATTAGATCATGTTTTTATCAACAATATCTAAAAAACCTCAGTCTAATCCTCTAATGTTGGACAATTTTACCATCAAAATCAAATTTCCCAACTTTAGGACCATGACCTTAAATAACCATCTGAATATTTCATCTTATGATCTTGTGCTACTCCAAAAAGTTTTGGTCAAATGGGAACTTGTTGACTATGGAGAAAACACCACTAGTTTTATACTGAAGTTTTTCAAAAATATCAATCCATTGCTCAATCAATCACAATAATGTCTTCATGTCAAATATTATGCCATGGCTCTTCATGTCCTCCTGAAGATATGTGGTAATGTCTTCAAATTTGGCATTGTTTCTCAACTTGTTTTATCTCATTGAGGTGAGTGTCACATTAAGCTTCTCCAAGGTAATCACAAAATTGAAGCCTCACTAAGATGAGCATGAGTTCCATCCTTATATAAGAAAAAATACATACCCCATTGAGGTGCACAATTTCAATTCTTACTTATATAAGAAAATTTTACAAAACTTGGTGAGGTAAGAATGACATTAAGCCTCAATAAGGTGAGAATGACATTAATCCAAACTGATGTGAGCATGACTTCAAGTATTAGTTTTGTAAGGACCCTGACCTTCGTTTTGGGCTTACCATGTTTGCTTTGCCTAAACCTTGTGTTTAGATGTTTGCTAATCACCTGAAGTCATGGTTAGGGTTTGTTTGTGCTTTGTTGAGAGGTTGAGGTGCAACTTGCAATTTACCCAAGTTTTAGGGTTGGTGTGCTAGTTTGTCACCTTGAGAGATGTCTTTCTCTCTCTTTGCATCCTCTAGGATTAAGAGGATGAGTTGGGCACCTTGCTTGAGTTGTTTTGGGCCTCGCTTGAGCTTGTTGAAACCTAGGCTTGTTGTTGGGCTTTTTTGGGCCTTGTTGAGGCTTGATATCGGGTTAGACCTTGGTGTATCAGCCAGTAGGAGTGCTTGGTTGTATCGGGCAAGATGTGTATCGGCCATGGTGTGTTGGATTTCCATGTTGGGTGACACACACCCTTCACCTAGCCTCATTTGTGTCACCTTCTTTGGACATGTGGCTGTTGCTTTGCTAAGTGGGTGGCAAGTCATGGACAAGTGGTTTTGGGGTTTTTAGCATGTGGCATGACCCTTGGACAAGTGTGCTAGGGTCGGGTGCCACCTTGCCATGCTCTCTCCCTTCACCCCTTAGTATATAAGCAACCCTCCTTGCTTGCTAAGCCTCTTTAGTACCCTTAGTTGCTCTCTTTCCTTTGGTGGCTAAGCTAGGAGTGGAGAAGAGGAAGTGATGGATGATACAGCTGGTGTCTTGGCCGATACATCTTGCTCCCTTGCTCCTTTCCTTCTCTCGCGGTGAGTATCCTTCTCTCTTTCCTTGGCACCTTCTCTTTCTTTCTTGTTTTTATCCATGGTGATTATGAGTTGTTCTTCTCTTCTTGAGGTGGCCGAAGGTGGTGCCTTGGAGCTTGGAGCTTGGTACTTGGAGCTTTAGAGCTTGAGGAGTGTTCTTGAGGTGGGTTACATAACTCCTAACCCTAACTATACTACTTCCTTACCATGTTGCTTTGTTATATGCTATCTTGATCGGCCATGTTATCTTGCTAGGTATGTTTCTTGCTTTAATGGTCATGTTGTTGTCCTAGGTGAACCTTGGATATTGTTGGTCGAACCTTGGATGTGGGTTCCTTGGGCAAAACCCCTCTCTCTTAATTGTTGAGAGGTGAGCCTAGGGGTCTCCTAATTCGATGGTGTGTTGTGGCGTGTTCTTGGGGCAAAACCCCTTTCTCTCTTTGGTCTTGAGAGGTGAGCTTAAGCTCTAGTTGTGTGGGCAAAACCCCTCTCTCCCTTAGTTGTTGAGAGGTGAGTCTACACTCGAGTTGTTTGAGCAACACCCCTCTCTCTCACCATGTATTTGAAAGAGTGAGCCTTTGGTTGGGTGTTGACCTAGTTGTTGGTTGGTTGGTTGGTTGGTTGGTCGATATGGTGATGATCTACCTTTCTGCCCAATATGTGATAGAGGTTGTGCAAGACCCCTCTCACTTAGTTGTTGAGAGGTGAGCCAACACTCTTGATCTTTTAGGGTTTGGTGGTTGTCTTGAGGTTGGAGATGACCAACCCGATAGGTGGTGTAACCCGATATCCCTTGATGCCTGATATCATTTTGTGGAGAGGTGAAACCCGATATCCCTCCTCTAGGTTTGATCTTGGGCGATATATTAGATGGATGTTGACCTCTTTGACCGATATGGGTCCTTACCCAAGATGTGTTGTTGGACGATATGCTCTTGGGCGATATAGTGTTTGTCTGATATGCCCTCTTGAGTACCCTGGACGACATGGATAGGCCATGCCTTGATTATGAGTGTTGAGCAACACCCCTCCTCCCTTGAGTTGTGAGGTGAGATCTAGCACTTGGTCGATATGGTTATGGATATGTTAGTTGGACGATATGGGTCTCTCAAACCCTAGCTATTGGGCGATATGTCCCTTGGTCAATAGGGAGCCCTCACCCTAGATGGGTGATATTCTGGTGCCTTGAACGATATGGAAGTTCTTGGGTGATATGGTGATTACCAAGGTGTTGGTTGATGATCCGATGTGTCTTGGGCGATAAAGACATGGTGGTTGGGCAACATGGAAACCCTAACTCTAGCTTGGGCGACATGGGGTCTTGGCTGACATGGTGTGCTGCCTGATACCATCTTGTATAGAGTTGCCCGATATGCTTGTTGACCGATTGGCTTGGAGCCCTAGGGTTTGGTAGTGGTCGATACCTTTGGGTGAAGGATAGTACCCTACCTGATATCCTTTTAGTGAGGGTTTTGCTCTACCCGATATAGCTATAATGAGGAATATGATACCTTTAGTGAGGGACGATGTGCTTTTGGTGAGGGTTATCCCTTACCCAACATACTTAGAGTAATTGTTATACTTGCTTTGGTTACATGAGAATGCTTTGTATTGATACGCTTACCTATGTTGCATGGTTGTTCGTCATAATGGAGTAAAGGGTTATAGATGTTCCTTGTACAAGTACCATTGTTTCTCTATGATTATGCTAACCATGCAGGTTCCATGTGTATGGATATGAAATCAGGTAATAGCCATGGTGATGGTGTGATAGTGATATGATATGGAACATCAAGGATTATGATGAACCCAGTGATATATGATGGGTGTTACCCATGGAATGGAAATGTGTGCCTTGATGATGGGATTGAGTCCCTATGATGTTGATCCTTGAGATGGATCTTGATGATTGGCAAGAGGCCAAGTGGTAACATGTAATGTTGATCCTTGTGATGGATCAAGATGATGATGATGGCTTTGACAATAAGAATGATAATGTAACACATGATAATGAGATCTATGTTGTTTACTTTTATTTACATGTTACATAACTTGGTTGATCCCAACAATCAACTTAAAATATACTAATTAATTACAGAAGAACCTTTTGTGTAGTTTTCCCTGGCCATAGATCCATCATCGTCAGTAGCTGGTGATGGTGAAACGGGTTCTCCTGCGGGTTAACCTGGAGCGCATATTGTTGAATATGTGGGGTTTCTCCTAGCCGAAAATAGGAGGATTAGAGTACAATTGTGGTTGTAGACTCAAAATGTGTGATAGAGCATGGTGAACAGGCCCATGGCTCAATGTGATAGGGCATGAATGCGTTCATGGCTTGGGAGCACGGTGAATAGGCTCGTGGCTTAAGATATACTAGCTCTGTAACCTGTACCAAGGTGGGCTAGAGAAAAGGGTAGATTGTGTGAGATAACCCTGTGAATGAGGTCACGTAAGCAAGAGATTGTGTTCCTACTTTGGTTCTCATGCACTGACCACGAGGGTAGAGGTCATGGATTTCGGCTCTTCCATTGACCTTGTATGGCATCGGCTTTGGGTTTCGCAACCGAAGGTTGGATTTGAACGGTATGGCTCATTTCCTCAGGGCATAATAAATGGTAATCCAGCCATATAGTATATCTGCTTAGGGAAAACACAGAACATTGGTGGAGGTCTTGTTTGTATAGTTTCCCTAGTTATATCTTGCAGTTAGTTACATGTTTTCCTCAGATGTTATGATAAGATCCTATAAGACTTGTCTTGTCAATCATGTTCCATATATTATCTGTTTATATGCCTCTTAGATATACTAGTAAGATGTTATAGAGGTAGTTCTTCTCAGTATGTTGCATATATGATCTACTTATATCAGTTACCTACTTTATCTGTTATAGCTCTCCCGAGGTTTTATAGTTTCGGCGGGGGTTATGTTTCTCGCTGGGACTATGTGTCTCACCCCATTGGTTTAAAACCTTTTTAGGTGATCGAGCTAGACGTGGTGGTGGTCGTGAGGTTGCGGCCGAACAGCAAGAAGATCAGTAGAAGGCAAGGTAGGATATGTTGTTGCTATTGTTGGGTGTTTTGTAGTAGATTCCTAGAGTCATCCATGTACTCTTAGGTCCTTGGAGGTGTTTTGACGAGGTTTCACGATGTATAGTTGATATGGCTTTCTTATCCTGTTGTTGACATGGCTAGGTTTGTTATGTACTTAAACAAGTGGTGAACTCTTGTGCTTATGGGACAACTAGTTCCTATGAGTTGTGGACATGTATCAAGTTTATGTATATTTATATAACATGTTTCTTTGCAGGATGTGGATCTGGTTGTAATAGTTCCTCTCTTATCTTCTTTCCGCAATAGGTTTTAATTAACCCATGTTTTTGGTAATATGATGTTTATGACGGTTCCGCACATTTTTGTGTGGTGTTTTGCTATCTCTGTGATGGCCGGATGTCACAAGTTTGGTCAGAAAACTCTATGGATCACTAAGGTGAGCCTGCCATTATCTCACCTAGGTGAGCATTACTGCAAGCCTTTGTGAGGTGAGGATCATGATACCAAGTCTCAACTAGGTGATCATGACTCCAAGCCTCACTGGGGTGAGAATGACATTAAACCTTACCAAGGTGGTTATGATATTAGCCTCATTGAGGTGATCAAAGTTTCATGTCTTACTTCTGTAAGAAAAATTCCAAACCTCACAGAGTTGAGCACAACTTTAAATCTTACTTTGGTAAGAAAATATATAAGCCTAAGTAAGATGACTATGACATTCAATCTCACCCAATCTTGGCATAGCTCCAATATTCAATGAGGTTAGCATGACATCGAGTCTTTGGATAGGTGAGCATAGATCCAAGTCTCACCAGGGTGAGAATGACTCTAAGTCTCACCATGGTGAGCATGACGTCAAGTCTCATCAAGGTGAGAACAATTCTAAGTAACATTATGTGAATATAACACCAAACCTCACGGAGCTGAGCACAACATTAAGCCTCACTACGGTGAGAGTAACTTCAAGTCTCACTATGGTGAGAATGACTCCAAGCCTCAATGAGATGACAATAAAATCAAGCATAATAGAGGTGATCACCATTACAAGAATCACCAAGGTTATAATGACTTCATGTCTTATCACATGAACACGGTTCCAAGTTTCATTCAATGAATGTGACATCAAGTCTCATACAGTGAGTATGACCTTTTGTTTCACTGAGGTGAGCATGATATTAAGACTCACCTAGGTGACGACAAATCCAAGTCTCACTATGGAGAGTATGACTTCAAGTTTCACTATCATGAGCATGACTCTAAGTTTCACCATTGGGAGTATGACTCCAAGTCTCAGTATAGTGAACGTAATTCCATGTCTCACCATGGTGAGCATGAAATTAAGTCTCATGATGTTTAACATGACCCTATGTCTCATTGAGGAGAAGGAGAAATTAAGTTGCACTAAGCAAATCACAACTTCAAGTCTCACCATGATGAGCACATATCCAAGACTTGCCTTCTAAGAATCGCACCAAGGCTTATTGAGGTTGATAGCACTCCAAGCCTTATTGTGGTAAGAACCACATCAAGCCTTGCCAAGTTAAGTATTTATCCAACCATTATTGAGATAATTGTCACTCCAAGTAAAACTAAGGTAAGCATTACTTCAATCCTTACTGAGGAATCGCCATTTTAAGTTTTACTAGTGTAAGAACGATTCAATCCTTACAAAAGTAGGATACCTATGGCTATTTGAAATTATTTGGCTTAGTTAATGAGTCTAGTTTAATCCCTTCCACCCAAATTTTCCTTAAAAACAGGGGGAAATCTTTCAATAATTTTTCTTTCTCACAACCCTCAAGAGAGAAACTCAATCTTGACTATGATTTGAAAATGATTTAATACTAACCCACCAACTCATCCTATCTCGGATCCCCATTCTATCAACTACATATCCTTGTTGTTGTAATCATTCGCACTCAATCCTTCTTGTGACAAGCACTTCATTTACAGTTCAACCTATTCAATTAAGGTTTTTTGAGACAAGCAATATAGTTAATCCTTCTTTAATCAAGAACTTTAATAAATCATCATTCTAAAATTACTTCATTTGAAAACATTTATAAGGCAATCAATAGAATTAATTCATAAAAGCCTTGTTGTAACAAGAACCACCATACAAGCCTTATTGAGGTAAGCAACTAATGATTATTTCAAACATTTGACTCCTTCCATGACTATGATTGTTCCCAATAAAAGGAAATATTCATAATTAAGATGGCATACATTAATTTATATAACATGGTTGTCACTCGGTCTCAAAACTTCACTCCTCATTATGGATGAATTTGCCAATCATCCTCACCTTAAGAGGTGAAAATTATTGACACACTATTTTTATGTTTTCTTAAATTTATTTCTATTTGTAGTTAGCCTTCAAAAAATTATTTTCTATGCTTAACATGATAATCATCAGGGAAATGTGATAGTAAATCAAATTAAGATGTCAAAGATATTTTAAAGATAAGATGTGATTAGTTGGAAGCTATGGGCAGAATCTATGATATCAAAATCTGATCATGAGGCATTAAAGGTTGCACTGGATAGATCATCTTAAGTCTATGAATTACATCTGGATGAACATCTAGACACTCCAAGATGATTATATGTAGTGATCAATATGTCCAACGGAGCAAGAGACTCTTGAAAAACATAAGAATGGATACATAAAATGAATCTAGATCATGCCATTTGATGATTACCCCATGAGTTCTTTGAGTAATGCTCCTAGTGTCTCCTATGATTAGGATCACACTCATGAACTCAAATAACAATTCCCATAATGGTAAGGCCTCCATCTAAGATACATGTCCAATCAATTGATGTTCTATTTGGTACTAGCTTGCTTGATGTCACCACCAGAGTACCATGGGAATCCAATCTTTAGTCTCAAAACACTCATCCATTCAACTAAATCCACCTCATAAACATATCCAAACACCCAAATTAATTCACATATATCTCATGCGTTCTTTATAAACATGACATGCCATTAGGACCCTTCATTAGCACACATTTCAAGAAAAATGAACATGAAATTGAGCTGAAAATAGATTATTAAAGTGGGCACCAATAGGAGGCGGTCCACATTCCCTCGCTAGATAAATTGCATATTTTAAAAAACTAACCACCTAAAATGACATTCCCGAAGAAACATACCGACTTGGATGTGTTCTGGATGTGTGCCCCTGTTTAAAGTGTCCAACTTCATCAGAAAAGGCACATCATCATCTTGACTAAAATTTATTGGATTGAGGTCAAGTGGGGCACACAACATGTGTGTGCCCTCTTTGAAGTGTTTAACTCAATTGTGGAACTTTTTTCTTTGTCCTTGTTATTCTAACATTATTGTAGAATTAAAATGGTGCACAACAGGTGCGTACACCCCTTTATCTATTCCAAGATTCCAACATAGACAATGTCCATTAAATGATACACCGTGTAGCCCCATGGAAGGGGGAACCTACCCATTTTCTAGGAAATTTTGGATAATTACAAGGGAACCAAGGTTAAACTCGCCCCAAACCTTAACATAACCCTCAACCATTACAAAAATGATCCTCATGCATATTTTGCAGGGGTTATCACTTAGCTCTAGAGCTTACAACCTATAAACACTGAGAAGCTACCTTGATCCCTCACACTTACAACTTCATATTCATCCCCTAAAATCATAAAATAGCCATTAATTTTAGGAACCTACATGATTACAAAATCTAAGGACCATCTTTTTTTATCCTAGATTTCCTCCCTTGGTGAATAACAAAAGAATATGAGCCTCCTCCACCTCCCACAAAATCCAAGAAAGTCATATTAGGTCTAGACACAATGTAGACCTTTTCTCTCTCCCCATTCTACTAATCCCACTATGGTGTGATGATATGAGAACCTATAATTGATGATCACATGTATATTATTGCTAAATTTACTCATTTTCTTGAGCTACTAACATACATCTCCTATTTCTATTAGCCTAGTTCTATAATGTGAAAATCTCTTGTATACCTCGCCTAAGTTGACAATATTGAATTTGGGCACATGGGGTTGACCAACACTTGTCCCCATCTGTAACCCGGTGCCTTTCCTTAATCTTTGAATACTGATTAATTCTTTATCCACATGCTTCCAAAAACTTTTTAGTAGTTTTTGACCTTTTCCTTGTAAATGTGGTGAAGAATTTGAATTGTAACCATCTTTTACACACTTTATGCATGAGCCGAGATGACCAACCATATAGTTATCGAAATAAAAGAAGACTTAATGGTGCATAACGTAACTCCTCATAGAGTAACACATAAACCCCTACATATAATAATGACCTATCAGGTACAAATATCCACCCTAATGTAATAACCAACCAAGGTAACTATATAACCAAAACTACTGCTCAAAAGCATGCTTAATTAAGAGGCAAGTCAAGTTCACTCATATGATGAATCAATTAGAGTTTCCCTCCCAAAGTGGATCAATATGGGTCAAACAAACAATTAGTGTGCAAATTGAGATATATGAACATGACACAATAAACAGGGTTTAATTTGCATGTCCAATCAAGAGATGAGACTCAAATAAGAAATAAGATAAGAAATGAATATATTAAGGTGGTTATGCCTCAATAAGGTGAAGAGAGAGAATATCGATGACTGACCCCATTTGAAATAATAAGATAATGTAAAAAAAATTAGAAATCATCCTAGTTCAATAAATATGAACTCAGTGCTAGTCAATTTTTTATATTACATAAACTCTGACTTTTTATTTCTTATAAGTTATGTTACCAAATGCTTAAAGATTAATTTTATGATTTGAAAAACATTTTTAATATCATTTTTGGAGCTACCAATACTTAGTTATGCTTTTTATAATATTAAATCATTTACTAGAAAAACATCTCAAAAAATATGCAAAATGACTAGCTTGTCCTACATCTGAGCTAAAGAATAGCAGTATAATAAGGGTTTTTAGATCACTTGGCCAATAAATCATGAGAAAAGATAAAGCAAATAGAGGGAAAACACCGTAATATTGTACACCACATGACTAAACAGACTGATTGAGGGTAAATCAAGAAATGTGTGACCACACTTGCTTGAATCGAAAGCTTGAAACACATCGACACATGGATCTTGATCATGTTGATCCACTCCAATTGCTCCACTATATAGTGTGGAAGGGGAGTTCCTTCATTCTTTCCAAGTGCATGTCCAACCTTAACAACCTAAGGCAAGGATGGGCAGTCTGGAGCTAAGGAACTAGCTTCTGCTAATACTGAAATAGAGGGGGATAGCAAGCACCAAGGAAAATCAAATATGTGAGGTTGCAACTTCAAGAGAAATTGTAAAGCATGCATGAAGCCAGATATAGTCCAAAAAAAGAATAACATCAAGATAATGTTAGGTCCTTAGTTGTAACATGGGTATAATTTAACAAAGCAATGTATTGGGAACCCATTAAAAACTATATAACATGGAAAACTAGTGGCATGAAAAGCTTATTTACCTTATCATGAACTCATAGAAAAGATTTTTGAGCCATTGGGGAAGCTCATGTTGTACTGACTCTAGAATGAGTTGTGGCCTGAGTTTGGGAGTAAGGCTGGAGAAACATAAGCTTGGGAAGGATTTTAAATGGGTTAAGGGGGTTGGAAGGAAGGTATATGTCAACACAATTAGCTCGTAGTAGCCAAAAAAACATCTTAATGTAGCAAGAAGGAGTTGGTATGGTTGGGGAGTTTTAGTTTAGAAAGAGATACATTGGTAGAAGAATCAATATTTATAGATGGTAGTGAAGCTTTTAAGTCAGTCACACATTCATGGGATTGCTATGGACTGGATCCCCTATTTGAGCGGAAGATTGGAAAATTGGAGGTTTCTAGGATGGATTTCGAATGTACCAAATTTTACGATCAAAATGTTAATATCTATAAAAAAGAATCCAATGAAAGAAGGTTGTATAGAAAGAAAAAGAATGAGGGATATATCAAATATGAACAAAATCTTCAATTGTAGGGACCCAACTAAAGGTAGAAGATAAGTTAGGCACCACATGATCCAAATCCAATAGATTAAAAAGGATCCAACATTGAAGTAACATTATAAAATCATGCATGACACAAATTTAGGGCGAGAAATCACAGTTTTGTTTGATATATTTTAGGTTTACTACATATATGTTATCTTTCTTAATTTTCTTAGGTTAGTAAATAAAGTCCAACAAAACTAAAACTTGACCTGATGGCTAATAAGGCAATTGGCCCTTGTATATTCTAATAAGGTTGTATTTACATGAATAGTAAAAGATGACTCCCACCACTCTTCCTACAACATCACATCATCTTTTTAGGGCTACTAGGGTTGCAAGTGTAGGGTAAACAAGGTCTAAGTATGTTGAGGACATGGGGGCTCTGACATGCTGACGTTTGTAAGGAACTGTGAGGTGATGTCGTTGATGCTAGGAATCATTTATCCTTTTAAGTGTGTGGCAGTCAAGGTAGGTTTGTTCTTTATCATGTTCTTTTCTTTGTATTGATCTTCTTTTTTGTCTTCCTTAGCATTGATTCTAGAATGAAATTAGTTGAAAGGAAATGTAACAAAATGTCTTTCTTTCCTAACTCTCTTACACACAACTCAATTTCCTATTAAATCCAAAGT
The DNA here is from genome assembly GCA_963693085.1 of Alisma plantago-aquatica. NCBI lineage: Eukaryota > Viridiplantae > Streptophyta > Magnoliopsida > Alismatales > Alismataceae > Alisma > Alisma plantago-aquatica. Next base: position 92,606,662 of record OY856409.1, read on the forward strand.
GATGCACCACCACAGTTAGGGAAGTTGATATTATTCCTATGTATTATTTAGATTTATATGCATATTTAATATTTTGTAACTCGACATGCTTTAGGATCAACTTATCACGTAGATACTTCCCTTAGCATTTATTTCTAGCCATTTACATTTTTTCTCAAGTTCCCTTTTGGTTAGTGTTAACATAATCTAAATAAATATAAAATACTGACTCAATTGATGTATAGCATTCCATTACTATTTATTAGGGCATTTCTGAATATTATTACTAAATGGGTATATTTAGTATCATTTAGCATTAATAATCTCATTGGGTGAATAATGTAGATTAATGAAGGTCATGGCACAATTATATGTTCAATGCGTGTATCAACCATCATAATAAATTTATGGTCACGGAACATGTTATATGTTATTCTATGTGTTACCAGTTTATATATTACCATCTGTCAGCATACTCCCCAACTTATGTATATTTAATGTGTTACATTATGTGAGTTAGGGTCAACCATGCCAAATGTTCTAAGTACTATTTTAAACCTTCACTAATATTACACATCTAAATATTGTCTATCTTATCCTTTACAATTGACATATTAAGGTCAAAGATAATTTCAAAAAAGGTCAAAGATGTATACTAGTGAAGCATAGAACATTCACTATTCTGTCAACTATAATGTGTCCATTAAATCACATGAGCGTACTAAAATCGTTAAGGCACGTCTTTATCTAGGTTAAGGTATCCCATAACCTAAGTTTGTTATGGTACCAAATGTTGTCTCACATATGTGTAGGTTATTATCTCACTGGTTTCTAAGGTCGGGGTTTGCATCTAATTTACTCATTATATGCTCATTCTAGATTCACAAGGTCATATCTTACACCTAATTTAGGATTTTCCTAGGAACTAAGCCTTTGGGCATCTGATACCTCAGATTAGGTTTCAAGGGTTAGGGCTACGCTTCCGTATGTTACATAGCTCTGCGGAGCTTAATCGAATTGTATGTTTTTTACATAGTCGTTAATGGATAATATGGACGACATATCTATAGATACGGAGGTTTAGGAAGACTAGACGGGAAACAGGTCGCCGCTAAAAATTTTGGAGGCTAGCTCTCGTGAACTACTATTTATACAGAGAGCACAAGTATATAGCTTTATAATGTATTTCAGACTCACAATTTTGTTTCAAATAGTGCATGTTTATGTTTAAATTGTAAGATTGCTTCATTCAAAATGTAATTATAAAAATAAGGTTTTAAATTATAGGTTCACATTAGCGGTACTCATAGTTGTCGACTTGCTTTCTCTCAAGCATTGAAGACATCTCTTTATAAAGTGATCGCTGAGCCAAGATCCATATCTGCTTGGGTGATACTATTGCTTCTTCCACATTTTACTTTGCCGATGTTCCGTCCTCAGAACAGATGGGATAGCAGGTCTGGAAACAGAAAGTCTCTACAACAACGTCTTATTCTTGGCTCACTTTCTACATGGAGAGAAGTTGACAGTATTTCTAAGCTAGTGAACAAGGTGTTGAACGCTCTTGGACCTGAGGCTATGGACCATGATGGTGTCTACTCTAAGGAGGAAGATAAAAAAAGTAAACCCCAACATCAGGAAGTGCCTTTGTAAGGTTGTAGATGGTCATTTTACAGAAGCCGTAAAAGTGTTTGTCTTCATCAGGCGTGAAGATACCATAAGGGCTTTGGAGGAAAAACACCCGTACAAACCACCTCCTTCCTTGTCGGATTCTCTTTTTTCTAATGCTCTCTAGTAGTAGAGGTTGACACTATTCTTGGGTGTATCAAGTCTTTCCTAAAGGGACTTCCTGTGGTAGAGACGGTTTGAGGGCCCAACACATCTTTGATGCTATGTGTGGAGAGGGGTCTGTCGTGGCCACTGACCTTCTACATGATATCACCCTCGTGGTTAACTTATGGTTGGGAGGGAGATGTCCCTTGTGCTTGGCAAAGTTTATAGCTTTTGTGCCGCTTACACCACTACTTAAGTTAGACAACGGCATACACCCACATCGTAGTTGATAGTATTTTGAGGTGCCTAGTGTCCAAAGTTGCTATGGCGGGAGTTAGTAAAAATATGGCTAAGTATCTTAATGACTTCCAGTTTGGAGTGGGTGTTTCTGGTGGGGCATAGGCTATTTTGCACAGTGTCAACAGAGTGTTGAACGCACATCATAGCGATGGTTCTCTATCCATGCTCAAAGTGAATTTTTCTAATGCCTTCAATCTGGTTGATAGGTCTGCCTTACTACACGAGGTGAGGGTGAGATGTCCATCTATTTCTCTATGGGTGGAGTTCTTGTATGGCCAGGCAGTAAGGCCATACCTTGGGGACGGACATATCTAGTCAGCCACTGGGGTGCAACAAGGTGATCATTTGGGTCCACTTCTTTTTTCCCTTGTATTGTATCCACTTATTCATCATATCAGGGATAGTTGCAAGCTTCTTCTTCATGCATGGTATCTTGATGATGGAACAGTCATTGGGGATACATAGGAGGTGGCCAAGGTTCTGGGTATCATCCAGCAGTGTGGACCAGATTTGGATCTAGTTTTGAATATTCATAAAATGGAACTTTTCTATCCTACATGTGATGGTAGGAAGCTTCACAAAGAGTTGTTCCCAACAAATATTGGAAGACCTTTGTTAGGGGTGAAGTTGCTTGGAGGAGCTGTTAGTAGAGATAGAAATTTAATTGAGGATTTGGCTATGGAGAGGGCTTCTAAGGCTATGAAGTTGATGCATCTTCTACCTCAGTTGGGTGATCCCCAGAGTGGGCTTCTTTTCTCGAATCGTGTATGGGTATTGCAAAACTTTTATTTAGCTTGAGGACTTATCAACCTATGTACATGGAGGAGGCAGCAATATTGTTTGACAGAGGCTTACAAGGGTCTATTGAAGACATTGTAGTTTGTGGAGGTCCCTTTTTGGAGACATCCAATTGAGGGTGGCTTCATTTCCCATTCGACTTGGTAGATTGGGACTATATTCATCAGTTGAGGTTTTCTCGTACGCTTTTGTGGCATCTAGGGCCCAATCTTGGGTGCTTCAGGATCACATCTTGCGAGATAGCGAGATTGACGGCATGGACTCTAACTTTGATTATGATGTGGATCGTCTTCATGTTACGATTCTCTCCTTTGCCCTCAGTTGTTTTTTTAGAAAAGACACTTTCCCCCCAAAGGCTCAAAATGTTTTGGCGATTGCTCTTTTTAGTAAAATAATTGAGGACATAGAGGTTAAGTTTGACATGATCATTAGACAGAAGGCAGTTTTTGGGTGTCTTCAAGCTGATCATGCTCAAGATTTTCTACTTGCTATTCATATTGATGGACTTGGTCTGCACATGTCACCAGTGGAGTACCGTAGTATCCTCAGATATTGTCTCATGATTCCTTTATTTCCAGCCGATGAAATATATCCAGTTTGTCGTAAGGCATGCTTGGACACTTTTGGAGAGCATGTGGTTCATTGCAGGGAACTTTGAGGTTTTAAGTACATGCACGATCTTGTTAGAGACGTTTTTTTTAATGTACTCATACGTGCAGGTGTTGCTGCTAAGAAAGAGGCATATGTAAACTTTTTAACTGATCCACACTTAGACCTGCCGATATTTTGATTTTTAGATGGGTCAGAGGGAAACATGCGTGTGTGGATTTATCAGGTGCCCTTAAAGCTGCTTCAGCCAAAGTGGTCAAGCATGAGAAAGCGTGTATTGAGAATCAACACGCCGTCATCCCTTTTGGATTTGATACTTTTGGATTCTTAGCACTAGAAACTGTGGAGCTTCTGAAGAGGGTCCAAAAGTTATGAATAGTAATGTAATAACTCCTAAGTGTATGGCTGTAGTGTTTCGAAGGATTAATTTTGTCATCTAAAAAGGACTATCGGCGCAGCTTGTTGCGACTGAAAACTTAATTGAAAATAAGATGAATACGCAATATTCTATCCTTATCACCATCCGTGCCATTCTCGTACAATTTTGCATTATTAGACAGCAATTCGTCAATTGAATCAATAAATCGAACTCGATGTGCAATACCAAATTCCAGGGGAGTTGGATACAAAGACGAAAGAAAACAGATATCCAAGGCAAAATAAGATCCCTGAAACGAGGACACTGCAAAACCAATGCCTAACGATAACGAGGTTGCATTTAATTCTGTTTACGTGCAAGGATTGTTTCTGTAGTGTATTCATGCCTCTATGCTCGATAGACTACGGTCAACATGGGACAGTTGATTAGGACACGCTTGTTTCTCAGACTGCGTGGACAAGGTAAATGATATTGCATCTTTAACTTCTCCAAAAGAAAAAACTACACTAAACTGGCGCTGATTCTGACAGCTCATTTTCTCCAAAAGAAAAAACTACACTAAACTGGCGTTTTAACTTTTGGTTCGTTGTAACTAGGTCCAATAAAACTCATTTTCCGACAGCTCTCGTTCGTTATGAAAAATTCTACCTACAGTCACTTATCCACCCGGTGGTCTACCCGGAAGTTGAAAACACGCGATATTTAATGCATGGCACAATGCTCCACTTGCACCAGACTGTTTAAATTATTGCTCATGCAGCAGCCATGCAAATCTCATACAAAGTGTAGACATGTCTGCAGCCAATTTATTCTGCATGTCTCTACATGCAAAAATTATGCAAGAGATGATTATCTCTCCACCAAAAACGAAATATGTATTTTCCCTCAAACTTCGATTTCCATATTTCTATTGCATATTTATCCCCACTGCAGATTACGTAAGTACTGTACCCACAATAAATACATATACATTTACAAGTGAATTTGAGAGGTACTGTACTTATATTTGACAAACTGGGTTGAAAATTAATAAATGGGTACAATACCTATAGATGCATTTTATAGTTGATTATTGATCAGATGTGCACTACACTTTTGTAAAAAAATTATGTCCAGGTGAAAAATGTTGTTATTAGATTCCATAGGTACTGTACTTATGCTTCCAGATCAGTTATACAATTATGCTTGATTTTGTAATTTGTTAGGTACTGTACTTATGCTTGATTTTATAATTTGGTAGGTACTGTACTTATGTTTGAAAATATTAGATTCCGTAGGTACTGTACTTATGCTTGTTATTGGATTCCATAGGTATTGTACTTATACTTCCAGATCAGTTATACAATTATGCTTGATTTTGTAATTTGTTAGGTACTATACTTATGCTTGATTTTTCCGTATGTACTGTGCTTATGCTTCCAGATCAATGTTGCTATTGGATTCCGTAGGTACTGTACTAATACGGGAATGCTTGTGGGTGGATTAGAACGAGAGAAAGGAATGGAAATGTTGGTGGGTTGAAATAGAGCTGGAAAGAGGAGAATGAGGGCTAGAGAAAGGAGTGGAGAGAGAATCTCGGGACTCTTCAGTTGTTGCATGGAGTTAATTGGCGTGAAGTTATTTCGTATTAAAAGCATGCTGCATTGAGTTAATTGGCATGTATTAAAAGCTGGCTGGGACCACATTTTTGTGGACTCCCGATACACGGGTGGGTGGCCAGGTATAGATGGGACTATGTGTAGCGTAGCTCTTCGTTATATGTGTTGCGTGAATTTTCCATTAGTTACTCGTGTCTCCTATCACTAAATGGTAATGAAGACGCTTTTAAATTATTGTAAAAAAGGATAAATGCAGTGTTTGGTAACGTGATTACGTTCATCGCCGGTGGCGCATTATAGATGACTCATCTTAATAATTTCTCACGGTGAGAAATAAGCGGCCGGTAGAGTTTGTCAAACGCTTCAGACAAAAAACACAATGTAAAATGAGAGCGGTGGACAACCGTGTGTGACAAAACGATTGGGAGTGATTTACCCGTTGTCCGTGATTGTCCATCGTTGTCCTATTGACCGCTTTGCTAAACAAAGTCAAAGAAGTACCACGGGAGATGCTCTTAATGGGCTGAAAATCATTATTTTACGCCTGTTTTACTACGAAACTGGGAAGTAGTGATTTATTTATACTTAAGAAATTTCATGAAAGTCACCCACACCTGAAGATTTGCACGCAACAAACCGCAAGGGAACTCTGCCTGAGCTTTCCGAGAAACTCGCACAAACCAGTGAGACCTTACATTGAAAAATTCAAACGTAGACCAAAATCCAGCACCTACTCCGTAATATGCCCTAGCAAACGATAGTTAAAAATAAAAACATAGCATTGAAGAATCATTGTAATGAGCGACACCCTACCAAACAAGCCCAGAGCAGGACATTGCACACGTGCCATAGCGCAACATCTTAACAAAGCCATTACATACGCAGCAACGGCAAAAATAACACAGCTTGACCACATAAGTATCTATGCACGTACCATTAGCACTAACTAGCAAATTACTTGCGCACTCCCAAAATGAAGTGACGAACATGGGAAGCACAGGTATAAATACCCACGCAGGCAACTAAGAACCCGTACTGCTGGAATACATGGAAGTTGGGAATCTAACACCTGAAAGTATATAAATCCCAAAAAGTGGCACTCAACTGTCTCATTGAGTGTTGTTAATATTATACAGTCGGCCATTCTAGTTTGAGAAAAAACAGTTTAAAAATGGACATACCTTAGTTTAAATACTCGCTTGCAAGTAATACTAACAGATAAAGAATGACACTGACGCACACTCAAGTAATATTAACAGATACACTCACTGACGCACACAACTCCGATGGAGCTAATGGATGACAGCCTTGAAAATGGATACCTAAAATTTGCACATTCGGTCCAGATTTGGATTCAAATTTTGAAAAAGAAGAATCAATTCGCAGAATCAGATCAAGTTTAAGATATCAAATTTTGGATCTGATGATTCCAGATTGGATATCGAATATTGTTGTCTTCGCTTCAAAAGAAATTCGAATTCAACACACACATATATTATTAAGTATATATTATTTATATATGGAAATATGAAAGTACAGATATTTTATCACATAAATTGAATGTAATTCAATACTCTGTATACGGTATATTTTAATAACATTAAATATGATTTTAAGTTCAGATCGGATATCTATCCAAATTCGAATATTCAAAACTTCAGACATTAACATATGATCTCATCTGATGTCGGGCCTAATTTTTTTTTCAGATACCAAATACAACAGTACCCATTACATATTAGGTCCGTTTACAAATGTACATATGTAGATTTGATCTAGATGCTGTGATCGAAGACAGTATGTGAACAGCTCAAAATAAGGACTAGCAAATTTCAGATCCAAGGCTTTAGACTTATGTTTGGCCAACCGGTTCCAGGCTTATATTTGGCCAACCAGCTAAGGTTTTAGACTTCTACTTGTTAAGAGTGGTTTTAAACTTATAATTAGCCAACCAACCACTGGGATTTAAAACGTGCGATACCGAAAATCACATTCAATTGTAAGAACGCCAAAGAAAATACCATCCATACAACGATATATCTTACTATAGTATACAAACCAGCAGTGGTTCTTTTAGCACTTTTCCAAATGCAAGAGAACTTCTTACCTATAAAATTCAGATCATTTTAATCATATCCAAAATTATGAAGATGGATTCTAGTGGACGCACTCCCTTTTCTCCTACGCACATATTCAGCTGGTCCAGACCCAATGGCCGAAGTCCATTAACAGAGACAAAATGGGAAAAGCACTAAAGCTTTTTATTTCCTATAAATTGTTCATATACACACCATATAGACAATTTTCTTCTGTACAAGGGGTAGGACAATATGCGGCAAATTAGCATTAACACAATGATAATTACAACCGCATCCCCTTGAAACAATCAACCCAAGAAGAATGGATCAGAGAACAATGAGAAGTATCTCACTAATATTTAGTCAACAAAGAGATGGTGAAAACTGATTCCCAGAAAAATCATGGCCTACCAAGGAGAAGGCCGGAGGGAACCTGCAATGCTCCGCATCAAGAGAAGTGACGATGTGACATGGGCTAATACTCATTGTTGAATTTCTCCGCTATTAGAGGACGGACGTCATCTGCATTAGCAAGAGTTTCTAAGAAGGGGAGCAATGAGACCAATGCACAATCAGATGGATCATTGAACCAACTCTTGATGGGAATCCCATTGTTTACTTGCAACTGAAAGACCTGTCATGCACAAAAAGGCAACACTAATTATCACAGTTTTCTTTCCTCGGATGGTGTCCATAAATGCAACAGATTGGCCACTGCAGAATTTCCAGCTCAAATGATACTGCTAGGGAAATAATATTAGAAGAAAGCCAACCATACCTGGGGAGAATTGTCGATTATAGCAACCCTTGCAAGATCAACTCCTAATATAGACAGGTCTTTTGTGTAACTGCCACCAGAAAATATACATGATTCTCTGTACATGCGGTGAGAAATTAGCCTTTTCTTTGGATCTAGTATGTCCAATAACTGTGCAGCATATATGCTCTGGCTGGCCGTGAAAATAATTATCTCAAACATTTCAGCAACTTTCTCCAAAAACGTTTGAAGATGAGGCCTTTTCCTCACATAGACGGTGTGCTCCTTATTGTTAAAAAAGACAGGAAATGTGAAGTCCGCCTCAGCACAATGCTCCACTGTAGAGTGAACAAGAGTTTCTGCAGCAAAAAAAACTTTCGAATGAACTAGAGTTTCTGCAACAAAAAAACTAGTTTGAGAGTCCAATATAACTATAATAAACGTCAATCTGAATGGCAAGGTACGCATGAGAAAGAATACATTAGATCAAGTGCTATCGCCAGATCAGGAAAAAAAATCGGCTTCAAGACAAACAACTTCGCCAGTCTGTATAATTTCGCAAACAATTTATGCCAATTAGACAGTTCCAGCATCCAAAACAGGTTTTTGATAAGAGAAACACTTCACACAAACAGCTTGACATTCTTTTTCCCTTCTAAAAGTCCAGTTCTCCTGTGCCATTGGATGCTTTCCTTTTCTGATTGGGGCATCAGACGATTATGTACAACACTTGCAAGTTATTTGTACTATATCTAGTCAAGCAATGGTGAACAAAACAGAACTTTATCCTGGCAATTATCTGTTGCTTCAGAGAAGAAAAGGTTTGTTGTTTGCAACACAGAAAATGTGTATTTACAAGAGTAATTATTTGATTAATTGAAAACTAAATGCCGAATGACAGATTAATGAGAAAATTGCACCCAAATAACCACACATTTAACTCCACGCGAAATTAACCTTCCAAACAAGTGAAGCCAGAATCTGAGTTCTAGCCGAGCAACCATCTCTGATTTTACCCTCCCATCCATACCTCCCAGCATTTCTGCAGTTACAGGGACAGCAGGTGCTATTGCTCCAAAAATAATCTAAGTGTGGCTACCATATCATAAAACATGTACTGCATCTGTACTACTCCCAACATGACATTTCAAAACCGGGTCATTTTCTCTCTTCTACAAAAATTATTACAACTCCCAACGTGACATTTCAAATTTACTGCATTCTCCTTTATCCCCTCTTTTTTTTTTGGAAAATTCGGTAAGTATATTTCCAAACCCACAAAGGGGACAAGTTACACCCTTACATGTAACTCAACACATTAAAACAAACACGTAAAGGGCATAATCTTACCCTCTACTTATCCCCTCATTTCACAATAGTCGTAGAAAACACCGTACTGCTCCAATCCGTGCAATGTCGTTCACTTTGTACCCAATGCACTCATAGATGGTAATAAAATTAACACCCATTGAGCAATGAAAAATTAATTAAATGTGAGATGACAACCCCAGCTGCAGGCAATCTCACCACGACATTTCAAATATTGTCTCAACCTACACTAGCATTAAAACAAAAACTAGCAAGTAACCCAAGTCCCAACCCCGCCGCCAGTTCCCACTCTACAGCAGAGCACCTGGTCGGCAACTTCAGTGCACATTGAAGGGCGCTGCCTTGTCATTCTAATATTCATAGAAACTGGGTCAGCAGAAAGGGTTGTAGGGCTTACCAAACCGGAAGACATTGGGAAAGCAGCATAGTTGGTCGTTGGGCGGTGGTAGTAATGCAGGAAGGACACCACCTGTAAGCTTGCAAACAAGGATGCCATCTAGGGGTGAGCATTCGGTTAATTTTCGTCGGTTATGGTTAATTTGGTTCGGTTAAATGATTAATTTGTGTTTTGAGATTTTAACCGTTAACCTAACCAAATTTGTGTCGGTTAATTTGGTTATGGCTAATCGGTTAACGGTTAATTCAGACGGTTAATTTGGTTAACCAAATAACACTCTTGTAATAGTACTATTTGCAATTACTCATTAAATTTTGAATTGTTATATTGTAGTAGTATTGCAAATAAATTTAGAGATGCATAATTCTTGAAAACATAAAAAGTACGTAAATGTAGAGGTTTTTGAAATAAAAGTACAACTATGTAGGCACATATACGTGTAGAATATTTTTTAATTAATATATTTGGCTATTTGGTTAATTCGGTTAGCCAAATAAAAAAAGTCTAACCATCAAATTACCCGTTTAACCAATTAACCGAATTAAATAACCAAATCAACCAAATTGTCCAAAAAAATTAACCATTCAGTTAATCGGTTATTAACCATATTCTGATCACCCCGAGCCATCGACCCAATACACATTTAAACTTTATTTGGCCTCCATTTGTTTTGTTTAGGTTTGTGCTATGTTTTCCTCTTATTTGGATTTTTGTGAGCCATGTGGTTTACTTCGTTTGCTTTTATTTGGACTTATCTCATTTTGAGTGCTTGTATAAAGATTGTATTACGTCACTAGAGAGGACATCATGCATGATGGCCATTTTCTTTTACCATTAGTTATGCTTTAGTTAATTTTTTTTTTCCATTAGGGGTTTCATTTGGGGCCATTTCGCTCTGCACTTTTTCGTTGAAAAAGAATAGTAGCGATTGGTCAATGACATGCGAATGATTGATTTTGACTCTTTCTCGATTCAGGTACTTCATCTATAAAAAATAGTCCAAATGAATCTTCCTTGTCCCATCTGTATCTATTTTGGCATTTAGAAGCTCACCATGTTAAGGCATACTATGAAATCACGCCCACTGCCATGTTTCTCATGCTACGGAAACAGTTGCCAGTGGACACCTATATCTATCCCTCTTGACAAAGGGACGATCCAGAAAGCTGGTACCATGCCTATATAACACTACCAGAACTTAAAATGTTAGAGGGCCAAATGGTCCCTAGGAGCATTCTGTCAATTTCATATAGAATCTCAATTTAGCTTCCCTCAGACTCCACACTCCTGAGCCACACTGCAACACTATCTCCACAGTTGTTGTGAACTGCTTCATTCCCAGCTATATATCTATCGCTGCCATATATTGCTGGAGTTCATGCTTTTAAAATATCTAGATGGTATGTGTTAAATATTGTATGATATATTGTGTTAGTTCTTATCCCTGTTATGCTCTGAGATATTAATTACAAACAGTTACTCTAATTCAATAATCTGTACTCTGTAGATTCCTAATAGAACTATGTGGTCATTAAACTATAGTTGGTGGTTGGATGTAATGTTTTCGCACTGTGTTATTAATCTTAAATAACATCAGTAAACTCGAGTAAGTGGCTGGAGTATCATTTAGTCATACGGAGTTATTAGCCCTTGAATAATATCAGTGAACTACAGCTAATGGCCGGATGTATTGTTTAGTCATACTGAGTTATTACTAACTAGTATCAGTAAATTACAGTTAGTGGCTGAATGTATTGTTGTGAATGTTCCTAGTAAAAATGTAATTGCATTGTGTATTGTTGTGAACTACCGTTGAGCTCAGACCATGGAATTTTTTTATGTTTTGACTTCTTTTTAGCTTGTTGGCACAAAATTCATATGCAATGACGATGAATATTGGCATTTTTGTTGTATGAATAATGATACTCTTTTCACTACTGTCTAATATCATTTAGAATATAATTTATATTTTATTTTCAATGCGATGGTCGTTTTCTCGAAAAGTGTGCGCTTCAAAACCCGCTTCTTGCTTAAGCACCCAAAGAGATCTGGCCACTCGCTCAGCGCTTTGTACTTTATAAAACCTAGCTGGCAGTGAATGTATTATTAAGAATTGCCATACGTTTCCGCTTCATGCTTTTTACCAGACCAGTTTCCATGCATCCGCACAGGATGATTCACAAACAATGTTGGCAAGATTCGTTGTCAGTCTCCCTACCCTCGCCCTTTCATGCATTGCCAGTCCCCCAATCACACTGCCCACACACACACCGTCGCCTCTGTATCAGAAACAGATGTTACCCATTTTGTTTAGCATTCAGAAAAGACCCCTCTGCTAATTTGTTCTTCCAAGATTTGAGTTCAAAGACATAAAAGAGGTGGAATCCGACCTCCAGAGTCCAGAACTTTTGGCCTCCATCTTAGAGTGCAATCCAGACGTCAGATATGGCATCTACAACCCTTTTATACAGCTCATGGTAATGTTTTAATTATATGATATGATACATTGATGAACATATTCTTAGCTAATTGTAATATATCTCCTGATCAATAATTTCTTCTTTATCACTATGTCCCACTCAATGAAGTAACTGATCTGATTGTGAGTGTGCCATAATAATTTAATGTTTCACTTAGGAGAGAAAACAAACCAATCATAATGTATGATGGCATATTTTCATACTTATTGTTGATTTCCTCACATGTGGAAAAAAAAAATCATCTATTTTAAAGCATTATTGACCTTTGATTGTGTTACTCGTCATACATAGGTCATATTTCTTGCATCCACAGTGCATATGTTCGAAATTGTTCTTGATATCTTTTAACCATAGAAAAGGTACAAGGACGGGAATAGGAAGTAAGCAAATCTTACATGTGTTAACGTAAATAAGCACAAGTACCCACTTACATGACACCCCTATAAACTAGCTATGCTTGATTTATTTCTTGTACCTTATGATCCTCTTGCTGATCTCTTTAATTCACCTCATAGTAATTTAACAAAAAAAAAAAAAACAAGTTTTCAGTTCGCTTATTTTATAGGAACTATAAAAGAACGATCAAACACTAGCATCAAAAGATCTAGAATCTCATTTTAAGATTGAAAACTTAAGATCTCACTACATAGAAATGTTCACAATGACTACCATAATATACAGGTAGCTACTAAATTAAAAAATTTGACTGTGATATCAAAAAATCATTATCTAATATCTGCTTTATATGTGCATGTGTGTCTGGCGCCCCAATTTTTTAGTTAGTTTTTAAATAAGTTACAGCTTCATATAAATTAACCTAGTGCGAAGGTGCATCTGCTATGCATGTGTAGGTTTACCAATTAACTAAATGTACAAGGCAGAGACTCAAAAAATAAGCATCAATAGAGACAAAGCAACTTCTGAATATCAAATAGGAACTAGAATCCATAATTTGAACAACAGTTTTCTGCCGGTCATTGAGTATTAAGATATGATGATCTACCACACTTACATGATTATCAGTATGGTTATCATATTTTGTAGCACCACCCTGGAAGGTTTGGCTCTCTTCAGCAGCACTTTTTATCGACCAATCCTTCTTTGTCTTCAACTGATTAAATTTTTAAAAGAAAATGTGGAGCCTAATACTGTTGAAACTCTGATGTATTCTTCTAGTTCATTTTGAAAGAACGTTGGCTCTTCATTTCTCTTCACTGCACATCTTATCATTGTGGGTGTTCTTATTTGCTCCAATCTTTTTCTACTATTTTACATTCAACAAATTCACAACTCATTTGTTGGCAATCATGTATTCTGTTATGGCATGTCTCATGTCTTCCTTCATAAGCATAACTTGACACTTTTGGTGGTCCCTTATCATTATTTATTAATTCATGCCGATTCTTTCACAATCTATTTCTAATCATAAATTTGAACTAAGACTAAATATTTTTTTCACATATAAAAAGAAAAATAACCAGTGTGACTTGAAAATCTTGATTATCTAAACAAGAATATGTATAGTTATTGCAAAATGCTTACCAGATAACTTGTGCAAGCGTTCAGGAAAATATATTATTATCAATTCATCAAAAACAAAGCAGCACGTCTTTTATGCTAGTTATCGACAAGTACCAAATGCTGGACACTTCACACTCATTGAACCATGATTGGTAATATATTGCAATTTAATTTAAAATAAGTTTCAAGGTATAGCTATTATAACATCAACACAACTACAAAAAAATATGAAAAGAGTTGCCATCAATTAATTAAAAATGGTGATACCACCAGTACATACTGTAATTCACTCTTGTACCAATTTTCAAGATAGCTTTTCAGCTTTTCTAACATTCAAAGCATGCATACTGCCAGCAAGAGAAGTTGTTTGCCATAAGTGTTATTTTCATGGAGCTCTATATGTGGTATTCCAGAAAGCAATCAAAGATCCAAGAAGAACATCCTCCAAGCTCCAAAGCTAAAAGAGATCAACTAGACTCTAGTGCTTACGAGCTTCTAACTTTACTAGCTCGTTGCTAACAAAACTGCAGAATATGCGTCTCCATTTCCATGTGGTTGTTATTGGAAAAGCCTGTGTGTGAACTCGTCAGAAACCTTACTTTTTTCTTGAGTTTCCTCACATATGGGATATCTATTGACCCTAAATAATGTTTTGCAGATGCCAAATTAGTTGAGCATATCACATTATTTGAAGATTTATCATACTTGTCTAGGCGGCCAAGCGGTCCTTTCCACCTATGGGAAGCCTAGGGGGCCTACGTGCCTAGGCGGGAGCCTAGGTGTTTCTAGGCGTTCTTCATATTTGCATATGTATAAATAATTTGCATATGAATTTAGCTATATTCAAATATATACATCACTATGAACATTTCTATTGGTTATTTCTAAGCTTAATTAATCATAACATCACCTACACACACCTGTCATGGCCTAAGCTAGACCTATTCAGCCTTAATTTGATCTAACATGATCTAAATTGGACCTGATTTAACTTATGTGCCCTAGTTTGGCCTAAGTCAAACCATTTTGGCATAACATGACCTAATCAAATGTAAATTCCCCTAGATTATCCTTCATTGACCTAAATGAGCCCTAATTTGACAAAATCAGATCTAATTTCTCCAATTAAAACATATTTTCCTCAAATCATACCCAATTCCCCCAAATCGGACCTAATCTACCCAAATTTGATCTGATTTGGCCGAAATAAGACCTATTTCTTCCCTAAAATAACTAAACTTGATCTAATATGACCAAACTCAGACCTAATCCATGCTAAGTGTCTTAATTTGGGCCTAAAAGGCCTTATCCAGCCACTTTACTTATTTGAAAGCCTAGGCGCCCAGTTTAAGGCGTCCAACCCAGAGCCTTGGGGGGCCAGGCATGCCTAGGCAGAGCCTATGGGGGAACCTAGATAACTATGAGATTTATGGTCAAAACGATGACCATAATCAAAGAAGAAGAAGAAAGCTTGTTATTATGAGCAATCAGATTCCGAGATGGCATGTGGCAAAGCATTGGCATCATGAGCCCTATATGCGGTGTTTTGTAAAGTGAAATTCAATGAATTGATTCAACTAAAACATCCACCAGGCTCCAACAATAAAAGAAAGCCATTCAATCTCGGGATCTTTACTAGTTCGTTATGGACAATTGCAGAATAAATGTCTTCACTTCGAATTAAAACTTATTGCGGAGCACTTAGCATGTGTGTGAACCATTTCAGAACCCTTGCTTAGCCTACTTTCTTGTGATATTTTCTCAAAATATGGGATATATGTCCCCACTTAACGCTTTTCAGATATCACACATTCAGATGTGTCTAGCTAGCCATAAAAGAGAAAAAAGAAGTTGTTCTAGGATCAGCATCAGCGATGTAATCAAATAAAAGCAACAAAATAATTAAGGTCAGGAAAAGCATTAAGAACCTAAGCTGACAAGATAAAAAGCTATTAAGCATGAACAGGTTTGCAGAAATTTAGGAAATTTAGGACATTTAGAAGAAACAAAACAAAACAAAACATACCATCCAAATCAAGTACCAGAGTGACTGGTTTCAATCTACGAGCTTCCACAGGTAATAATGAACTCTGAAGTGTTGAAACAGTTTCTGGTATGTCGTTGTAGTTACCAAAGAATGATTGAGGATCAAAACAGTCTATTTCTTCACATTCACTGGATGTAAACTTCATTTCATTGTCCTGCTCAGGCTGTTTTGGCGGATGAATTGTGAGATAGAAATAGGACTGATCCACATTCAATGAATCAACCCCAAATTCGTCATTGTAAGGGCGATCCAAATAACTCTCGGGAAAAGGAAGCATCACATATCCCTCCATCTCACATGCCATGTCAGAATTAACATTACTGCAGTCAAAAGAGGAGCTATTTATTATATCAGGGAATCCAACTCCCTCATCAAATAACTCATCAGGACTTGAAGTAGAATTGCAGTTATCTGACAAACTGCAAGGGTGACAATCACTTGAACTACAGCTTCCATCATCGCTATCATCAGCAACAAGACGAGGTAAATCTGCTTGTTCATCATCTCCGGCTGTAAAAGAAGAGATTTGGAGTAAGACTATCGACTAATAGGCCGAACTGTGGAACAGTTGCGAATTAAGCAGAAAACAGAACTGGTCATTTTCTTACAGCACCTGTGTATTCTCTGATATCAGAAAATTGCTTTAAGCAGATATATCCAGCATAAAAGAAGACAAGATCGAACCAGTACAGTAAGGAAGAACCAATGTAGATAAAAACTCAGTCATTGCATAGGAAGAAAGTTAACATACAAGATATTGTCTCAGCTGTTACATGTGCCCTGACATCATAGTTGCAGTTGGTGTTTTGGAAGTTTTTCAACTATGCTACAATCGAGAATAGTCGGCATGTATATACATGTGTGTGTCTACACTCACATGTGGACACACATAAATACACATACATACATACATACATACATATGCCGACAAGGAGTGGCTCAGGTGGTCAAGCACGGTGTCTCTTAACAAAGGGACCTGGGTTCGAATCCCAGTTGCCGCCTTGAATTACCACCCTTTCGGGCGTTCGGCCTCCGCCACGGGCATGGGAGATGGAGAAATATTTCTCCCTTAATCCCATACATACATACATATGCTGACAAAGAGTCGCTCAAGTGGTCAAGCACAGTGTCCCCTAACAAATGGAGCCGGGTTCGAATCCTAGTTGCCGTCTTGATTTACCACTCTCTCGGGCGTTCAGCCTCCACCACGGGCATGGGAGAGGAAGAGATAATGCATCTCTTAATCCCATATATATATACATACACACACACACACAAAAAAAAACATATATAAAATGTATGCATGCATGGTACATTTATATCTATATATATGTAAATGTCTATGTTCATAATATGAAAGATCTCATCAAATAAGAAAGAGTAAGAGACTACTTTTTCAAAATGGAGAGGTAAAATCTTTGTAGTCATAGTGTGGGACATGGAGGGGGATGTGTGATACTGGGTTGGGCTAAGACACGTCATATGAGGGCCACAAACTTGTTGATTAAATATTGTTAAGTCTAATCTGAAAACATTTTATATCACAAAAATCATGGAAATCTCGAAAGTTGGTAATAAGTCGCCATAATCTCGAATCAGTGCTCTCTTGGTGCAAGAGGCCACATATGCGTTTTGGCCGCCTCTCCAAAACAGCATATGGATGCGCAGTCCAATATGCATTCATGGTAGCATATGCAGCCGCTTTTTGTATAGATACCATATATGTGTATGTTTTTATGAATTATCTTGTTTAATTATTTCTTAAAGCTATTTAGACACACACACACCTACCTAAAGATACATATATGTAGCATACTATACATGTATATTTACATGTTTACACATTAAATTACAAAATAGCAACATTTTACATTTTCAATATACAATTTTTGCTCGCATATAATTGCTTTGTTAAAAAAATTGCAAAACTACACATGCCATACATATGCACCCTCGTTTCACATATGCTCTATGCAGTACCCCAAAATAACACATACCACATAATTATGAAAAGTCGGGAGAAGTGGTACGGGAAGAACATTTAGTTAATAAACAAATGTGGAAAATTTTAAGAAAAGTCGTCGATTTATCTTACTAAGCTGAAATAAATGTTATTTTTTTAGTGACATTATTTCGGGTCAATCTGTTTTCAGTTTACACATCTGAACAATATTTTCCATGTTCACTAACATACCGATTAATTAAATTCTGGATTAAATAAACAACTCAAATACCCAGTCCATTGGGGACAAATATCTACGGAAAGATAGGTTGGATTTACAAAAAGGTTGCTTTCTTTTATCAATGGTTTATAACTCCTTGTCTACAATACACTGATTCTTCATTCATTTTAGTTTAGATTGAACCGCACTAAATAGGATTCTAGTGTGCTTTGCTTCCATAAATGGGAATTTTGAGGCATTTCCTGCTCATTTGAAGTCTGAATTGAGAAATTGGTCCAAGAAATTTTTCAGTCATAACTTTTGGACGTAAATACACATTCTTGAGCAATAACTTCTATATACTTAATGTGGTTCCTTTTTTCTCTTAAATTTTGTGTGGGAGAGGGGTATGTGGTGTGTGACTGGACAAAACTATGAAAAAATAACACTCAGAATGCTGACGTCCTAGACAAAATTCCGAGGTTTTTTGTCAATTTGTAGACTTAAATGTCAAATATTTAGCGTTAAAAATATGAGGATATATGAATCTATACCTCATAATAAAACCCAAAAAAAATCAGCGGTCAAGGAGCTGAAATACAAAAAGGGGGGAAAAAGGAAGCTGGAATCCTTAACAAAATTCAGAGCTTTGTCAAGTTAAGAGACTAAAATGTCAAATAATTAGCTTTGAACACTTGAAGATATATGGATGTACACGCCACATCAACCCCCCCCCCCCAAATTTCATCAATGAAGGAGCTGAAATATAAAAAGGAAAATTAAAGAAGAGCTTCATTCAAAAGCTGAATTAATCACATTAATCATGCATTTACAGCAGAAGAAACATGACAATCTAACTTCCACATGTGAAAGAAAAATAGGAAGAGAGGCCATCATTTATGACTAGATATACTTTACATGAAAAAGAACAAATGAAAGAAGTCGTTGTAATAAAAATAGTACCTGTTTCTGAACCATCAGGTTGCTTAACTTGAGCTTCAGAATTCTCGATGATCGGTGAGAAGATGGTTTGCAAATTTGCAGAAGAATTGGACTCCTACACATCAAATATGCTTTTCTCAGATGTTCGCTAGAAGAAGACTAAATACATAAACATCAAAAAGAAGGATACTGATGCAAACGAAATCCCAAATTAAATATTATGGAAAAAGCACTGCAAAACACCAAGTTACCCTTTTAGAGATCAGTTTAAAAGACCTACAATTACAACTTACTTGTTACCATTATATCCTTAAGCACTTTCATGAGGGAAGAGTTCTTCAATGAGAAAGAAGAAAAATAAAGACAGATCCACAAAAAGGATAAGACAACGACAGCAAAAAAACAAGCGACTTCACATAGCCAGTTTCAGATTCGATCAAATGGAATGTTATATGAACACTAAACTAAGAGGAGGGGGAGGGGGGATTGTGAACAGATCAGTGCATTATAATTTTTGGTTCCAGTTTCTACCACATATATTTGCATCCAAGGAATAGCGGAATGAAGCCACCCAGACTGCACCTCTGGGTGTGCCCAAGATTTCAGGAGAATTGACAGTTGTGATTGCAGTAGGTGTTGTTTCGCGAACAGCAGTGCGGGTTCTAGCCATACATTGATGCTTGAATAGAAGTACAGTACACTAGTCGAAGTAGATTATCAACCTTGGACCCCCTTCC
Organism: Alisma plantago-aquatica; assembly: GCA_963693085.1. Lineage (NCBI taxonomy): Eukaryota > Viridiplantae > Streptophyta > Magnoliopsida > Alismatales > Alismataceae > Alisma > Alisma plantago-aquatica. Next base: position 92,626,548 of record OY856409.1, read on the forward strand.
CCTCACTTTTATCTCTCTACACTCAAAAACATAGACATACATATGCACATAGGATCCCGTTGTTGTATTTGCCATAGTAGTCAAAGTAGCAGTAAACTTATAAATATCAGAGAACTTAAATCCCATACCACTCCGCATGAAGAAGCTATGAAATGCAACCCCAATGAATCATCAGAAACCTCATTCTCAGAAGTACTGCAGCAAACTTCTGTGAAGACAACACACTCATCAGTTACCTGAGAAGTGCAAGCATCTGCTAAGGGAAGAAAAACTAAATAAACACACAAAGCACTACCAACCAGATAAATATGAAACTTAAAAAAATAATAACAGCAAGAAAACAGATAAAACCTCTAGCAAACGAACTAACAGATACTCAAAAAATATTTTTAAAGGCTTACCAGCACCATTTTCCTGCATCCTGTCTTGGAAATCAACCAGATGAGACGGTTTCAATTGCAAGCTGGTGGCGTCTCTCGAAGCTTTAGTCGGTTTGTGGTACACATGGAGGCTGTGCCTTACTCTGGTTGTTTTAGTTTTCATGCTGAACGCTGGCATGTGGACAATCTTTTCGAGGGATGCCCACGACCCTCTTTCAGAAGCATAAGCAGGATCGACCCCCAACACTGTTAGCCGCTGGTTGGGTGCACAGTGTGGGGGTTGGCTTCCAGTACACTAGAAATCTGTTGACCAGTCATTAAGTCAAGGTGAGAGATAACCAAGGTATAGAACAGTGATTTACATGCATCATACCCCCAACACCCCGACAGTAAACAGCAAAGCGTTACTGGTTCAATTCCGTGGGAAAAACAGGCAGCCCCGACGGTAAACAGGATATACCATAAGACCAAGGTGGAAGTGCCGTAACAGTATTCCAACTACGATACAGAAAACCCTAGGTGAAGATACTGCCATGTTGTTTACTTAATTGATGGATAGGAAAACTTATGTGGCTAAACATGGGAGGGAAAGCAGTAAAGTCGGGTGTAGCAAACATCACGGTAAAGGGAGCGGCAAAATTATCCTCTTTACTTTGGAGCGTTTGCATAAATCTCAAAATCTCATAGGCAGGATTAGGAAGTATAAATTAAGCTGACAAGCTGAGTTAAATTGTTACCACACCGAAATTAATAAGAACACCAGAAATACTTCCGATAAACCCCCAATTTAGTGAACCGCACCGAGAACACGACGCCACGCTGACCACTGAGAAGACCGCAAATTGAAGCCATCAAAAAAGCCACTCGGAAACTGGATCAGGAAACAGGGCAAGCCGGAAGGGGTAGAAAACCCTAGTTGGAGAGGAATTGTCCCCAACTTCCGGTACCTTTAGAAAAGAAAATAAAAAAACAGAAGAAGCTTTGGATGAGGACAAGAAGCTGTGAGGCCGAGAAGAGAAACTAAAAAAAGGGGAAGCAAGGGAGCAGCCACTTGATCGTTATGAGCACCGCACTCGATTGCGGTAGAGGAGTCCAACCAAGACACGCTAGTCTGCAGCGATCAGCTCTGCGAGTCCAGAATTCCAAAATTCACAGCAACAGCAGCAAAAGAGGGAGGACGGGGGGTGACGAAAAAACAAAGGTCGAGAATTTGCTACGGAAGCAAGCATGCTCCGAGAGAAAGAGAGCAGGTAACAGATACGAGCCTCTCGATGGTTTGGAAGAAGCTGGCCACCCAACCCAGAACACAAGACCGAAAAAATTAAAAACCCCAGTCAACCGTCAAAGCAACAACAACAAAAATCCAAAACTTTCAACGCCCAACACTGCGGAACGGCGAGGGATCAGAGAAGACGAAGTGGCCGGAGAAATCACCTGGCGGAGCAGAGACGGCTACAGGACCAGGAGCTACAGAGCGCTCGCTTGCGCAGTGGGCGCACTGTTCCTGGGAGCTTTCTCTCTCTACGGCGCGGGGGGGGGAGGGAACGGAGGAGGGAAGGGGGAGGTGGAAAGAGGAGGGTGGGAGTTTGTGGCCTGGTGGGGAAGGAAGTGTGGGATCGAAGGAATCATCCAATTCAGGACAGAGTAAGGCTTGTGAAGTCCTTAAACAAAACAAAACCAAAAAAAAAAAAAACGGACTTCACACTTGAATGTTTTTCCTCTCTCTTCGCGTCTCCCGCACTTCGATCTAATGGTCTTGATTTGATCGGGCTGGTGGAGTTCCGTGCTCTACCGGTCATCCGTTGACGCGTGGCGAAACGAGGTCTATGTCGGCGTCTCCGGGCGGGCGTTTCCCTGGCACTGGCTGAAACGAAGCGCACATATCTGGTGTCAGCTGTTAAGAAGCCTGGTACCGTGTACTCGAGGTTTATCGTGTGCCACTGTGAACTGAATGGGTTGGCATCTTGGCGGCGGCAAGAGGGCCCTGACGTGGATCCGTGAGAAAAAGCAGCTGGGATCCGTGCCGTTGCCCGTGCGCCGTGCCGCTTTCCTCTGCTGTGCTCTGGGATCCGCGCTAGCTGCTGCCTCCAAAGCCGAGCTGTGAATCTGATTGGCTGCTGTGGGGTGTGGGACAAAAGTTCATGAAAAACAACTTCAATAGAAACTAGTCAATGCATCCATAACACCTTCATCCAATCCCACGGAACACCTTTTATCACCTCAAATCCCACGGAACACCTTTTATCACCACTGAGCTGTCTACTTGTTAGTCATAGATCTGATAGCTTGTGGCTAGAGACTCCTTTCGTTGATTCCGTCGAGTTGCGGGAGGTGTGTACTTTTGTGTTCTTTTTTTTCTGGACACAACATTCAAGTGGATCTTTTTCCACTTGACATACATGGTTTTGATGTAATCCTAGGAATGGATACCTTAGAAAAATACAAGGTAGTCTTGGACTGTAGTACTAAGGTGGCGGCGTTCCATGATGGAGATGTACAATGGATTTTCCAGGGTGATAGAAAGATTCTTCCTACATGTTTGATGTCAGCTATGACAACTGAGCGGTTGATAAGACAAAGATGCAAGGCTCACTACTACAGAACAGGCATTTAGCGCCGGTTAATTAAGGGTTTTAGTGTCGGTTTCCAAGCGACACCCAAGTGGGCACCGCTAAAGGTGCCCTTCGGCGTCGGTTCCCAACCGACGTCAAAATGATTCCCGCCACCGAAAACGCGCCAACAAAGGGACCATAGGCGTCGGTTTTTTAAGAAAACCGACACTATAGAATGGTTACAAACGTCGGTTATTAAAAGAACCGACGTCAAAACGCTTCCCACCACTGAAAAACGTCAGTTTTGAAAGATAACGGACGCCATATCATCTGAACTGACGTCGGTTTTGTGCTAATAACCGACGCCATATCCGCTGCCTGCCACCACAGTCGTGCTTCCCAGTACGACTGCGGTTCCTGGCCACATATACGTCGGTTTTTTTATCAAAAACCATCGATGTATGTCTTTGCTGTCAGTTTTGTTCAAATAACTGACGCATATGTTATGATTTTTTTTCTTATCAGTTTGCAGGCATGTTGTATGGCTGGTCAGCAGGATGAGAACCTACAGTTTAGTTCTGAACTGCAGGTTTACGACATCCATTGATATCAGCCAACAACAGGCCACAAACCTACAAAATTAACAAGATGGACAATATTATATATATGTGATTCACACACATGTATAAGCACATTTAATATATATTATTTTTTCATCACACACATGTAGAAACTAGTAGCAACCTGCAGTTCCATTCATTTCATCTCTTTTCACATTCAGACTCATGTAGAAACATTTATGTATTAATCATCTTCACACACATATGACAATTCATAAAAATTCATTCACATTCACACAAAATACTTATCAGAACAAAGTTATTCTTTATTCATCATTGTCATGTCAATAAAATTATATCTAAAAATTCCCACTCTTTGTAGGGCTTTTGCCCATTTTTCTCTTACAATATCTAATTCATCTCTCGTATAGGGAGCATGTACATCGAAACGCTTTCCACCTGTGCTGAAGTTAGCAGTTTTAAAGACCTGTAAAGAGAATGATGTATATATATAATTAATAATATATAATAAGATTGATATATTTCATATTATCTAATGAGACTATGTATAATACCTACTGTATCTTATCGATTTCCATTACGGCATGTTTGATGATTAGGTCCATTGATAACCTCCAATTTTTGGTTGTTATCTTAGTCTTTTCTTCAGTTTTCCACACTCTTTCTCAATTAAAATTAGACATAATCCCTAAATATCCCCTCTTATTACAAATATACTATTAGACTAACTTTTCCCCTTTTTACTTGCAGAAAAAGACACAAAAAATCATAAAAGACTCAACCAGCCCGAGACCGCATGGATTCACACGGTCCCAAGACCGCATGAAGCCAATTGGTCCCGAGACCGCATAGAGTCACACGGTCCCAAGACCGCATGAAGCCAATCGGTCCCGAGACCGCATAGAGTCACACGGTCCCAAGACTGCATGAAGCCAATCGGTCTCGAGACTGCATGGAGTCACACGGTCCCGAGACCGCATGAAGCCAATCGGTCCCGAGACCGCATGAAGCCAATCGGTCCCGAGACTGCATGGAGTCACACGGTCCCAAGACCGCATGAAGCCAATCGGTCCCGAGACCGCATGGAGTCACACGGTCCCGAGACCGCATGAAGCCAAACGGTCTTGAGGTCCAAACGGTCTTGAAGCCCAAACGGTCTTAAGATTCAAACGGCCTTGAGGTCCAAACGGTCTTCAGACCGTTTGGACTTCACTTAAGGCCTATAAATAAGACCCCAAGGGTCCTCCAAAAGGCATCAAGTTTCAGATGTCCAGAGGCTGCCTCTATCACTCCAGAGCAAATCTGACTTCCATCCTCCACCCAGGGGTTGCCGGTCTGAGATCCACACTCCATCTCAAAGTTGTTTTCTCTCTCTCCACCAAAGAAGGTGGGAAGAGGAGACCTCGTCATCAAGCAACCTATGAAGCTAGAAGATCGTCTCTCTCTCCAAGGGGTTGACTTTACTCTCTCCTTTGTGGGGATGACGCTCTCTCTCTCTCATCTTTCCTCCTTCTTTGTCCTAGTTATGAGCGAGTAGTCTTTCTCACTGGGTGCGGGGAGTAGCCCCGCTACCCATGTTTTCATATCATGTAATGTAATCCATAGTTTGCAATATAGAGATATTATCTTTTCAGTTCAACATCAAACGTTTAATGAATACTTGTTGCTTGATCACCAACTTGTGTTATCTTTTATCTTTTAGTATGAATTGTCTACATTTATACTATTAGATTCAAAACTCATTTGTATGTTGGTTCTTGTTGCATGTATCCACCATGCATATGTTTCAGTATCTAGGAGTGTCTTTCAAAAAGTGGAGTAAACTCACTCCCATCGTTGTACTTTCATTCTATGAAATGGAATCAGTTGACGTATGAAAGTACAACCTTGATGAATCAAGGAACACACTTTGCGAAGGGAATGATGCAAAGTAGTTGACCATTCATTTGGGGATGGCTGACTTTGCAACATTCCCGCACTTCTCGTAGTTAGTTCTCCAAAAGGAAACTAAGTCTACAAAGATACTAACTGACTAAACTCTTGTTGCAGGTTGTGTTTTATTTTGTATTCTTGATCCATGTGTAGTGGCGGTGAAAACCGATCATACCCTAGTGACTCCTTATCATTATTTAACTTCCTTTAATTTACTTGCTTGCTTTACTTTACATGTTCAGTTTAAAACAACCAAACCAAACTTTTGATCTAAGTACCTACTATTAAGAGATTAAGTGAAGTTCTAATGTTTTTCATCTTGTTGTTCACAATAAGACTGTTGTCCCGTGGATTCGACCCTTAACTATACTACGATAAGACTTCCACGTATCTTAGCATATGTGGGTGGAGTTCTCAATCTAGTATAAGAAAGGCTAAACTTAAAGACTTACCATCTTTAGGAATTTTAGTTGGTGCACGCAATTCCACGTAAGTGGAAGCTCCATCAAAAATTGGCGCCGTTGCCGGGGACAACGGAACGTTTTAATTTCATTTAGTATCTTGCTAGTTGATTAGGGTTTTACACTTTCTTTTAATCATTAATCCATATCTTCTTGAATTCACTATATCTTTGGCAGCATCTAAAAGGTGTATTCTTTTCTCTACTCAGGTAGAAAATGTGTATGCGATCATCGCATAACCTCGGATTCTCCCCTGATCCAGAGTACGAATCTGAGGTAGAGAGAAGCTTCCATCGCTGCATCAGACTCAATCGCCAAAGAGCCAGGCAAATGGTTGAAGATCAACGCCAGGTTGCATTGGTGATGGAGAGGGTCAACGCCGCCATCGCCGCTCAAAGAGCACAACTCATCGCTGATACTCGTGCTCAGATTCAAGCGGAGATTCGTGCGGAAGAACAAGCCCGCATCCGAGCTGAAAATGAGGCAGCAAACCAAGCTGCTCAGTTGGAACTAAGGAACAAGCAGTTGAGGGATTATGTTGTCCCCAAGAACTACAAAGACAACCATCCAGTTCGACCTCTGATCATCAACATACCCAACTTTGAGATCTAAACCCAATGGATTCAAATCATGCAGGGCATCTCATTCTCTGGAGGTTCTGGAGATGACTGTATGGATCATCAGAAGAGATTCAAGGCACTGTGCCGACTGGTCCCACAGGCCGGAGTTGCCTTCGACGCAATAATGTTGCATCTGTTTCACTTCACTCTGTCTGGGAGAGCTCTGAGCTGGTATAACTCGCTTGATAGGGAGCCAATAATCATCACATGGGCTCCCCTGGAAGAAAAGTTCCTGGAGAAGTTCTTCCCCCTTCACTAACTTACGAGATCAGGGGGCAGATCAATCACTTCTCTCAACTTCCTGGAGAATCGCTTGCTGAAGAATGGGAAAGGTTCAAAGAGCTTCTACGAAAGTGTCCTCATCACGACATCTCCCAAAACCAACTAATAGAAACATTCTATAGGGGAGTGAGTGATGACATCAAGCAGTTTCTGGATTCCTCATCTTGAGGAAATTTTATGAGAAAGAACTACGAGGATGCCTGGAAAATATTACTCTTCCAATGGAAGTCCTAATATGCACCAAAACCCCTAGGGAGTTGATGTTCTCTCTAGGTTTACCTACAACTGGTGCTAGATAAATGCTCCAACCCCACAAGAGTGTGGAAGCCTTATCATAGTACATGTTTAGGATCGAACCCAAAGGACAACGTTAAGAATCTGAGTGTCTTTTTCTTGTTTCGTATCAATCTAAGTTAATCATCTAAGACCAGAAGTTTGATTTGAGTTATTTAACCTAAAACATGCAAAAGTAAAGGCAAGAATAAAAACTAGTTTAAGGATTAAAAACTAAGATTAGCAAATGATGATGGATCACTGGGGTGACGCGGGTATTCGCCACCACTACACATGAATTGCACTTGTACCAAACATAGCAATACTTGTAAGCAAGATACATGGATGTTGTACAATACTGATGTCTTATAGGACAAGAGTAATGCACACATCCTTCACGGGTTGAGTAACTCTCATTCGGTACGTATCTACGTGTCGATGAAGATATGTAGTCTCCGAAGAGAAAATCTTACTCAACCTCGTGAAACGTGCATCGGAAAACTAACAAGCGAGCGATAATTACCAAATCGATTAGTATCCTTATAGACTATCCCTCTTTCGAGGATATAGCTACGAGAAACGTGAGAGTGTTGCAACGTCAGCCATTCCCGAATGAATGGTCAAGTACTTTGCACCACTCTCTCCTCAGAGTGTGTTCCTCGACCTGTCAAGGTTGCACTTTTGTACGTCAACTGATTCCATTTCATAGTACAGAAGTACAACGATGGAGGTGAGTTTACTCCACTCCTTAGAAAGCGTTCCTAGATACCGAAACGGATGCGCGGTGGATACACACACCAGAAACTAACACTAAATCAGTATTCGAGTCTCAAGAGAGGTCGTAGACAAACCACAACGAAAGACAATAGATGCACACAAGAATGCGGCCAACATCCAAGCATGTATGAAATGATTTAGTATTGAATCGAAAAGATAACATCTTTTTGATACAAGTTACAAAACACGGGCAGTGGGGCTAGTCCCCGCACCCCAGTGAATGGAACTACTCGCTCCTCATAGAGGGAGCAACAAAGAAAGAGAAGAGAGAGAAAGAAAGCATCGTCGGAGCAGAAGAGTAGATCTGTGACAGCCCGGTGTAGATCGTCGCAGTCTCCGGGACTGCTCCGTTGTGGTCGATGACGCCTGTCTCTCCGCCTCGATCGTCGTGTCTACCTCCGGGATTGCACGGGTAGAATGAGGTAGAACAGTGGTAGAAGTGAGATGATAGAGGTGAGATGGTGATGGGACAGCCTTGTAGATCTGTCCCCAGTCTGGCAGCACACCGGATCTGGACTCAGGCCGGGATTCTGAGGTTGTGGGTGAAGTTTGGTTGGAAACGGTGCTCGGGCATTCTGGCGGCGTCCCGACACTGGTCCCAGTCCGGCAACCTTGGGCCGTAGCGAGATGGGATGCCCAAGACCATGCCTCTACCCTTCTATTTATAGGCTTGCCAAAATATCTTGGGCCCCGGAGTCACACTTTGTGTGTGCCCTTTGTCCATGCGGTCTTGCTTTCAATTGCTCATGCGGTCTTGTGCATGCGGTCTTGTGATGAAATGTCTCATGCGGTCTTGATTTACAAACTTCTTCATGCGGTCTCGGCTCAGCAAACAGTCTTAACTTGGTCCTTCACGTGGCAAGTGCAGCAAACAGTTTCCCTATTTTCTTCCTGCGGTCTCCATTCAAGCAAAAAGCAAACAGCTGCATATTTCCTTCACGTGGGTAGCTCTCTTGGTTTGCATGTGAATAGCCAACGGTCCAGCTCTATTGCAAACGGTTTGGAGTGCTGCCTTTCCCAAACGGTCTGCGTGCTTTCTATTGCCCATGACGTTGTTGCTCATGCGGTCTTTCATTCTCATGGTCTTGTGCTGTGCTTCTCACTCCATGTGGTCTTGCTTTGCAGCAGCCCCGTGCGGTCTTGCATAGAAAATGGCCATGCGGTTTCGGCTCAAGCAAGCAAACGGTCTTGGCGCTGGATCGTCGCCGTTGCTGTCTCTGCAAACGGTCTTGTATTTGAATGTCCATTCGGTCTTTACAATCACAGCAAACGGTCTTGAGACCGCATGGGCTCAAAGGTCTTGAGACCGCATGGACTCAAACGGTCTTGAGACCGCATGGGTTCAAACGGTCTTGAGACCGCATGGACTCAAACGGTCTTGAGACCACATGGGTTCAAACGGTCTTGAGACCGCATGGACTCAAACGGTCTTGAGACCGCATGGGTTCAAACGGTCTTGAGACCGCATGGGTTCAAACGGTCTTGAGACCGCATGGACTCAAACGGTCTTGAGACTGCATGGGCTCAAACGGTCTTGAGACCGTATGGGCTCAAACGGTCTTGAGACTGCTAGAGTCAGTGTTGTAGGGGTCCTGACCGTTGGTGATAGTTGAGGATGATCTACAGAGGAGAGAGATCGTGAGTAGGGGAAAATGAGATCAAATAAGCTGGAAACTAGGGTTATTTGAGCTAGTAATGCACTAATTACACGAGACTGAAAAGATACTTAAAGTAAACCCAAAGCGAGGGTAGATCAATCGATATGCGACATAAAATCCTTAGAATTGGCGACTGAGAGGGTGAATCTGGAGGATTCATCACCACACCGAACTTAAGCGTTGCTCATCCCGAGGAACGAAAAAGCCCAAGACAGTCGCAAAAACGCATGCAGTTGGTCTCGTAATAACCTCACCTTCGTGCAAGTGTCAGAATTTTCACAAAAAGGAGAAAAGGAAAATGAGGCGAAACAAAAAATAAGGAAAAACATCAAAAAAAAACTTTGAATTGGTGACTGAGGATGAGTCTGGAAGATTCATCACCACACCGAACTTAAGCGTTGCTCGTCCCGAGAAACGGAAAACCTAAAACAGTCGCCAATGAAATCGTTCATCTCAGGATTGCCTCATCCTATTGTCATATCGTAATTTTGTTCATGGCTCAGATCGATACAACATTAGAGCTTCTTTAGATCACGAAATACATCTTATGATATCCTCATTTCTGAGTTCACTTTGCTGAAGTACTTCCTTCTCACTCTCTGTTGTATTGGTCATGTTAAAGAGTATTATGAGACTTTGAACAGACCCACAGAATCAACAAAATGCATACGATCTGTCACTGGTGTTGAAAAAGGAGGGAAAGGGGGTATGATCAAAAGATAAGAGTCACTCCTCTGATTGAATCAAGACTCTTATTATTAGTTGACTCATCGAGATACTTTGAATGATTTATGCACAACTCTGGTTGACTTAGCCTTACACCCGATTTTTTTTCTAAAGGTAACTCAGAAGTGTGTATTGGTTGGCTTAAGGCTTTTGGCTATTTTACCTCTTCGAGAGGAGGTAAGGGGTTATTTTTGGATCCTTAGGATCTTCACTACCAGTCACGACACATCTGCCTTTATGAGGGCAGCTAATGTACCGGCCGGGCGAGACCTTTATTGGTTATTCTTATTCAGGGCACAACTCTCATGTTTTTATTCACACTCTGGCTTTTATTCATTCTTACTTGGCTTAGGAGAAAGGGTATTTTTGGATTTTTGCATATTTGGGCTACCAGGCCTCTTTTTGGAATCGGGGTAGATTTTTCACCAACCTCGGTATGTGCACAATCATCATTGTATACTCTTTGAAGCAAAATGAGAAGGTGGTACGCCCCTGTTATGTATTGAGGGGTATGGAAGAAGCGGTAGTGGAAAAAGAGGTGTGGTGTACCACACCGAACTTAGAGTTTTGCAGAGGTGTGGTTTACCACACCGAACTTAAAGTTCGGCAATGTTCTAGTTTTCACTAGAAAGGAGTGTGGCGTGCCACACCGAACTTAAAACTTTGGCATGGTTAGTGAACAGAGGGGTATGAAAATGAAGGAAGAAGTGTAGAAGAGAGTTCGGATCATGATGCAGATTGCTTAGCGATTCCATGCGACGGGTCTCTTTTCTCCATCACATTCTGCTCAAAAAGAGACATGATTAAACATCAAATGACAAATCCATACAACAGATCCATTAATCAGATAAAGGCGTGATGTATTTGATCTATCTCAGCTTTATTGAAGTGTATCATCATTTCCTATTTTAGGGTTTGACATTAGGATTCATAGGTTATTCAAGATGAAAAACACGCATTGGCTAGTTTTAAGCATTCTTTTCTTGGGAATTTGTAATGAAAAGAGGTGATGATCTCAGATTCGAAAAACAATAGCCGACTAGATAAAGGCTTTATTTTTAGAAAACTAACAAAAAGGTGGAAAAATTATGAAAAAGAAACTAAGAATGGAAAAATATGAAGCAGTAAAGATAAAGGGTGGAGTGAGAGTCATACCACCCGCCCTCCACCTTGAACTTATGAATTTGCCCATTTCTGAGCAAATACTAGGTTCAAGATGGAGGGAAAGGGTTGCACAGTGTTAACCAGGCGGTCCTCGTAGTTGGAAGAAGGTCCGACAAAGATATCTTGTGATGGCTGGTGCTGAGAACGAGGAAGTGGTCTGAACAACTTGTTGGCTGGGAAGTTGTGGCAACTTGAATGAGTCTTCTGGATGACTTGGATGCACATCACTTTCGCCTCGTTGCCCATCCAGAAGAATCCAGAGACCTTCCCCCATCAGCGAGGGAGGTGGAACATAAGCAGTCAAAACTGGAGGACTATGCGAGAAATCAAGGTTATGCCCACTTGTGCCCTCCAGTTGTGGCTCACCCTCAAAGTTCAAAGTAAAATTACTTTCTTCAAAATCTAGGGCAGTTGATTGAGGGTCGGCCACTTGAACTTCCTCCTATCTAGGATCAGGTGGTGGATCCAGTTTTGGCTTCATTTTGTCACCTGGCTTTTCTTGTGTGGGATATAGTAGCCAGGATGACTTTTCTTCATCAGAGGAGTTATTTTGAGAAGTATCATCGTCTTTATCAATGTTGAAATTGGTAAGAGCGTCGTTCTTCTTTTCAAAGTTTTGTTCAGGATTTTCCTCGTAGAACATCCTTAGTTCATCCAAGTAACTAGAAGAGGATTTGACTGGTAAAACGAACTCTTGCTCGGGTAAGGAAGTCATGGGATCCTGAGATAGGAGTTCCAGTGATGTCTCTTCATGAGAGGGATTAGTCCCTGACATATCATTTTGAGGGCTAAAATCCCTTGATGAACCCATTTCTTCAATATTGGGACTGATATATTGTTGTTCCAATTCTTCTTCATAACACTCCTCCAGTTCAATTGAGTGCTTGGGAAGAGTTTCTATGAGAGGAATGGAAACTAGCTCAGGTAATGGATAAATCTCAGTTTCATGAATGTTAGGGGGGGCTTCTTCATAGGGATGAGTGGCTATAAAGGGATAGATTTGTGGCTTGATGTCATCCCAGGGGTCCTTTTTGTCATTACAAGAGTTTATGATAATATCATAATCCATCCCAAAGTCAAGAGATGGTTCATGTTTCTCTTCATGGTGCACTTTCAACTCGTTCAAGTGACTAGAAGGAGATTCAATAGAAAAATCATGTTCTTGTTCGAGGACTGGCTCCGTCAGAACTCCTTGTGGTGGTGTCATCTCATGGAAAGGACCGGTCATAGGATTGCCATATTAAGACCCCTCATCCTCCCTTGATTCTGTTTCATCATCAGTGAGAGTAGTATGGTCCGTCTCTGGATCAGGATCTTGGTCAGTCCCATCCTCGAAGTTTGTTTCTAGACCAACTGAATGATCAGAAATGTCTTCATAAGGACAAATCAGATCCTTTTCCAGTAATGGAATCATTTGAGTCTCTTGCATAAAAGACGTCTCCTCATCTGAATCAGTCTCATATGCATCTATGTCTGACTGAGAAGGAGTGTAGAGTTCGTGTAACGTAGACCCTTATTCATTGGAATTCGACGACAAGACAGTTGAGGTTGAAGAATATTTGTCATATAAGGAGTCAATCATTGATGATTTCCCCTCAATCTGTATGGTCGGATCTGAGTCTATGGGGGGAGAAGATGGATAAACATTAAAGTTTGTTCCCAATTTATCTTCCAATTGAAGAAAATCTTCATATTGGTTACTCATTCTTTCATCTAAGAGCATAGTGCAAGAGTCATTATCTGGGTCAGACTTCGGTTCGAAGAATGATTCTTTTTCTTGTGGTGTGGTGAAGGTATCATCCTTGAGTTCAGTCATTGGTTCTGAGGATGATTCCCCACCCTGTACTGGCACTTGAAAATCATTGGGAGGCACATTCCACATGATTTCGTAATCATCATCATAATTTATTGCAACATGTGGACTAGAGATGTGCTTAGTTGAATTTTGTGGCTGTTCTACATGTTGCTCGGGAGCGTTGACAAGTTGCGTAAGTTGATTAAGGTCAGCTATCAACTTCTTGGTCGCGGCTGTCTGATCAGCTAGTTGTTGAGCCACCGATGTTTGTAAGGCACGTAGTTCTTCTATCAATGTGTGTTGATTTTCATGAAAAGGCTCTTCATGGCACCCGTTTGATTGATGTTGATAATAGCTTCCCTCATCATAGTATTGATTTGAGTTGCTTTCCAATTGCCCTCCTGTATTGCAGTCTACGCCTTGAAATCCGCCATAGTTAGGTTTCTCGTAGTAGCCTCCGGGGTGATATGGAATATAACCTGCGTTATATCCATAGTTGTATGGAGTGGCTGCTCTGAGTTTCCCGACTATACGATTCATGATTACTTGACGCAAGGCCATCACGTAGAGAGGATGAACGTTGAAACAGTTGATCGATGCATGAGAATAGTCACCACAGAATTGACAACTATTGGTTGGTGGCACTGACTGCTTCATTTTGAAGAGAATTGGTACCTAAAATCAAAGAAAGAGTTTATCAAGTTTGACCAACCACTTCAAATCCAAGATGATATGCAAGATTAAGTCCTTTACTTTTTAGGTTTTTGAAAAGAAAAAGAAAACCCTAGAGAAACCTAAATCGACACAAAATTTGAAAAAGACGATTCTTAAACCGTTGTCCCCGGCAACGACGCCATTTTTTGATGGAGCTAGAACTTACACCAAAAGATAACTCTTCCAATGGAAGTCCTAATATGCACCAAAAACCCTAGGGAGTTGATGTTCTCTCTAGGTTTACCTACAACTGGTGCTAGATAAATGCTCCAACCCCACAAGAGTGTGGAAGCCTTATCATAGTACAGGTTTAGGATCGAACCCAAAGGACAACGTTAAGAATCTGAGTGTCTTTTTCTTGTTTCGTATCAATCTAAGTTAATCATCTAAGACCAGAAGTTTGATTTGAGTTATTTAACCTAAAACATGCAAAAGTAAAGGCAAGAATAAAAACTAGTTTAAGGATTAAAAACTAAGATTAGCAAATGATGATGGATCACTAGGGTGACGCGGGTATTCGCCACCACTACACATGAATTGCACTTGTGCCAAACATAGCAAGACTTGTAAGCAAGATACATGGATGTTGTACAATACCGATGTCTCATAGGACAAGAGTGATGCACACATCCTTCACGGGTTGAGTAACTCTCATTCGGTACGTATCTACGTGTCAATGAAGATATGTAGTCTCCGAAGAGAAAATCTTACTCAACCTCGTGAAACGTGCATCGGAAAACTAACAAGCGAGCGATAATTACCAAATCGATTAGTATCCTTATAGACTATCCCTTTTTCGAGGATATAGCTACGAGAAACGTGAGAGTGTTGCAACGTCAGCCATTCCCGAACGAATGGTCAAGTACTTTGCACCACTCTCTCCTCAGAGTGTGTTCCTCGACCTGTCAAGGTTGCACTTTTGTACGTCAAATGATTCCATTTCATAGTACAGAAGTACAACGATGGAGGTGAGTTTACTCCACTCCTTAGAAAGCGTTCCTAGATACCGAAACGGATGCGCGGTGGATACACACACCAGAAACTAACACTAAATCGGTATTCGAGTCTCAAGAGCGGTCGTAGACAAACCACAACGAAAGACAATAGATGCACATAAGAATGCGGCCAACATCCAAGCATGTATGAAATGATTTAGTATTGAATCGGAAAGATAACATCTTTTTGATACAAGTTACAAAACACGGGCAGCGGGGCTAGTCCCCGCACCCCAGTGAATGGAACTACTCGCTCCTCATAGAGGGAGCAACAAAGAAAGAGAAGAGAGAGAAAGAAAGTATCGTCGGAGCAGAAGAGTAGATCTGTGACAACTCGGTGTAGATCGTCGCAGTCTCCGGGACTGCTCCGTTGTGGTCGATGACGCCTGTCTCTCCGCCTCGATCGTCGTGTCTACCTCCGAGATTGCACGGGTAGAATGAGGTAGAACAGTGGTAGAAGTGAGATGATAGAGGTGAGATGGTGATGGGACAGCCTTGTAGATCTGTCCCCAGTCTGGCAGCACACCGGATCTGGACTCAGGCCGGGATTCTGAGGCTGTGGGTGAAGTTTGGTTGGAAACGGTGCTCGGGCATTCTGGCGGCGTCCCGGCACTGGTCCCAGTCCGGCAGCCTTGGGCCGTAGCGAGATGGGATGCCCAAGACCATGCCTCTACCCTTCTATTTATAGGCTTGCCAAAATATCTTGGGCCCCGGAGTCACACTTTGTGTGTGCCCTTTGTCCATGCAGTCTTGCTTTCAATTTCTCATGCGGTCTTGTGCATGCGGTCTTGTGCTGAAATGTCTCATGCGGTCTTGATTTACAGACTTCTTCATGCGGTCTCGGCTCAGCAAATGGTCTTAACTTGGTCCTTCACGTGGCAAGTGCAGCAAACGGTTTCCCTATTTCCTTCCTGCGGTCTTCATTCAAGCAAAAAGCAAACAGCAGCATATTTCCTTCACGTGGGTAGCTCTCTTGGTTTGCATGTGAATAGCAAACGGTCCAGCTCTATTGCAAATGGTTTGGAGTGCTGCTTTTCCCAAACGGTCTGCGTGCTTTCTATTACCCATGACGCTGCTGCTCATGCGGTCTTTCATTCTCACGGTCTTGTGCTGTGCTTCTCACTCCATGCGGTCTTGCTTTGCAGCAGCCCTGTGCGGTCTTGCATAGCAAATGGCCATGCAGTTTCGGCTCAAGCAAGCAAACGGTCTCGGCGCTGGATCGTCGCCGCTGCTGTCTCTGCAAACGGTCTTGTATTTGACTATCCATTCGGTCTTTACAATCACAGCAAACGGTCTTGAGACCGCATGGGCTCAAACGGTCTTGAGACCGCATGGGCTCAAAGGTCTTGAGACCGCATGGACTCAAACGGTCTTGAGACCGCATGGGTTCAAACGGTCTTGAGACCGCATGGACTCAAACAGTCTTGAGACCGCATGGGTTCAAACGGTCTTGAGACTGCATGGACTCAAACGGTCTTGAGACCGCATGGGTTCAAACGGTCTTGAGACCGCCTGGGCTCAAACAGTCTTGAGACCGCATGGGCTCAAACGGTCTTGAGACCGTATGGGCTCAAACGGTCTTGAGACTGCTAGAGTCAGTGTTTTAGGGGTCCTGACCGTTGGTGATAGTTGAGGATGATCTGCAGAGGAGAGAGATTGTGAGTAGGGGAAAATGAGATCAAATAAGCTGGAAACTAGGGTTATTTGAGCTAGTAATGCACTAATTACACGAGACTGAAAAGATACTTAAAGTAAACCCAAAGCAAGGGTAGATAAATCGATATGCGACATAAAATCCTTAGAATTGGTGACTGAGAGGGTGAATATGGAGGATTCATCAGTCAACGCCGCCATCGCCGCTCAAAGAGCACAACTCATCGTTGATACTCGTACTCAGATTCAAGCGGAGATTTGTGCGGAAGAACAAGCCCGCATCCGAGCTGAAAATGAGGCAGCAAACCAAGCTGCTCAGTTGGAACTAAAGAACAAGCAGTTGAGGGATTATGCTGTCCCCAAGAACTACAAAGACAACCATCCAGTTTGACCTCTGATCATCAACATACCCAAATTTGAGATCTGAACCCAATGGATTCAGATCATGCAAGGCATCTCATTCTCTGGAGGTTCTGGAGATGACTGTATGGATCATCTGAAGAGATTCAAGGCACTGTGCCGACTGGTCCCACAGGCTGGAGTTGCCTTCGACGCAATAATGTTGCATCTGTTTCACTTCACTCTGTCTGGGAGAGCTCTGAGCTGGTATAACTCGCTTGACAGGGAGCCAATAATCACCACATGGGCTCCCCTGGAAGAAAAGTTCCTGGAGAAGTTCTTCCCCCTTCACTAACTTACAAGATCAGGGGGAAGATTAATCACTTCTCTCAACTTCCCGGAGAATCGCTTGCTAAAGAATGGGAAAGGTTCAAAGAGCTTCTACGAAAGTGTCCTCATCACGACATCTCCCAAAACCAACTAATAGAAACATTCTATAGGGGAGTGAGTGATGACATCAAGTAGTTTCTGGATTCCTCATCTTGAGGAAATTTTATGAGAAAGAACTACGAGGATGCCTGGAAAATAGTCACACTCGGAGCTGAGAATCAGTCCAACTAGGGACGATCAACTGGCAAAGGAGTCCTCAAGGTCTATAAAGCCGAAGAATCAATGGAGATGAAGGCTATTGTTGAAGCCTTAAAGACCATAACTCATAAGCAACAAGATCTTGAAACCTCTCTTGGAGAATTTGATAAGAAGAAAAACCCACAGGTTCAACAGGTCAAGGCTGCCACAAGAACCTGTGAAGCTTTCCATGCATCTGATCATCCAACTCTTTCATGTGGTTTGCTTTACAATGTGATGATGGATATGCATCCACCACCACAACAGTATGAACCAATCACTGACCAGTCTGAAGAGAAATTGCCAGAACAAGTCAATTCCATTCATTCCATTCTTAGACAAGTTTATTATAATCCTAATCAACCAAGGAACCACCCAGGATTTCAATACGGGAACCCTGCTGGGACCGCAAATCCGCAACACCAGACGCAAGGTGGGTTCTCCAGTAGGTTGCCACCAGGATTCCCAAGCAACTTCAATCAAAATTAGGAGAAACCCAGAAATAACTTCTCGAGATCCAACTACCCCAGGAATCCATCCGCCTACTATCAGTATACTCATCCTCCTCTATATTCACAGCTGCACCCTCAGTTGCAGCAACCTCAGTTAGCGTTGCCTCCGCAACAACCACAATAAGGACAACAACAACTTCCTTAGAAAAATACTCCTTCTCAGCCAGAAGATGAGATGACTTTGATAAGGCAGATGCTGCAATCCCAACAAACTATACTCGCTAATCAACAAGCTCAGTAAAAGGCAGTAGAAGCTCAACTAGCCCAAATTGTTGCACAACTGAAGCCTCCAGCAGGCACATTTACAGGGCAGCCTGAATCAAACCCTAGACATGGACAGAATAGGCCTGAACAGTTGAATGTTGTTACTACGAGATCTGGATGCACCCTCCATGAAACTACAAGGATCACTCTTGATGATGATAATACACCTGCCTTTATGCCAAATGAGAGCCCGAAGCCAGGAACGGAGAAGTCCACAGAGAGCGTAAAGGGCAAAGAAAAAGAACAAGTGTCCACAGAGCCAGAAATCTTGTAGTATAAACCAAGGATCCCATATCCGGGAAGACTGCGAGAAACGAAAATGGATACCAGGTTCCAAAAATTCAAGGAGGCAATGAAGAAACTTTACATCGATATCCCACTCCTTGATGCTCTCTCTGAGGTACCAGCTTGGGCTAAATACCTCAAAACCCTGTTATCAAGGAAGTAAATCACGGAGGAACAAGAAACCGTCAAACTTGCCCAAACCACCTCTGATATCATCCTCAATAAAATGCCAAAGAAGAAGGACCCAGGTTCTTTCGGCATTAAATGTTGTATTGGAAATGCATCAACCAAAAAGGGATTAGCTGACCTAGGGGCCAGCATATCCATTATGCCCTATTCTATGTGCAAACGATTAGGTTTCACCGAATTGCTGCCCACAACAATGACAATTCAGTTAGCTGACTCTACCATCACTGCACCTCTTGGAATTATTGAAGATATTCCAGTTAGGATAGGCAAAGATGCCTATGTCCCGTGCGACTTTGTCACCATGGACATCAAGGAAGATCTGAGATACCTGATAATTTTTGGCAGACCTTTCCTCGCCACAGCTAGGGCGCTTATTGATGTTGAAGCTGGCACCATCATTCTAAGACTCGGAAAAGAAGCAATTCAATTCCGAGTTCTCAACAGCATGAAAGGCCCCATCATTCAAGAGGAGGTCTTTCTTTTAGACGCAATACAGTAAATGTCTCAATTAGAAATATCTGAGCCATCGGACGAGTTAGAGAATGTTCTAACCAACCCAGAAGTCGAATTCTCTGTAAATGAATTGGTTCAACAGTGTCTGCAACACTTAGAAAAGGCCGAAGAAGCATCGACGACCACCTTTGAGGAACTCAAGGCTGTCACCATTTTAGAAGCAACAGAGTCACCTAAGGATCCTGAGATGAAGACTCTACCCATGGGACTTAAACATGTCTTCTTGGACGAGGAAAAATTATGTCCGGTTATCATCAGTTCCACCCTAACAGAAGACCAGGAAGAAAGGCTTCTGGATGAGCTGAAGAAACACAAAAAGGCCATTGGGTATAAGATAACTGACCTGACGGGCATAAATCCAGCCCTATGCATGCACAAACTACTCGTGGTCGAAGAATTTAAGCCATCACGCGAACATCAGAGGAAGCTGAACCCTAATCTCAAAGAAGTGGTTCGCCTTGAAGTCCTCAAATTACTAAAAGCCGGCATAATCTACCCGATCTCTAACTCCCAATGGGTCAGCCCCGTCCAAGTAGTTCCTAAAAAGGGAGGCACTATTGTTGTGCTTAATGACAAAAATGAGTTAATACCCACCAGGACGGTGACGGGGTGGAGGATGTGCATCGACTATAGAAAATTAAACAAATCCACGTAGAAAGATCACTACCCTCTGCCCTTTCTCGATGAGATCCTAGAATGTTTAGCCCATCAGAAATACTTATGCTATCTAGATGGTTATTCCGGGTTCTACCAAATACCCATACACCCGGAAGACCAAGAGAAAACTACCTTCACCTGCCCTTTTGGAACCTATGCTTTTAGAAGAATGCCTTTCGGGTTGTGTAACACACCCGCTACTTTCCAAAGGTGTATGTCTGCCATTTTCGCAGAATTAGCAGAATCCATAATGGAAGTGTTCATGGATGATTTCTCAGTTTACGGAGATTCTTTCGATAACTGTCTAATCAACCTTGGACAACTTTTACAGTGATGCAAGGAAACGAACTTTATACTGAATTGGGAAAAATGCCATTTCACGGTAACTGAAGGTTTCGTCCTCGGGCACAGAGTGAGTGACAGAGGGATCGAGGTCGATAAGACAAAAATCGATGTTATCTCGAAGCTGTCACCACTGAAAGATATAGGAGTACGGGCTTTCTTGGGTCATGCAGGGTTCTACAGAAGATTATTAAGGATTTCTCAAAAATAGCAAAACCCATGACCCAACTCCTGACTAAAGATACTGAGTTCATCTTTAACCAAGACTGCTTGCAAAGTTTCTCAACTCTCAAAAATGCTTTAATTTCTGCACATATTCTGAGAGCCCCAGATTAGTCGCTACCATTTGAAATCATGTGCGACACAAGAGATTACGCCATAGGAGCTGTATTAGGATAGAGGATCGACAAGAAACCTTACGTAATTTACTACACATCTAAAATGCTAGATGAAGCACATAAGAACTACACTACTACAGAGAAGGAGTTCCTGGCTGTCATCTATGCATTTGAGAAATTCCGCTCCTATTTGATTGGATCTAAGATCATCGTCTACACTGACCACTCCGCCATTCGATACCTAATTTAGAAGCAAGATGCCAAACCTAGACTTATCCGCTGGGTGTTGATGCTTCAGGAATTCTATTTGGAAATTAAAGATAAAAGCGGAGTGGAAAACGTCGTAGCTGACCATCTCAGTCGTATTGAAGTGGAAGACGAAGATAAAATCCCTATCTGAGACTCTCTTCCGGACGACCAACTAATGAAGGTTACCCATGGATTCCCTTGGTATGCGGACATTGTCAATTATCTAACTACAGGAATCATTCACCCCTCCGCTTCCTACCACGACAAAAGGAAATTTCTCCACGATATAAAGCAAAATTATTGGGATGAACCTTATCTTTTTCACCTATGTGGTGACGGACTTTTCCGTCGCTGCTTGCCGGAAGAAGAGATTACCCCCATCCTAGAGCATTTCCATTCAGGACCCACGGGGGGGCACATGAGTGCAAAGAAAACCGCTATAAAATTTCTACAATCAGGCTTCTTCTGGCCAACCATAGCAAAGGACTCCTATGATTTTGTAAAATCTTGCAACAAATGTCAATTTTCTGACAGCATGTCCAAAAGGAACGAAATGCCCCTCACAATGTGGCAAGAAATTGAACTTTTCGACGTGTGGGGGTAGACTATATGGGCCTCTTTCCTTCTTCCTATGGTTTCTCTTACATCCTGGTTGCGGTGGACTATGTCTTAAAATGGGTCGAAGCTATACCCACTATGTCCAGTGATTCCAAACCAGTTATTAAATTGTTTAAAGATATCATTTTCCCCAGATTTGGAGTCCCCAGTACTGTCATATCAGATGGCGGGACCCATTTTCTGCAACGAAGCTTTGAAGCCATGTTGAAAAAATACGGAGTCAATCACAAAGTAGCCATGCCTTACCATCCACAGACCAGTGGTCAGGTTGAGGTATCAAATAAACAACTAAAGGCGATCCTAGAAAAAATTGTCAATAGAAACCGCACTGACTGGTCCACCAAGCTTCCCGATGCCCTTTGGGCATACCGAACAGCCTATAAAACACCAATCGGGACAACCCCGTTCCGTTTGGTATATGGGAAGTCATGTCATCTTCCAGTGGAACTGGAACACAAAGCTTTGTGGGCCATCAAACAACTAAATTTCGACCTTAAAAGTGCCGGAGAAAACAGACAACTCCAGTTACAGGAGCTAGAGGAGCTCCGAATGACCACTTATCAAAGTGCCAGGATTTATAAGGAGCAAACTAAAATGTGGCACGACATTCATCTTAAGAGGAAAGACATCGCCATCGGTGACAAAATACTCCTTTTCAACTCCAAGCTCAAGTTGTTCCCTGGAAAACTCTGAACAAAATGGTCCGGGCCCTTCACCATAAAGCATATATACCCAACTGGAGCTATCATAATTGTCGACAATAACGGAGGAGAAAGGACGGTCAACAGCCATCGCCTGAAAAAATACTACACTCCAGCAGATAAAATGCCAAGATAGACCATCGAAATCAGAGACGCCATGCCATTAGCATAACAACATCAAAGATTCGTCAAGCCAATGACGTAAAACCCAGGCGCTACTTGGGAGGCAACACAAGATTTCAGCATCTTCTTTTATTTTCCGTTCTTTTAATTACCTCAGGTTTATCTTCTGAAAATATAAAAAAAATTCATATAACCAAAACAAACATAAAAATAAAAAAATAAAATATAAAAAAATTCACATAACCAAAACAAGTATAAAAATATAAAAATCTGTTCGACCTTAACCCTCCCATACGGTCTTGAAACCGTTTGGAGCCAAACGGTCGCTAAGCCGTTTGACCTAGTTTTTTTTGTCAGGTCAACCCCCAGTTTCCTATAAATATAAACCCTCCCCCCTCATTCTTATTTCTTTCGACTCTCGAGCTTTCTCATACTCTTGCGCAAGCGCTGTTCAATCGCTTCCGTCTTCCTGCTTTCGCGCGGCTCAGGTCCCCTCCGCCTCCGTTGACCCAGTTCTCGTGTTTCTTCGCGGCGACCTCACCACAGTGTCGCCGCCCTCCGCTTCACCATTGTCTTATCCGCCAACAACAATAAGGTTGGCACGCCACCTTCACCGACGCCGGCTGTGCTACCGCAAACCCTGTTCTATCAAACCGTCACCATCATCTTCACCTTTGTCGCCATCTATGGCACCGCCATGATCCTCTTTTCCATCGCCGCCATCGCCTTTATCGCCGCCGTATTTGTTTTCGCCGCCGGCTCCGCCTCCCTTTCGCCGGCCGTTCCCCGACGTTTCACCTTCCAAACGGTCTTCAAACCGTTTGGGACCAAACGGTCTTCAAACCGTTTGGAACCAAACAGTCTTCAAACCATTTGGGACCAAACGGTCCTGAAACCGTTTGGAACCAAACAGTCTTCAAACCATTTGGGACCAAACGGTCCTGAAACCGTTTGGGACCAAACGGTCTTCAAACCGTTTGGAACCAAACGGTCCTGAAACCGTTTGGGACCAAACGGTCTTCAAACCGTTTGGAACCAAACAGTCCTGAAACCGTTCCACAATCGCTTAAGTTTTGTTACAATATAAAACCACATAAAATCCATTTGTCTAAAACTTGTTGTTCTTACTCATGATTTTCCACTTTTGAGAAATGCATAACCAGCTAAGCATGCCACAGGAACTGAAGACGCTCCTTTTTGGACAAAGGAGCAAATGATAGAAGACCGGGTCAAACTCCAGAAGATCATAGATAACTACAACAAGACCAGACAGGCCCCACCAAAGGTCAAGATCATAGATTTCTTGTGTGACATTGATCGCCTCAACAAATGCCTAGCTGAGGCGCCTGAAGTAGAAATAGAAATATCCTCTAGTGATGAAGGATCTGAATACGAGCCAAACCCCAAGGATGAATCCCCACCTGAAAAATCAAAGGGGAAACGAAAGGTCCAGGAAACCGCAACCGGACAACCTTCCAAGAAACGAGCAGGAAAAGAGGTCAGGCTTGTCACTGCAAGGGAGAAAACCCTAGCAGGAAACATTCCACCAACCACCACCTCCGATGTCGCTCCCGCAATCATCTATATTCCTTCTTTCCCTCCCGTCACCACCACAACACCACCACCAGAAAATCTCTACATACACACCGCCCCCTCCACCGACAAAATCCTAAAACCTACAAAGTACGTCTGCTCCAGCGTACTGCTTAAGATGGGGATCCAAGACCGAATTTTCACCATGCTAGACAAAGCCAACCTTGCAAGGCTGTGTTTGGTACCTGAGATCTCCTATACCGAACCTACAACTGAATTCTTCACTTTTCTTCACAAAGAGCCTGTCGACATTATGGATAGATCACGGGATGGAGGTGACCGTAGGCTGGTCACCAAAATCTTCGGCAGCAAGGTTGTTATAACAAAAAATATGCTGAATGACATCTTTATAGACAACCAGGAGCAGCTCAAGAAAGACAAAGTTGTGGGAACTGAGAATCCTAGTTTCAACAGGCATAACTTTTGGAAATCTCTAACAGGGCTCCCCACCTATGATGCAAAGACATGCAAGGCATCAAACATACAATCTGGACTAGTGCACACTTTACACAAAATTCTCACAGGCGCACTCTTCCCCAGAATAGAAGGAGGGAATGTTATAATTTCAGATCTCTTTGTTCTCTGGTCCATTCTACACGGGATGCCAGTCAACATTGGACGTCATATGATCCAGAAACTATCCGCTTACGCCCTGGGGAAGGAAATTTGCATGGGGGGTCATGTCACATCCATCATCAAATACCTTAAGATGGACAAACCTCTACCCAGATGCACACAAATAAAGGGCGACATCCTAACAAATGAACAAACTCTAAAAAACTCCTACATCATTAAAGAGAAGGATGCAAAGCTATTCTACATTTTCTGCCCTACAGTCAAATCATCTAGAACCCTGCTACCGCTCCCAGAGCTCGCAAATTACAACAAGGAAAATCTCCTCTTCACTGACGAGGAGCTTACCAAACTCATAGCTACGGTCAAAGCACAAACAAAGAAAGTAAAGGCAGGGCAGACAGAACTTAGCATCAATTCCCCGACAGCTAGGATAACAAAAATTCCTGTGAAACGACCATCCACAAGACTTTCGCAGAATCAACAGCTGTCGGGGACACCAACTTCCAAACCACATCCAGAAGACAACCCCCTTCCCGAAGATCACATCACCACCTCATCTTTAGACTCCTTCATTATGAGTCTAAATGCTGAGCTAACCACCACCACCTCACCACCCTCCACCTTTCCAACATCCACCACTCTTCCTTTTTTCCCCACAACTACACTACCACCCGCATCCTCTTCTTCACCCCTTTTCCCTTTGGGCTCTCCCTTATCCACTCCTACGCCTGACTTTACCACTTTCCCCTCCACCTCAACAGTCTCTCCCCCACCACTATCACTCCCTCCACTTTCACTAGATATACCACCACCCTTCCCATCCACCACCACCCCGAGACCGCTGGTGACCCCATCCATAGTCACCACGCAGTTCGTGGAACCATCAGTGTCTCTTCCGTAAGACACTACCACCCTCCCACATAGACCCCAGCCACCCCACCCTTCCATTTCTGGGGTCCCCTTTTCTAATATTGGTGAGTAATTCAGACGTCAATTTGACGCCATCCGAAACCTCCTTACCGATCCTTCTAACATTATGCATTCCATTTTTTCTTGTGTGCAGGAATTATCTAAATAGGTTGACATGATCGATGAACAGAACCGTTCCTTGCCAAACATCCTCCAAGGTTTTCAGCAATGACAAGATGATGTGGCTAAGCAAGTTGATCACATCAACAACCACTACAACAACTTGCCCGAGCTGGTCCTTGGAGCGAAGTGCCAGCAAGAAGCGATGGCTAAGCAAGTCGATGCGATCTCTATGCAGACTCAACCTCTGCCCGAGACTCTCCGCGAGCTCAAGCAGCAAAAAACAGCTCTTAGCACGCGCTTGGACAACATCAGTTGCACCCTCACACACCTAAACAATCGCCAAGAGGAGTCAACAAGCAATGAAATCCAACAACTACGTGCTCAAGTAATAGATCTTACAGCACGACTCCTCTCCGCCGAGGGCCGCTACAACGATCTCAAAGAAACACACGATGTACTGCTCGAAACACACGAGCATGTGCAAGTGACGTTCGATGAGTTACAAACCATCCATCGGCGGTGCAAAAAGAAAGCAAACAAGAAGCTAGCGGTCAAAGCAGCAGCTGCCAAAGTCAGTGATAATGACGACGAAGAAGACTCTGAATCCTATTCCAATTCTAACAACGATACCACCTCCTTAGGTAACAAATCTGATGATGGAGAGGACCCAGCTGGCCATGCAGCAGAACCTTCTCATAAAGGTTACAACAAAGGTCACCAAGAAGGTGGACATCATCCCAAGTCTCCCCACAACAAAAATGTAAACATGTCATATGGGGACCAATTCCTTGATTACTCTGCTTTGGGATCCATTGGGGAGTCTGCTAAAGATGCGGCTTTCGCTGAGTTCCAACAATTTATATTAGGAACCAGCGAAGCCTACCAGCAACAACCACTCAACCTTTCTCCGCACTTGACAAATCAGTGCCTTTCCCCCAAGACCAGGACGAGTCAGAACGAGTGCGTTTAGACACAGATAAAGAACTTGATTCTGCCTCTGACTCAGATGACGATCTGCAAGGCTATGTAGTAGTTTTGGAACAACCTTCTTCACCCCCTCCGCAGGAGCTTCCCCCGCCACCACCTCTACCGCATAAAATGCATGACTTAGATATGGAAGCCATCTCTACATTAGATGCTCAGGACATTTTTATCCTGAACACTATTGTCGACGATGCCAAAGAGGGGGGAGACATCATCTACCATAACACAAAGACTAAGCGCAAGTTGACATGAGAAGATTTCCGCAACATCCTGCGACCACGGTCCACGATGCCAATGGCAATCTTCCGTGTCCTACTTGCCAACTGTATAGAAGTGTACATAAGCTCTAAGAGGCAGCAACCAGTTTTTAACGCCTCACCTGCTCTGTCTATAGGCTTGCTATACAAAGATATCTGAGTAAAGTCAATAGAGCGGCTGCGAGCTAGTTTAGCACGGAGGGCACATTATCTTACCGTGCCCTTCCAAGTTTCAGATCACTGGTTATTTATAATTGTAGACACTGAGGCTTGGGACGCCAAGGTATATAATTTTTGCGGCACTGAGCTACCTGCCGGTACAATAAATTTTGTTGGTGAAGCAACAGGCGAAGTAAGATGTATACCCTTCCGGCTGCTTAAGTTAATGTGGGCTGCACGCCCATCCCTCCGTCAAGACTGGAGTCAACCCTGGTTCCAAATAATTAACCCACTAGTCCAAGCTGCTGAGGGATCTGGGGACTACGCTTTTTGCACCATCCGTCACATCCAAGCACTGAACCAAGAAATCCCTTTCACTGATCTAGTCGCCAAAGATTTTCACTCCTTGCGAGGGCGTTATGCCATGGAGTTCATTTGTGATAAAAGGTTCTTCAAGGACCCAACAATGGCACCAAATGACGTCCCTCGTTACCTTTTTTCAGCAATACAACGTCCGCAGAGGCGACCTTTCTGACAAACTTTGAAAGAGTTGGAGAAATCCAAGGAGACAGCCATAGCGCCCGAGCAAAGAAAAAGAGACATCGATATTTTGTCAGGGGCAACCACTCAGAGATCGCCATCACAAATGGTGCCCCTATCTGCCATAGAACCAACTTTCCCGGACTTTGACCTCAGTGCTTGCAACGGTCTCTCCGAAATTGAACTACGTCTCATCATGTCGCGGCTTTCCGCCGAGAAGGATGAACTCGTATTCATGTCTGGTGACATTCTAATAATGACAGACACGCTTCGAGAGACTATACAGTTCAAAGGATCTCTCTCCGTAAGCTTAATGGACTCTTATCAATTTCTCCTCGACCAAAATCACCCCACAACATATATGGCGTCCCCGTACATGAAGGATGATCTTTTAAAGCTAAAGAACTTCGGAACAACTGAAGCGCTAATCTCCTTTCTACAACACACAACATCGAAGTTCATCATGCTACCCTTCCTTTATCATGAGCACTAGATGCTCCTGGCAACAAACCTACCTGAAGGAACAACTACAATCTATAATAGTTCCGACAGCCAGTACAATCCTCGGCAGAAGAATTATGTCGTGACACCAAAGATGCCCATAGAGGTAGTGGCGAAGGAATGCGCTGACAAATTAATTGCCTTTTTAAGTCAGCACACAAGGGCTTACGACAAAGAACATTTTCATCACCCATCATTCAACCACAACTGCCCCCAACAAATCCGGGAATCAAATGACTGCGGCTTCCACGTCCTCTACTGGATGTACACCATCATGGTCCTTCAAAGACCAGTAGAGGATATGACTGACGTGGATTATCACGCTCTACGTGGAAAGTTTGCAGCTAATCTACTTCGAACACCAGGGGCAAACTCAGGATTAACTTAGCATGCATCCCTTGTCATCGTACTTCTCAACCTATCACTTTGACACTCTGAGGACAGAGTGAGTGATAAGTTAGGGGGGGTACATCCGACAAGGGTGAGGTATCATTTCTATATCCCTCTTTTTCCATCTTCTCCTTCCTTTTTTTGTACATATTTTTCTTATTTTCCTTTACACATTTAGCTTTCTTTTTAAATAATTCTTTTGGAATAAAGTCACCCTCAGCTAACTTTAAAATCATGTTAGTCCTCAAAAGTAAATAGCACTTAGACATATAATGGTGACCTAATAATGTCTCTCCACCATCGATTTTCATGTTTTTGTTTCACTTCTACATCTGACTCTCCATAGGTCAATATCAAGGCAGAAATAAGCCAAGCTCTCAAGGATGAGAGGGGCATCAGGCGACTTCCAAATCAAGAAGTCTTGCAAGTGGACCACAAAAAGAAACCAAATAAGTGCATGTTGAAAAACTCTAAGAACATCTTTCCTCTCTTCAAATAAAAGAGGCTTGGCCGCCCAAAACAATCTCCCGAAAAAACCCCAAATCCTAAGCCTGCGAGTCTACCAATAAAAGCCAGAGAGTTGAATAAAATTATGAGAGTTGTACCATAAATAAGGATCTATATAAAGAACTGATGAAGGTCTCATCCGGCCGGTACATTCAGCTGCCCTCACGAAGGCAGATGTGTCGTGCCCGGTAGTGAAACCCTAAGGTATCTAAATATATGAAAGGCTTATAAAGATTCACCCGACTGGTAAATTCAGCTACCCTCACAAAGGAAGATGTGTCGTGCCCGGTAGTGAGATTCTAAAAGCATAGACAACCCCTCCCCACTTGAAGGGGGAGTTACACTTCAAGCCTTTAGCCAACCCTCATACCCACTCTAGCTTCCAGTAGGTTTTTTAGAGAGGTATAAAGCTGATTAGAGTCAACAACGTGCACAGAATAAAAAGTGGTCCTGATGCAAGCTACGAGATACAGAAGGAACTTGAGACCCAAGCAAATCTCAAAACTTGAAAGAGTCAAGGCAAGCAATAAGACCCGATATGACCTTGGGAGAACTCAGGTTGAGAATTGAAGCAAGAGTATGGAAATCTTAACTAAATAAAATCACCTCGCCATTACATGCCTCATCTCTGTCTAACTTGAGGACAAGCCAGACTCTAAGTTAGGGGGGTGATAACCTCCAATTTTGGGTTGTTATCTTAGTCTTTTCTTCAGTTTTCCACACTCTTTCTCAATTAAAATTAGACATAATCCCTAAATATCCCCTCTTATTGCAAAT
This sequence comes from Alisma plantago-aquatica, assembly GCA_963693085.1. Lineage (NCBI taxonomy): Eukaryota > Viridiplantae > Streptophyta > Magnoliopsida > Alismatales > Alismataceae > Alisma > Alisma plantago-aquatica. Next base: position 92,656,184 of record OY856409.1, read on the forward strand.
ATACTATTAGACTAACTTTTCCCCTTTTTACTTGCAGAAAAAGACACAAAAAAATCATAAAAGACTCAACCAGCACGAGACCGCATGGATTCACATGGTCCCAAGACCGCATGACGCCAATCGGTCCCAAGACCGCATGGAGTCACACAGTCCCAAGACCTCATGAAGCCAATCGGTCCCGAGACCGCATGGAGTCACACGGTCCCAAGACCGCATGAAGCCAATCGGTCCCGAGACTGCATGGAGTCACACGGTCCCAAGACCGCATGAAGCCAATCGGTCCTGAGACCGCATGGAGTCACACAGTCCCGAGACCGCATGAAGCCAAACGGTCTTGAGGTCCAAACGGTCTTGAGGTCCAAACGGTCTTGAAGCCCAAACGGTCTTGAGATCCAAACAGTCTTGAGGTCCAAACAGTCTTGAGGTCCAAATGGTCTTCAAACCGTTTGGACTTCACTTAAGGCCTATAAATAAGACCCCAAGGGTCCTCCAAAAGGCATCAAGTTTCATACGTCCAGAGGCTGCCTCTATCACTCCAGAGCAAATACGACTTCCATCCTCCACCCAGGGGCTGCCGGTCTGAGATCCACACTCCATCTCGAAGCTGCTTTCTCTCTCTCCGCCAAAGAAGGTGGAAAGAGGGGACCTCATCATCAAGCAACCTGTGAAGCTAGAAGATTGTCTCTCTCTCTCCAAGGGGTTGACTTTCCTCTCTCCTTTGTGGGGATGACACTCTCTCTCTTCTTGCCTCCTTCTTTGTCCTAGTTATAAGAGAGTAGTCTCTCTCACTGGGGTGCGGGGAGTAGCCCCGCTACCCATGTTTTCATATCATGTAATGTAATCCATAGTTTGCAATATAGAGATATTATCTTTTCAGTTCAACATCAAACATTTAATGAATGCTTGTTGCTTGATCACCAACTTGTGTTATCTTTTATCTTTTAGTATGAATTGTCTACGTTTATACTATTAGATTCGAAACTCGTTTGTATGTTGGTTCTTGGTGCATGTATCCACCATGCATATGTTTCGGTATCTAGGAGTGTCTTTCAAAAAGTGGAGTAAACTCACTCCCATCGTTGTACTTTCATGCTATGAAATGGAATCAGTTGATGTATGAAAGTACAACCTTGATGAATCGAGGAACACACTTTGCAAAAGGAATGATGCAAAATAGTTGACCATTCGTTTGGGGATGGCTGACTTTGCAACATTCCCGCACTTCTCGTAGTTAGTTCTCCGAAAGGAAACTAAGTCTACAAAGATACTAACTGACTAAACTCTTGTTGCAGGCTGTGTTTTATTTTGCATGTCTTGATCCATGTGTAGTGGCGGTGAAAACCGATCACACCCTAGTGACTCCTTATCATTGTTTAACTTCCTTTAATTTACTTGCTTGCTTTACTTTACATGTTCTTAGTTTAAAACAACCAAACCAAACTTTTGATCTAAGTACCTACTATTAAGAGATTAAGTGAAGTTCTAACGTTTTTCATCTTGTTGTTCACAACAAGACCGTTGTCCCGTGGATTCGACCCTTAACTATACTACAATAAGACTTCCACGTATCTTAGCATACGTGGGTGGAGTTCTCAATCTAGTATAAGCAAGGCTAAACTTAAAGACTTACCATCTTTAGGATTTTTAGTTGGTGCACACAATTCCACGTAAGTAGAAGCTCCATCATCCATAAATAGCATCACATAGTAGGCACATGCCGTGTCGTTGTCTTGTGTAGCACACTATAAATTGAAACATACAAAAGATTAAAAAATAGAAATAAGCACAGTTCACATAAATATATATACATTGGTGTCAGGAAATTACTTTCACATTCTCCCAAATTAGTGATAGATCCTTTTTCATGGGGATCTTTCCTCTAGCTTTTTTGTACTCTTGTAAAGCCCTAAATATGTTAATGTAACCCATTAAATTTGATAATTAAATAGTAATGTAGTAACAGATGTTAACAAATATAAAAACATGAAATATTTCTCATGAGAATAATGGCCTTTTAATTGCATGTCTACATAATGTATCCAACTCATTCCCCCCCAGGATCTAGATAATAGACAGTGAACGTCTTGGGGATAATAACTAGTAACTCCCAATGCCTACCACTACAGGTAAGAAAGTTAAAAATTAATAACATAACTAGTAACTCCCAATGCCTACCACTACATGTAAGAAAGTTAAAAATTAATAACTCAAAATCCATAATAAAAAGTAATTTTCTTAAGTCCAAATTATAAGCAAAGTAAACTTACTCAACATTGAATGGAGCTATTATCACCGTCTTCTTATTTTTACCAAAATATTCAAAATCATCACAACAATATGAAGTAACTGAAGAAGGGTCTGTATCTACAAGACTAATCAAAGATGGAACCAAAAATCCCACATGGGAAAACCCAAAATATGTACATATCTTGTGTAAGTGGCTGCAAACATGTATTACGTATGCCTTAATATATAAGAAACCAGATCACTATATGCAAAACAAGGTATATGGATGTATAAACAAGATCTCACCATATCCACAGCTCTATCATAGATTTGTTCATCCATTCATAAATAAAAAACTCCAAAATATATTTTATAAATATCTTGTTTTCATATGATTGACATGCATTAATACCTATGCATTAATATGTATGCAGAACTTGTATTACGTATGCATTAATACATATGTTAAACTTGTATAAATAGATTGTTATCGTATGATTTACCTGCAACATCCTCTGGAATAGTAATAATTATAGGGCAATTTGGATCATGTTTGCCGATCCATACTGCCACACCTCTACAATTAGGACCTATCAAGGCGTGTAGGTCCCTTGGAAGCCAACTTGGTAGTCGAAGAGGTGGAGGCCGAGATGTAGCGGATCTCGTCTTTTTGACCTGTATATATAATTTCAGATCAATTGACTCATATATACACACTAACAAATTAAAGTAATGGAAACTTATCATACAATATCAGTATAGAGGACATCTGTTTCGGGCCACAATATCACTCCGCCTACTGCCTCACCAAGTGTTTCAGCATCTGGGTGTGCATGAGATAGTGCAAGATCCATCCATTCGGGGAGTACATGTATTGGGCTCACACGTACCACACCATTTGGTACTGGATACCCATGAAACATGTACCCTTTAAGGGTTGGGTAAGCCGACGCCTCTGCAACGATATATTCTTGACTTTTTAGTCGGCATGGCTTCAACCCCTACAAATTTACGTAAAGAATATTATATTCATATATACACAAACATATCATCTTGAATAGACTAGCTATTATGCCATAAAAATACTTACAGAGGATGTGCTAAGTGGTGGGTCTATAGGATTACTCCCAACCTCTATAGTACGAGAAGTAGGAGAAGAGCGGCCCGCCACATGTACTGTCTGAGTGGCAGTCTGAGACGCTTTCCACTTGCTAATTGCTTCATGGAATATCTTATCAAGTACTTCCTCGACTCTCCTATCAATTAACAAATCTACCTATACATGAATAAAAGAAACGCTAGCTTCTGATTATTGAATTCCCTTTTGCAATAACATTCTAAAATAAGAATATGTTACCTCAGCTTGTGAAAGTCCTACTTTTGGGACAGGTTTGCACTGGGATGGCCCAAAGAACGCTTTGATGCCCACACCAGCGCCTGCACCCCTAACACGTCCAGGATGCTCTGGGTTACCCAGAGCAACTGTCAGTTCATCCCTTGTGCCCTGAGGGATGAACTTGCCTTCCTTCCTCTGCTCATGCAGCTCCCGCTAATCACCATCAACAAAAATTAGTAAGTAAACATAATAATAATCAATATCGATCGATTGCTCTAAGAGTTGATTTTTACCATTCTTGCAGCCGCCTCAACAGTTGTGGGCTTTGGTATGTCTCGCTTCTTGTTTTGCCTCCCATCTATCCACATAGCATGGCGAGGCAGAGGTGTGGGAGCAGTAGTAGAGGACTCTGTAGTCTCCTGAGTAGCAGTAGGCTAAGCAGACTCAGCCTGTAGTCTTTGGCGAATGCCTGCATATCGTCTTGGACCCATTGTGTGGTCGTGCACATTTAGTGCACACCTTGCTCATTGAGCATCACTTAATACCTAAAGGTTAATCTTGAATAGGTGAATACATAAAAATGTATATTAATTAAATTGGGAGTGGCGCTTAATACCTTGAATTCATCTATTTTTCTTTGGGTAACAAACGCCTCCCAGTCTTTGGGGTCCAGGTAGTTCTATTGCTGTGTGGCTTCCTTCTGCCTAAATTTATTTTTTAAAGAGAATACAAACAAAAATTATTAGTGTAGAGCTAGTGAAATAGTGATCAATGTCTAGAATTGGAAATCAATCAAGAACCTCTTATCAGCATCGTGTATGTAATCTCGGGTGAGATTGGTCCTATAGTTCCTTAAGACCCTCCCACAGCGTTGCATCACACATTTACGATGTAGCTTTTCATCCAGATCAAATATGCTCTGCAAATTAAATATAATTGCTATTAACTAGTATCCTAAAAATTAGTAATCTACACAAATAGAATTACAAATAATAATAACTCACACATAGTTCCTTCCATATGTGGTCTTTCTTCCTCTTAGGAACTTTATGCCAAGATTCTAGGATAGGACTGCAATGGTTGCGAGTAAGAACCCCAAGATATGAAACAAATGAGTTGTGGTTCACTCCATATGGATTTCATGTACGATTGAAATCCACAGCCAATTTGGGTCCATTTCCCCTTTGTTGTATTAACTTGTTCATCATTGTGATGCCCCTCACTTTCTCAATTTTCTTTTGATGCTCATCAAGTGCTGTAATTTCTTCAGGGGGTACATCGCCAACCTAAAATTTGATAAAAAAACATACTTACATGATATAATTATAAATGAACATATAGATAGAAACCTCAGGGATATATTCTTAAAACTTACATTGTCAGGCGGCGCAAGCACGTCCTCACCCTCACGGTGATCATTAGCACGGTCATCATGGGAATGCTCAGCCATCTGAAAGTTCACATTCAAATTATAAATTTCACATTGTAAAGTAACACTAATTGTAAAGTTCACATTGTAAAGTACACATTCACATTGTAAAGTAATTCACATATAGGACATGCTTTAGATCCTTTGACACTATATCCAGACAAATTCTCATACGCTGGAAAGTCATTCACAGTGCAAAACAACATAGCGTGCAAACAAAATGTCTCTCTTCGTGAAGCATCATAGGTCATCACACCTTCACCCCAGAGCTTCTTCAAGTCATCAATCATAGGTTCAAGATAAATGTCGATATCATTTCCAAGTTGTTTAGGGCCTGATATCAAAGACGACAACATAACGTACTTATTTTTCATACACAATCAGGGAGGAAGATTGTATATAACAAGCATAACTAGCCAAGTGCTATGTTGGCTGCTCAATGTCCCGTACGGATTCATCCCATATGTACAAAGCCCAAGTCTTAGACTCATGTCTTCTTCACCGAATTCAGGGTACAATAAATCAATCTTCTTCCACTGTGGGGAATCAAACACATGTCGTAGGATCCCATCATTATTTTTCTTAACATCTGACATGCCACCTCAAATTCTTCACATCTATAGGATTGGCAAACAAGCGTTGAAACCATGGTATTATAGGTAGATACTACATCACCTTGGCAGGAGAACCAGTTTTGGACTCCCCCGAAGTCGTCAATTTATACCTTGACGCACCACATTTCAGACAATCTTTGAAATCTACATAGTCCTTTTGAAATAATACACAATCATTCAGGCACGCGTGTATCTTCTTAGCCTCCATTCCCATTGGGCACAACAATTTCTTTAACCGGTATGTTGATATTGGCAGCTCGTTTCCTTTAGGAAGAATTTCTTTCAACAAAGACAACAATGATGTGAAGCTTTTGTCGCCCCATCGATTGTTAGCTTTTAGTTTATACAATCTTAACACAATGCTAAGCTTCGTAAACTTACAACCTATGTATAATGGTATCTCAACATCATGCACAATGTTTCTAAACATGGGAGGTGGATCAGTGTGCTCTACCCCATAACTATCCAGCATCACATCAATGATGTCTACTGGAACTGGTTCGTTCACATCTACATCATCGAAGGCAGTTTCTTCTTCCACACAAGCACTGCTATCGACATCCACTGATTTCAGGTTTGAAATCTCTCCATGCCAGTGCCATTCTGTATAGCCATGTACAATCCCATTACACATGACGTGACTTTTGATTTCGTCATCCGTGCTGACTTTCAAGTTGTTACCGCAATGCCTACATGGACAGTAGAACCTATCTCCAGGTTGTTTCCTATGTTCCTCGGTAAATCTAATAAACTGGTCAAGACCAAAAATAAACTCGGGGGTACAACGATTGGGAATGGACATCCATGATCTATCCATTCTATGATCAAAGAGAAAACAAGTATATATTAGAACAAGATTAGGGTCTAGGGTTAAAAGATTAGGGTTTATGGTTAAAACTTTAGGGCTTAAGGTCTTATATATAATTAATGGTTAAAACATCCTAAGTGAGATTAGGTGTTCAAGAACAGTCCCAAATCGGGGACTATCCAAGATTTACTCCTAATGATGGACGGGTTTCTAGGCCAACAAATACATGTGTTGTCATTCTTATATATAATAAATGTGTACCACCTATCCCATTCTTGAACACCTAATCTCACTAGTAAGTGTATAATGTGTATTGGGTTTTCAAGAAAATTTTGGCAGCATTTCCCGATGTTCTCCAAGTACATATGTACTTAGAGAACAAATGGGGAAATGCTGCCGAAATTTTCTTGAAAACCCAATACACATTATACACTTACATCCTAAGTGAGATTAGGTGTTCAAGAACATTCCCAAACTGGGTACTATCCAAGATTTACTCCTAATGAGTAAATCTTGGATGGGTTTCTAGGCCAACAAATACATGTGTTGTCATTCTATAACATTGATTTCAACATTTTGAGTGTCCATGCATGTTCATCATCAAGATAAAGATTACACATAAATTTGTATGACCTAGGGATGGAGAGATTCATAATTGATTTCAAAATTTCAAACTAGTGCAAGAATTATCATCAATCTACATCATACAACAGGGATTCATGTAGATGTTAGGGCGACACATCACTACAAAATCAGAGATTTAACATGAGGGTTTTAATATCTTAGATATATTGATCACAAGATTTAAACAATATAGTTAATTCAAGATTATGGTGAAATGTGTATTAGGGTTTTAATATCTTAATTCAACATGCATCAAAATTTACAGAATTAGGTCAAGCATTAGTATTCAATTGCAAATGTATCTTCTTCTTCCTGCTCCCTCCTTACCAAATGGATAAAAGCAAGGACGCGACCGTGTGGGTTGGCCACGACCGCGGCTGTGTTGGCCGACCACGGCATGGTCGTGTCCATCCCACAGGTCGTGCCTTACTTTTATCCACATATGGTAAGGAGGGAGCAGGAAGAAGAAGAGGTGGAGGAAGAAGAAGGGGTGGAGGAAGAAGAAGAGGCAGCGGCCTACCTGTCAGCGGCGTGGAGGAAGAAGAGAGAAACTAGGCGTCCCTGTCGTCAGTGGTGGTAGTGTGAGGAGCTAGCAGGCAGGAGGAAGAAGACAACAGGGGGAGGCGGCGGTGTGAGGAGTAGCGGGCGGCGACTTGATCAGGCGGCGGCGACGATCGAGCAGGGGGCAGCAGCTTCGGGAGGGGGCTATTTCACGATGAAATAGAGAGAATGGGAAGAGTATGTTTCTCAATCGATCGGGGGTTATTAAGTTAACAAAGGCATCCGTTATTTAAAAAACCAACACCTAATATCCATCAACGTCGGTTGCCAGAAAAAACTGACGTCCATTGGACAATCTTAACCCTAAAAATTTTCGCAGGGACAGCGCGTGAAACCTTATCAGCATCGATTTAAAAAAAAACTGACGACCTTTAGAGGTAATTTTTTCATCTTTAGGCATCGATTATTAGGTCAAAAAACCGACGTCGTATGTGAAACTTTGGGGGTAATTTTTTTCACTCAAAAGATTAGATTTTACGGGCTATTTTAGGCGTCAGTTAATTATAGGGAGCCGACACTAAATAAAAAGTGATACCCGTGTCTGGCCGATCTTCAAATATAGATGTCAGTCTCTGTAATTAGCCGATGTTGTAGGGTTTAGGTGTCAGTTTTTGGTAATAACTGATGCCTCTAAATGTGATGTTATAAGAAATTTCTGTAGTAGTGGCTTTATTATCTCATGTTGTGGATACCAAGGTGAGAGGTCCTACTATCTACAAGGTACCAGTGGTGTGAGAATTTGAGGATGTCTTTCCTGAAGAATTTCCTAGCATTCCCCCTCCTAGAGAGATTGAGCTTGAGATCAATCTTGTTCCTAGAACACAACCCATAGCACAGTCAACATACAGAATGGCGCCAGTAGAGATGCAGGAGTTAAAAAAATAGTTACAAGAACTGTTAGAGAAGGGTTTTATCAGGCCGAGCACTTCCCCTTGAGGTGCTGCCATGTTGTTTGTTAAAAAGAAGGATGGTTCAATGAGGTTGTGTATAGACTACATATAGTTGAACAAGGTGACAATAAAGAATAAGTATCCTTTGCTGAGGATTGATGATCTTTTTGATCAGTTGAAAGGTGTCACTGTGTTTTCAAAGATAGACTTGAGGTCAGGTTACCATCAGTTGAGAATTAATGCTGATGACATACCCAAGTTAGCTTTTACGACTAGGTATGGTCATTATGAGTTTGTAGTTATGTCGTTTGGGCTAACCAATGCACTTGTAGCTTTTATGGATCTGATGAATAGGGTGATAAGACCTTATCTTAATCAGTGTGTGGTCATGTTCGTAGATGATATCCTGATATACTCCAAGGATAGTCAGCATCATGAGCAACACCTTCGCCAGACATTGACTTTGTTGAGGCATCATCAACTATATGCTAAGTTCAACAAGTGTGAATTTTGGTTATCTGAAGTGTCTTTTCTGGGCCATGTTATACCTACAAAAGGCATTTGTGTTGATCCCAAGAAAGTGGAATCTGTACTAGAATGGGAACAACCAAAGACACCGATAGAGACCCGTAGTTTCCTAGGTCTGGCAGGTTACTACAGGGGGGTCATCAAAGACTTCATTTCTATAGTGTTACCCCTAACTAGGTTAACCAGGAAGGATGTTTCTTTTGCTTGAAATGACAAGCATCAACGTTCTTTCCAACTGTTGAAAGAAAAGTTGACTAGTGCATCGGTGTTAATACTACCAGAGCAAGGGAAAGGATATATTATCTTTTTTGATGCTTCAAAGAATGGGTTGGGATGCACGTTGATGCAGGATAAAAATGTGATTTCTTTTGCTTCACGACAGCTTAAGAAACATGAGAAGAATTACCCAACACATGATCTGGAGCATGTAGTGGTGGTTCATGCCTTAAAGATCTAGTGATACTATCTTTATGGAGAAAAGTGTCGGATCTTCACTGACCACAAGAATCTACAATATATCTTCTCAAAATAGGAGTTGAATATGACGCAGCGGAGATGGATGAAGCTTATTAAGGATTATGATTGCACAATAGACTACCATCTAGGGAAATCGAATGTGGTAGCTGATGCATTGAGTAGAAAGTTGTCTTCATCATCAACAGTATATAATGCACAATTAAATTCCTTAATGTGCCATAAGAGAGATATGCTAGTGTCTCTTCACCAGACAAATGTAAAACTAGAAGTTTCCTTGCTGGATGGATTGTGGGCACAGTTACAAGTGAAACATACCTTGAGATAGTAGATTCATGATGCACAACAGAATGGTCTATGATACAAAATATACGATCAGGTATTGGTAGTGAAAAGTATGATGACTTTCATGAGGCAGATGATGGTACAATTTGTTTCCACAATAGGGATTTATGGGACCATACCCTATCCTAACTCGTGTTGGAAAGGTATCATACAAGTTGGGGATACAACCAGATCTATGTAGATTGGATAATGTCTTTCATATCTCTATGTTGAGGAAATGCCATCCAGATATTGAGTAGACAATCCAACAAGTAGAGGTTGAGTTAGATGAGGATAACTTCTATGTTGAGGGTCCTATGTTGATCCTGGATAGAAGGGTGAAAAAGCTGAAGAGAAAATATATAATACAAGTGAAAGTTTTGTGGCATCACCATGGCATAGAGGAAGCCACATGGGAACTATAGAATGAGATGCATAGAAAATACCCATCTCTTTTTGCGTAGGATTTTTGGGCAAAATCCTTGTTAGGGGTTTATAGTTGTAAGGCCCCTGAACTTTCTTAATGAGTTTAATAAGATTAATTACCATAATTGAATGCTTAGAACCCTAATATAACCTTATGATATGCTTTTAAATCATAAGACAAGCTTAAGTTTCAAATTTGGTCCAATTTCGACATTGTTTGAGCAAGTTATGCAATTTTATGTACATTTTGGACTTTCTACAATTTACCCAATTGAGGGATTTTCTTTGCAATTTTTCACATACATTATGTACCTTAGATGTTATCTTATCATTATTGAGTATTTTGAGCAATGGGGCTCCTAGTTGAGCCATGGTTTGAAGGTGTTTTCCTCAAGGGTATTTTAGGGTTTACCCCTTCATGGATGAGCCACCTTTAGTAGCTATTAACTAATGAATTATTTGATTGGCTTGGAAATTAGACAAAGGAGAGATAAGAAGGTCTATATGGACGGTGGGGGAGCTTCTTGTATGTGTGCTTGTATATTCTTAATAGTTTAAGGCCATGGACACTTGGAAAGATATTAGAACTTCAACTTTTTCTTTTTCTTTATCTTAAAGTTTCATATACTTATCCCTAAGCACCCAAAAGAGACATTTACTCTCCACCATTTCCCTCCTTATATGAACCTCATTATCCCTCTTTTGTGTTGTGAATTTCCTATCAAAGGAAGAAGAAAGTGGAGATCTTCTTGGAAAAAGAATCTAGGGTTGCAATTGACTTCCTTTAGGGGTTCCTAAAGCTCCTTCCTAGTGATCTTGACCTAAAAGTGTAAGTATTACCTTATTTCCTCCATTTATTTCTTTTCTCTTCTTCCTCCTATATTTCTCCAGGTCAAAACCTTGTTGTTCCATGGTGAAAGTGGCTCTAGAACTCAAAAATCTATCCTTCTTGCTTCTTTTTCTAGGGTTTTCCTTCTTTGTGGAGAGAAGTGCCTATTTGACCAAGTTCAGATCTGAATCTAGGGTTTTCTTGCCTTATTTTCTCAAGATTCTTGCTGTTTGAGATCTTACCTACTCTATAGAGGCGAGTTATATAACATTCTTCACTTATATTGCTTGCTAGAATCTTGTTAGTTCATGTATATGCTTTAATGTGATGATCCAAGCATAAAGAAACCATGCTTGTTTAGGGTTACAATTTTTTTGTTTATGGTGTTCCCTATTATGTTCCAATTCTATATGAACTTTTAAACATGTGCACGACCTTTCCAAGGTATAATATGATCAGGGACAGGTTGATAGAAATAACCTATGGTTCTAAGTACAAAACAATCGATGATTTAAATTAGGGTTTTCAAGCTATTTCCTTCCCTATCACATAACCAATGGTCATATCATTCAACAACCAATGGTGTTTCTATTTTGGAAACTGATGTTTGTGATCAAGGGTTTGAAATTTTATGGTGACAACCTATGGTCACCCCCTTAGGTCAGGTTTTGGCTCAATTAGAAGTTTAATTACCATCCACTAAGTATTCTAATGATGCTATCAATCCATGATGACATTAGCTTAATATTTGATGGTGTTAAATGAATGTATTACTAATCTAACAACCAATTATGACCTAATGATCATGATTAATGGTGGATCAGGTCTTCACCATGTATGATGAGAATTCTAGATTTGACTAAACCTTAAACCAATGGTTCATTGGTTCAATTGATCTAATGGTTAGACCTATACTTCAATTGATAACCTTGAACAATGAACCTGATCCAATGAATAATATTGGATGCTTCAACATCCAATGGATTAGAATGAATCCCATGGTATTATATTTGGGTCCTAGTGATGATAATTCGATGGTTCAATACCATTAATTTGTAGTCTTACCTTTGCCATCATATAGTTATATTTGATAAATCACTATAATAAGGGGATGCGTAACTCACATGTGATCTAGCTTGTTATACCTAACCTTAATGTAATTATATGAGTTGATTGGTTATAATCAGACCTCTTTAATGATTAATGTGACAATGTATTACACTCTTCTTGTGTTGAAACCACAATCCAATACTATTTGAATATCATAGTGCCTTGCCATGATAATATCTATGGACACATATGTGCTAATGATCTTTTGAGCCTTGTTTAAGGCATGGAATGATGATGATAACCTTACTATGAATAATGTGATGGTCTTAACAACCTTTGGGCATGTTTGAAGCCATGATTGAGGTGAAATCCTCTACATGTTCCAATAAGGGTTAAAACCTTGAGACTTGTGATAAGATATTGGTATCTTGTAATAGTATGATGATAAGTGTGGTCCATTAATTTGCAATGAATGATAGCATGTGGTAATGTGATTAAGATTTATATCTCAAATGTTTTATATCTTTTGAAGTTGTTATACATATACTCTTGTTAGAAAAGAATTAGGGTTTGAATGTCCACTTGTATGATAAAGCCTTAATGCATTCAATTGGCAGTAATTAATCAAGTGTAACCTTAATCATGCAGAGCCCTATGTCGTAGAACCATCTTCAGTGTCAGAACTTGCTGGATGGTGAAATGAGTATTCTCAAGGGAAACTCAGAGCGCATACTGTTGAGTATGTGGGGGTGGCAAGTTGAGGATATATCCTTTTCATCCACAAATGCAAGTTATGGAGAATAGCTATGGTCATGCCTCAGACATTTGATGTGATTGAGGACAGCTGCGGTTGTACCTCAGATTAGAGGGTTTTGTATACCCTAGTTTCTAGTGTCGTAACTTGTACCAAGTACAAACTAGTTGTTATCAGTTGACTATATGTCATTGTTGGCAGTTTGACTGGTATGTCACTGTAGTTTACTCGTACTGACTAAGGGGAAGAGATCTTAGGATATCGGCACTCCTAGATCTTATACGAAACTGAATAGAACTTTGCAGTGGTTAGCTGGACTTTGAGTGGTATGACTCAAACTCCCCAGGGAATAATAATAAAAGATATAATACCAGCCACGTAGTATAATTTCTAGGGTTTAATACGTATCACATTGGTTGATTAACCCTTATCCTGTCTTTACACTACATAGTTCTTACATGATGCAGACTTATGAAAATTGAGTAATTCTACTTGATGCTATAACTTATTTGCTTAACTGCTTAGTATGCTTAAACTGTTTAATATGTTCATATTGCTTATTCAATACCCTAACTCTCAGTGTATTTAATGTTAATTAATACGTTATAATCAATATATGTTGGAGAGAGATATCTCTCGCTGGGACTGGGTCTCACCCGTGGGTCACTACATTTTTTAGGTGGTCACGGGCAACGAGGTCGAGGTCGTGTTATGGAAAAGAACCAACTTGGTGATCAATTAATTCAGAAGGTTGGTCAGTTGTAAATGTTAGTAGCAGAGTCCTAGTGTCATCCTTGTACTCTTAGGTGCATGTATGGGATGTGTTTTCTAGATGATATACTCGTATTGACACGAGATTTTGGTAGTATGCCAATGATTGTAAATATATGGCATGTACATATGAAATATCTTTTGTATGCAAGATGTGACTGAGGTCTTTGGATCCATATGTGAATTCTTATTACAGTATATGAGAATGGAATGCTGGACCTTTATGTAAATATTCTAGAATTTATTTACATTGTTGGAATTGGTTTTAATTATTCCACATTTTCACTTGTGATTAATTAGTAGTTGATCGTGTTTTGTGTTTTGAGTAATCTCATTTAGCATGACAAGGTGTCACATGTAAGATTAGTGACCGATCATGTTTTATGCTTTGAGTAATCTCCTTTAGTGTGACATGTTCTCTCAAGTTGGTATCAGAGCTCTAGGTTTGCCGAGTCTACAGTGACACTAGTACTTAGGACTAGGATGACGACTAAGTAAGTGAACATGACATGTAAACATGATGCATACTGCCTAATCTTAGTACTTGGATGCCCTTACCAAGTGTTCAATTATTGAAGAAAAGGTAAGTGTGGAACTCTGATATTGTTATCTTTTTGTGTACTCTGATCAAGTAGTCAGTTTGAAACAATCTAAAGAGCTTAATGAATGAGAAATCATGATGAAAATATCGTAATATCACTCTAAAGAAATATGAAAGTCACATCATAACCTATAAAAACTGGAATATTTGGTAACTAAAGAGAAATATATGACACCATGAAACCAAAATCTGAATACATGTAAGCTGAAAAGGATTTCTTGAACTTTTAGAAGTTAACGAAGTAAAAGAGAGGTAAATATGTGCTAATGATATGATCCAAGGTATAAAATTCACGTAAGAAGAAGTGAGATGGTAATGACCGCCACCAAACCAACAACCAAATCGTTACTAATTATGCAGAATAATCATAAGCAGTAGATTAACAAAAATCACTAAAAACTAAAGCCACTTTGCAAAGAGATCCATTTCCTGGAAAACTTCTTAATGAAAGAACCAAAACTTTATATACATCAGGGTTCACATTGTACATACACTGTACCATCTCATCTCGAGGAATAACATATAACAGTTGCTTTGTTAGAACATATACTAAAGCAACATAAAACCTCGAGGCATACAAGCTGAAATCTCATATTCTTCATAAAACCATCACGCCTTAAATCCAAGGACCTGAGAGTACATAGACGACACATACGACTTCTATCTACAAGACACGATAGACAATACACTGAATGTAATACCCCTGACCTGGGTTATGGATTAACCCTAGAAGTTTTGCTTAAATAGGTTACTTACCAACTGGTTCTAATCTTTTGAAAAGTAATTAAGGCTTCTTGTGAAGTTGTTTCCAAAGTTTGAGCTTAATTGCAAACTAATTGTGCATTATATGAAAGTCCGAGTGAAAAGTGCAATTTACCCAATATGAGGGGTTACATTGCAAATTTCACAATGTGGAATGTGTCCTAAGTGTATTATTATCATAAGGAAGAGAGTGATGCTAAGTGGGGGCTTGTGGAAAGCCTAAATCCCAAGTTATAACTTGTTTAAAGAATGCTAATACTTTGTGCACCAATTTTGGTACAATTTGTAATTTACCCAATATGTGGGGTTAAAATGTAAATTACCACCTCTAAAGTGTCCCAACTCCCTCTATGTGTCTTTTCTAGGAAAGAGAAAGAAGTAGACACTATGTTTGAATCACCTTTGAGTGGTGATACTCTTGGTAATCAAGGACTAAGAATGAGTTGAAGGCAAGAGCCTTATATGTGTTGAATCGAGTTGTAGACTTGATATAAGGAGCCCTATCGGCCAAGGAGCCAAAGTAGGAGCCTCCTATAAGTTTGTTAAGCCTTGTAAAAGGCAATGATGGGCAGACAACCTCAAGGAGGTGGCCCATGTCGAGTTGTAAAGTTCCTTACAAAAAGTGTATCAGGTTGCATATTTAATGAGACAAAGATGAAATAACTTGCCCAACATGATAAGCAAGGGTTGAGATATTGTCTCCAAGTTATCCCCAATACTCTTTCATGACAAGATATACATGTGTGCATGCATGTACACGTGTCAACCATGCATGGCCACGTTTCATCTAGTAGCATGAGGGAAAGACACCTCATATATGCTTTATCTCATGAAATCAAGTATATATACTTCACCTTTCACCAACTTATGAAAGTTTACAATCCTCATAACCATTCCCCTTGGAGATATCATGCAAAGACCCTTAGGTATCGTTCAAAGCATATCAAGGAGCTAGGAGAGCTTGAGCACCAAGCTTTAGGTAAGGCTTTGGTCACCTTCAACCTTGGTTGAAGTAGGATATCGGGTTATGGATATTCTTTATTTCCTTCTTCACCAAGTGCTTAACTATGGTGATCTCTTATCCGTGGAGGAGTTGTGAACGAGCCCTGGACCTTGGAGAAGTCCTTCTTCAACCTTAGGATGTGGAGCTTTGGAGCTTGGAGCTTTGAAGTTGTTCACAAGGCAGGTTATATAACTTGAACTCTAACATGTTATTATTCATCTCCTAAATTGCTATACTTAATGAACTACTTTTAATTCCAAAAATCTTCTGAAATAGTTGATGAAATTATGAGTTCTAGTAGTTTCTTAGACCTGTTTCCATGAACTAGAACAGATAGAATGAAGGTCTAGAGCTTGAAGAAGATGGTATTACTTCATAAAGTGATATCAGGTTCAAGCACCCAAACAAGTAGCTCTTACCCGATATGATAATATACATGCACTAGTTGCATGATATGATTGTGAGATTATATCTCCTTGCATGATATGGAATGAAGTTCCTACCTTGGAACACGATATGGTGTTAACCATAAACCTTTGCACGATAGGAAGTCAAGTATAGACTCCTTGCACGATACAGGAACAAGTGTATACTTGTGACATAATATGGAACCCTAGTTGGGTACTCGATATGAGTAAGTTAAAGCAAGTATTCCTTGCCCGATATGATCATGTAATATACACTTGTACACAATAACTTGAAGCATACATCTGATGCACAATATGATGGGTTGAGTATACATTTATGCACAATATAATATATGGATTAAAATACAAGGTGTAACCCGATATGGTTGGAATACCTCAACCCGATATGAAACCCGAGATGGGGTTAAACTGATATGCAAAGAGATGATAGACTCATACACGATATGGGTTGTGTACTTATGATGAGTAACCCTAGGTGATGGGTAAGTCGATATAAGTGGTGAGTGATACCACATGAACAATATGGATGATATCTCTTGGTTGATAGGAATAGCACTTACTCCTATCTTGTGAACGATATGAGGTTCAATTCATAATTCATGTACGATATGGTATAAAGTACCTAATCTAGTGGAAAACCCTAGATGAGGGATTGAAACCCGATATACTTTACCCTTTGTGTAATGGGTTGTGGTATGAGAATTTAGTAAGACAACTAGCTTGTCGAGTAATTATATGATAAAGATGATCCTTGAAGGAATGAAGGGGTTATGACTTTTAGGGTCTACCTAAGATGGTAACCCAATATGTCACCCGATATGTAACCCGATATGTTGCCCGATATGGATACCTGATATGACAATCCTAAAGGGAAACTGATATGGTATCTTGTGTATACCACCCAAAGAGTTTATGATGAGGCATATGCTTTATTCTCGATATGGGGCACATCTTGTGCACGACATGGCACCAAGCACATAGCTTATATCCGATATGGGGTCAAGCACCTAGCACATACCCGATACAAAGCTAATTTGAAATGATAAGATCTAAGTGATAGTCCATCCGATATGGGTACATGATATGTTAATTAGGGGATACACCCTAAAACATGACATGGTGATGTGGTTATATATACCACATGCCCGATATGGATACATGACATGAATAAAGAATGCGGTTTAAAGTATAATATGATAATACACACATCTTGATACCCAATATGATAGAGACACTCCAATCATTTGTAATTGACTGAGTGACATATGCTGAATGTGGTGTTAATCAAAGATAATGTGAATTATTAATGATGGACTAATATTCCTCAAGAGGAGGATTGAACCAAAAGTATGATGTAATCAATATCCTAGTGAAGATGAGAGAGAAACTCATACCTTATGTTGATAATCATTTCATGATAAATGATGAAAATAGATAAGTATGATTGCATACTTATGATATCAATATATGCTCCTAAATGTGTGGAGCAATGAATTAGGGTTTGCACTGATAATATGAACTTGAAACCCTATTTGACTATAAAGGGAAACCCTAACCCTAATGATGTGAAGGTTGTATTTCTCTTATTGCATAAGCCTTGTTAGGCATGTTAAATACTTGTATAACAAGTATAATGATTAATGGCCTTGCGAGCCATGTGAATAATTTGTTGCCTCTTGAGAGGTGATAAGATGTTTAATGGGCCTTATGAGCCATGTGTATAGTTGTTGCCTAGTGAGAGGTGACAAGATGTTTAATGGGCCTTGTGATCCATGTGTATAGTTGTTTCCTAATGAGAGGTGACAAGATACTTAATCGAACCATGTGAACTATGTGAAATACTTGTACAACAAGTAAAATGAATACCTTGGTCTGAGGAACAAGAGGTAATAGTTACCTGTTACAGAGGTAATAATGCTATGTGATGATCTAGGGGTTTGAATACCCAGATCTAGTAATCATGATGATAATGATATGAAGGGATGAGGATCCCCAGTAATGTGATAATAGGCTAAGATCCCAAGTACCAAGTATCTAAATGTGTTTTAAAGACTTAAAAAGTACATGATAGATGTATTACACTTTCTTTGTAGAATTTGTTGTGATTAATAATGATAGCTTGTTTGATGCTAAAAGAATGTTGTAATGCACGTAATATATCACTAGAAACCATAAAACGTTGCCCTGACCATAGATCCATCAGTGTCAGAATTTGTTGAATGGTGAAATGGGTTCCCCGCGGCATAACCCGGAATGCATATTTTTGAATATGTGGGGGAATGGAGCCTAAGTGTCCATGACTCAATAATTTCATAAGAATGTCTCAATAGAGCACAGTGAACTGACCCATGGCTCAGAGCATGGTGCTTATGTAACCATGACTCATAGTATGGTGCCTAAGTGACCATAACTCAATAACTGGGGATGGTTGTTGTAGATGTTCCCCTAAGAGAGCACAGTTGACGTTGTAGCTCTAAGAGAGGATTCCTACGTACCCTGGCACAACTATATTGCAGCTGGCACGAGATGTCCTGCTAAGCCTAAGTGGTCTCGTACTGACCGAGACAAGGGAGGTCGTGGTAACCGGCTCTTCCATTGACCTTGTAGGGTACCGACTTGTGAGAAGTTTGTGGTTAGTTGGAGATAAACGGGGTATGCTTCATCTCCTCAGGGCATAAGTGTGATTGTAAAATATGTTCAGCCGCATATCATATTTGCTTAAGGAACGATTACGGAAAACATTTTTTGATGTGTAATTCAGTTATACATCTTAGTTGATAGATGTTATTTATGTTCCTTACATTCCTTGCAAAACAAATAGATGATTTATAACTCGACCATGGGTAGATGCAATGTTCTCCTTAAGAAAGGAGATTATCTTATTCTGTTCATATAATGATTAATCTTGCCTGTTAATATAAAAGGAACCCCTGCTTAGTTTTTATAATGATTATCTGCAATAATAATATGATCAGAAGAGAGTTATATCTCTCGCTGGGATAATTGTCTCACCCCGTGGGATCCACAATTTTTAGGTGGACATGCACGAGGCGGTGGAGACCTTTCTGCGGAAGAGGAATAACAACTGAGGCAGAAGTGATAGCTCAGGTTGAGTGTACTGTCTGTCGTGTCTTGTAGATAGAAGTCCTATGTGTCATCTATGTATTCTCAGGTCCTTGGAGTCAGTTTGTAATGATTTCATGAACAATATGAGGTCTTGGCTTGTAAGCCTCGAGGTTTAACATTGCTACAACACATATGTTGATAGATTAACTGTTATATGTTGTCCTCGAGATGAGATGAAACAATGTTGTGCAATGTAAATCATGGTATGTATGAGTATTGGATCTTTCTGTAAAAGTTTTCTGGACGAGGATTTCCTTGCAAAATGGTTTTAAATTTTTAGTGATTTTTGTTAAACCGTTGTTTATGGTAATTTCACATAATTAGTAACGATTTAGTTGTCAGTTTAATGACGATCGTTTCAAGTTTGGTATCAGAGCTTAAGGTTTGCTGAGTCTACAAAGACATAGGACTAAGGTGTTGAGTATGTTTTTGTGTCCTCCAGTATATCTTATAAGTGAAATCTGCTCTTACAGAAGATAGAGTAAAGCTTAAAGATGTCTGGAGAACACAAGAAGTACATTGCTGAAAGCAATGTTGCTACACCAGGAGAAGGTGCAAGGGATCAGGCGAGAGGAGAATGACTGCCTGAGAATCCCCAAGATGATCCAGCTATGATAAGGAACCCTTCTTTTGATACCATTGCTGGGCAGGTTAGGACATTAGTAATATGTATAGTGGAGTGGGTATTAGCAACACAACCCAGATTACCAGCCCCTAATGATGAAGTTCTAGCTCTGACAGAGTTTTAGATCAACATAGTTATGTTGGGGCAGTTGAAAATGTTGAAAGAATTAGGTTACAACCTAAAATCAGGGTTTGCTATAGGTGTAGACAACCAGGACATATCATAAAAGACTGTCTAGAAGAGGATAATGAGGTAGGAATTAAGAAAAGATCTATCCAGACTCAGGAACAGAGGCCTAGTAGTTCCAAAAAGGGAAAGTTTTTGGTACCACCAGTGCAACCAATGTCTAGTGCACCAGGGCAGTGGCTACCCAGAAAAGGTAAAAGACTTGATGTTCCACCTGTTAGAACTCTTAGTTTGGCCTCTACATCGGTTATAAGGCTGACAAGGCCAGGGAATGCTTATAAGATGTGTTATAAGTGTAAACAGATTGGGCGTATTAGATCCTCTTATCCAAAAAGGAAGGAGGAAATGACCCAACCGCCAAGGCAGAGTTAGCAAGACTTCAAAGGCAATGGTCTAGTAGTGGATTATGAGGACATAGACAGACGGCCCAACCAGGTTCATCAGTACCAAGCAATAGAGCATGACGTTGGGATCAGGCAACGACAAGATTCTATGAAAAGAATCAGCCCGAGGCAGTAAACAATCCACGAATTGAGACAAGTCAGATGAAAGTGTCATTTTGATGTGTCATTTCATAATCCGATGTGGTAAATATATGAAAAGTAGTTGCTATTGAGCCTCCTTTGAATAGTCCTATGAGGACACAAGGAAGATGAGGACTTACATTTTACTCAGTAATCTTTTAAATGCTTTACAATTTCCTTTATCTGTGTGAAAGAAGATGAAATATAGAATTTATACCTGGAGAGAATCCAAGGATGCTAAGTCTTATGCTTTTGATGATATGAAAGTAAGGAATACGATAGTAAACAAAGTGCATACTACCTAATCTTAGTACTTGTATACCCTGGCCAGGTATTCAACTATTGAAGATAAGGTGAGTATGGAACTCTTAGATTGTTATCTTTCTGATTACTCTGATCAAGTAGTCATTATGAGACAATCTAGTGAGTATAATGAAACTAGAAATATGGTATGGACATTTGTATCACATCCTTAGTACAATAAAGTGGAATCTCAGATGATCTCAGATCAGTCTGTGTGTATGAGGAATTAAGGAGTGTAATCCTCATGAAATGAGAATGAGAACAAGGGAAATGATCCCTATTTGATAAAGTCTGTGTGAATAGTAAAGAACTTTTCCCATAATGTGGAAATGGGGAATGTGATAAAACCATGAAATGTTCATAAACATGTTAGCTAATAATAAGGAAAGGGATGATGATATGTAATCATCCACATAATTCCTATGCAGATGGCAAGGAACCTGAGATACAACAAGTATAAATGACTCATGAACGGTGAAAGTTCATGTAATAATCTTAGGAGATGATGATGTCTCCTCTTTGATGAAAAACCCTCGGTAATGATGGGGTGATGAAAGGAATATGTTTCTTTGTGTTCTTTCCTTTTAGGAACATGGCAATCAAGTGAGTCTGAGGACACTTGATGTGCATGAGTTAGAGGTGATCTGTTGATGGATACTTAGAAGAGTATCAATTTGTCTTGGACTTTGGTTCCCAGATAAAGATATGTGTAACAAATTATGTCCTAAGGTAAAAGAAAGATCCTTTTGTATGTTTGACTCTGGTATTAATAATAAAAAAATGGATATGATAAAGATATGATGTGTTTTTGACACATGTGAAGGATATCAAGATAAGAAAATATGATATTCAAGATGTGCCAAAAGGTATGGGAAAGTGAGAATATGACTCCTGATAAGAGGACTAATGTTTGGGTCAACCTGGAGATAACTCTAGTAGGAAAATCACATGTTAAGGGTTTATGCTCTGTATAAACATAACCTTGATAAATATGTATTAATTGAAGGAACAATTGTAGAATTGTTTTGAGAGAAAGCTTATCAAGTTAAAGATAATTCCTTAATGTATCCCTATCTAGATCTATGGAAGAAGACTATTCATAATATCTAGAGATATCCCTAAGATAAGTTCTTCTTTAGTAAGTGACTTTTCCTTATGACAAAAGAATGAATAATTAGGAAGATGGTTGATACAAAGTCATAAGGAATTTTAGTGTAGAGATAACAGATTGGAGTGGCACTAAAGATGTATGATAAGACATGTAATCCCAAGTGGGTGACAAAACGTAATTCTGATCTCTCCTTGAAAGAAAAATGCTAAACTAAGTTAGGAGCATGGAAGACTCCTTAGAATCTTGTCACATATAAAGATGTGAGTCAATAAGGTTTGACACCTGAATTTTTCATAGTACTTCTCCGACTTAGAAAAATGTTACTTGACATAGAGTTGACTTCGCAATCAGTGATGGATAGAACAATTGAGTATGTATCATGTATGATAGATATGATGATGATCTTTTATGAAAATGCTTTGTGTTGCTCAAAGTTCTTTGGTATCTCCATAAAATCTAGATGTAATGAGGAGACTTGATGATACGATGCATGAATAACAATTGTCTTTCTTCATCTGGGATTTCGGGGATGAAATCCTTGTTAGGGGTTTATAATTGTAATACCCCTGACCTGGGTTATGGCTTAACCCTAGAAGTTTTGCTTAAATAAGTTACTTACCAACTGGTTCTAATCTTTTGAAAAGTAATTAAGGCTTCTTGTGAAGTTGTTTCCAAAGTTTAAGCTTAATTGCAAACTAATTGTGCATTATATGAAAGTCTGAGTGAAAAGTGAAATTTACCCAAGATGAGGGGTTACATTGCAAATGTCACATGTGGAATGTGTCCTAAGTGTTTTAGTATCATAAGGTAGAGAGTGATGCTAAGTGGGGGCTTGTGGAAAGCCTAAATCTCAAGTTATAACTTGTTTAAACAATGATAGTACTTTGTGCACCAATTTTGGTACAATTTATAATTTACCCAATATGTGGGGTTAAAATGTAAACTACCACCTATAGAGTGTCCCTACTCCCTCTATGTATCTTTTAGAGGAAAGATAAAGAAGGAGACACTATGTTTGAATCCCCTTTGAGTGGTGATACTCTTGGTAATGAAGGACTAAGAATGAGTTGAAGGCAGGAGCCTTATATGTGTTGAATCGAGTTGTAGACTTGATATAAGGAGCCCTATCAGCCAAGGAGCCAAAGTAGGAGCCTTGTATCAGTTTGTTGAGCCTTGTCAAAGTCCATGACATGCAGAGAACATCAAGGAGGTGGCCCATGTCGAGTTGTAAAGTACCTTACAAAAGTGAATTGGGTTGCTTATTTAATGAGATAAAGATGAAATAACTTGCCCAACAAGATAAGTAAGGGTCGAGATATTGTCTCCAGGTTATCCCCAAGATTCTTGCATGACAAGATATACATGTTTGCATGCATGACCACGTGTCAACCATGCATGGCCACGTGTCATCTAGTAGCATGAGGAGAAGACACCTCATATATGCTTTATCTTATGAAATCAAGCATATATACTTCACCTTTCACCAACTTATGAAAGTTTATGATCCTCATAACCATTCCCCTTGGAGATATCGTGCAAAGACCCTTAGGTATCATGCAAATCAGCTCAAGGAGCTAGTAGAGCTCGAGCACCAAGCTTTAGGTAAGGCTTTGGTCTTCAACCTTGGTTGAAGTAGGATATCGGGTTATGGATATTCTTTTCTTTCCTTCTTCACCAAGTGCTTAACTATGGTGATATCTTGTCCATGGAGGATATGTGAACGATCCCTGGACCTTGGAAAGTCCTTCTTCAACCTTAGGACGTGGATATTTGGATCTTGTAGCTTTGAAGCTGTTCACAAGGTGGGTTATATAACTTGAACTCTATTATGTTATTATTCATCACCTAAATTGCTATACTTAATGAACTACTTTTAATTATGAAAATCTATTGAAATAGTTGATGAAATTATGAGTTCTAGTAGTTTCTTAGACCTATTTCCATGAACTAGAATAGATAGAATGAAGGTCTAGAGCTTGAAGAAGATGGTATCACTTCATAATTTGATATCGGGTTCAAGCACCCAAACAAGTAGCTCTTACTCGATATGATAATATACATGCACTAGTTGCATGATATGCTTGTGAGATTATATCTCATTACACAATATGGAATGAATTTCCTACCTTGGAACACGATATGGTGTTAACCATAAACCGTTGCACAATAGGAAGTCAAGTATAGACTCCTTGCACGATATAGGAACAAGTGTATACTTGTGAGACAATATGGAGCCCTAGTTGGGTACCCAACACGAGTAAGTTAAAGCAAGTATTCCTTGCCCGATATGATCATGTAATATACACTTGTACATGATAACTTGAAGCATACATCTGATGCATGATATAATGATTTGAGTATACATTTATGCATAATATAAGATATGGATTAAAATACAAGGTGTAACCCGATATGGTTGAAATACCTCAACCCGATATGAAACCTGAGATGGGGTTAAACCGATATGCAAAGAGATGATAGACTCATACACGATATGGATTGTGTACTTATGATGAGTAACCCCAGGTGATGGGTAAGCCGATATAAGTGGTGAGTGATACCACATGAACAATATGGATGATAACTCTTGGTTGATAGGAATAACACTTACTCCTATCTTGTAAACGATATTAGCTTCAATTCATACTTCATGCACGATATGGTATAAAGTACCTAATCTAGTGGAAAACCCTAGATGAGGGATTGAAACCCGATATACTTTACCCTTTGTGTAATGGGTTGTGGTATGAGAATTTAATAAGACAACTAGCTTGTCGAGTAATTATATGATAAAGATGATCCTTGAAGGAATGAAGGGGTTATGAGTTTCAGGGTCTACCTAAGATGGTAACTTGATATGTCACATGATATGTAACCCGATATGTTTCCCGATATGGATACCTGATATGAAAATCCTAAAGGGCAACTTATATGGTATCTTGTGTATACCACCCAAAGGATATATGATGAGGCATATGCTTTATGCCTGATATGGGGCACATCTTGTGCATGACATGGCACCAAGCACATAGCTTATACCCGATATGGGGTCAAGCACCTAGCTCATACCCGATACAAAGATAATTTGAAATGATATGATCTAAGTGATAGTCCATCTGATATGGGTACATGATATGTTAATTAGGGGATACACCCTAAAACATGACATGGTGATGTGGTTAAACCACATGCTCGATATGGATACATGACATGAAGTAAAGAATGTGGTTTAAAGTATAATATGATAATACACACATCTTGATACCCAATATGATAAAGACACTCCAATCATGAGTAATTGACTGAGTGACATATGTTGAATGTGGTGTTAATCAAAAGATAATGTGAATTGTTAATGATGAATTAATATTACTCAAGAGGAGGATTGAACCAAAAGTATGATTTAATCAATATCCCAGTGAAGATGAGAGAGAAAATCATACCTAGTGTTGATAATGATTTCATGATAAATGATGAAAATATATAAGTATGATTGCATACTTATGATATCAATATATGCTCCTAAATGTGTGGAGTAATGAATTAGGGTTTGCATTGATAATATGAACTTGAAACCCTATTCGACTATAAAGGGAAACCCTAACCCTAATGATGGGAAGGTTGTATTTATCTTATTGCATAAGCCTTGTTAGGCATGTTAAATACTTGTATAACAAGTATAATGATTAATGGCCTTGCAAGCCATGTAAATAAGTTGTTTCCTAGTGAGAGGTGACAAGATGTTTAATGGGCCTTGTGGGCCATGTGTATAGTTGTTGCCTAGTGAGAGGTGATAAGATGTTTAATGGGCCTTGTGAGCCATGTGTATAATTGTTGCCTAATGAGAGGTGAAAAGATACTTAATTGAACCATGTGAACTATGTGAAATACTTGTACAACAAGTAAAATGAATACCTTGGTATGAGGAACAGGAGGTAATAGTTACCTATTACAGAGGTAATAATGCTATGTGATGTTCTAGGGGTTTGAATACCCAGATCCAGTAATCATGATGATAATGATATGAAGGGATGAGGATCCCCAGTAATGTGATAATGGGCTGAGATCCCAAGTACTAAGTATCTAAATGTGTTTTAAAGACTTGAAAAGGACATGATAGATGTATTACACTTTCTTTATAGAATTTGTTGTGATTAATAATGATAACTTGTTTGATGCTAAAAGAATGTTGTAATGCACATAATATATCACTAGAAACTATAAAACATTGCCCTGACCATAGATCCATCAGCGTCAGAATTTGCTGAATGGTGAAATGGGTTCCCCGCGGCATAACTCAGAATGCATATTTTTGAATATGTGGGGGCATGGAGCCTAAGTGTCCTTGACTCAGTAATTTCATAAGAATGTCTCAATAAAGCACGGTGAACTCACCCGTAGCTCAGAGCATGGTGCATATGTGACCATGACTCAGAGTATGGTGCCTAAGTGACCATAACTCAATAATTGAGGACGGTTGTTGTAGATGTTCGCCTAAGAGAGCATAGTTGATGTTGTAGCTCTAAGAGAGGATGCCTATGTACCCTGGCACATCTATATTGCAACTGACATGAGATGTCCTGCTAAGCCTAAGTGGTCTCGTACTGACCGAGACAAGGGAGGTCATGGTAACTGACTCTTCCATTGACCTTGTATGGTACCGACTTGTGAGAAGTTTGTGGTCAGTTGGAGATGAATGGGGTATGCTTCATCTCCTCAGGGCATAAGTGTGATTGTAAAATATGTTCAGCCGCATAGCATATTTGCTTAAGGATCGATTACAGAAAACATTGTTTGATGCGTAATTCAGTTATACATCTTAGTTGATTGATGTTATTTATGTTCCTTTACATTCCTTACAAAGCAGATAGATGATTTATAACTCTACCATGGGTAGATACAATGTTCTCCTTAAGAAAGGAGATTATCTTATTATGTTCATACAATGATTAATCCTACCTGTTAATATAAAAGGAACCCTTGCTTAGTTTTTATAATGTTTATCTGTAATAATAATATGATCGGCGAAGAGTTATATCTCTCGCTGGGACAATTGTCTCACCCTGTGGGATCCACAATTTTTAGGTGGATGTGCACGAGGCGGTGGAGACCTTTCTGCGGAAGAGGAACAATAGTTGAGGCAGCAGTGACAGCTCAGGTTGAGTGTACTATCTGTCATGTCTTATAGATAGAAGTCATATGTGTCATCTCTGTACTCTCATGTCCTTAGAGTCGGTTCTAATGATTTCATGAACAATCTGAGGTTTTGGCTTGTAAGCCTTGAGGTTTAATGTTGCTACAATACATGTGTTGATAGATTAACTGTTATATGTTGTCCTCGAGACGAGATGAAACAATGTTGTACAATGTAAATCATGGTATGTATGAGTATTGGATCTTTTAGTAAAAGTTTTCTGGATGAGGATTTCCTTGCAAAATGGTTTTAAATTTTAGTGATTTTTGTTAAGTTGCTATTTATGGTAATTCTGCATAATTAGTAACAATTTAGTTGTCGGTTTAATGATGGTCATTTCATTGAACCTGAGCTATTACTAATGTCCCTACTATTGTATTCCTTCCTCTGCAAAATGGTCTCTACTGCCCCGTGCACGTCCACCTAAAAATTGTGGATCCCACAGGGTGAGACAATTGTCCCAGCGAGAGATATAACTCTCCACCAACAATGTTATTATCATAGGTAAATAGTATTAAACTGAGCAGATGTTCTTTTATATTACTAAGCAAGGTTAATCACTGTGGATAAGCAGATTAGAACATTTCTCATCTTTTAAAGCATTGTAACTGTCTATGATAGCGCAGTAAATCATCTATTCACTTTATAAGAAATAAGAACATGTGTATCATTTACCCATCATATTATGCCAAAATCTCAAGCTTATTCTGTGATAATATTATCATGATATGATATCCATGAATCATTCTCATTTCTAGCTATTGTCCTCAACTAATTTGCTAACTAGGTATTGATCTTGTAAGAGTTCAACTAGGTATTGGATTGTACCAATCCTGGGATCACAGCCAGGTATTGGACTATGCCAATCCTGATAGAGTTCAGTCAGGTATTGGATTGTACCAATCCTGAGATCACAACCAGGTATTGGACTATGCCAATCATGATATAGTTCAACCAGGCATTGGATTGTACCAATCCTGAGATCACAGCCAGGCATTGGACTCTGCTAATCCTGATAGAGTTCAACCAAGTATTGGATTGTACCAATCCTAAGATCATAACCAAGCATTGGACTATACCAATCCTGATAGAGTTCATCCAGGTATTGGATTGTACCAATCCTGAGATCACAACCAGGCATTGGACTCTACCAATCCTGATAGAGTTCATCTAGGTATTGGATTGTACCAATCCTAAAATCACAGCCAGGCATTGGACTATACCAATCCTGATAGAGTTCAGCCATGTATTGGATTGTACCAATCCTGAGATCACAGCCAGGCATTGGACTATACCAATCCTGATAGAGTTCAGTCAGGTATTGGATTGTATCAATCCTGAGATCATAGCCAGGCATTGGACTTTGCCAATCCTGATAGAGTTCATCCTGGTATTGGATTGTACCAATTCTGAGATCACAGCCAGGCATTAGACTATACCAATCCTGATATATTTTAGCCAGGTATTGGATTATACCAATACTGAGTTCACAGCCAGGCATTAGACTCTACCAATCCTGATATGTAATACAAGTATTCCTCTTATCTCATTTAAGCATATTCAAAACACTATAGCCCTTATTTGGCTATAAGCATAAAGCATGTATGTCCAGGATTTCATTATTATTATAACCGTTTATTATTATTATTATGATGTTACTGGGTTTCCATTTTCCTAGTTTATTTTGAACATTAGCATTTCTTACATGAGACTTTTATAAACATCTTGTCACCTCTCACTAGGCAACAACAGTTCACTTGGCTCACAAGGCCCATTAAACATCTTGTCACCTCTCATTAGGCAACAATTATTCACATGACTCACAAGGCCCTTTAAACATCTAGTTACCTCTCACTAGGTAACAACTATCTCTAGGTCATAAGACCTAGATAATCAGTATTATATGAAACATCACAACTCATGCTTAGCTATGCTCATTATCTCATGATACCATCATGATTTCAACATAATTAGGGTTAGGGTTTACCTTTATTAACCAATGGTGGTTTCAAATCATATCATTACCCTTCATTAGGGTTAAGGTTTACCTTATTAAGCCGACTAGGGTTTTCAAGTACATTCATCAAGAATCACAACCCTAAATCAGACTCCACATATATTAGGAGTATCAATGTATACTCATTACATGAGTATTAAACAAGTATTAGTTTCTCTTTCATCCTCACTAGGATATTGATTTCATCATACTCCATTAGGTTGGCTCAATCCTTCTCTCAAGGTACATTGGCCCATATTTATCAAATTGCATTAAACCCTTGATGTCCTAAAGCATCATTTGACATAACACATTACATATATCACTCAATAAAGTGTATTGGATTGAGGAGCTTCCTCCATATCGGGTATAGAGGTGTAGGTATGCTTCCATATTAGTATGGAGGTGTATCCTCATTACCATACCGTGCATCCATATCAAATTACTCAACCTTAGGGGTTTGTATATCGAGTTTCACAATACCATGTTGAGTTTTAACATCATATCAGTTTAAGGTATATACTCAACAACATATCGGGTATAAGGTGTGTGCTTAACCCCATGTCATGCACAAGGTGTGTGTATGTGTCACTTATATCATCAGTGTGGTATAAATTCATCACCATATCGTGCTAGTGGTTGAGTTCATATAATCATACCGGGTTACCATATCAAGTTACCATATTGGGTTACCATATCGGGTTAAACCCTTATGCTCATACTCTTTCATTCCTTCATCGAATCAATCCTATCATGTATTGAGTGACAGGATAGACAACTAGTTGAACCCTTCACAATTAACCCATTACACAAAATGATAGGGGTGTGGGGTTCCAAGGTATATCAGATTCCATATCACCATCTAGGGTTTCAACACCATATCGGGTAAAAGATATATGTGTGCTCACTATATCGACCTTGAGGTGTATGTGTGTGTCACCATATCGTGCATAAGGTTTATGCTCATCACCATATCTTCCTAGAGGTGTATAACCATCGCTATCTCGGGTTTCAATCATCATATCGAGTAAGAGGTGTATCCTTCAACACCATATCGGGTTAGAGGTGCTTCAACCCAATATCGGGTTGCACCATGATGATGTCATCATCATAAACCTCTAGACTCTTGTTATTACTGTTCTAGTTCATGTAAAATAGTCCTAGGTTACTACTAGAGCTCATGGGTTCATCAATTATTCAAGAAAATTCTATTTGAAAGTAAATCATTTAACTAAGGCAAGATTGATGGTAAATAATAACATGATTGAGTTCAAGTTATATAACCCACCTCAAGAGTAACTTCAAAGCTCCAAGATACAAAGCTTCACGTTCCCAAGGTTGAATATGAGCTTATAAAAGGTCCAAGGCTTGATTTCCTCAGCACCATGCATGATACTTCACCACTTGTGGTCGATATACCTCACTTGGCCGATATCACTTATCTATAGGCGATATCTCTTTGTTATGGCCGATACGAAGGCTCTATGCATGATAATACTTCAGCTATGCACGATACAAAGACTATATGCACGATATATAAGAGCAAGGGGGTGATATAGTTTGAAAAATTCCACTTATGGGTGAAAGGAAGGGTATATATACTTGTGGTTCATGAAAAAGTGTGT
The DNA here is from genome assembly GCA_963693085.1 of Alisma plantago-aquatica. Taxonomy (NCBI): domain Eukaryota; kingdom Viridiplantae; phylum Streptophyta; class Magnoliopsida; order Alismatales; family Alismataceae; genus Alisma; species Alisma plantago-aquatica. Next base: position 92,687,312 of record OY856409.1, read on the forward strand.
ATATGAGGTGTCATCTTTTTAAGCTACTAGGTGCCACGTGTCCATGAATGGTTTACACTTGTCCTTGCATGCACTCATATTTATCTTGACATGCAAAACACTTGAGGATAATCTAGAGATGATATTTCGGCCATCACTTATCTTGTTGGATAAGATATCTCAACTCAATCACCACTTTATTCACAATCTGATACAACTTTTCCAAGGAAGTTGTAAACCAATACACTTCACCTCCTTGAGGTTCTTAGCTCATCATGGACAAGTACAAGAGTTCACAAACCTATATGAGACTCCCTCTATGGCTCTATGGCCGATAGGCATTCTCATATGGATTCTACAACTCAATACAAGTTCAAATTAGGATTTCACATTCAACACTTTCTTGGTCTTTTCATAACCAAGAGTATCACACTCAAATATGATTCAAACATGGTGCCTTGACGTATATTTTACTACACGCTAAAAACACAAGTATACGCGTCGAGTAGTACAGGCCTTGTGAGGCCCGAGTCGAACACAGGGATACTCGGAAATGTTGGCGACTCCTACTAACTATTTGCGATCAGCTAAGCCGAATAACAAATTGGGGTTTTTGAATAAAATTAAAAGAAAATATAAATAAAACAAAGCAAACAATCGATTAAAGGTTAATTTAATCAATTCAAAAGGATATCTTTAGGATTGCGGTTTCACCGCGGGTTTTCATTGTATTAAATTCTATATAGCTACTCAATTTTATCTCTCTTTCCGGGTAGTGGCCTGAAAACAGAATTGCCCATTGTCGTGGTGCAATTCACTACCTAAGTCTAGGTCGGTTCCACCTTCGTAGTAACCTATACCCTAAACTCAGTGCATTATGAACGATCTCTCAGTATCCACCATTAATTTTACACCACCTTGGTTAAGGGATTTATCGATTAATGTAGGTTTCGTCTCTTTTCAGCCGTTAATCCTTCTGTCGAAGTGATTAAGGTCATTAGATTATTATTATGGTGATCAAGCATAACAATATATGGAGAAAATGAAGCTATACCACGGATTTAAGAGATAAAATATGAATTACTATTATAAAATTGTCATACAATGAATCCCCGGGCTACTCCCGGTCCTAAAGACAAAGGGGATTAGCCCCGCATGGTCATCTCAATGAAAGACAGAGGAGTAGAGAAGAAAAACATGGGAAACATGGAGCAAACTTGTGTAACCCCTGATACAAAGGTGTTCCTAGAGATCCTCCTCGAGAAACATGCATTTTGCTGTCTTTCGGTAGCAAAATCGCCCGTCGGAGGTGCCCAAATTGCTTGGTTGACGGCCTTCGTCTCTCATCTCCTATCTCTCTCTCCTTCTTGGATGTTGTGCAACACAATCTCCTCTCCCCCTCGGGCCGTCCGTGCTCTTCTTAGGTCATAGGACCACTTTACGGCTCCGAAAAAGCTCAACCGTCGGATTAAAACACTCCGTTTTAGTGCTGAAAATCGCCAGATCCCGACGCTGTCGATAGTATCGACCCCAAGGTCGATGGTATCGACCATGGGACAGGTTATTCCTTCCAAGATCGCGTTTTGGGGTTGCGTTTTGATGAAATGTCGATACTATCGACCTGGGGGTCGATAGTATCGACTCCGGACAATGCAAAAGTGCCTGAAAAAGTGTCGAAACATATGTATAAGTCCGGGGATTATATAAAATCATATAAATATGATAAAAGAAGTATAACTTGATGCAAAAAGAGTTTAAGGGCCAACTATAGTGAATTATGCAAATATAATCAAGAAAATGACAAATACATGCATAAAACAGATATAAAATAAGCCTATAAAAGTGACTCAAAACCCATGCATCAAACTCCCCTAAGCTTAAACCTTGCTCGTCCTCGAGCAACAAAACTTTGGATTTGGTTGAGATAAGTCAGCAACAGGACATAAATACATGAAATGAATCTACATCATCCCCACTTTCTTTCCACAAACCAGCCCTCATTGACCACTGAACACTAACTGCCATCCAGGCGACCAAAGACCTATGTAAAAGATGTCTATCCCCCAATCAGTGAAACACTATCAATTAAAGCAGTTAATATGATAAACTCATCCGGTCCATACTTGATGCATCTTGTGATCTCCTACTTGATGCATCTTGTGATCTCCTATCTACGTTGCTCATTTCCTAACTACCATCTAAATGGAAGTAGATCTCCTAATATTAATGAATGAGGAGAATACCATGGGTGGCCTACCGATTAGAGCAACGGGTGGATGGGATAGGTGGTTGTGGAAGAGATGGAAGCACATAATAGTCAATCACGCAATACAAAAATTAATGACCTATCATGATGCGAAATGCAAGTGAAAATGTCCTAATGTTACATTTTTGGTGGAATGATGCATGCACTATCATTCCATCTCAAGGTGAGATGGAATATCTAAGAAAACTACACCATGTGCTTATTCTTCTTAATATGTAAGTGAGAACATGTTCCTTTCTCCCTCTCATTCCTACTTCTCAATTCTTTTTTTTTTCTCTTTTTTTTTCTTCTCTTTTTTTTCAATTATTTTTTTCAAATTTTTTTTTCAAGCCCTTATTTTCATAGATGACAATGAATTATTTGTCGGGCTCACTTCTTGTTACATACTTGTGCATCTGAAGCATTCTATTTGGAGGGTATGGAACAAGTTCAGCACCTTTAATGTTTTCAGAGTAACATAAGATACATGGTGTACAATATGCTGAAAAGATGTAAATACAACTGCATAATGACAGTTATGCAACTACTATGACATGCACCTAAGGATAATGTGCATGTATAACTACTCTATCCTTTTTTTTCATTTTCATGCAAAAAAAATGTGAAAATAGATATAATGCAAGACCTATCTACATGAGATGCAATCAAAAAGTGAAAGACAATAATGTGCTCCCATTTCTTATGGTGGAGTGTGGATGAAATTACGGTGGATCAGATCACAAGACTAATTGACAGAACCTTTCGAAAATATCATATGTCCCTCTCTAAAGACCTGTGTACAGGGTAACTGAAGGATTTCTCTCTTAAATTTTAGTCTAAGGTCACGTTAGCGTTTGGTCGGTTTGGTCTCAAACATCCTTGTCAATCACTTTTCCTTAGACAATAAAGATGGTCATTCATGTCCCCATGTCCTGAAGCTGACTCACCCAAGCACTTCCTCAGTTATGCAACTCAATTACTCACAAGAATAAGCTCAAAAAGTTTTCAATATACTCATATTTTCATGTGCACACAACCCAAGAGTAAAACTTGCAATTGAAACCATGAATTTATTGCTCCACAGATTACACTAGATAGATGTGGATCCTACAAAAGCGGTAAACCTAAAAATAAAAACAACTAATATCTCAAAAGTAAAATCAACATGAATAAGTAAGTAAAAACTAAGATAGAGGGTTGTTCCAACACCCCCCCTAAGTTTGAATATGACTATGGCCTCATAGTCAACATTCTCACTTAAGAGGTGGAACAACGGTACCATTCACTTTGAAGTGTGGTGAAGAAGGATGGTCAGATGCTCAAGTAGACCAAGTGATGCTTGCTATCTCCCTCCTTTTTGTGGCCCATTTTTGTGTCTTAGTGGTTCTAAGACGTTACTTGCTTCATCCATCTTTCCTCTACAAAAAACGGTTCGAAAAAATCTCGTTTCGATACCTTTTAAGGCTTGTTTTATGTAGCTGTCCTGCGGGTGTCGATACCATCGACCAAGGTCGATGGTATCGACCCAGACTCAGCGATTTTGTTGAATCGACGCATCTAAAAGCATGGGAACTCAAAAGTGTCGATACTATCAACCCTAGGGTCGATGGTATTGACTTTACTGGCACCAATTTTTTTGTAAATCTTCAGGAATCTCGATACTATCGACCCTAGGGTCGATGGTATCGACTTTTCTTCAGCGTTTACTTCTCCAAACTCGATACTATCGACATGGGTGTCGATAGTATCGACCTTAACATTCTGCGCACTTCAAAACACGAGTTAGGGTACCATTTTTACAAAAATTATCAAAACCTAAGCAAAAACTAAGTACATAAACATAAAAGAACATAACCAAACATAAAATTGAACCTAAAGTTGGGTTGCCTCCCAACAAGCGCCCTTGTTTAATGTCCTAGGCTTGACATAAAGATACATTTAACCTGGGTTGTCAAGAGATGTCTCCAATGAGTCATGTGGCAATTTGAATTGAACTCGATCCTGTCCAATCCCCAAGGTCAATGTACCTCTCCCAATGGCAACGATGACATCAGCCGTAGCTTGGAACGACCTTCCCAATAGCATCTCGCAACTTTGGAGCTGTGGCATGTCCATGACAACAAAATCTACCGGGAAGATGAACCTGTCTACCTTGACGAGTACATCCTCGCACACTCCATATGGCCTTACAATGGACCCATCCGCCAATTCAATTGTTGCGGTCGACTTCTTGATTTCTTTTAACCCAAGTTTCTGAAATGTCGCCAGAGGCATGAGATTTATGCTGGCGCCTGAATCACATTGCGCTTTAGGAAAATGTTGATCACCTATCGAGCATGGAATTTAGAAACCTCCTGGGTCTTTTCTCTTCTTTGGCGAACTCCCAGGAATCATAGAACTCACCGTCTCATTCATCCGACAAATATCATCGTCTTTTATCCGCCTCTTCTTATTGATGATTTCTTTGATGAACCTCCCATAGGCGGGAACCTTCTCGATCATCTCCACTAATGGAATATTGATGTGGAGTTTTCGGAATATTTCCAAGAATTTCCTAAAATGACGATGCTCTTTCTTTGGCCCTGGATTTCCTGGACTTGACACAACTGCTGCACTCACACGCCTGTGAGGTGGCACATATGAGCTTTTTGGGGCCAACTCCCCTAAGCTTGCTTCAATCACTCCCTCTGACGTGGGCTTGGGTGAGACATCATCAACAACAATAGCTTGTTGTGGTTTCTCTCTCACATTAGATGTTTCCACACGTGCACAAACAACCTTCAATTGTTCTTCCTGCCTAGATGGAGATGCAATATTCATAACTCGCTGTGATTTTCTGAAGAACGTGTTTCCGCCCGGCAGTCCATAGTAAGTGCGTGGATATGGTATCGCCGGTGATGCATGTGTATTAAAAGTCATTTTTCTTTCTTCTTTAGCTTCTTTCACCTGAGATTCCTCCTCATTGCTTACCACAAACATGTACTTCACTTGATGGTGTGCTTGGGCCACATTTGCACTCTCGGCCAGTTTCTGCTGGTTGGCGTGCTTGATGGCCGCCACTTCACTTGAAATCTGAGCCACGGTGGTTTCTAATGCCCGCATCTGTGCTCCATGGCTTTGTAGCGTCTGCCCAAATTTGGTTAGAATATCACCTTGAGATTGCAATTGTTTACCAAACATAGCCATCATCTCCTGATTCTGCTGCACCATTTGACTCAGTAATTCGGTGTTCTTATCTTCAGCTCTAGGCTGTGGCTTCGCCTCCGAATCCTACAGAAAGTTGTTAGGATCCTTCCAGGAGAACTTTTTGTCCTTCCTCCATGCGTAGTCATTGTTTCTGTAACCCTGTTGCTGCATGAATTTCACTTGGGCTTCCTCATCCTCAGATGCATCTTCCTTAGATAGCAGCTTCTTGGCTAGAAGATCTAACTTATCGTTTAGCTCTCTCATTGCCTTTGATTAACTGGCGACTCGTGCTTGCTCAACTGGGCCTCTCTCTCTTTCTCCCCAAGACTGCTTTCTAGCCATGTTCTTGAGTATCTCCCAGCATCTGGTGTCTGTGTTGTTTAGAAAAAATCCCGACCCGGCTGAATCCAGATTACTCCTATCATGCTCGAAGAGAGAAAAATAGAAGATTTTCACCTGCGTTTCCTTGTCCAGCCCATGATGCGGACACCTCCTCAACATAACCTGAAATCGCTCCCAGGTCTCAGAATATGTTTCATTAGCCCGTTGGGTGAAATTATGAATCTTCCGGATCATGTCGTTAGTCTTCTCAGGAGGGAAGAACCTCTCAAAGAAGACCTCTACCATATGGTCCCAAGACTCCACGAACTCATCGTCTAGATTATGTAGCCACTCTCTTGCTGCTCCCGCCAAGGAACTTGGGAAAAGCTTGAGATACAATGCATCTTGTGGAAACCTGTCTATTTTTACCATGTCGCAGTTTTCAACGAACTGGCTGATGTGTGCAACAGGATCCTCATTCTTCAGCCCATGAAACGCATTTGATTTCACCAAATTAATCAACGCTGGATCGATCTTATATGTCGGTATGTTGATCGCCTACTTTTTTATAGTCCCCTTTGAAGCTGATGACGAAGAAGCTTTAATCTTCTCCCATATAGTCTGTGGCTCGGCCATGTCTTCTTCTTCAGATTCAAAGTCTATCTCTTCTTGGTACTCGTGCTCAGAATGCTCCTCGTCTCCAGGTCCCGGAAACGGAACCTCTGGTGTGCGATTGTCGTAGTCTGTTCTACGAGTATGCACCATACACAGTACCTGAAATAAGAAAATTCAAGTTCTATACTATGCTTAGACGAGTATAACAATTATAGTGCAATGTAAAAATATTTGAATTTGAATGAAAATTAAAAAGAAATTTGTGGCCTAGAGTGGCCGCTTGTAGCACTCGAAGTGCCAACAATTCGCCGTATCCCCGGCAACGGCGCCAAAAACTTGACGTGTATTTTACTACGCGCTAAAAACGCAAGTGAACGCGTCGAGTAATATAGGCCTTTGTGAGGCCCGAGTCGAACACATGGATACTCGGAATTGTTGGAGACTCCTACTAACTATTTGCGATCAGCTAAGCCGGATAACAAAGTAGGGTTTGTTGTAAAAATTAAAAGAAAATAAAAACAAAACAAAGCAAACAATCGATTAAAGGTTAATTTAATCAATTCAAAAGGATATCTTTAGGATTTCGGTTTCACCGCGGGTCAACATTGCATTAGGTTTCATATAACTCCTCAATCTTCTCTCTCTTTCCGGGTAGTGGCCTGAAAACATAATTACCCACTGTCGTGGTGTAATTCACTACTTAGGTTTAGGTTGATTCCACCGTCGTAGTAATCATTCTCCTAAACTAAGCGCATTACGAACGATCTCTCAGTTTCCACCATTAATTTTACACCTCCTTTGTCAAGGGATTTGTCGATTACTGTAGGTTTCGTCTCTTTTCAACCGTTAATCCTTCTGTCGAAGTGATTAAGGGCATTAAGTTATTATTATGGTGATCAAGCATAACAATATATGGAGAAAACGAAACTATACCACGGATTTAAGAGAGAAAATATGAATTATTAATATAAAACTGTCATACAATGCATTCCCGGGCTACTCCCGGTCCTAAAGATGGAGGGGATTAGCCCCGCATGGTCATCTCGCACAAATACATGGTAGAAATAGGGGAAAGCATATGAAAAATGTGAATCAAATGGGAAAACCCCTGAACGGAGAAGAACCGGTAGATCCTTTGCGTAGAACACGAGCTTTCCCGCCTCTCGGTGGTGAAATTCGTCTTCGGCAGCGTCCGGGACGACATGGATGAGCTTCTGGACTCCGTTCTCCTTTCTCTCCCTCCTCGACACTTGTGCAATGACAAATTAGATGATGATCTCCTCTGGGCGGCCGTCATTAGGTATAAGTCCCTAATTAGGTCGTCATTTAACTCCAGCCATCCGATTGAGATCGAAATGAATCCAACGCATATCTGCCAGCGTCGATACCATCGACGCGGGTCGATGGTATCGACACTCCCTTTTTGGCGTCGGTTCTGTCATTAAGCGACGCTGTAGCCTCCATGTGTCGATGGTATCGACTTGGTGTCGATACTATCGACTACTCCTTCGCCATGAATCTGAAGACGTCTCGATACCATCGACATCAGTGTCGATGGTATCGACTCATTGCTGCTTCTTTCGGCTGGCATCCTGCGGTCAAGTCGATGGTATCGACTCCCGTCGATGGTATCGACGGAAGCAGATACTTGTTTTTCCTGAAATTTCAAGACAAGACCAAATAAATCCACACAAATTATGATAATGTGATAAATAATGATCGAAATAATAAAACTAAGGGGATTTGACATAAAATGATGGCAAAGACCGAAATGAGTGAATTATGCAATATTATCCATAAAAATGACTAATAAGAGCACAAACCACATATAAAACAGGTCTATAAATGCGACTCAAAATCATCGCATCATGCCTCATTATTTATATCTACTCTAAATGATACTAGGAGGGATTAGGGACACTCTAGAGGTGTTAATTTGCATATCAACTCTACATTTTGGGTAATTTACAATTTGTACCAAAATTGGTACACAAGTCACTAACATTATTCAAACAACTTTAAACTTGGAATTTAGGCTTTCCACAAGCCACCACCTTGCATCATTCTATATATTATGATGCTAAAACACATAGGTATGTTCAACATATGGAAAATGGCAATATAACCCCTCATCTTGGGTAAATTGCATCTTGGTCCAAAATAAGAGAACATTGCTCAAATGTTACTTAAACATGACCAAATTTGAAACATAAATTTGTCACCTGATAACAAAACACTTTAAAGGATTATATTAAAGTTCTAAGAAACTTATTTAGGCTAAACAAATAGGGTTAGCCTTAACCCAGGTCAGGGATGTGACACGATTTTACCATGCGTATAACGCAAGTGCACACATCAATGTAGTATAGGCCCTTGTGAGGCCCGAGTCAAACTCAAGGACACTAAATTATCGGTAGACTACTACTAACTACTCGTAATCAGCTAGACCAATAAAAAGGTTATGAGAGTTGTTGTGAAATAAAAGAAAATAAAATAAAACAAAGCAATCGATTAAGTGTTTAGTTTAATCAATTCAAATGGAGATCTTTAGGATTGCGGTTTCACCGCGGGTTTTCATTGTATGAATTTCCACATAATTAAACATGTTCATCTCTCAATCCAGGTAGTGGCCTGTAGTCAGAATTGTCCACTGTCGTGGTACAATTCACTACCTAAGTCTAGGTCGGTTCCACCGTCGTAGTAACCTATACCCTAAACTAGGTGCATTATAATCGACCTCTGGGTTTTCACCATTAACCTTACATCACCTTATTTAAGGGATTTGTTAATTAATGTGAATTTCATCTCTTTTCAACCGTTAATTCTTCTTTCAAAGTAATTAAAGGCATTATATTATCATTATGGTGATCAAGCATAACAATATAATTGAGAAAACGAAATCATACCACAGATTTAAGAGACAAATTACGAATTACTATGATAAAAATGTCATACAATGCTTCCCCGGGCTACTCCCGGTCCTAAAGATAAAGGGGATTAGCCCCGCATGTTCATCTCAGAGCAAAACATGGTTGAAGAAAGGGGAAACATGGAGAAAAACATGAATAAGTAGTGAAACCCCTGAACGGAGAAGATCCAAGCGTTCCTCGGCGTAGAATGCACGATCTACAAGCTTTCAGAGGTGGAAAACGTCTTGTTCGGCTTCTGGAGTGGCTGGGGCATGCTTCTGGGCTCCATTCTTCTCTCCACACCTTCTCGAGACGTGTGCAGCGGCTAATGACGTGATACCCTCCTCTTGGCCACCGTCATTAGGTATAATCACCGAGTTAGGTTGCAAAAATATCACAACTGTTGGATTAGAGCCGATCTGAAACAAACTCTGATCTGACGGTGTCGATACCATCGACGCGGGTCGATGGTATCGACGCCTCGTGATATCGGTAAGCATTCTTTTCTTTTCGTCATTGCGCCTGATGCTGAATCGATACCATTGATGAGGGTCGATGGTATCGACACCCTTAGGCGTCAGTTTTATCCCTTTTCTGTCGCTGAAGCTACATGTGTTGATAGTATCGACTTTGGGGTCGATAGTATCGACTGGCTGGTCGCTGGAAACCTGATGGTAACTCGCTACCATCGACTTCCCGGTCGATGGTATCGACTCTGCGCTCCTCCTTGTGGCTGCCTGCCTGTGGCTATGTCGATAGTATCGACTACTGTCGATGGTATCGACAACAACAGATATGTGTTTTTCCTAAAATTGCAAAACAAAACCACATAAGCCGAGATAAAACCTATTATTGTAATCATTTATGCTCAAAACAATAAAATAATTAGAGAGATTTGACACTGAGAAGGATCATAGACTAAAGTAAGTAAATTATGCAATATTAACCACCAAAATGACCAATAAACGCATAAAATGCAAGTAAAACAAGTCTATAAATGTGACTCAAAATCATCGCATCAGGATGTTACAGAACTCCTATGATAAGTGTGATACAAGAAGGCGAATAAGAACAATGAGAGTTGAATGAAATGGAACCTGGGTAAATCTCAGATCAACCTACATGTGTAAGAAAGTGTTAAAGTAAAACTATCATGATATGTAAAATAAATTAATGAATAAAATGTGAAATATCATGAGCTTCTCCCTTGGTAAGTGGTGAAGAAAATAAGATGACATGAATGGAAATTCACATAATAACAATAAATCATCAACAAGAAAGAGCAATGAAGTGCGATAGTCATGATAATTCCTATGTTGATGGCAAGGAACCCAAATGAAATAGGTAAAATGACACATAAAAGTTGTAAATTGCATGATGGAGATAGAATCAGTAACCCCTTGCTAGTAACCCCTGGACTATGTTGATGTGCTATGGGAAGTATGTGATCCTTTGTGTTTCTTCTTGTTGGGGCATGAATTTCAAGTGGATCTTATGCCACTTGGTGCATGTGGATTCGTTATAATCTTGGGAGGTGGGTACCTTGATATAGTACGTGGATTTTTTGGAATATGGTTCCAAAATCATGATGTTTCTTGATGAGCATGCTTTTTTATCCTTCCAAGAGTTAGGAAGACTCCTCTGATATGTTTTGAGATGGTTATCATGGTGGAGAAGTGGATGAGATAGGTATGTGAGTTCCATATATCATGTGAAGCAGACACCACTGTGACAAATCCTAGTATCTAGGTGTACCAGCAATATGTGAGTTTGAAGATATGTATCGAGTGAGCTTCCCGATGTTTCTTTCCTTGATAAGAAGGAGTTTGATGTTGACATCCTCTAAGTGTGGTTTGGAAAGAAGAAGAGTGATTCTGTCATGATGTATACAGGCTAGCGACAGTTGGACAAGACCACTATTAAGGATAGATGTTTGTTGATCAGTCAACATGTGCTACAGTGTTCCTTCAGATAGACCTGAGGTTGGGACATCATCAGATGAAGACTAGGGTGTATGGCATAAGTTGTATGGTCACTATGAGCTCATGATTGTGTTGTTTAGACTAAGAAATGCATTGGAAGCGTTCATGGATTTAATGAATAGAGTGTAGGACGTGCCCCTATGAGATGTTACAAGTCTTGTTGATAGTATCTCAATATACTTCATGGATGGTCAATAGTACAAGAAACAACTTCTCTAAACCTTAGGACTATTGAAACACCTATATCTGCATGTTAGGTTCAACAAGAGTGAGTTTGAGGTTGACTGAAGCGTCTTCTCGAGGTTATGATATATCTGCTAAGTATGTTGAGTGGATCTGAGTGAGGTGAAGACATTGTTGGAATGGAAGCAACCCAGAAACTGACTAAGATCTGAAGCTACTTAAGCTTATCAGGACACAAAAGGAAGGTCCATTCAGAATGTCAGCGTCGTTGCTTTACCCCTAACAAGGTTGACTCAGAGAGGAGTTCCTCTTTGTATTCTATGACATGTGTCAACATTAGTGGCAATGTTCCTTCTAGTCATTGAGAGAGAAGTTGACAAGTGTTCTAGTGTTAGTGTAAGGACCCTGACCTTCATTTAGGGCTTACCCTGTTTGCTTTGCTTAACCCTGGTGTTTTGGTGCCTGCTAATCACCTTTGGCGGTGATTAGGGTTTGGTTGTGCTTTGTTGAGAGTTGGAGGTGCTACTTACAAATAATCTAAGTTTAGGGTTTTGTGTGCAAGTTTCCATACCTTGTGAGGTGTTCTTCTCTCTCTTTGCTTCCTCTAGGGTTGAGAGGAAGGCTTGGGCTTGTTGCTTGAGTTGTTTGGGCCTTTTTTGAGCTTGTTTGGGCCTTGAGGTGCCTTGTTTGGGCTTGGTTGAGCCTTGTGTCGGCCAAGTGTTGCTTGTATCGGCCTAGTGAGGTGTGTGTGTGTCGACCTAGGGTGTTTGTGTCAGCCAACAAAGAGGTGTGTCACCCTAGTGCAAGCTTGGTGTGTCGCCCATGGTGCTTGGTCTTGTTTGGTGGACACTTGGTGCATGTCTTGGACAAGTGTCTTATACCTCGCTAGAGTGGTGGCTTGAGTGCTAGGACAAGTGTCCTTTGTAGGGGCGACACCTTGTCATGTTCCACCTTGTTTTCTCCTCCCTTTCTTTCTATATAGGTGGTTCCTTCCTTAGCTTGAGGTCCCTTCGGTTCCTCTCCCTCTTGTGCATGACACACTCCCTCTTTCCCTTGCTTGGTGGCCGACACACCCTTGAAGGAGTTTCTTGGAGGTCGAAACACCCTTGGAGAAGAAGAGTGGTGGCCGATAGACCCCCCTTGGAGGAGCTTTGGTGGTCGATATCCCTTAGAGCTCTCCATCCTCTTTGCTTGGTGGTGCGTGGAGCTTGGAGTTCTTCTTATTCCTTGAAGTTTGGAGCTTAAGGCGGGTTGCATAACTCTAACCCTAGCTACTCTACTCTCTTTTCATATATGTTGCTTTAATCTTGCCTATATGCACATTAGTAGTTGGTTTTTAGTTATCTTGCATGTGAGTAGCTTAGTTCCTGCCTAGTAGCCATGTTGGCTGATCCATGTAAGGTTAGGGTTTAGGGAGCAACACTCCTCTCTCCCCTTGGTCTAGAAGAGTGAGTTGGGTCCTAATGCCATGAGCAACACCCCCCTTTCCTAGTCGATTGAGGTGAGCTTATGACTTAGTGGCTTGAGCAAGACTCTCTTCTCATCTTGGGCAAGAAGGTGAGCTCCTCTAGGTGACCTTCTGAGGTGTATCTTGAGTTTTGGTGCTTGTGGAAGTGCTGCCCGACAGCCCTTTTTGGTCTAGCTTTCCCTTGCACGGCCTGCTCACTTTGATCGGTTGCCTTGTATGGGGCGCGCGAGCCAACCCTTGGTTGCATGACAGGCTGCACGTTTGGAGCTGCCCGCCTGGTAGGCTTGCTCGCCCGATAAAGAAGACTTGTCTAACCTTGCACAGATCACCTTGTCGCGCGCGGGTAAGCACTGCCCTGCACGCCCGATAGCCTTGCTCACTCGGTCGTGCTGCACGCCTAGCGCGTCATACCTTTGCACGCCCCTGTGTCGCCCGACTCTCTCATGCATGGCTCAGTGCCCGGCACGCGGGATGCCTTAGGGCTGCTCGCCTGACACACCTTCTTGCCCGACACTCTTGGCTCGCCCGACACCCTGCACACCCGACACCCTGCTCGCACGACACCTTGCACGCCCTACAGTACCCTGCACGCTTGGTACACCTGCACGCCTGAGCTGCACGCTCGATATGCCTTGCACGCTCAGCAGTGAGGTGCACGCCTGACTTGGCTGCACGCCATGGTTTGGGTGAGGATGAACCCTACCCGAGAAGGTCTTTTTGTGAGGGTTTTGGTACCTTTTGTGAGGGAACTTGGTGTCATGGATGTGGCTTGGCTAGCAATTACCCTTAATATCATTAGTAACTCCTTGCTCACTTAATGATTACGATAATGACTATGATAATGCTTGTGTTATATGTTCCTTTTTAACATGATGTCAAAGCATGGTAAGGTACATAAATAGTTGCATAATAGTGTGTCTTAAGCACACGATCATCAGGTGATGTATAGTGACAGTTATAGCAATTTTGAATGATATCTAATGATGGTAGGCATAGTCCTTATATCAATGATATGCTTAACCCTAATTGATCTTTGGTGACAAACCCTAGATGTAATTTTGTGAATGGTAAGTCCCTTGATTATTCTCATTGATTATTGAATGATACTAACCATGCAGGAAATGCATAGCCAGGTGAAGGGCTATGAGGGATGGTTATATGAGAATACTGTGATGCTAGGTGTATTATGAATGATGTTCCATAATGATGATGAAAGCCTTGAGAGGCTATGGCACAATATGATGAGGGATTGACATCCCATGTTATGAGATGATCCTTGAGGTGGATCTGGATGGTTGGCAAGAGGCCACGTGATAACATGTGATGCTGGATCCTTGAAATGGATCAGGTTGATGTAATTGCAATAATAACATATTATTGAGTTTATGTTGGTTATTTTCCTTCGCTAGTTTGCATGTTATACAACTTGGTTGAATCTTGCAATCCATCTAAAAGGCACTAATTAATCACAGTGAAATCTACCATGTAGTTTGCCCTGGCCATAGATCCATCATCAGTCAGGATAGGGTGATGGTGAAACGGGATCTCCTGCGGGTTAACCCGGAGCGCATATTTTTGAATATGCGAGGTTCCTCCTAGCCTCAAATAGAGAGGTGAAACAAGTACAGCTGCGGTTGTAGACTCGGATATGTGATGAGCATGGTGAACATGGCCCATGGCTCCGAATATGTGATATGTGATGAGCATGAATGCGTTCATGGCTTAGAGCACGGTGTTGAGACCCGTGGCTCGGTTTTACTAGCGCCGTGACCTGTACCAAGGCAGGCTAGAGGAAGGGTAGCCTGAGAAGCTGACCCCGTGGCTTAAGACCACTTGAGCATGAGACTGCGGTCCTGCTGTGTTTCTCGTGTACTGACCATGAGGGGTGAGGTCGTGGATTCTGGCTCTTCCATTGACCTTGTATGGCACCAGTTATGGGCTTCGCAGCCGAGGGTTGGATTTGAACGGTATGGTTCATTTCCTCAGGGCATAATAAAACGTAATCCAACCGTTTAGTACTCACTACTTAAGTCAAACACGAAATATTGGTTGAGGCCTTGTTTGTGTAGTTACTCTCTTTTATATATTGCAGTTATTCATATGTCTTTCATATGCAGTAGAATTTGGGTATCCTATCTCATAAATTGTGTCTCACATGTAATACTTGAATATATCTGGTAAGTTTAGTTAAGCGTTATTCCAATCAACTGTTCTGGCTATATCCTCTATCAGATAGCTGCTTAATGTATATGATCTTGAGGTTTTATAGTTTTGGCGAGGAGTTATGCCTCCCGTTGGGACAATGTTCAATTGTCTCACTCCACTGGTTTACACCCTTTTTAGGTGGTCGAGTTCGTCGTGGTGGTGGTCGCGGAGTTGCGGCCGAGAAGCTAGAAGAACACTAGAAGGCAAGCGTTGTATGTGCTGCTGTTTTGGATGTTTTGTGATAGAGTCTAGAGTCATCCCTGTACTCTCAGGTCCTTGGCGATATTTTACGCTGTTTCATGATGTGCATCTACATATGTTTTGTATATCCTGCTGCTGGCCAGGTGTGGGCCTTATGTATGTATAAACAGGTGGTGAACTCATGGAGTGACAGGACAGCTGTTGCTCTAAGCTGTGGACATGTATCCAGGCTTGTATGAATGTGTATATAACATGTTTTCTTGCAGGATGAGGACTGATATGTAATAAGTTTCTCAGTTTACCAGTTTTCCGCAATCGGTTTTAATTAACCCGTGTTTTTGATAATCTGTGGTTATGGTGATTTCCGCACGTTTTTGCGTAACACCTCGTTATCTGTATGATAATGGGATGTGTTGCCACAAGTTTTAGTATCAGAGCCTCAGGTTCACTGAGTCTACAGGGATCTAGGACTAGGTTGTGTTTGTTCTTATGTGTTTTCCAGATTTCCTCACGATCATCTTCTTCCCTCAACAGAAGAAAGCCAAGATGTCTGGAAACCATGAAGAACACGCTGCTAAAAATAGTGATGCTGCATCAGTTGATGGAGCTTTTGAGCAGGCACATGAAGATCGGGTGCCTGAGGTTCCCCAACCTGACCCAACCATCCTTGAGCATCCTGCTTACCAACAGCTTTTGGGGCAGATAATGGCTATGATGAATCTCATGGTTGAGCGATTACCAGTGCCTCCTCCGCGAGCACACGTTCCTCATGGAGAAGCATCGGGTATTGGGAAGACCTTCGAGCGGCTTCGCCGAGTCGGAGCTTCAGATTATGATGGGACGGCTGATCCAGCGGATGCAGATCTGTGGCTGACAAGTCTCGAGAAGTCTTTCCGGATTCTTGACATCCCTGAAGCAGACAAAGTAAAGCACACTGTCTACCTTCTGAAAGGTAGTGCTGGTCACTAGTGGACCATCGAGGAAGAGAAGCGGCCTGGTGAGGTGATCCATTGGGAAGTGTTTCGACGCGAGTTCGTCACCATATACTTTCCCAAGATGTATCTGGATGAGAAGATCCATCAGTTTGAGAGTTTGCGACAGGGAACGATGAACATCACCGAGTATGAAGCCAAGTTTATGGATCTGTTGAGGTTTTGTCCTCACATGGCAGCGACAGACGAGGAATGGATCACACGTTTCGAGAAGGGTCTGAGTACTGAGCTGACGAAACCGGCTTCTGCTTTGGAGAACCGGGAGCGGTTTGTGACGTTTGTGGAATCTGTTCGGAGGATCGAGCGATCTGTTAGGGAGAAGAGAGAGTCTATGGCTAAGAAGAGACCTGCTCAGTTTCAGGGTCAGAGGTTTGGTGGCTTCAAGAAGCATAGGTTTTCAGCACCGTCAGCGATGAGAAGTTCTGGAGGACCATCTCAGTGGTCTCTGAGTAGAGGAAGAGGTTATGTTTCTTCACCAACTAAGGCACAAAGTTCGGCTTCTGTGGCAGTGACAGGGCCGTCTAGGCCACGAGTTGATGGTAGGACATGCTATGCCTGCGGTCAGATAGGACATGTCAAGTCGAGTTGCCCCTTCAGAGATGATGAGGTGACCCAACAGCCGAGGCAGAACCTTCAGGGGTCAGAGAGACCACAACCTAGTAGTAGCAGAGGACGAGGACGTGGTCAAGCATCTCAGGCTGGATCGTCTGCTCAAGGAAGCAAAGGTCGTGGACAACAAGCCACATCTCGATTCTATGCTATGAATCATCCAGAGGCGATAGTCAACCCACGAGTGGTGACAGGTTAGATGGAGTTATTTCATTCTGATATGTCTTCTTCTTGCTTTATATCTGTTCTGGTTGACCCGGGTGCTACGCACTCTTTTATTGCCTATAATATGCTTGAGAACTGTCGTTTACCTGTTAGCTTTAAGAAGGATAGCTTGTTGTTAGAAACCTCTCTTGATGGTTCCTTTTTGCTTTGAGAAGAGTGTCCCTCTTGTGTCTTGTCTTTCTCGGGACGCTGCATTCAAGTGGATCTTATACCACTTGATATGCAAGGTTTTGATGTTATCCTTGGTATGGATACCTTAGAAAGGTATAAGGTTGTTTTGGACTGCAGTTCCAAGCAGGTAGTGTTTGATGTTGCTAGAGAGAAGTGGATCTTCTAGGGAGATAGGAAGATTCTTCCGATGTGTTTGGTATCAGCTATGGTGGCAAATAGGTTGTTACGACAAGGTTGCGAAGCTTTCCTAGCTCATGTGGTGGATACCGTTGTAGCTGCCAAGGAAAAAGGTCCTAGCCTTGAGGAGGTGTCAGTTGTTCGTGAGTTTGCAGACGTGTTTCTTGAAGAGTTTCCTGGTGTTCCCCCACCCCAAGAGATTGATTTTGAGATCAATCTGGTACCAAGATCACAACCAGTTGCACAGACACCGTACAGAATGGCTCCAACAGAGATGGCAGAGTTGAAGAAGAAGTTGCAAGAGCTGCTAGACAAGGGTTTTATCCGACCGAGTACGTCGCCTTGGGGTGATCCCGTGCTGTTTGTTAAGAAGAAGGATGGTTCAATGTGGTTGTGTATAGACTACCAGCAGCTGAACAAGGTCACGATCAAGAATAAGTACCCGTTGCCGAGGATAGATGATCTGTTCGATCAGTTACGTGGTGCCACAGTGTTCTCGAAGATCGATCTACAGTTCGGATATCATCAATTGAGGATAAAGGTAGATGACATACCAAAGTCAGCGTTTAGGACTAGGTATGGTCATTATGAGTTTGTGGTTATGCCGTTCGGGTTAACCAATGCACCTGCTACTTTCATGGATCTTATGAATAGGGTGTTTCGTCCGTTCTTAGATCGGTTTGTCGTAGTCTTTATAGATGACATCTTGATCTATAGTCGGGACATGCTAGAGCATGAGCAACATCTTCGTCAAGCGTTGACTCTTCTTCGCCAACATCAGTTGTATGCTAAGTTCAGTAAGTGTGAGTTCTGGTTGGAAGAGGTGGCTTTCTTGGGTCATGTGATATCCGCTGAAGGAGTCAAGGTAGATCCAAAGAAGGTGGAATCTGTTTCAGAATGGGAACAACCAAAGACGCCGACAGAAGTTCGCAGTTTTCTGGGTTTAGCAGGATACTATCAGAGGTTTATCAAGGACTTCAGTACGATCGCGTTGCCAATGACAAAGTTGACAAGGAAGGACGTACCTTTTGTTTGGGATGATCGATGTCAGAAAGCTTTCTAGAGTTTAAAGGAGAAGCTGACCAGTGCTCCAGTGTTGATCTTGCCAGAACCGGGGAAAGGTTATGTTGTTTTCTGTGATGCTTCCAAGAAAGGTTTATGTTGTGTGCTGATGCAAGAGGATCACATGGTTTCTTTTGCCTCGTGACAGCTCAAGAAGCATGAGAAGAACTACCCAACTCATGATTTGGAGCTGGCGGCAGTGGTTCACGCGTTAAAGATTTGGAGACACTATCTATATGGGGAAGTGTGTCAGATCTTTACGGATCATAAGAATCTGAAGTACATCTTTACGCAGCAAGAGTTGAACATGCGACAATGTCGATGGTTGGAGTTGATCAATGATTACGACTGCACGATCGAGTATCTTCCTGGTAAGGCAAACATGGTAGCCGATGCGCTTAGCAGAAAGTCTTCTTCTCCTCCTTTAAGGAAGGCACAGTTGAGTTCCCTGGTATGCCATAAGCGGGATATGTTTGTCTCTTTGCGGAAGATGAATGTACAGATGGAAGTTTCTTTGTTGTCTGGTCTTTTCGCACAAATGCAAGTCAAGCCTACATTAAGACAGCAAATCAAGGATGCACAACAGATAGATGCGACAATACAGTTAATCGGATCAGAGTTTGGCAGCGACAAGCGTGATGGGTTTCATGAGTCTGAGGATGGACTAGTCTGTTATCGTAATAGGATGGTGGTTCCTGATGTTGATATGCTAAGGAAGTTGGTGCTTGAGGAAGCACATACGTCGATGTATGCGATGCATCTAGGTGTCACCAAGATGTATCATAGTCTGAAGGACTTGTATTGGTGGCCTGGTTTGAAGAGAGATGTAGCTGAGTTCGTGGCAAGATGTGCAGTTTGTCAGCAAGTGAAGGCTGAGCATCAGAAGCTGGCAGGTACGATGCAACCTTTACCGATACCACAGTGGAAATGGGATCATGTAACCATGGATTTCGTAGTTGGTCTACCCAAGACAACTAGGAATCATGATTCCATTTGGGTGATAGTGGACAGATTGACGAAGTCCGCCCATTTCCTACCCGTAAAGACGACGTATACAACTGAGAAACTCGCTAGAGTGTACATGGATGAGGTAGTTCGTTTACATGGTGTGTCAACGACGATAGTTTCTGACAGAGGTCCTCAGTTTACCAGTCGTTTCTGGGAACAGTTGCACAGAGCGTTGGGAACGCAGTTGAGGTTCAGTACAACCTTTCACCCACAGACAGATGGACAATCTGAGAGGACTATTCAGATTTTAGAGGATCTCCTTGGAGCTTGTGTTTTACAGTTCCTAGGCAGCTGGGATGTGCATCTGAGTCTGATAGAGTTTGCCTACAACAACAGTTACCAGTGAAGCATCGACATGGCTCCTTATGAGGCTTTGTATGGAAGGAAGTGCAGATCTCCTTTTTGTTGGTATGAGTCTGGTGAATATCAGCTTTTGGGTCCTGAGTTAGTTCAGCAAACGACAGAGAAGATCAAAGTGATACAACAACAGTTGAAAGTGGCACAGGACAGACAAAAGTCTTATGCAGACAATCGCCGACGAACTTTGGAATTCCAGGTAGGAGACAAAGTATATCTTAAAGTCTCGCCTTGGAAAGGTGTGCTAAGGTTTGGACGGAAGGGTAAGTTGGCACCCAGGTATATGGGGCCTTACCCAGTGATAGCACGTGTTGGTAAAGTAGCTTACAAGATAGAATTGTCTCCAGAGTTGCACAGGTTGCATCCAGTGTTTCATGTCAGTATGCTAAAGAAAAGTCATTCGGATTCAGGTACAGTGATACAACCAGTTGAGGTTGAGCTTGATGCCGATGTAACCTATGAGGAAGGCCCTGTGGCGATCCTTGACAAAAAGATCAAGAAGCTGAAGAAGAAGGACCTGGTTCTTGTGAAAGTTCTTTGGCAGCGTCGTGGCGTTGAGGAAGCCACGTGGGAGCTTGAGGAAGAGATGAGGAGGAAGTATCCCTCACTTTTCTCTTCGGATTTTGGGGACAAAATCCCTTAAAGGGGGGTAGTTTGTAAGGACCATGACCTTCATTTAGGGCTTACCCTGTTTTCTTTGCTTAACCCTGGTGTTTTGGTGCCTGCTAATCACCTTTGGTGGTGATTAGGGTTTGGTTGTGCTTTGTTGAGAGTTGGAGGTGCTACTTGCAAATAATCCAAGTTTAGGGTTTTGTGTGCAAGTTTCCCTGCCTTGTGAGGTGTTCTTCTCTCTCTTTGCTTCCTCTAGGGTTGAGAGGAAGGCTTGGGCTTGTTGCTTGAGTTGTTTGGGCCTTTGTTGAGCTTGTTTGGGCCTTGAGGTGCCTTGTTTGGGCTTGGTTGAGCCTTGTGTCGGCCAAGTGTTGCTTGTATCAGCCTAGTGAGGTGTGTGTGTGTCGACCTAGGGTGTTTGTGTCGGCCAACAAAGAGGTGTGTCGCCCTAGTGCAAGCTTGGTGTGTCGCCCATGGTGCTTGGTCTTGTTTGGTGGACACTTGGTGCATGTCTTGGACAAGTGTCTTATACCTCGCTAGAGTGGTGGCTTGAGTGCTAGGACAAGTTTCCTTTGTAGGGGCGACACCTTGCCATGTTCCACCTTGTTTTCTCCTCCCTTTCTTTCTATATAGGTGGTTCCTTCCTTAGCTTGAGGTCCCTTTGGTTCCTCTCCCTCTTGTGCATGACACACTCCCTCTTTCCCTTGCTTGGTGGCCGACACACCCTTGAAGGAGTTGCTTGGAGGTCGACGCACCCTTGGAGAAGAAGAGTGGTGGCCGAGACACCCGCCTTGGAGGAGCTTTGGTGGTCGATATCCCTTAGAGATCTCCATCCTCTTTGCTTGGTGGTGCGTGGAGCTTGGAGTTCTTCTTCTTCCTTGAAGTTTGGAGCTTAAGGCAGGTTGCATAACTCTAACCCTAGCTACTCTACTCTCTTTTCATATATGTTGCTTTAATCTTACCTACATGCACGTTAGTAGTTGGTTTTTAGTTATCTTGCATGTGAGCAGCTTAGTTCTTGCCTAGTAGCCATGTTGTCCGATCCATGTAAGGTTAGGGTTTAGGGAGCAACACTCCTCTCTCTCCTTGGTCTAGAAGAGTGAGTTGGGTCCTAATGCCATGAGCAACACCCCCCTTTCCTAGTCGATTTAGGTGAGCTTATGACTTAGTGGCTTGAGCAAGACTCTCTTCTCATCTTGGGCAAGAAGGTGAGCTCCTCTAGGTGACATTGTTGAGGTGTATCTAGAGTGTTTGGTGCTTGTGGAAGTGCTGCCCGACAACCCTTTTTGGTCTAGCTTTCCCTTGCACGGCCTGCTCACTTTGATCGGTTGCCTTGTATGGGGCGCGCGAGCCAACCCTTGGTTGCACGGCAGGCTACACGTTTGGAGCTGCCCGCCCGGTAGGCTTGCTCGCCCAATAAAGAAGACTTGTCTAACCTTGCACGGATCACCTTGTCACGCGCGGGTAAGCACTGCCCTACACGCCCGATAGTCTTGCTCGCTCGGTCGAGCTGCACGCCTAGCGCATCATACCTTTACACGCCCCTATGTCGCCCGACTCTCTCATGCACGACTCAGTGCCCGACATGCGGGACGCCTTAGGGCTGCTCGCCTGAGACACCTGCTTGCCCGACACTCTTGGCTCGCCCGACACCCTGCACGCCCGACACCCTGCTCGCACGACACCTTGCACGCCCGACAGTACCCTGCACACTTGGTACACCTGCACGCCTGAGCTGCACGCCCGATATGCCTTGCACGCTCAGCAGTGAAGTGCACGCCTGACTTGGCTGCACGCCATGGTTTGGGTGAGGATGAACCCTACCCGAGAAGGTCTTTTTGTGAGGGTTTTGGTACCTTTTGTGAGGGAACTTGGTGTCATGGAAGTGGCTTGGCTAGCAATTACCCTTAATATCATTAGTAACTCCTTGCTCACTTAATGATTATGATAATGACTATGATAATTCTTGTGTTATATGTTCCTTTTTAACATGATGTCAAAGCAGGGTAAGGTACATAAACAGTTGCATAATAGTGTGTCTTGAGCACACGATCATCAGGTGATGTATAGTGACAGTTATAGAAATTTTGAATGATATCTCATGATGGTAGGCATAGTCCTTATATAAATGATATGCTTAACCCTAATTGATCTTTGGTGACAAACCCTAGATGTAATTTTGTGAATGGTAAGTCCCTTGATTATTCTCATTGATTATTGAATGATACTAACCATGCAGGAAATGCATAGCCAGGTGAAGGGCTATGAGGGATGGCTATATGAGAATATTGTGATGCCAGGTGTATTATGAATGATGTTCCATAATGATGATGAAAGCCTTGAGAGGCTATGGCACAATATGACGAGGGATTGAGATCCCATGTTATGAGATGATCCTTGAGGTGGATCTGGATGGTTGGCAAGAGGCCAAGTGATAACATGTGATGTTGGATCCTTGAAATGGATCAGGTTGATGTAATTGCAATAATAACATATTATTGAGTTTATGTTGGTTATTTTCCTTCGGTAGTTTGCATGTTATACAACTTGGTTGAATCTTGCAATCCATCTAAAAGGCACTAATTAATCACAGTGAAATCTACCATGTAGTTTTCCCTGGACATAGATCCATCATCAATCAGGATAGGGTGATGGTGAAATGGGTTCTCCTGCGGGTTAACCTGGAGCGCATATTTTTGAATATGCGAGGTTCCTCCTAGCCTCAAATAGAGAGGTGAAACGAGTGCAGCTGCGGTTGTAGACTCGGATATGTGATGAGCATGGTGAACATGGCCCATGGCTCTGGATATGTGATATGTGATGAGCATGAATGCGTTCATGGCTCAGAGCACGATGTTGAGACCCGTGGTTCGGTTTTACTAGCGCCGTGACCTGTACCAAGGCGGGCTAGAGGAAGGGTAGCCTGGGAAGCTGACCCCGTGGCTTAAGACCACTTGAGCATGAGAATGCGGTCCTGATGTGTTTCTCGTGTACAGAGCACGAGGGGTGAGGTCGTGGATTCCGGCTCTTCCATTGACCTTGTATGGCACCGGTTATGGGCTTCGCAGCCGAGGGTTGGATTTGAGCGGTATGGTTCATTTCCTAAGGGCATAATAAAACATAATCCAGCCGTTTAGTACTCACTACTTAAGTCAAACATGAAATATTGGTTGAGGCCTTGTTTGTGTAGTTACTCTCTTTTATATATTGCAGTTATTCATATGTCTTTCATATGCAGTAGAATTTGGGTATCCTATCTCATAAATTGTGTCTCACATGTAATATTTGAATATATCTGGTAAGTTTAGTTAAGCTTTATTCCAATCAATTGTTCTGGCTATATCCTCTATCAGATAGCTGCTTAATGTATATGATCTTGAGGTTTTGTAGTTTTGGTGAGGAGTTATGCCTCCCGCTGGGACAATGTTCAATTGTCTCACTCCACTGGTTTACACCCTTTTTAGGTGGTCGAGTTCATCATGGTGGTGGTCGCGGAGTTGCGGCCGAGCAGCTAGAAGAACAGTAGAAGGCAAGCGTTGGATGTGCTGCTGTTTTGGATGTTTTGTGATAGAGTCTAGAGTCATCCCTGTAGTCTCAGGTCCTTGGCGATGTTTTGACACTATTTCACGATGTGCATCTACAGATGTTTTGTATATCCTGCTGCTGGCCAGGTGTGGGCCTTATGTATGTATAAATAGGTGGTGAACTCATGGTGTGACAGGACAGCTATTGCTCTAAGCTGTGGACATGTATCCAGGCTTGTATGAATGTGTATATAACATGTTTTCTTGCAGGATGAGGACTAATATGTAATAAGTTTCTCAGTTTACTAGTTTTCCGCAATCGGTTTTAATTAACCCGTGTTTTTGATAATCTATGGTTATGGTGATTTCCGCACGTTTTCGCATAACACCTCGTTATCTGTATGATAATGGGATGTGTTGCCACAGTTAGTGTTTCCAAAACAAAGGGAAGGGTTCATCATCTTTTGTAATACTTCAATGAATGACTTGGGATATGCGTCGATGTGAGATATTGTCAACTAGGAAATCATCATTGTCAACATTTGCAGACATGACATAGTTATGCTTCTCAATGTATCGTAAAATCAAACATACCAACATTGCTTCAGTAGGGGGATGTACAGTTGGAAGTATCTAAGTTGGAAGGATCATTGACACATCTAAAAGTCAAATCAATGCTACCACAATAGGATAGAGAAGGATAAGTTGATGATGCCATGATGCATGACATCATATCAGAGTAGCACAACAGAAAGCATGATAGTGTCCATAGGTCAGATGACAAGGTAGTGTATGATTCTACAACCAGACAAAGGTTCGACATGCTGAGGGCTTGAGTGGGATAGTACCTAAGGGGACTCATCTTCATCACACATGATGTATCCAGTAAATACACAAATGTATCATAAGGTGAAGAATGTGCAATGGCAGCCAAGTACAGAACAAGTTATGGCATAGATATGGTCAAGTGCACAGTTCTCAGCCAGTCAATAAGAAGCACTAGGAGCCTGCAAGGATAATGATACAGTGGGAGTTCAACACAACCTTAGATAGGTGGACAGTCTGAAAGAACCATGTCAAGAATTGGAGATCTTTTAAGAATACACATCCTACAGTTCTTGACAACTAAGGGATATTCACCCAATTGATGGAGCAATTTACTATAACAACCACAAGAGGAGTGGCAACATGACACCTTATGAAGTGAATAGGGAAAGAAATACATGACATTCCATTATTGGTAAAAGCAAGTAAGTGTAGCTTCTAAGAGATGTGTTGATATGACAGACTATAGTGAAGGACTTAGTGATTCAACAACAAATGGAAATAGTCCAGGATAACAACTAGAGTTCTAGGTTGGAAGTCACTACTAGAGTTGCACAAGGTGTACAATAGTTTCTACATTCCACGATGAATGAAATGTCACCCTAGTACATGCCAAATGATATAGACAATGGAGGTGTAGTTGGATGAGGATGTTTCTTATGTGGAGGTTTCCATATTGACCAAGGTGAAACATACAAGAGTTTGAGGGAGAAGAACATGATCTCTATGAGAGTGTTGTAACATCACCATGGTATGAAAGTGACCATGTGGAGGTTAGTGGATGTGGTGCAAAGGAGGTACCCGTCTTTGTTGCCTTGGATTTTGGGCGTGAAATTCCTATTAGGGGTTTATGGTTGTAAGGCCCCAAACCTTTCTTAGTTGTTGAATATGATTTATTACATTAATTAAGTGATTAAAACCTTAATATAACCTTGTGATTTGCTTTCATATCATGTGACAAGCTTAAGTTTCAAGTTTGGTCTAGTTTGGACACTATTTGAGCAGGTTGAGAAATTTTGTGCACATTTTGGACTTTTCTACAATTTACCCATATCAGAGGTTTTTCTTGAAATTTGTCACATAATTTATATTCTTCACATGTTTTCATATCATTCTTGAGTTAGTTGTACCTTGGGGTGCCTAGATGCACCTTGGTTTGATGGTGACATCTTTCTAGGGTTGAGTTAGGGTTTCCCTCTCATGGATGAGCTACGTTGTGTGGTGGAACTCGATGGTTCCCATTTGTTTGTTGGGATACTATGGTGTTGGGATATGATGGTGATTTCGTTAAGGTTCCTAGAGGTGTGAGGGTTGATTGTTTCCCCTCTTGGAGCTCCTTGGGTCAGTGGTTGATGAAGTGGAGGTGTAAACCGATGGTGAGCTAGGGTTTTCACCCGTGTGACCAAAGGGTCATGATCCGATGGTTATCCTACTATTGTAGGTCAATGGATGGACTGGGAGTCAACAGACGATGTTCTATTAGACTCTCACAACTGATGGAGCTTCTTTTTTTCATGGATGGGGTGCTTAAGGCCATGGACACTTGAAAAACATAGTAGGACACCTAAACCTTCTCCTCTCTCTCACACATAGCCTTATATACCTCCCTCCTTGCTTCCAAACAATCTATTTAGTCACCTATATCTCCCTATATCATTCTTTCTATCTATATATTCGTCCCCCTTGACTTGATGGAGAAGAAGGTGCCCAACGTAGAAGAAGATGGTCGATCTCCTTGCATGTGCACCTAGGGTTTAGATCTACCCTCTCTTGGAGCTTCCTTTGATTGTTCTTGACCTAATCAAGTAAGATACCTCTCTTTTCCTTCATTTTATTTTCTTCCCTACCTCCTTCTTCCTTCTTCTTAGTCTTGTCCATGGTGTTCCATGGTGGGGCATTCTCTAGAGATTAAGAACCCATCTTTCTTGCTCCTTTGAACTAGGGTTTGCTTCCTTTCTTAGAGGAGGAGCTTGTTTGACCAAGAGGGGTGCTTAAAGTTAGGTTTTCTTCCTCTTTTTCTCAAGCTACCTCTCTATTTGGAGCTTCATATTCTTCTAGAGGTCAGTTATATAACTTTATCTACGTTTCTTGCTTACCACTAGCTTGCATGTAACCTTGCTCTAAAACAAAGTTCTAAGCGTAAAGATACTACCTTTGCCTATGGTTTGCGTTTATATTCTGATCCTTGAGTAGTTTATCACCATTTATGAGACCTAAACCTTTTTTACAAACCTTACTAAGTATAGGAGACTCTAGGCCTTGCTTACATATGGACAACTGATGGTTTTTTCTTTTAAATGCTGGTCATACTTAGGGTTTTGAGCTATTTTGCCTTCCTGCTTTGCAACCCGATGGCTTTGTTCTTGTTGCTCTCTTGATTTTCCCTTGTGTCCAAACTTATAGTGGTCACTTATCTGCTGTTTTGTTTTTTCTCTTGTGCACACAAGCAATGGACAATTTCCCTCTCACAAACGATGGCTTTCCTCTCTCAAATGGTGATCTTCTTTTAGGGTTTTATGTTGATCTACCTTCTTGTTTTGGAAATCAATGGTTTTATGCTTGGTTCTATTTTGGTTATTTTTCTTGTGCAAACTAATGGTCATCACTTAAGTTATGTTATGACTCTTTTGGTGCTACAAAACTGATGGTCTTGGTGCTCTAGTGATGGGTCAATTGATGGTTTCCTATCCTCCACCAAATGACGGGATTTCCTTGTGTTTTGCCTTGTTTCACCACCTATTGATGACAACAGTTGGAGGTTCTGAGTCAGACAACCGATGGACCTACTGGCCCATCAACTAATGGATATTCTGACTCCAAGACTCAATGGTCCTTTGACCTATGGTCACCAACTGATGGCTCTACTGGTTCAACACTCGATGATGTTAATCAATGGACGTTTTGACTTCATGGTATGATGTTGACCCTATGTGCCACACCCGATGGTGGGTTGCATGCCCACAACTGATGGCGTCCTTTGAGTCTATAACCGATGGTGCTTAACATATCTTCAACCAATGGTGCTTTCTATGTTATCAAACTATTGCTTGACTAGGTATAGTTGGTGACTCTTTCTAGGTCACAACTCGATGGTTTCTCTAGATGGTTTGTCCAAGGTGTTTGGTGTGATACAACCGATGGTTTTACCTACTCAACATCCAATGGTTTTGGTCTTATAGTCATGGTATGTTTGCTTGGTTTTGATGATGATAATTCTATGGTTCAATGCCTTAACTTGTAGTCTCACCTTGTCCAAGCACTAATACAAAGTGATGGTTAAACCTTGTGTTATGCCTAGATCCATTCTTGAGGGTAGTATGAAATTTGATGGTAATGCTATACCTTATGCATCCATTATCCAATGGGGATGCCATGTGTTAGGATTTGTGTTGAGTATTGATTTGTGACTTCAATGTGACTTGTATTGTTGAACCTAACCCTAATGCAAATAGATGATGGTGGTTAATCATGCTACCCTTTCTTGTATGATTAGCATGATGATAGAATATTCTTTCTAATGTTTGTTGAACCCCTAATGTGTTAACTAGTAGTTATTATAGTCTTATGATTGGCATTTTCTTATGCTAAATATGTGCACTATAATTATGTTGGTAGTCAATCATACCTAGCCTTCTTGTAGGTTAATATAATGAAGGAATACTCTTAATGCTAAGATAACCTTACTATGTTATCATGTGAACATCTTTTAGCTCTTTAATGCAATATCATGTTGAGCCTGTGTATCACATGTATGATGGTATTTTGTTGAACCTTATTATAAGGTATGGAAAGATAATGATGTTCTCACAGGAAATGATGTGATGGTCATAATGGCATGTGGGCATGTATTGAGCACTATGGAGGTGTAATCCTCTTTATGTTGACAAGGGTTGATACCCTGGGATAATGTGATAAGGAGTTATATCCTATGATGATGGGATGATAAGTATGATCTCATGAAATGCAATGAAATAGTATCATGTGGTGTGTGATTAGCATTATATTTAATACGTGTTATAGCTTCTAAGTTACTATATATCAATGCTTGCTAGAAATGAATTAGGGTTTGTATGTCCACTTGTTTGATGTAACCTTAATTCACCCAATTAGCATAACTAATCAAGTGAAACCCTAATCATGTAGTGCCCTGAGCCATATAACCATTCATTATCAGAACTTGTTGGATAGGGAAATGAGTATTCCTAAGGGAAACTCATAGTGCATACTGTTGAGTATTCGAGATGCATGAAGTCTACATCCTTGACATACTTATTCATAGGTTATGGAGGATGGCTGCATTCATGCCTCAGATTAAGAGTGGTTGAGGTTGTGCCTTGAAAATTTGTGTATGTGATATGAATGAGGAGAACTACAGTTGTACCTTATATGATAGAGTGGTAATTAACTTGGTTTCAGGCACCGTGACCTTTATACCAAGGACATGATGGTGTTTAGAAACTTGACTATATGCCGCTATAGGCATCTTGACTGTTATGTCAGTACATTTTTCTCGTACTGATGAGGGTGGGAGATCTTAGGATTCCAATACTCCGATCTTATATGGAACTGAATATCACTTCATAGTGGTCACTTGGAGTTTGACCGGTATACCTCACTCTCCCCAGGACTTAATAAAATATGTAATACATTTATGTAGCATATTTGTTAGGGTTATAACAACACTTCACATTGGATGATAATCCTTATTTGCCCTTTTCATATATAGTTGATGTATAGTACAATAAGAGAAGTATCCATGCTTATGTTGAGTAGATGTATTGCTATTTTTGGTTATGATTATGATTCTAGCTATCTCATGTTGTTAACTATGCTTACACTTCTAGATATGCTTCTATAATTAGAGATGCTTAAATGACTAATCACAATTATGCAAATAGTTGTGCTTATGTTGTTAGCTCTACTTATGATGTAAATTTGCTCAACCTATTAGACATGCTAATACTATTAGCTATGCTTGTGCCGATCGACTTATTCATGATGCTAGAGATGATTATGCTACTAGACTGCTTATATTGTTAGTAAGGTATATGATGATAGCTAGGCTAATGATGATAATTGTTATTTGTTCCTTTATGTATCTTGTTAATCATATCCTTTGTTATGCCTATCTATCTAACATGCTTAATCCATTTTAACTATTTAATTACTTAACTTGTTGTAATCAATAAGCAATGTTGAGAGTTATATCTCTCGCTAGAAAATGGGTCTCACCTCGTGGGTCACCACATCTATTTAGGTGATCAACAACAATGTCAACAAACCCATGGTAGCAAGGAAGAGTTATGGTGATGGACCTTAGAAAAGGTTGTTTATATGTCTAGTGTGTCCTACAGTCGTCCCTCTACTCTCAGGTCAGGGCGGGAAAGTTTGTATATGATGTTTTAATCAAATCAAGCTTTTGGTAGCATTATGATGCTTGTACATGTGGTATATGTGGATCATGTTCTTTTGTACGTATATGTTGTAGAAGAGGCCACTGTTCATTTATAAAAGATACTTGGCATTATATGAAATAAAGAAAGATGTTGGGCTTTTATGTAAAAGTTCTTGGACTTGTTTGGAATTTTTAATCCGTTTTACTTTACCCTCTTTTCTAGATATGTGGTTAATTAGTGATGGATCATGTTTTGTGTTTTGAGTAATCTTGTTTTGCATGATGGGTTCTCTCAATAAAGGGAGAAGGAGTGTTACGACCCCATCTGAGCTTAATTGGTAAATTAGGGTTTACCTAGACAATTGCAAAGATTAATTGGAATAATCATTCTTGAAATATAATTAATGACGATAACACAATTAGGATGTTTTAACTATGATGAGAAGTCTAAATGTTCTTTTGTCTTGAGAATTAGGGTTTGAGAAGCATAGACCCTAATCGGCCCAAAATAGGGTTTTAATGATACATGAATACAAAATTTGATAAGTATAGTGTTTCAGTAAATGATTTTTAGTATTTTATGTGTAACTCTGATTTACTTCAAATTTGGATATAATTTGGATATATAAAATGTGAACAACATTGGTAAATATCAGAATTTTTGAAGAATGTTCTGACCTGTTTATCGGTCGAGTTTCAAACTCGACCGATCATATTTCCAGATTTATATAGCAGTGTGATAATTGAATTTTATCTTTTTATTGGTATATCCAATTGATCTAAAATTTTAACTGTGCTTGAAAAACACAATTTTAGACACTATGTTAAATTGGAGTAATTTTTGGATGACTTTTGATCTCTACAGTGAGGGTGTCGGTCGAGTTCTGTGCAGGGCAAACTCGACCGAATCTGCTGCAGACTGCAATATAGCAGTGCACTGTTATATTTTTAATTATTTATTGGTAACTCCAAATGATCTAAAATTTTAACTGCAGCTTTATAGATCAATTATAAACAACGTGATAAATTTCCATAATTTTTGGAGAAGGTTTGATCTCTTAAATAAACGAATTACAGTAACTTTGTATAACTGAATATTCAGCCAATATAATTAAAGTTGAGTGTTGGGTCAATATGCAATTGACCCAAGCAGCTCAAATTGACTTATATGATCGACCACACACACACACAACTCTCATTCTTCTTCATCCATCCCAGATAAATGAAAATCTAGAGAGAGAGGAAGAGTTAGGGCTTGAGTGGAGAAAGAGGAGGAATTGCTGACCTAGGGTTTTGCGGTCCGAGGAATGGTGAAATCAAGTAAGTTTGGATCCTTTGCATAGAATTTTATGGTGAATCTTCTCTCTCATGTCAAGATTCCGTCCATGCTCTGATTTGATCCAAGATGATGTCGAAATTTCCTCTTTTCTCACCCTTTCTTCATAATCCCTCATTTTCAAGGTTTCCTAGTTGAATGGAAGAAGAATTGGGAGATTTGCTAGGGATTTGATATGAGTTCGAGATCCCCTGAGTTGAGCTGCAGTTTTGAGGTGTTTTCACACCTTAGGGTGAGTGTGTATTTCCTTTAAACAGTATAATGCACAAAATTTGATTATAGCATCCAAATCCCTAATTGCTTGGTATGTGATTCTAAACCCTGAAATGTCCGTTTAATTTAAGTTGTTGCAAATTGATATGATATGGATTCCTTCCCTGTTTGAATGACTCTTTGATGGTAGATTCACATTAGAAACATATACAACACATCCTAGTAAGAATGCTTTTCAGATTTATACCATATGATGTAATTAGGGTTTAACCTAATTGAGATATCACTAGAGTTTCAACCTTATTCAAGAGGATTAGTAATCTTATAAGTGGTTAGGATGTACCTCATGGGTTACCTTATTTGAATTTTATTCTTGGTGCATGATATCTCAGTGAATAGCATGGAAACCTAAATTTAGTTCAATTTCCATGGTTTCATACATATATTGACTGTATATAATTGTTGAAAGCAGTCTTTAATTTGTGAATGTTTATATCGTGTGAAATCCTTATGAGAGCCATGTGATAAGTGAATGAGGCAAATGAAACCCTAAGAGCAGGGTGTTGCTATGTGATAAGAGAATAACGAAAGGAAACCCTAAGGACAGGATGTTCTATGAATTAAGTTATGGTGATATGAAAGGTTTCCATATGAGATGTGGTGATGCTTAACTGTTGAATTGTATGTTGTTTGTGCATTTAACTTTACATGCTTGTTCTCTTTGAGTTGGTATATATATACTACAGGGTTTCTTATTTTCACAATACATATCTCATGAATTGCAGGTGATGAGATATGGCATGCCCTAGAAAGGGATGTTACTGAGATCATGCAGATATGTATGAAATGTTAGAATGAGAATACTTGTTGGGCAGACATGATATATGTTTGAATACATGAGCTATGATGTTTTATATGATATGATATGGCAGGCCGTGTGAGCCTTGTGAGAAATATAAAATGAGTTATGATTTCTGTTTAAAATGTATGTATAATGTTAATGTTAGACTTAGGTGCCCTGAACACCGTAGAACCCCTTTGAGAGTTCTGTACCTTAGGGGTGAAACTCGTGTCCAACATCAACCGGTTGAGTAATTCTGGTGGCACGAGGACAGAAGGGTTATCCAACACCAACCGGTTGAGTAATTCTGGTGGTAACCCAGTGTTGACTCCCTGCGCCTGTGTGCTCAGGTTAGAGGAGGAGTCCAGAGCACTCGGGATGAGTGTAGAGAAGGCCGGAGAGCCTATGAGTTAGGCCAGAGAGCCTGTGGGTCCTGTAGCAGACCAGGACTGGCAGTCAGACTTAGCATTTCCCGGGTGTGTCGCTAAGTCTTGTACGGTGTGGCCGTAGTGCACTGCGAGTCTCTATGCAGAGTACACTGTATAGATCAGGGCATAAGTTAAAATATGATCATATAGGTTCACAGAGTTCCTTATAAATGAAAGAGTTAAGGAAGACTAGAGCATAGTCTTCTAGTAGTTGTTCTTTGGATGCAATATTCACATTCTTTGTTATTTCAATTATATTGTTTTAGAACTGCTCAGTGTAGTATTTATTGTTGTTAAATTTCATATCGTTTACTCAAAGTTATATCTGTAATCACATTAGTGCCTTAGACTGTTTCTTTGAAGTACTCATTCACTGAGCGAGTAGGCTCACCCCTCTACTCAAACATTTTAGGGTTAACCGCGTGGACTTGAAGATGGTCAGAGCATCAGTGTAGATCTTCCACAAGAGTTAAGTACAAGATTAGTTGAGTCAGTTGGTCCTTGTCACTCTAGGTCCTCAGTAAGAGATAAGAGAGTGAGTTGTAATTACGATGTGTAATATTATTCCTCTTTTGAAATTGTATGCTAATTAGTAGGTCTTATGTGCATAAGGTGTGAGAGACATCATGAATGTTTATACATGTATCTTTACTATTAAAGTCTGTTTAGTAAAAGAAATGTTCAAATCCCCTTGTTAAAATGATTTATGTGGTTCAATGCGAAGAAACAAGAGTTAAAAAAAAAGAAAAAGTTAAGGGTGTTCTTTGTATTACATATAATTCCTATCTTATGCCCTAATCTCATGATTTGAGGAAATTGTGAGATCGGGGTGTAACAGCTTTGTATCAGAGCTTAGGGTGAGTTGTCATGGACCATTAAGTTAGTAAGTTAGCGTCATAAGTGTGGCAGATAGGAGATGTTTTGATGTTAGCTTTGGGGATTTGAGTATTTGGATATCCTGGCCCGATATCTGAGTACTTGGATCAACCAGTACAAGCTACACTGTCTATTCTCTCACGTATACCCTGGCCAGGTATACAGTGGAAGAATGGGCTAGAGAGGAACCCTAGAAATGTTAGGGTTAGATAACGAGAAAAGAAACAAGAATTAAGAGCATAAATGTAAAAGGAAATAGAACTTACATTTCATAATGTTGTTTTTGTTGGAAATGTATAGAAATGCTCTTATATGTTTGAATTGAAATATTCAATACTTTGAAATATGGGTCTTTAATATCTGTTGTACACTATGCAGTTGTAGCATTTATTGATTTCATTCTTTGTAACAAGTAGACTAGAATTGACCTTTGAATGAGCTTTTGTTAGTGGATAAGTTTTCTTCCACACTTCTGAGATGAATAGGAGTTGAGTAATCCTTTGTAGTTCTTGGCTTCAGGACTTCAGGTTTGGCCTGGTCCGGTTGGCAGGATGCGTTACTAGGATCTAATGAATCCTATCAATAGTATGATAAGAATAGAATTTGAATAATTAGACCCACATCAGAGTAAGAATGTACATACAGTAAGATGTTGAAACATATGGGCAAGATCAGAACAAATAAGAATCAGTTGAAACTGGTATCTGAGGTTCAATTTTGGGGCCTCATATGAGAAACCCTTAATTGAGAATAATAGAACATGATATGAAGTTCATAATCAGTTTATTGATTAATATTATATGAGCTATACATATGAAATATGGAAAAGATATGTGAAATGTATGTATGGTTCTAGATTACAGGAATCGATCATGAAGAATGGATCATATAATTGAGTATAATGCTTTTATGAACTCTAAAGCAAAGGCTGAGTAGAAGAATAGAGTTGAGCATTCAATAGGTCCATAGAAGTGAAGAGTCTTCAAAAGAGTAAAAGTAAAGAGAATCATATGATCATATAATTCATAAGACTAAAACAACAAACTCGTTCCTAAGTGAAGAACATAGGTGTAGTTTAACGAATGAATAAGTCATACAAGGGTAGACTATATTCAGGAGGGAAAACTTGATTGAAAGAGAAACTGTGTTTGACCCATGCATGATCACCTTGATTTAAAAATGAAGAATATGTAATGTATTCAACATGAGGAAAAACTAATAGAAGGACTATTAATTTAGAACGTTAACTTCACAATAGTATAAAGATAAAGGAGGAAATATGTGCAACATGGTATACATGACCATACATATGAATAAGCAACATGGTCATAAGAGAAAAATTTAGAATTAAAGATGACGGGTTAAAGAGTAGTATATGGTAAGAGGACTATGAAACGTAAGAAAGGGTTTGAAATATGATGGAGAAGTTATAAAATAAAGAGGTTGTGAGATTCAAGAAAGTGCTAATTAATCAAATATCTCTGTTGATAACTAAGTAAATCTACATACGAGAATGTATTAAGGGAATGTTTGAATACAAGTATTCCAAGTCTTAAAATCATCTTCTCTTTCATATATTCCTTAATGAGAGTAAGGTGGGAATGAAATGATAAGAGAAAATGAATCATATACGGTGCATAACTACCTTGGTGGGGTCATCTAGTGAATGTAATAGTGACATACAATATGATGAAGTGCGATAAGAAATAAATTCTTGTGTGATAGCAAGAATGATGAATAATCTATTCTTACCTTGAATGTTTTAATGTTAGGGATGTTTATTGTATATAATCATATGAAAAGGATAGGTAGCAAAAAGTAAAGAAGTAATGAATGAGGAGAGAGATAAAGGAAAACACTAGCTTTGTGTAATATGTGAACTCATTTTTAGAAGTATGCTTTGTTGAAGGCATACTAAGGTATGTAAGTTGGTTCTACATATGATTTCAGTGTATTTGTGCAAGCTATATGTCAAATTAATACCTGATATGCATCTTACTATTGTGTATTTGTGATATGGTGATATGGTTTGGATGATGTCAGAACACATGGAGAGATACCCTGAACAAGGTAGTCATACTTATTCACTCATATTAATAGAAAGGGATGATAATCAGATTGTCTGGACAAGTAACCCTAATGAGGTGTAGCTTGTTATACCTAGCTCTAATATAACTGAGTGATGGTAATTGAGTATGATTAATGCTTGAATGACTGATACAATTGTGGATTACTTTATTACTGTGGTTGAAACCCTAAAATGATATAATACGATGGTTACACTTTGAATTGTGTGTGGGCCCATAACCCACAGGTCCCAGGATCGAAACATGATAGTATGGAATGAGGTGGTAATGCTTCACCTCATGCATCCATGACCCAATGGGGATGCCAAGAGTAGTATTGTGCAATTGATTGTTGAATCTAGTCTTTTAATTCAAGACTGTTTTGCTATCTGAGTAGCACGTTATTAAAGTTTAAAACAACATGGTGAACTCGCTTTTGTCACTTAAAGGTGATACAGAACAATAGAACTTTCTGAGCCGCATAAGTTGAGATAGTTGTATCAGAGTATCAGAGTTGCGGAGTGAAAGCGTGGTGGTTTATCTTTGCATTCTATGTTTGACTGTGGCATAAAGAATTTGCTTGATATCATTGAGAACTATTTGAAATATGTTGTGATTTAGTAAAGAATTAAAAAGATCTAATGTTGAAAACTACATTCAGGTATGAAATACAAGAATATAATGACATGGAAGGCTTTAGAAGCTTAGAATAACCTTGAATGTATCTTTCTTGTAGGTTTATGTTTCGAGGACGAAACATTCTAAGGGGGGAGAGTTGTTACGACCCCATCTGAGCTTAATTGGTAAACTAGGGTTTACCTAGCCAATTGCAAAGATTAATTGGAATAATCATTCTTGAAATCTAATTAATGACGATAACACAATTAGGATGTTTTAACTATGATGAGAAGTCTAAATGTTCTTTTGTCTTGAGAATTAGGGTTTGAGAAGCATAGACCCTAATCGGCCCAAAATAGGGTTTTAATGATACATGAATACAAAATTTGATAAGTATAGTGTTTCAGTAAATGATTTTTAGTATTTTATGTGTAACTCTGATTTACTTAAAATTTGTATATGATTTGGATATATAAAATGTGAAAAACATTGGTAAATATCAGAATTTTTGAAGAATGTTCTGACCTGTTTATCGGTCGAGTTTCAAACTCGACCGATCATATTTCCAGCTTTATATAGCAGTGTGATAATTTAATTTTATCTTTTTATTGGTATATCCAATTGATCTCAAATTTTAACTGTGCTTGAAAAACACAATTTTAGACACTCTGTTAAATTGGAGTAATTTTTGGATGACTTTTGATCTCTACAGTGAGGGTGTCGGTCGAGTTCTGTGCAAGGCAAACTCGACCGAATCTGCTGCAGACTGCAATATAGTAGTGCACTGTTCTATTTTTAATTATTTATTGGTAACTCCAAATGATCTAAAATTTTAACGGAAGCTTTATATATCAATTATAAACAAATTTCTAAATTTCAATAATTTTTTGAGAAGGTTTGATCTCTTAAATAAACGAATTACAGTAACTTTGTATAACTGAATATTCAGCCAATATAATTAAAGTTGAGTGTTGGGTCAATATGCAATTGACCCAAGCAGCTCAAATTGACTTATATGATCGACCACACACACACAAAGCTCTCATTCTTCGTCATACATCCCAGAGAAACGAAAATCTAGAGAGAGAGGGAGAGTTAGGGCTTGAGTGGAGAAAGAGGAGGAATTGCTGACCTAGGGTTTTGCGGTCCGAGGAATGGTGAAATCAAGTAAGTTTGGATCCTTTGCATAGACTTTTATGGTGAATCTTCTCTCTCATGTCAAGATTCTGTCCATGCTCTGATTTGATCCAAGATGATGTCGAAATTCCCTCTTTTCTCACCCTTTCTTCATAATCCCTCATTTTCAAGGTTTCCTAGTTGAATGGAAGAAGAATTGGGAGATTTGCTAGGGATTTGATATGAGTTCAAGATCCCCTGAGTTGAGCTGCAGTTTTGAGGTGTTTTCACACCTTAGGGTGAGTGGGTATTTCCTTTAAACAGTATAATGCACAGAATTTGATTATAGCATCCAAATCCCTAATTGCTTGGTATGTGATTCTAAACCCTGAAATGTCCGCTTAATTTAAGTTGTTGCAAATTGATATGATATGGATTCCTTCCCTATTTGAATGACTCTTTGATGGTAGATTCACATTAGAAACGTATACAACACATCCTAGTAAGAATGCTTTTCAGATTTATACCATATGATGTAATTAGGGTTTAACCTAATTGAGATATCACTAGAGTTTCAACCTTATTGAAGAGGACTAGTAATCTTATAAGTGGTTAGGATGTACCTCATGGGTTACCTTATTTGAATTTTATTCTTGGTGCATGATATCTCAGTGAATAGCATGGAAACCTAAATTTAGTTCAATTTCCATGGTTTCATACATATATTGACTGTATATAATTGTTGAAAGCAGTCTTTAATTTGTGAATGTTTATATCGTGTGAAATCCTTATGAGAGCCATGTGATAAGTGAATGAGGCAAATGAAACCCTAAGAGCAGGGTGTTGCTATGTGATAAGAGAATAAGGAAAGGAAACCCTAAGGACAGGGTGTTCTATGAATTAAGTTATGGTGATATGAAAGGTTTCCATATGAGATGTGGTGATGCTTAACTGTTGAATTGTATGTTGTTTGTGCATTTAACTTTACATGCTTGTTCTCTTTGAGTTGGTATATATATACTACATGGTTTCTTATTTTCACAATACATATCTCGTGAATTCCAGGTGATGAGATATGGCATGCCCTAGAAAGGGATGTTACTGAGATCATGCAGATATGTATGAAATGTTAGAATGAGAATACTTGTTGGGCAGACATGATATATGTTTGAATACATGAGCTATGATGTTTTATATGATATGATATGGCAGGCCGTGTGAGCCTTGTGAGAAATATAAAATGAGTTATGATTTCTGTTTAAAATGTATCTATAATGTTAATGTTAGACTTAGGTACCCTGAACACCGTAGAACCCCTTTGAGAGGTCTGTACCTTAGGGGTGAAACTCGTGTCCAACATCAACCGGTTGAGTAATTCTGGTGGCACGAGGACAGAAGGGTTATCCAACACCAACCGGTTGAGTAATTCTGGTGGTAACCCAGTGTTGACTCCCTGCGCCTGTGTGCTTAGGTTAGAGGAGGAGTCCAGAGCACTCGGGATGAGTGCAGAGAAGGTCGGAGAGCCTATGAGTCAGGCCGGAGAGCCTGTGGGTCCTGTAGCAGACCAGGACTGGCAGTCAGACTTAGCATTTCCTGGGTGTGTCGCTAAGTCTTATACGGTGTGGCCGTAGTGCACTGCGAGTCTCTATGCAGAGTACACTGCATAGATCAGGGCATAAGTTAAAATATGATCATATAGGTTCACAGAGTTCCTTATAAATGAAAGAGTTAAGGAAGACTAGAGCATAGTCTTCTAGTAGTTGTTATTTGGATGCAATATTCACATTCTTTGTTATTTCAATTATATTGTTTTAGAACTGCTCAGTGTAGTATTTATTGTTGTTAAATTCCATATCGTTTACTCAAAGTTATATCTGTAATCACATTAGTGCCTTAGACTGTTTCTTTGAAGTACTCATTCACTGAGCGAGTAGGCTCACCCCTCTACTCAAACATTTTAGTGTTAACCGCGTGGACTTGAAGATGGTCAGAGCATCAGTGTAGATCTTCCACAAGAGTTAAGTACAAGATTAGTTGAGTCAGTCGGTCCTTGTCACTCTAGGTCCTCAGTAAGAGATAAGAGAGTGAGTTGTAATTACTATGTGTAATATTATTCCTCTTTTGAAATTGTATGCTAATTAGTAGGTCTTATGTGCATAAGGTGTGAGAGACATCATGAATGTTTATACATGTATCTTTACTATTAAAGTCTGTTTCGTAAAAGAAATGTTCAGATTCCCTTGTTAAAATGATTTATGTGGTTCAATGCGAAGAAACAAGAGTTAAAAAAAAAGAAAAAGTTAAGGGTGTTCTTTGTATTACATATAATTCCTATCTTATGCCCTAATCTCATGATTTGAGGAAATTGTGAGATCGGGGTGTAACAAGGAGGGTGCACCAACCCAAGTTTAGAGTTTGGCAAACTTTATGGATTCTTGGTTAGTTAGTGAATGGTGGGGTAAGATGGTGATAGAAGAAATATAGAAGAAGTATGAACTTGTGCATCTCATATATTAGACAATGGAGACAATCTTACATAACAATTTAATCACACTATGTGACATGCAAAGTTAAGACATTTTCACAAGCATGCTATGTTAGTGAGTAAGGAGAAACATTACATTTGATTCCACTCAATTCCATATGATTTGCCATCATTTTAAGGGAACACGATGACTATATTTATTGGCTACAAAGGGTGATTTCTAACCATTGACATGTTTTTAGAAATATAGTTAACATCAATAACTTGCTTCAAACAAGGGGGATTGTATGTCATATTCTATATATAATGCAAACATGAATGCAAACTAAGCCGACTAGAGAATGGCTTCAACTGACATTGCAGGTGTAAGGAGTGGGATCCTATAACGACCCCGCCTCCCGGTAACCCCCAATTAAGGGAGACCGAAAGGTCGGTGCCGTTATCCAATCAACAGGATCAAAGGTTCGACAAATAATCAGTAATAATTAATAAACTTTACCAACTAAACTGAAAACATGTATAAAATAAAACTTTTCTTACCTTGGAAAAATTGGGATTTCTAAACTTCTATCCATGAAGATGTTAATCTAACTAATCCTCCTGTGCATGTTATTTCTCATTCGATTCCACATATGTCACTTTACTGTTTGTTCTTTCATTTGTACCTAAAACGCTGACAAATAAAACGTCGGTCAGCCGAAGCTGGTATGTGAGGGAAACAATAATTATGCAACTATGTTAACAATGTAATCAACCAAATATAATTTAACAACCAAGATTATATTTTAAGCAATACTACTCAATCCTTGCCTATCCCCTTTCTCTGTAACGTCCCTGTAGTGGACATGGATACCACCTCTCATATGGTGGATCCTTACCCCCATGGCCCTACCACACAGGTAGCCAATACCTAGGGTTATGGAGTCGCATGGTCCTACCCAAAGGTAGACCAATCCCTGACTCATGATGACTTGATGGACCTACCCCATTGGTAGCCATTTACTAAGTCATTTAATGACCTGATGGACCTACCCTCATTGGTAGCCATTTACTAGGTCAATCTATAAAGCTACATAGGGGACTAGGATCTGAGCTAGTAGGCATATTTCTTATGTGATAGTCATATTCACATTATACTTTGCATGAATTAAATACATACAATAGTTTAATTCAAGCCACAATAGAAACATCGATAAAATCCCGGAAAACTAATCCGGGTAGTCATAAGCGTAACCACATACCTGTACATGCAGATTTGAGACAGAATAGTCCAATCAACAATAGGCAAGCAATCATTCAATAAGATCCTGAAACAAACATCCAATATTTTCTATCATGGATCATGGTATCCAATTCTAATAGACCTTATTCGAGCCCTAGGGTTACTATTTCATTTTTAGGGTTTCTATTGCAATTAGGGTTTCCTTTCATTTTTCACTATTTTAAACCCTAATTGTTCACAAAAGATATTAAGGTTATCCCTTAACAACATTTAACCTTATTTTCGAATTAACGACATCACTATCCATCAATTAAACCCATTAAACTTATCTTACATTAAAGCTGTCATTTTTATCCTTTTAATCCATGACAAGATCATTATGCTTATTTATCATCAATTTGTAACTCATTATGCTCTACTACTCATATGAACGTTATTAATCATTAATTCTACTTTGATTCATGAGAAAACCCTAATTACTTAGTCATTCATATCTAAGTCTCTTTATTACCAATCTGGCTTACGATTAGTTCTAACTTCATCTTACCCATAAGATTTCAAAACATAGCTTATTAAAGTCATAAACATCGATATTAGGGTTTCTAGGTTTTCAAGTATGTCTTCACTCATATGAGACTTTAAAACACCCTTTTTACATATTAAAACTTCATCTCATTAAGTTATCTATTCCAAGGCTTCTTAATTAAGCTTCAGATCAATATGCCTCTGTTTATGATATTCATATTCTCGAAATAAAAGTCATTAAATTCATATTACTCAACATTAGGGATTTTAGGCCCATTATTACACTTTCTTAGTCCTAACACCCTAATTAAGCAAATCGTGGGTTTTTAAACTCAAATCAGATTCATATTATTCATTTTATGCCAAAAGGATAAATGTTGATTCTTAGTACCAATCTTAAATAATTGAACTCATCCCTAATCAACATTTAGGGTTTTGATTACACTTAAAGCATTAAAGTTACTTTCTTTGTGTACTTTTCGAACTAAAAGCAAAACTAGTCTATATTAGTATTTTTATTGGATTTCTTGTATTTTTCTAAGCAACTTTCATGTTTTAACTTCATTCATCGGAGCTCCCTATCAAAAGTTGTGATTTTTGCAAGTAAAAACCCTTTTTATGGAATATTTGACAGAGAGAAGATATTTACCAAAATTATCAGGCCGCTCGATCGGTGGTCCGTCTTGGCTACACGGGATCAGACGATCTCCGTCGCGCGCCCCCATTAGCTTGATCGCGCGCTGCTACCTCAACACAGATCCGTTGGATCTGTTACGAGCCCATGGTGGACTTCAATCCGATGGCTGCTGTCTCTCATCCTTCGTCTCCTTCAGGAATTAACCAGCGGTGGTTCCGCAGCGAGCTCTCGCCGAAGAGAGGCCGGTTTTGAGAGGGATAGGGAGCTGAGGGCCCGAGGTCAGCCGTTCGAGTTCGTGAGGAGGTGAGGAGTTGATTGGGGATATTTATAGATGATGTGAAGGCTCCTCTGGGGTCCCTTTAACCCCGTCGCCGCCCAAGATCTCAGCCCTAATGGGCGTTCTTTCTAGAACTCTCAAACCACCCTAAAAGTTAGGTTGGTTGAGCATGGATTTGTGTCCCAAAGACCCTCGTGGTCACCGAT
Organism: Alisma plantago-aquatica; assembly: GCA_963693085.1. Lineage (NCBI taxonomy): Eukaryota > Viridiplantae > Streptophyta > Magnoliopsida > Alismatales > Alismataceae > Alisma > Alisma plantago-aquatica. The sequence goes on from OY856409.1 coordinate 92,730,406, forward strand.
TCTAGATTGATATCTTATTATCCAAGAAAATTGACCTGGGAATAACCTGTTTTCGCAGTCCCTTTCCTTCTGCGGGTTGAGGTAGAAGATGCACATCTACCGTCAGATCGATAGTCCATGGACCACCCGGACAATCTAACGGCTACCATCGCCTCCCCTTGTTTCCAATTCTTTAAAACCAATAAAAATATGTATTAAATAAAGGAAACTTGTGATAATTATATCTCTCTCCTCGTTTACCCTTTTCTTCTCAAATTTCAGGGAAAACTCCATCTTGGCATTATCTACACTTGTATAAATTTTGACACCCAAATTCCAAAGAAAAAGGGTATTTCCTTCGCATGTAAGTTATTCATTAATAAAACCAAATTAATTGGTATTTATTCTTCCTTTTGCCATTATCTTATCATCTTGGATTCCTTGGACCTCAAGGAACCTTAATGGCTCGAAATCCCCTCTTGGGAATATTTCCTTAGCCTCTTCCCTTCTTTTTCATCCCTTTTCTTATTATCTTACCTTTTTATTTATTAAAATATCTCTTTTTGAATATTTCTCTTTATTCCTATTTTATTTTCCTCTTTGGTATTCCTTTTGACATTAGTAATCCTTGGGATACGAAATTCCACCAAGGATAACTTAGTTAAACCTCTTTCTACTTATTTTCCACATTTATTCATTATTTTCAATTTCTTTCTTAATAAAGAAATATCTAATTGATCTTTTCTTTTCTTATTGCTTTATCTTTACAATTTTGAACTTCTTGGAACCCAAGGAATCCAAGAGGCACGAAATCCCTCCTTGGATTTGGCTTCTAGAGGTTTCTACCTCTTTCTTTTCTCAAATATTCAATTATTCATTAATTAATTGAATTTTCCTTGTTATTGGGCCCAATAGCCAATAAAGCCCACAAATCAAACAACAAGGCTATTAAATGAAATCCACTTATTATCAACAAATTATATTATTTTTCCAAATATCTTTAATATGAGAAATTACATTTCTCACCAAATGAAGCCAAAATTGGGGTTGTAACAGATCCACTCCCTACTAAATTTTTTTTAAGAATAAAACATCCATTCCAAACACACTCAAAGGTATGCTGGAATAGGTGCAAAATTTTCAAACTTCAATAAATGGTCTTCAAAACAACCAAAGTGTAGCAGCGGAATAAAAATAACTGACTATATGCAATTTTCATAAAAGATTACACAAGTACATCAAAATCTCCCATTAAGGTTTACAACAAGATATAACAAAAAGGATCTAGATATAGGGAAGTCTAAAATACTTCAAATATGTCTCCAAGCAACATCTCCAAGAGCTAGGTCCATGTTGGAAGCTATGTTCTCCTTGTTCATGTTTAACACCTCGATCTAAACTTGGGTTGAGACGACCGAATCACGAAAACAAGATCAATGAATGTGAAAGCGATTAGCAGAGGAAATTATCAAAAATCACTAAAAATTTAAAACTTTTGTAAAGAGAACTTCAAACAATAAAAACTCTTTCATAAACAAACATGATAAGTCATTTACAAATGGATCCATAGTTACATCTCTGTAACAAACACATCTCGAGCATTACAACATCAACTACCTTGTTAACTATACAAAGTAAGATACAAAATCTCGAGGCATCATGGAAAAATCTCAGATATGCTCCTAGGACCTGAGAGTACAGAGACGACACATGACACACTATCTACAGAAATAGATAACCAGTGTCTCAACCTGAGGATCACTTCTGTCCCTGAGACTGTTGCTGCTGCTGCTGCTCATCCACTGATAGGTTCCTTTGTCCTCGACGTCTACCTAAAAAGTCGAATCCCACAGGGGTGAGACAATTGAATAATTGTCCCAGCAAGAGTTATAACTCTTCGCCAGAAGCTTTGTTATTGCAATAATGGAATAACATAAAGCAGAAGAAATATAAATATTCAACACAGGTAAATTTGTATAAACTATGCGAAGCAACATCCTTATAAGTAATCATTTCAATTATATCATAATTGAATGACAAGACATATAACAATAAGGAATATGAAGAACATGTACACTAGTTACTTAAATAAAGCATTATGAACAATGTATCATCAATCATTGTTTCTCGTAGTTTAACCTAAGAAATATGCTATGCGGCTGATTACATTTTACTATCATATTTATGCCCTGAGGAGATGAGTTACACCTCTCATACTCCAACTGACCATCATTAGATCGCAATAGGTACCATACATAGGTCATCAAGAGAGCCAGATTCCTATGACCTCATCACTCCTCAGTCAGTATGAGGATTAACATGCAGGACATCTCGTGTCTCTGCTATAATAGATTTCCAGGGTATTTTGGAAACTTCGCTATTTAGAGCTACAGTGGCATTCTGTACTCTCTTCTCCATCGAGGGATTTCTTATTTATCTCTCATCCATGCAGCATTATCAACATCATCGGGAGATTAGTGATACATCTTCCCAACATAAACATATAATGAAGGATTGAGAGATTAATGATACATCTTCCATCAAATCCAACATTAGGACGTAAGGTTATTCACATCCATAACCCCCACATACTCAAAATTATGTGTTCCAAGAATTCTCTTAGGAAAACCTGTTTCACAATCATTAACAATGATGGATCTATGGTCAGGTCTCTACTTGATATCATTATACTTGATTAGTTAAGTACATTATTGCATTCCTTAGCATCAGACATGTTTTCAAACATAAATAGATAAAACAATTGCTATAAATAAAGAGTACTATTTGTATCAGGTTCACATCTCATACTTTCAACATTGGGATATCAATCCCTAACCATTTCATCATTGTGATTCAGGAATGTGGGTATTCAAACCCTTGAATTATCATAATACTTGTTACCAAGTAACATCATATCATCCAGTCATTTCATTAGTATGACCTTTGATTATTGCAATGCATATATTACTCATGGCTCTTTCAGCCTATCAAGCTCATATGTTACCACTTACCAGATAACCTAGCATATCATTGTACTTGAAGCAAATAAAGTGTTTTCAATGCATATGACATCATAATCCTTACCTGGATATGATCACCTCTTTATTAAAACCTGCATGGTCAACATTTACTAATAACATGCACATTGTAACTATAACAACATAACACAAGTTCTTTTCAATATATATATATATATATATATATATATATATATATATATATGATACCACGGCTGGTTTCTAGGGTTAGGATTCCCACTCATTCCAATTCGAGTTATTCAACCTCCTAACTTGACCAGGAATAGTGATTACTTATCTCATACCTTAATCATGGAGTTTCATACTTAAAACCATAACTCAAAATCAGGGTTTACTTGTTCATATAATCACTTCACCCTAGATTAGGGTTTACTATTCACATTACATCACATTACTCTAGATTACAGTTTACTATTCATAAATGCCCTAGATTAGGGTTAAGGGCCAACAACCTTGTTAATTAGGGTTTAGGTTCATGATTAGGGTTTCATGATCTCTTATCTTAAGGATCATACCCTTGTTCACTACATGAATCAAACTCAGATATTAACCCTATAATATCATTCTTCTCTATCTTGATCAGATCATATTAACCCTATTAAATGACATAATATATCAAGTCATTGTTCTAGTAAGCATTTAGGGTTTATTCATAAATTGACATTAGTCATTTAGGTACTATTAGGGTTTTAACCTTTGTACCATCATTATGTATGAAGATTACTCTCATTCATGCTCTTAATGAGGTTAGGACTCATTAATCATTATAATTAGGGTTTCCATGATCTCATTGTGAAGGATCATACCCTAATTATGTGTATTCATACATGTTGGAAGTATATTACTCAATTCTCGTTCATATTAGGAATATTCTCTCTCCTATTATCATTAGATGATGTTTACATCTTTTATGATTAGATTAGGTCAAACCATCCTTGACAACATAAGTCATTAAGGTTTGTTTGATCAAGAGGTGTTGACTACTTAAACCCATCAAGGGTACTTTGGTAAAGTCCACCATTGGTCATGATATATGTCAAAAAACTAATTACTTGTTCCCTTAATGTCTTTAGGTATCATTAGGGTTTAGATTGATCAACCATTGAACCTTCTAAGCCTTCAAAGCATTAAGCATTCTTGATCTTAAAAGACCCCAAACGATTTTGCACTTTCAACCTCCAAACAGTTTTGAAACCGCATGAAATGGTTGACCGTTTGGTACCTTTGACTTTCAAGACCGCATGAAAAAATACATCATCAAGACCATTTGTCCAAAAGTGTGGTGAAGATCGTTTGGTCACGTTGACCGTTTGGCCAAGTTTGACTTTGAAACCGCATGGACAAATCAGCCTTGAAACCGCATGGTCACCAAACGGTTTGAAACCGCATGACCACCAAACGGTTTTGAAACCGTTTGGTCTCAAATGGTCTTGAGACCGTTTGGTCACAAACGGTCTTGAGACCATTTGGACTCAAAAGGTCAAACAGTCTTGAGACCGTTTGGTCCAAACCACCTCAAAATCGCATGGACCAAAAAGGGTGTCAACACTTCAAATTGAGTTAGGGTTTCCATTGTTGAATCCCTCAATTGTTCATGCCATGGTTAACCACTTGTAAATTGATCCAATTAGGTTAACCCTCTACTGATTTGACCCTCAATTTATCTTCAATTGATCACCAATTAGGGTTTAGATTGATTGGATTAGGGTTGGAATCGATTATCCTTCATCATGCATCAACATGAGCTTAATTGATGTTGAACCCATTGAACCATCACTCAATTGGGTCATGACCTGACCCCAAACGGTCTTGGGATCATTTGGACATCCTCCAAACGGTCTTGAGACCGTTTTCTCAAAGTCACATAAAAAACTAACTCAACCTATTAAGGTTTGAACCATAGATTTGATCATTAGGTCACTAATCGATTATATATCAACTTATTACCTTTCAATCTTCAACCACTTATCCATAGTCAACCTTAGACCTCCAAACAGTCTTGGGTGACCACCAAACGGTTTTGAAACCGTTTGGACATCCTCCAAATGGTCTTGAGACCGTTTTCCCATGATGTCATAAAAAACCAAGTCAATTACTTAAGGATTGAACCCTAGGTTTGGTCACCAAATCAGCGCTTAGTTATTCAACAACTTGATATGATTGGACCCTCAATTGGTCAACTCCACTTAACCCTAGACCTGCAAACGGTCTTGGGTGATCAACAAACAGTTTTGAGACCATTTGGGTGATCCCCAAACGGTTTTGAAACCGTTTGGGTCACTCAACCCAAACTTCAACATGATTGGTCCATTGAAATCAGCAACGAACGCAATTAGGGTTTAGGTGACTAAGGTGCCTTCAATCTCTTAACCATATCCAACCCTTGACCTCCAAATGGTCTTGGGTGACCCTAAAATGATCTTGAGACCGTTTGGGTGATTCCCAAATGGTTTTGAAACCGTTTGGTCTAATCCACCCAAAATCTCAAATCAACTCATTGGAATTTCAGCACAAATTTCAATTAGGGTTTTCCCAATTGATTAGCTTTCATCTCATGATTACTTGGGAATTAATCCATCAAATTTTGTGAGTTATTAACCAACAAGAATAGGAACAGGAATCTTAAACGGTGAACCCTTGGTAAACCCTATCAAATGGTTTTGAAACCGTTTGCCAAAAATGTTAAAATATTCAAGATGAAAATCAGCACTTAATCTAATTAGGTTTGCCTAATTGATTAGCCTTCAACTCATGATTCCTTTGGGATTAACCCATAAAATTTGGTGGGTTATCAACCAACATAATTAGGAACAGGATTCTCAAACGGTCAACCCTTGGTCAACCCTATCAAATGGTTTTGAAACCATTTGCTCTTCAAATGGTTTTGAAACCGTTTGCTTCCAAACGGTTTTGCAAACTGTTTGGGCAAGAGGTGGGGGACCGTTTGATAAAGTAAGATAAGGATTAACATTGGTATTAACGCCACCTTCTTATAACTCAAGAACCGGGTCTGTTCTTCATGAATTTGGTTGCAAGAACACTTAGTAGTAAAGAAGGAAGGACAACAAGCAACGTTTTCATAAGAAGAAGATGTGTGAACAAAGCTTTAAGGTTTAGAGTTATAAAACCCGCCTTAGAATCTGATCTAGAGCTCCAAGATCCGTAGCTTTAATGGTGGCTTGAGCTCCAGGGGTCGTCCAAGGTCCTTTCTTCAAGAATTGGATGGAGAAGATGGCTAGAAACAAGAGTTGTGTAAGGAAAACTAGCAAACCAACCTTGTAATGGGATTTCCTCCATGAATCCGAGCTAGAAGATGACCAAAACTTACCTAGATGAACTTGGTCATCCTCATCTGCCCCTGAGATCCTCCTAAGTCGGTCCAAAACAGAAGATGAGAAGAGGAATGAAGGGAAACGATCCCTTGCCTTGTAAAAGAGGTGTGCTTATATACTTTGGGTACATTTCCAAGGCAATGACAATTATCTCTTCTATTTTACATCTATATCCTCCACGCCCCTTTCCACTTATTTGCCACGTTCCTCCCTTCTAATCACATGAAACTCCTCTCTCTCCACCAAGGTTTAGAGGAAAAGAAGCCAAACACTTTACTAAGTTGCACATATAAAAGGGCCATTTTGTATAAAACTTGGTTATTTGGATATAAAGGTTATCTTTATTATTTGATCCTTCAAATGAGGCACCCCCTCATTTTATGTGCTCTAACTTTATGTCAAGAGTCATGAAAGATACTCTAGAGGGTATATTTTACATGTTGCACCCTATGTTTTTGGGTAAATTGCACTTTATACCAAAACTAGGGTTTTAAAGCACAAGGATTGCTCTACAAGCTATATCTTGGTGCCCAAGCTTGGAGAATCCATATCACCGCATAATATTCATTATTATGATGGCTCAACATTAGAGGAACATATTAACATGTGCAATTTGCAAGTTAACCCCTCTAATTGGGTAATTTACACATAGGTCCACTTTTAACAAAACAATATTACAATATTGTTCAAAAAGGATAGAAATGGAAACATGAGTTCCTTAGGAGCTCTATTTACATATCAAAAGATAATCACAAGCATTTAATCACATGTATTAAGCAAAACACCTAGGGTTAGTTCATAACCCAGGCTAGGGATGTTACAAATTATCCACCCCTTACAAGGATTTCATCCCCGAAATCAACAAAACATATTAAGAGAAAAGAGCAGGGTATTTCCTTCTCATCTCTTCCTCTAGTTCCCATGTGGCTTCTTCAAAACCACGATGATCCCAGATAACTTTCACAAGACTTATGCCTTTCTTTTTCAACTTTTTAATTCTTTTATCAAAGATTGATACATGCCCTTCTTCATAAGATATATCATCATTCAATTCTACCTCCATAGGTTGCAGAACTGATTCTGTATCAGGGTGAAATTTCCTTAGCATGGAAATGTGAAACACAGGGTGTAACCACTGTAACTCTGGTGGTAACTCTAGTTTATAGGCTACTTTTCCAATCCTTTCGATGATTGGATAAGGCCCCATAAACCTCGGAGCTAACTTCCCTTTCCTTCCAAAACGAAGGACTCCTTTCTAAGGTGAGACTTTGAGATACACTCTGTCTTCAACCTGAAATTCTAAAGGTCTACGACGTTTATCAATGTAAGACTGCTGCCTATCCTGTGCAGTCTTTAATTGTTGTTGTATTATTTTAATCTTTTCCGTGGTCTGCTGCACAAGATCAGGACCTAACAGCTGGTATTCACCAATCTCATACCAACACAAGGGTGATCTACAACGTCTACCATATAAAGCTTCATAAGGTTCCATGTCAATGCTATGTTGATAACTGTTGTTGTAGGCAAACTATATCAAGCTTAGGTGAAGATCCCAACTCCCTGTAAACTGAAGAACACATGCTCTAAGAAAGTCTTCCAAGGTCTGTATAGTCCTTTCTGACTGTCCATCAGTCTGAGGATGAAAGTCTTTACTAAACCTTAACTGTGTGCCTAAGGCTTTGTGAAGTCATTCCCAAAAATGACTCGTAAATTGGGGACCTCTGTCAGAAATGACGGTGACTGGGACTCCGTGCAGCCGTACTATCTCTTCAACATGCAACTGTGCTAGCTTCTCAGCAGAATAGGTTATTTTGACGGGTAAGAAATGTGCTGTCTTCGTCAACCTATCAACTATTACCCAAATGGAATCATGCTCTTTGTTTGTCCTGGGTAGGCCAACAACAAAGTCCATGGTTACATGATCCCACTTCCACTGTGGTATGGGTAAAGGTTGCATTGTTCCTGTAGGCTTCTGGTGTTCAGCTTTAACTTGCTGACACACAGGACACCGCATAACTAACTCATCAACATCCTTCTTCATTCCAGGCCACCAATACATATCTTTCAAGTTTCGATACATCTTGGTGCTTCCTGGATGCATAGCATACATCGAAGAATGAGCTTCTTCCAGAACTAGCTTTCTCAAGTAATCCACATTAGGCACTATTATTCTATCATGATAACAGGATACTTGGTCATCTGAGTCATGGAAACCATCTCATTTTTCATTACCATACTCTGATCTGATCTGTTGAACTACAACATCAACTTGCTGTGCCTCCTTGATCTGCTCTCTCAGAGTAGGTTTTATATGCATCTCAGCCAACAACCCAGCTAACAATGATACTTTCAACTGTACATTGTCTTGTCTTAATGAGATAAGCATATCTCTCCTTGAGCACACTAAGGAATTCAGTTGTGCCCTATCTAAGGCTGGCGTTGCTGATTTCCTACTCAAAGCATCTGCAACTACATTGGCTTTCTCTGGATGGTAATCGATTGTATAATCGTAGTCTTTGATTAACTCCATCCAGCGACGTTGCCTCATGTTAAGCTCATGCTGAGAAAAGATATACTTAAGGTTCTTATGATCAGTGAAAATCTGGAATGTTTCTCCGTAGAGATAGTGTCTTCAGATTTTCAAGGCATGAACCACAACAGCTAGCTCCAGATCGTGTGTCGGATAATTCTCCTCGTGTTTCTTAAGCTGTCGGGAAGCAAAAGAAATCACTTGTTTATCCTGCATCAACACACATCCAAGTCCATTTTTTGAGGCATCACAATAAACTATATATCCTTTGCCTTGCTCAGGTAGCACAAGCTCATGTGCACTTGTCAATCTCTCCTTCAACAGCTGGAAAGATTGCTGACACTTATCACTCCAAATAAAAGGAACATCCTTTCAGGTCAACTTAGTCAAGGGTAAGGCTATGGAACTGAAGTTCTTAATGAACCTTCGGTAATAGCCTGCCAACCCTAAGAAACTACAGATCTCTGTCGGTGTCTTCGGCTGCTCCCATTGTAGAATGGATTCTACCTTTTTAGGGTCAACACGAATACCCGAGGCAGATACTACGTGTCCAAGGAAAGAAACTTCTGGTAACCAGAACTCGCACTTGCTAAAATTAGCATATAGCTTGTGTTCTCTTAGCAAAGTTAGAGCTTGTCGAAGATGATGTTCGTGTTGCTGAACATCTCTACTATAGATCAGGAAGTCATCTATAAAGACAACAACACACTGATCGAGAAAAGGTCGGAAGATTCTATTCATGAGTTCCATGAATGCAGCTGGTGCATTAGTTAGTCCAAACGACATAACTGTGAACTCATAGTGACCATACCTTGTCCTAAAGGCATACTTGGGTATGTCACTGTCCTTAATACGGAGTTGGTGATATCCCAACCTTAAGTCTATCTTTGAGAAGACAGTTGCACCACACAACTGATCAAAGAGATCATCAATCCTCGGTAGAGGATACTTGTTCTTTATAGTTACTTTATCTAACTATCTATAATTAATGCACAACCGCATTGACCCATCTTTCTTCTTAACAAAGAGCACCAGAGCACCCCAAGGTGAAGTACTTGGTCGGATGAAACCCTTCTCAAGCAACTCTTGCAGTTGTTTCTTAAGTTCTGCCATTTCAGCAGGCGCCATCCTATACGGTGTTTGTGCTATAGGTTGTGTGTCTGGGATCAAATTGATTTCAAAATCAAATTCCCGAGGCGGTGGCACACCTGGAAGTTCTTCAGGAAATACATCTTCAAATTCCCTGACTACAGGAACTTCAGCAGGGTTAGGACTATCCATGGTAGTATCTACCACATGGGCCAAGAATGCATAACATCCTTACCTCATCAGTTTCTCAGCAACCATAGCTGACATAAGACAGGTGGGTAGAATCTTTCTCTCTCCTTGAAAGATCCATGTGTCACTATCATCAGCGAACACAGCTTGCTTGAACTCATAATCCAAGACAACCTTATACCTTTCTAAGGTATCCATCCCAAGGATTATATCAAATCCATGCATTTCAAGTGGTATAAGATCTACTTGAATGTGATGTTCAGAAAATAAGAGGATGCAAGGAGAACATACCTCCTGCAACACAACAGACCCCCTCAACAGAGTTTCTAGCAACAAATTATCTGCTCTATGACTTATAGTCAAGTTGCAGCCAAGAATCACTCTTCGAGTGATAAAGGAGTGTGTAGCACTCAAATCAATCAAAACAGATACAACACATGATGTAAACATATCAGAATATAACAACTCCATGTGACCTGCTACAACACGAGGGTTGATAACTGCATCAGGTGGATTCATCGTGTAGAATCTCGCTGTCGCCTGTGGTTGATTTGGTGCTTGATGACTAGATGCCAATGACCCAGCTTGGGATGCTTGTCCACGTCCTCTAGCTCCTCCCAGAAACTGTCACCTTTGTGGTCCTTGCTGGTTCTTCCTCTGAGGTTGAGTCATACTCACCTCTCTGGATCTACAGTCCTTCATCAGATGTCCCATTTTCCCACATAAGTAACAACTTTTGTTCAGTTGTTGTGGTCTGGGTGGTCCTGTAACCGTCATAGAGGTTGAACTGCGAGCTCCTCCTAGTGGTAGGCTTTGTCCTCTACCCCTATTTGACATCCACTACATCCGAATATTGGATCTAGGTGGTGGCATTGGTGCAGAAAACCTAGGTTTCTTAAAACCTTTGGATGAAGATCCTTAGAACTGGGGATACATTCTCTTGTTCTGGGTCTATCTCTTCTCTATTACAGACCTTTCTACCCTTCTGACAGACTCCACGAAGGTAGCAAACCTTTCTCTATTCTCTGGGCAGACACGGGAGTAGTCAACTCAGCATTTAACCCTTTCTCAAAACGCCTTATCCTTTCCTCGTCTGTGGTCACCATTTGCAGACAGAATCGCAAAAGTTCCATGAACTTAGCCTCATACTCGCTAATGTTCATTGGACCTTGTCTTAACCTCTCAAACTGAGAAATTTTCTCATCCAGAAACATCTTAGGGAAATATATATTGATAAATTCCCTCCGGAAGTCTTCCCATGCAACCTCCACACCAGGCCTCTTCTGCTCTTCCATGGTCCACCAATGACCAGCACTCCCCTTGAGAAGATAGACAGCATGTCTAACTTTTTCAGCTTCTGGGATGTTCAGGATTTTAAAGGCCTTCTCTAGTTTAGTTAACCACAAATCGGCATCTACGGGATCAACTGTTCCAAAATACTCTGTGGTTCCAACTCGGAGAAGTCGTTCAAACATCTTTCCGATTCCTTGTCCTTCAGGCTGGGTAGGTGCCCTAGGTGCAGGCATAGGTAACCTATCAGTTATATGCATCATGGCAGTCATAAACTGCCCAAACATGGTCTGGACGGCTGGGTTCCCCATGTCAGCTGGATCAAACTGGGGTGGTTCAGGCACAAGTTGCTCTATTTCTGGGTTTCTTGCACCTTCTCTGGGTGCAGCAACACTACTTTCCGCGACATATTCCTCGTGGGGTCCAAACATCCTTAGTCTTATCTTCTTCTCCTGAGGAGTAGAAGACACTATTAGACATACTGGAAAACACTAGAACTGAATCAATATCCTAAGTCCTATGTCTCTGTAGACTCAGCAAACCTAAAGCTCTGATACCACTAAATTGTGACGATCAAATCATGAAAACAAGATCAACGAATGCGGAAGCGATTAGCAGCGGAAATTATCAAAAATCACTAAAAATTTAAAACTTTTGTAAAGAGAACTTCAAACAATAAAAAGTCTTTCATAAACAAACATGATAAGTCATTTACAAACTGATCCATAGTTACATCTCTGTAACAAACACATCCGGAGCATTACAACATCAACTACCTTATTAACTGTACAAGGTAAGATACAAAATCACGAGGCATCATGCCAAAATCTCAGATATGCTCATAGGACCTGAGAGTATAGAGACGAAGCATGACACACTATCTACACAAATAGACAGTCAGTGTCTCCACCTGAGGATCACTACTGTCCCTGAGTCTGTTGCTGCTGATGCTCACCCACTGATAGGTTCCTTCGTCCTCAACGTCTACCTAAAAAGTCGAATCCCACGGGGGTGAGACAATTGAATAATTGTCCTAGCGAGAGTTATAACTCTTTGCCAGAAGCTTTGTTATTGTTATAATGGAATAACATAAAACAGAAGAAATATAAATATTCAACACAGGTAACTTTGTATAAACTATGTGAAGCAGCATCCTTATAAGTAATCATTTCAATTATATCATAATTGAATGACAAGACATATAACAATAAGGAATATGAAGAACATGTACACTAGTTACTTAAATAAAGCATTATGAACAATGTATCATCAATCATTGTTTCTTGTAGTTCAACCTAAGCAATATGCTATGCGGCTGATTACATTTTACTATCATATTTATGCCCTGAGGAGATGAGTTACACCTCTCATACTCCAATCGACCATCATTAGACCGCAATCGGTACCATACATAGGTCATCAGGAGAGCCGAATTCCTATGACCTCATCACTCCTCAGTCAATATGAGGATTAACATGCATGACATCTCATGTCTCTGCTATAATAGCTTTCCAAGGTATTCTGGCAACTTTGCTATTTAGAGCTACAGTGGCGTTCTGTACTCTCTTCGCCATCGAGAGATTTCTTGTTTATCTCTCATCGATGCAGAATTATCAACATCATCGGGAGATTAGTGATACATCTTCCCAACATAAACATATAATGAAGGATTGAGAGATTAATGATACATCTTCCATCAAATCCAACATTAGGACGTAAGGTTATTCACGTCCATAACCCCCACATACTCAAAAGTATGTGTTCCAGGAGTTCCCTTAGGAAAACCTGTTTCACCATCATTAACAATGATGGATCTATGGTCAGGGCTCTACTTGATATCATTATAATTGATTAGTTAAGTACATTATTGCATTCCTTATCATCAGACATGTTTTCAAACATAAACAGATAAAACAATTGCTATAAATAAAGAGTACTATTTGTATCAGGTTCACATCTCATACTTTCAACATTGGGATATCAATCCCTAACCATTTCATCATTGTGATTCAGGAATGTGGGTATTCAAACCCTTGAATTATCATAATACTTGTTACCAAGTAACATCATATCATCCAGTCATTTCATTAGTATGACCTTTGATTATTGCAATGCATATATTACTCATGGCTCTTTCAGCCTATCAAGCTCATATGTTACCACTTACCAGATAACCTAGCATATCATTGTACTTGAAGCAAATAAACTGTTTTCAATGCATATGACATCATAATCCTTACCTGGATATGATCACCTCTTTATTAAAACCTGCATGGTCAACATTTACTAATAACATGCACATTGTAACTATAACAACATAACACAAGTTCTTTTCAATATATATATATATATATATATATATATATATATATGATACCACAGCTGGTTTCTAGGGTTAGGATTCCCACTCAATCCAATTTGAGTTATTCAACCTCCTAACTTGACCAGGAATAGTGATTACTTATCTCATACCTTAATCATGGAGTTTCATACTTAAAAGCATAACTCAAAATCAGGGTTTACTTGTTCATATTATCACTTCACCCTAGATTAGAGTTTACTATTCACATTACATCACATTACTCTAGATTAGGGTTTACTATTCATAAATGCCCTGGATTAGAGTTAAGGGCGAACAACCTTGTTAATTAGGGTTTAGTTTCATGATTAGGGTTTCATGATCTCTTATCTTAAGGATCATACCCTTGTTCACTACATGAATCAAACTCAGATATTAACCCTATAATATCATTCTTCTCTATCTTGATCAGATCATATTAACCCTATTAAATGACATAATATATCAAGTCATTGTTCTAGTAAGCATTTAGGGTTTCTTACTTAATTGACATTAGTCATATAGGTACTATTAGGGTTTTAACCTTTGTACCATAATTATGTATGAAGATTACTCTCATTCATGCTCTTAATGAGGTTAGGACTCATTAATCATTATAATTAGGGTTTCCATGATCTCATTGTGAAAGATCATACCCTAATTATGTGTATTCAAACATGTTGGAAGTATATTACTCAATTCTCGTTCATATTAGGAATCTTCTCTCTCCTCTTATCATTAGATGATGTTTACATCTCTTATGATTAGATTAGGTCAAACCATCCTTGACAACATAAGTCATTAAGGTTTGTTTGATCAAGATGTGTTGACTACTTAAACCAATCAAGGGTACTTTGGTAAAGTCCACCATTGGTCATGATATGTATCAACAAACTAATTACTTGTTCCCTTAATGTCTTTAGGTATCATTAGGGTTTATATTGATCAACCATTGAACCATCTAAGCCTTCAAAGCATTAAGCATTCTTGATCTTAAAAGACCCCAAATGGTTTTGCACTTTCAACCTCCAAACGGTTTTGAAACCACATGAAATGGTTGACCGTTTGGTACCTTTGACTTTCAAGACCACATGAAAAAATACATCATCAAGACCATTTTTCCAAAAGTGTGGTGAAGACCGTTTGGTCACGTTGACCGTTTGGCCAAGTTTGACTTTGAAACCGCATGGACAAATCAGACTTGAAACCGCATGGTCACCAAACGGTTTGAAACCGCATGACCACCAAACGGTTTTGAAACCATTTGGTCTCAAATAGTCTTGAGACCGTTTGGTCCCAAACGGTCTTGAGACCATTTGGACTCAAACGGTCAAACGGTCTTGAGACCGTTTGGTCCAAACCACCTCAAAACTGCATGGACCAAAAAAGGTGTCAACACTTCAAATTGAGTTAGGGTTTCCATTGTTGAATCCCTCAATTGTTCATGCCATGGTTAACCACTTGTAAATTGAGCCAATTAGGTTAACCCTCTACTGATTTGACCCTCAATTGATCTTCAATTGATCACCAATTAGGGTTTAGATTGATTGGATTAGGGTTGGAATCGATTATCCTTCATCATGCATCAACATGAGCTTAATTGATGTTGAACCCATTGAACCATCACTCAATTGGGTCATGACCTGACCCCAAACGGTCTTGGGATCATTTGGACATCCTCCAAATGGTCTTGAGACCGTTTTCTCAAAGTCACATAAAAACTAACTCAACCTATTAAGGTTTGAACCATAGATTTGATCATTAGGTCACTAATCGATTATATATCAACTTATTACCTTTCAATCTTCAACCACTTATCCATAGTCAACCTTAGACCTCAAAACGGTCTTGGGTGACCACCAAACGATTTTGAAACCATTTGGACATCCTCCAAATGGTCTTGAGACCGTTTGCCCATGATGTCATTGATGTGGTTTTTGAATGCACTAACAAATTCACCCGGGGTTGAAATCCCCGAGCTTTTACCAAAACCAAGTGCAACAATACCACCCGCAAGAGGACGAGTCTTATCACAGTATAGTTGAGGATCGAACCCAAAGGACAACATTTTTAAGAATCCTTGTCAGTTAGATCTAGCTCTAGTAAAACTAATATTTAGAACAATAGTTTGATTTGGGTTGTTTAAACTAAATGCAGGAAAGTAAAAGCTGAATTAAAAGATGAGTTTGGATCAATGATATGGAATCGCTGGGATGGTACCGGGTTTGACCACCGCTACACACACAAACATACTCCTCTGCAAACAATCCAGGCAAGAAACAACACTTCATATAGAGCTTCTGCAGAACCCCCATACGGGCGTCAGGTCCGCGTAAGCGTCACCATAGGCATCAAATGTCTCGTCACCATCCGGATCACATGTCTTACGGCTCTGAAGATACAACATCCAACTAAGGCTGCGAACCCCCCATACGGGCGTCAGGTGCACAGAAGCGTCACCGAAGGCTAGATGGCTCGTCCCCTCGCGGATCATACACTTACGACCTCAAGGAATCCCATCGGAAGTTCTCGTCAAGGAGTCAACCACGTCAACCGTTAAGAAAATAAGCGATTATAATACGAGTAAACATCGACGAATAGCAAGAAGATACAAAATCCAACTAAGTCTGTGAACCCCCCATACGGGCATCAGGCGCACAGAAGCGTCACCGAAGGCTAGATGGCTTGTCCCCTCGCGGATCATACACTTACGACCTCAAGGAATCCCATAAGAAGTTCTCGTCAAGGAGTCTAACATGCTAAACGACGTTCATACCCATGCATTGAAGTTCTCACAACATAGGGAGCATAAAGGTGGAAACCAGCACATAAGCAACCTACAAGCTTAACGATAAACGACAAAATGAAGAGTTATATACATTGCCATGGAAAGTTTAACAAAAGAATAGGGTTTGCATGGGAAGCGGGGCTAGTCCCCGCACCCCAGTGAAAAAGGACTACTCGCTCATGATGCGAGATACAAGAAGGATAGGAGAGAAAGATAGATTCGCCATGAGCTCGGTGCAGAGGGTGGATGCAGCCCAGTGAAGAAGATGCACTCCTTGCTCCGTCTTCTTTCTCTTCTTGGCCTCCTTGGATGCAACACAAGCAGTAGATGGAGTGGAACTTGATCGGGGTGGTGCTCTGGCAGCCTATCGGCGTCCGGATCCGATGCCTCCAAATGGGGACCCTGGGGGTCGATTTATAGGTTCCGATCTGATCCCAAATGGTTTGGATAAGTTGCTGGAAATATCTTCTCCAAATGGTTTGGAGACCGTTTGGGCGTCAAACGGTTTGGAGATCGTTTGGGCGCTAAACGGTCTGGAGACCGTTTGGGCGCCAAACGGTCTTGAGACCGTTTGGGCACCAAACGGTTTGGAGGCCGTTTGGGTGCCAAACGGTCTTGAGGACTGTTTGGGCACCAAACGATTTGCTTCGATCGGTCCTGGCCTTGGCGTGGGCGTGCGGCTTTATTTCTTTAATCGATCCTTGCGCTTGCGTCGAACGATCTTGGGACCGCATGGGACCAAACGGTCTTGGGACCGCATGGGACCAAACGGTCTTGAGACCGCATGGGACCAAACGGTCTTGAGACCGCAGGGGACCAAACGGTCTTGAGACCGCACGAGACCAAACGGTCTTGAGACCGCACGGGACCAAACGGTCTTGAGACCGCACGGGACCAAACGGTCTTGAGACCGCATGGGACCAAACGGTCTTGGGACCGCATGGCTTTCTTTGGCAGCCGGTTTCATCATTTGTTCTTTGTGTAGTCCACCAAACAGTCTTGGGACCGCGTGGACCCAAACGGTCTTGAGGCCGCAAGGATCCAAACGGTCTTGAGACCGTATGCATGGAGTTGCTTGATTTTCCTGCATTAAATGAAAGATATTTAGTTAAAACCTTGATTATTGAATCAGCCAAGTAGTTTTACACATTATGATTCATATTTGGTTAAAAGGGTGAATTGGAGTTGACTTTGTTCCAAAAAGAACAGTTGAATTCCATGATGAGTATGCACTCATCAAAACACCCCGAACTTAAATCGTTGCTCATCCTCGAGTTACATAAAGTTTGAAACTGTTGCCTAATGAAATACTTTCGATCCGTGTGATTTCTTCATCTTCACATCACAAATGTTTTCTTTCTGCTCAGTATGAATGAGTACCTTAACTTCATGAGACCACTAAACACGTCTTTCCATGGATTCGTTCCTGAGTTCGTTTCCCAGCAACACTTCCTCCCCACCTTTTCCAACACCAAGCATGTCGAAGAGTTTTGTAGGAGTTCAGAGATACCCGCAGAATCAACAAGTATGCATCTAATCTGACACTGGTGTAGTTCAGGATGGTGGGGCATGTATTGTGCCCTTAGGTAGAAAAAGGAGTGAAAGGTGGTATGGAAAGAAGAAGTAAATCTCTCCTCTATTTGACTCGAGATTTTTATTTGTTTTGCAATTTCATTTATTGCATATTTTGTTTGTGTGTGTGCACTATGGTATCTTTTATTGCAGATCTCTCCTCTATTCGACTCAAGATTGCATTTCTTTTTGTGTGCACTTTGGCATCTTTTATTGCAGATCTCTCCTCTATTCGACTCGAGATTGCATTTTTGGTGGTACACCCCTATTTATTGGAAGGGGTATGGAAGAAGTGGATACGGGGGAAGAGGTGTGCCACCCCGAACTTAGGGTTTGGCACAAATTTGGCTATTTTGGTGGTATTGATGGATGGAGGGATACGAAGATGATAGAAGAAGTGTAGAAGAGAGTTCAGATCAAAATGCGACTTGATTTACAATTCAAAACCGGGTTATTCTCTTTGTCATACTCTGCTCAAATAATGACTTGATGCGGATCCGGTGGGGATTCTGAGCCATTGTTCCACTAGTCAGTTAGGAAGCACGACGTGTTTGATCCCTATCAGTTTGACAGATACTTATCATTTTGTAAAAAGTATTATGATGTTAGGAATCATAAGCTTCACAGGATGGTTTCAGGCAAAAGGCAAGTTTCAAAAGTCAGTCCTCTTGAGGATTCACTTTGAATAAGGAGGATGTTATGATTGAAGATGCATAGCAAAAAGGTTAGTTACATATTATCAACAAGTGTCAAAAATTCATCAAATATCTGTTCAAAATTTTTTGAAAATTTTATGATAGAGACAGATTGAGTATGAAAAGATGGTGTGTATGTGGGAGTGGAGTATGTCCACCCACCCTCCACCCCGAACTGAGAAATTTGCTCGTCCTCGAGCAAACCCTAAATTCAAGATGGAGGGGAAAGGCAACACCAGGTATGACTGCCGAGAAAGATTTCGTTATGATCAGCGCCACTCCGATCTCGTGTTCTATAAGGAAAACTATCTCATAAGGCAAATATTATTTAAGGACAATTTAACTATAAGGTAAGAAACAAAATTTGAAAAGGGGAAGTAAAACAGATTTATTGATCGGGTTGCCTCCCGACGAGCGCCTTTGTTTTACGTCGATGGCTCGACAAAGTCCTTTGTCTTCATGTGGGATCCTTTGGATCGGTGAGTTCTAGCACTGATTTGGTGTCTATGTCTGTTGTGGTGAAATATCTCTTCAGGCGGTGGCCATTGATTATGAATTCTCCTGACTCTGCACTCCATAAAGAGAAAGTGCCATGAGGAGAGATGCTTTTGACAATGTACGGTCCGGACTAGCGTGAGTGAAGTTTTCCTGGGAATATCCTTAATCTCGAGTTAAAAACCAGCACTTGGTCTCCTACTTGTATGTCCTTTCGTTTCAGATGTCCATCATGCCAAAGTTTTGTATGTTCCTTGTAGATTCGTGCATTTTCATAGGCTGTCATTCTTAGTTCATCCAGCTCGTTGAGTTGCAGAATCCTGGCTTGCCCTGCTTCTTTCATATTGAAGTTCAAATGTTTAATTGCCCACCATGCCTTATGTTCTAATTCGACCGGCAGGTGATAAGCCTTTCCATATATCAATCGAAAAGGAGTAGTCCCAAGGGGAGTTTTATAAGCAGTACGATAAGCCCATAAGGCGTCGTTGATTTTTGTCGACCAATCTTTTCGATTGCGTCCAACGGTTTTCTCAAGGATAGCCTTTAGTTGTCAGTTAGAGACCTCTACCTGTCCACTGGTTTGTGGATGGTAAGGTGAAGCCACCTTGTGCGAGACTCCATATTTTCTTAGAAGAGCTTCAAAGCTTCTTTCAATGAAGTGGGAGCCCCCGTCAGATATCACAGTTCGCGGTACTCCAAACCGTGGGAAGATGATATATTTGAATAATTTGATGATGGGTTTTGAATTACTAGTAAATGTTGGTATGGCTTCAACCCATTTGGAAACGTAGTCCACCACCACTAAGATGTAAGAGAATCCATTGGAAGAGGGGAATGGACCCATGTAATCCACTCCCCAAACATCAAATATCTCCACTTCTTGCCATATGTTCAGTGGCATTTCATCTCTTTTGGTTATATTGCCGGCCCTTTGACAATTATCACAGGATTGGACAAAATCGTAGGAATCTTTGGATAACGTCAGCCAGAAGAAACCACATTGCAAAACTTTTAAAGCTATCTTCTTTGAGCTCATGTGGCCGCCTACAGGTCCTGAGTGGCATTTGTCTAAAATAGAATGGGCTTCTTCTTTGGCGACACAACGTCTATACAATCCATCTGCGCAGAGTTTAAAAAGATATGGTTCATCCCAATAGTAATGCTTCACATCATGCATAAATTTCTTCAGAGCATTCCCGGTGTATTGGGGATGGATGACTCCGGCGGCAAGGTAGTTTACGAAGTCGGAATACCATGGTTCGAATCTTGAGACCCTCATAAGCTGATCATCTGGTAGGGAGTCATTTATCGGAATCCCTTCAGCATCCAGAGTGTGGATGCGACTGAGGTGATCTGCCACGACATTTTCCGTCCCTTTTTTATCTCTTATTTCCAAGTCAAATTCTTGTAGAAGGAGTATCCATCTGATCAGCCTTGGCTTAGCATCCTTCTTTGTCATAAGGTAACATATGGCAGCATGGTCTGTGTAAACAATAACCTTCGAGCCAATAAGGTAGGATCTGAATTTATTGAAGGCATAGATGACTGCCAGAAGTTCCTTTTCAGTAGTAGCGTAATTCCTTTGAGCTTCGTCGAGGGTTTTTGATGCATAATAGATCACATAATGTTTCCTCTCTATGTATTGCCCTAAAACTGCACCTACTGCGTAATCACTAGCATCACACATAATTTCAAAGGGGTGGTTCTAATCGGGAGCTCTAATGATGGGGGTAGTTGTAAGGACTTTCTTCAACGTATCAAAACTTTTGACGCATTCTTCATTGAAATTGAAATCAACATCTTTTAGAAGTAGGTTGGTCATCGGCTTTGTTATCTTGGAAAAATCCCGTATAAACCTTCTATAGAATCCAACGTGACCAAGGAAAGCGCGAACTTCTTTTACATTTGTGGGAATAGCCAATTTGGATATGACTTCTATCTTGGCTTTATCAACTTCAATTCCTCTGTTGCTAACCCTATGACCGAGGACAATGCCTTCCTTTACCATAAAGTGGCATTTCTCCCAATTTAGCACTAGATGTGCTTCTTCACAACGTTTGAGAACAATGGAGAGATGCTTAAGACAGGAATCAAAGGAGTCCCCATATACAGAAAAATCATCCATGAAGACCTCCATGACAGTTTCAGTAAGCCCCTCAAAAATAGCAGCCATGCAACGTTGAAAGGTTGCGGGGGCATTGCACAGACCAAACGGCATCCTTTTAAAAGCATATGTCCCGAAGGGACAGGTGAAAGTCGTTTTTCTTGATCATCTGGATGTATGGGAATCTGATAGAATCCAGAGTAACCGTCCAGGTAACAGAAATATTCTTGATGGGCCAATTTTTCTAAAACTTGACCGAGGAAGGGCATAGGAAAATGATCCTTTCGAGTGGCCTTGTTTAATTTTCTATAATCAATACACATCCGCCACCCAGTGACTGTTCGAGTGGGGATGAGCTCATTGTTTTCATTTCTTATAACGGTTATCCCTCCTTTCTTGGGTACCACATGAATTGGGCTCACCCATGGTGAGTCCGATATCGGGTATATTATCCTAGCTGTAAGAAGTTTGATGATCTCGCGGCGGACCACTTCCTTCATATTCGGGTTCAATTTTCATTGATGCTCGATGGTTGTCTTGTGGTCTTCCATCATGGGGATCCTGTGCATGCACAAGGCTTGACTGACCCCTGTGAGGTCACTCATCTTATAGCCTATTGCTTTCTTCCTCTCCCTTAATACCTCTAGAAGTTTCTCTTCTTGTTTGGTTGTTAGATCAGAGTTTATGATCACTGGGCAAGCTTTGAGATCGTTTAAAAACATATACTTTAGCCCTTCAGGTAGGGGCTTCATTTCAGGAGGTTCTGGTTTTTCATTGATTCCTTCTGAAGTTTCGGTAGTCTTTAATTCTTCGTAAGTAGCTTCATCATTTTCTTTAGCAGAGTTGGGAGATTCGATGCAATCCTTAGCTTGTTAGTCAATAGGTTCTTCACTAAAAAGGTCGGATAGAGAAGTTTCCGAGGGATCACATGACTCGTGATATTCTTGAGTTAGTTGTGACATTTGCTTAACACAATCTATCAGATAGACTTCCTCCTGTATACTTGGTCTTCTCATACTTTCAAAAACTTTAAATTTGAGAGTCTCTTTGCCTAACCTTAGCAGTAAGGTTCCCGCTTCGACATCAATAAGGGCTCTTGCAGTTGCGAGGAAAGGACGACCGAAGATAAGAGGGTATCTGGTGTCTTCTTTGATGTCCATGATGACAAAATCACATGGAACATATGCGTCCTTGCCTACCTTGACCGGGATGTCTTCGAGAATTCCTAACGGTCTTTTGATCGAATTGTCCGCAAGTTGAATGGTCATAGCTGTTGGAAGCAATTCTGCGAACCCTAATCTCTTGCATAAACTGAATGGCATAATAGAAATACTTGCGCCAAGATCTGCCAGTCCCTTTTTGCACGATGAGTCACCAATGTGACAAGAGATTCCAAAGGATCCTGGATCTTTCTGTTTCTTTGGCATCTTGTTGAGTATGATATCTGATGTGGTCGTAGCCAGTTTTATAGTTTCATACTCTTCAGTGATGTACTTCTTAGTGAGAAGCGACTTTAGATACTTGGTCCAAGCTGGTATCTCAGCAAGAGCATCCAAGAACGGTATATCAACATGGAGTTTCTTCATAGCCTCTTTAAATTTGATGAATCTAGTATCAAGCTTGGTTTGCCTCAGATGGGATGGGAAAGGAATACGAGGCTTATATATAGGAATATATGGCTCTGGTGTCTCAGTTCCTTCATCAGCAACCTTTTTAGAATTTCCCTCATCAGTATCGTTTTCCTCTGGTTGCAATTCTGGTGTTGTCAAGTTTTGGACTATTACAGGTTCACTCTCGTCAGGGATAACCACAGTCGTGTTCGTTGGGGGATCCGAAAAACCTTTCCCTGATCTTGTGGTGACAACCTTCAGCTGCTCAAGATGTTTCGGATTGTTCTCAGGTTGTCCAGCAAAAACTCCAGCTGGTGGCTTAATACTAGCAGCAAGTTGAGCCAGTTGAGTTTCAATAGCCTTCTGTTGGGCTTGTTGGTTGGCTATCATTGTTTGTTGTGTTTGCAACAACTTTTCAATGGTAGATAGCTTGTCATCGGAAGGGATGGATCCTGCTTGTCCTTGTTGTTGATTGAGGTTCTGATAATTATTGTAGTTTCTGTTCTGAAAGCTTCCTTTGAAGTTTCCTTGATTCCCAAAGTTTTGTTGTTGGTTAAACTGGTACCCTGATGGGCCTCTTGGTTGATTATTCAGACTGAATTGATGTGAGTTCATAGCTCCTGAAGGGTTTCCATATTGGAAGCCTGGGTGATTCCTATTTTGATTTGGATTGTAATAGTTCTGCCCAGGGATGGTATTAATAGCATTAAGATTTTCCATCTGGCAATTATTTCCTTGTCCACACGCATTGCTTAAAACAACATCGTAGAGAACATTGCATGACAGTGTGGAATGATCAGTGCCTTTGCATGCTTCACAAAACAAAGAAGTGGACTTGACTTGTTCTGGTTGCCTGGTAGGAGAATGTCCTCTTCCAATCGCAACAAGGGATGATTCTATGTGATCTTGCTTTGCAACTAAGACCTTCAAAGTTTCAGTTATAGATTTGTATTCTGGGATAGCTTCATCCATGGCTACCTTTAAGACTCCTTTGCCAACAGATCTGCCCCAATTGGCTTGATATTCTGCTCCCAAGGTGACGACTCTCCATGCGCTATCGTAACTTTGCCGCATGAAGTTCCCTCCAGACGAGGAGTCAAGGAACATCTTTACGTCATCTTCCACACCCCTATAGAATATCTCTATAAGCTGGTTCTTAGGAATTCCATGGTGTGGGCATTTACGTAGGAGCTCCTTGTACCTATCCCAAGCTTCGGCAAGGGTTTCTCCAGGGACGAGTGAAATTCGTGATTCGTCCCCTGATTTCATATGTAAGCGATGGGGGGTAGAACTTTTCCAGAAAAGCGTTTTGGAGCTGCTCCTAGGTAGTAATAGGTACTTCACTCTGCAGTGAATTGTACCAATTGATGGCCCTATCGGAAAGAGAATACTTGAAAAGACGGAGTCGAATGGCATCATCGGTGACTCCATTTTGCTTCATCATAGCACAAAGGTCGATGAATCTGAGAAGATGACCTTGGCTATCTTCAGCTTGTTTGCCGTAGAAGGGGTTGTTATGAAGCAAAGTTATCCAATGTGCTCTAATCTCAAAGTTGGCAGCTTCGATGGGAGGAGGCTGCACCGGATGATAGACATTTTCCGCTTTTGGGATAGAGAACTCTCTAAGGTCTTTCTGAAGTTCCGCTGCTTGCACTGCTGCTTGTGCTGTTAAGATCTCTTGTTGAACCGCAGCTCTAGCTTCTTGCATGAGCCTCTCTCTTTGCACATTGATGGATTGAGCCACTCTGCGGGCTACTTCTTCTTCTTGCGCCATTCTTGCCTGATTTTCCCTGATCTGACGATGGAAGGTTCTATCTATTTCAGGATCGAAGCTTGCTGTGAGTCCGTGACTGTCTGATCGGTGCATGCACTATGCATTGGAGAGCACATGAGAATTAGGAGGATTTGAAAATGAGATCCACAAAGTAGAATAAAGATCAAGTAGATAGGCGATAGTTTCAAAAAGGAAAACAAAATCCTAGATTAGTCTTAAAAGAACAAGATTAGACTGACTGATTCCGTTGTCCCCGACAACGACGCCATAATTTGATGTGGTTTTTGAATGCACTAACAAATCACCCGGGGTTGAAATCCCCGAGATTTTACCAAAACCAAGTGCAGCAATACCACCCGCAAGCGGACGAGTCTTATCACAGTATAGTTGAGGATTGAACCCAAAGGACAACGTTTTTAAGAATCCTTGTCAGTTAGATCTAGCTCTAGTAAAACTAATATTTAGAACAATAGTTTGATTTGGGTTGTTTAAACTAAATGTAGGAAAGTAAAAGCTGAATTAAAAGATGAGTTTGGATCAATGATATGGAATTGCTGGGATGGTATCGGGTTTGACCACTGCTACACACACAAACATACTCCTCAGCAAACAATCCAGGCAAGAAACAACACTTCAAATAGAGCTGCTGCAGAACCCCCCATACGGGCGTCAGGTCCGCGTAAGCATCACCATAGGCATCGGATGTCTCGTCACCATCCAGATCACATGTCTTACGGATCTGAAGATACAACATCCAACTAAGGCTGGGAACCCCCCATACGGGCGTCAGGCACACAGAAGCGTCACCGAAGGCTAGATGGCTTGTCCCCTCGCAGATCATACACTTACGACCTCAAGGAATCCCATCGGAAGTTCTCGTCAAGGAGTCAACCGCGTCAACCGTTAAGCAAATAAGCGATTATAATACGAGTAAACATAGATGAATAGCAAGAAGATACAAAATCCAACTAAGGCTATGAACCCCCCATACGGGCGTCAGGCGCACAGAAGCATCACCGAAGGCTAGATGGCTCGTCCCCTCATGGATCATACACTTACGACCTCAAGGAATCCCATCAGAAGTTCTCGTCAAGGAGTATAACATGCTAAACAACGTTCATACCCATGCATTGAAGTTCTCACAACATAGGGAGCACAAAGGTGGAAACCAACACATAACCAACCTACAAGCTTAATGATAAATGACAAAATGAAGAGTTATATACATTGCCATGGAAAGTTTAACAAAAGAACAGGGTTTGCATGGGCAGTGGGGCTAGTCCCCGCACCCCAGCGAAAAAGGACTACTCACTCATGATGCGAGATACAAGAAGGATAGGAGAGAAAGATAGATCCGCCATGAGCTCGGTGCAGAGGGTGGACGCAGCCCGGTGAAAAAGATGCACTCCTTGCTCTGTCTTCTTTCTCTTCTTGGCCTCCTTGGATGCAACACCAGCAGTAGATGGAGTGGAACTTGATCGGGGTGGTGCTTTAGCAGCCTATCGGCGTCCAGATCCAATGCCTCCAAATGGGGACCCTGGGGGTCTATTTATAGGTTCCGATCTGATCCCAAACGGTTTGGATAAGTTGATGGAAATATCTTCTCCAAATGGTTTGGAGACCGTTTGGGCGTCAAACAGTTTGGAGACCGTTTGGGCGCTAAACGGTCTGGAGACCGTTTGGGCGCCAAACGGTTTGGAGGCCGTTTGGGTGCCAAACGGTCTTGAGGACCGTTTGGGCACCAAACGGTTTGCTTCGATCGGTCCTGGCCTTGGCATGGGCGTGCGGCTTTAGTATTTTAATCGATCCTTGCGCTTGCGTCGAACGATCTTGGGACCGCATGGGACCAAACGGTCTTGAGACCGCATGGGACCAAACGGTCTTGAGACCGCATGGGACCAAACGGTCTTGAGACCGCACGGGATCAAACGGTCTTGAGACCACATGGGACCAAACGGTCTTGAGACCGCATGGGACCAAATGGTCTTGAGACCGCATGGGACCAAATGGTCTTGGGACCGCATGGCTTTCTTTGGAAGCCAGTTTCGTCATTTGTTCTTTGTGTATTCCACCAAACGATCTTGGGACCGCATGGACCCAAATGGTCTTGAGGGCGCAAGGATCCAAACGGTCTTGAGACCGTATGCATGGAGTTGCTTGATTTTCCTGCATTAAATGAAAGATATTTAGTTAAAACCTTGATTATTGAATCAGCCAAGTAGTTTTACACATTATGATTCATATTTGGTTAAAAGGGTGAATTGGAGTTGACTTTGTTCCAAAAAGAATAGTTGAATTCCATGATGAGTATGCACTCATCAGTCATCAAAAACCAAGTCAATTACTTAAGGATTGAACCCTAGGTTTGGTCACCAAATCAGCGCTTAGTTATTCAACAACTTGATATGATTGGACCCTCAATTGGTCAACTCCAATTAACCCTAGACCTCCAAATGGTCTTGGGTGATCACCAAACAGTTTTGAGACCATTTGGGTGATCCCCAAATGGTTTTGAAACCGTTTGGGTCACTCAACCCAAACTTCAACATGATTGGTCCATTGAAATCAGCAACGAACCCGATTAGGGTTTAGGTGACTAAGGTGCCTTCAATCTCTTAACCATATCAAACCCTTGACCTCCAAACGGTCTTGGGTGACCCTCAAACGGTCTTGAGACCATTTGGGTGATCCCCAATCGGTTTTGAAACCGTTTGGTCTAATCCACCCAAAATCTCAAATCAACTCATTGGAATTTCAGCACAAATTTCAATTAGGGTTTGCCCAATTGATTAGCTTTCATCTCATGATTACTTGGGAATTAATCCATCAAATTTGGTGAGTTATTAACCAACAAGAATAGGAACAGGAATCTCAAACGGTCAACCCTTGGTCAACCCTCTCAAATGGTTTTGAAACCGTTTGCCAAAAAAGTTAAAATATTCAAGATGAAAATCAGCACTTAATCTAATTAGGTTTGCCTAATTGATTAGCCTTCAACTCATGATTCCTTTGGGATTAACCCATAAAATTTGTTGGGTTATCAACCAACATAATTAGGAACATGATTCACAAACGGTCAACCCTTGGTCAACCCTCTCAAATGGTTTTGAAACCGTTTGCTCTTCAAATAGTTTTGAAACCGTTTGCTTCCAAACAGTTTTGCAAACCGTTTGGGCAAGAGGTGGGGGACCGTTTGATAAAGTAAGATAAGGATTAACATTGGTATTAATGCCACCTTCTTCTACCTCAAAAACCTGGTCTGTTCTTCACGAATTTGGTTGCAAGAACACTTAGAAGTAAAGAAGGAAGGAGAACAAGCAACGTTTTCATAAGAAGAAGATGTGTGAACAAAGCTTTAAGGTTTAGAGTTATAAAACCCGCCTTAGAATATGATCTAGAGCTCCAAGCTCCGTATCTTTAATGGTGTATTGAGCTCCAGGGGTTGTCCAAGGTCCTTTCTTCAAGAATTGGATGGAGAAGATGGCTAGAAACAAGAGTTGTGTAAGGAAAACTATCAAACCAACCTTGTAATGGGATTTCCTCCATGAATCCGAGCTAGAAGATGACCAAAACTTACCTAGATGAACTTTGTCGTCCTCCTCTACCCCTGAGATCCTCCTAAGTCGGTCCAAGATAGAAGATGAGAAGAGGAATGAAGGGAAACGATCCCTTGCCTTGTAAAAGAGGTGTGCTTATATACTTTGGGTACATTTCCAAGGCAATGACAATTATCTCTTCTATTTTACATCTATATCCTCCACGCCCCTTTCCACTTCTTTGCCACGTTACTCCCTTCTAATCACATGCAACTCCTCTCTCTCCACTAAGGTTTATAGGAAAAGAAGCCAAAAAATTTACTAAGTTGCACATATAAAAGGGTCATTTTGTATAAAACTTGGTTATTTGGATATAAAGGTTATCTTTATTATTTGATCCTTCAAATGAGGCACCCCCTAATTTTCTTTGCTCTAAATTTATGTCAAGAGTCATGAAAGATACTCTAGAGGGTATATTTTACATGTTGCACCCTATGTTTTTGGGTAAATTGCACTTTATACCAAAACTAGGGTTTTAAAGCACAAGGATTGCTCTACAAGCTATATCTTGGTGCCCAAGCTTGGAGAATCCATATCACCACATAATATTCATTCTTATGATATCTAAACATTAGAGGAACATCTTAACATGTGCAATTTGCAAGTTAACCCCTCTAATTGGGTAATTTGCACATAGGTCCACTTTTAACAAAACAATATTACAATATTGTTCAAAAAGGATAGAAATGGAAACATGAGTTCCTTAGGAGCTCTATTTACATATCAAAAGATAATCACAAGCATTTAATCACATGTCTTAAGCAAAACACCTAGGGTTAGTTCATAACCCAGGTCAGGGATGTTACAAATTATCCACCCCTTACAAGGATTTCATCCCCGAAATCAACAAAACATATTAAGAGAAAAGAGCAGGGTATTTCCTTCTCATCTCTTCCTCTAGTTCCCATGTGGCTTCTTCAACACCACGATGATTCCAGAGAACTTTCACAAGACTTATGTCTTTCTTTTTCAACTTTTTAATTCTTTTATCAAGGATTGATACAAGCCCTTCTTCATAAGATATATCATCATTCAATTCTACCTCCATAGGTTGCAGAACTAATTCTGTATCAGGGTGACATTTCCTTAGCATTGAAATGTGAAACATAGGGTGTAACCACTGTAACTCTGGTGGTAACTCTAGTTTATAGGCTACTTTTCCAATCCTTTCGATGATTGGATAAGGCCCCATAAACCTCGGAGCTAACTTCCCTTTCCTTCCAAAACAAAGGACTCCTTTCTAAGGTGAGACTTTGAGATACACTCTGTCTTCAACCTAGAATTCTAAAGGTCTACGACGTTTATCAGTGTAAGACTTCTGTCTATCCTGTGCAGTCTTTAACTGTTGTTGTATTATTTTAATCTTTTCCGTGGTCTGCTGCACAAGATCAGGACCTAACAGCTGGTATTCACCAATCTCATACCAACACAGGGGTGATCTACAACGTCTACCATATAAAGCTTCATAAGGTGACATGTCAATGCTATGTTGATAGCTGTTGTTGTAGGCAAACTCTATCAAGCTTAGGTGCAGATCCCAACTCCCTATAAACTGAAGAACACATGCTCTAAGAAAGTCTTCCAAGGTATGTATAGTCCTTTCTGACTGTCCATCAGTCTGAGGATGAAAGTCTTTACTAAACCTTAACTGTGTGCCTAAGGCTTTGTGAAGTCATTCCCAAAAACGACTCATAAATTGGGGACCTCTGTCAGAAATGACGGTGACTGGGACTCCGTGCAGCCATACTATCTCTTCAACATGCAACTATGCTAGCTTCTCAGAGTAGGTTGCATTGTTCCTGCAGGCTTCTGGTGTTCAGCTTTAACTTGCTGACACACAGGACACCGCATAACAAAATCATCAACATCCTTCTTTATTCCAGGCCACCAATACATATCTTTCAAGTTTCAATACATCTTGGTGCTTCCTGGATGCATAGCATACATCGAAGAATGAGCTTCTTCCAGAACTAGCTTTCTCAAGTAATCCACATCAGGCACTATCATTGTATCATGATAACAGGCTACTTGGTCATCTGAGTCATGGAAACCATCTCATTTTTCATTACCATACTCCGATCTGATCTGTTGAACTGCAACATCAACTTGCTGTGCCTCCTTGATCTGCTCTCTCAGAGTAGGTTTTATATGCATCTCATCCAACAACCCAGCTAACAATGATACTTTCAATTGTACATTGTCTTGTCTTAATGAGATAAGCATATCTCTCCTTGAGCACACTAAGGAATTCAGTTGTGCCCTATCTAAGGCTGGTGTTGCTGATTTCCTACTCAAAGCATCTGCAACTACATTGGCTTTCTCTGGATGGTAATCGATTGTACAATCGTAGTCTTTGATTAACTCCATCCAGCGACGTTGCCTCATGTTAAGCTCATGCTGAGAAAAGATATACTTAAGGTTCTTATGATCAGTGAAAATCTAGAATGTTTCTCCATAGAGATAGTGTCTTCATATTTTCAAGGCATGAACCACAGCAGCTAGCTCCAGATCATGTGTCGGATAATTCTCCTTGTGTTTCTTAAGCTGTCGGAAAGCAAAAGAAATCATTTGTTTATCCTGCATCAACACACATCCAAGTCCATTTTTTGAGGCATCACAGTAAACTATATATCCTTTGCCTTGCTCATGTAGCACAAGCACATGTGCACTTATCAATCTCTCCTTCAACAGCTGGAAAGATTGCTGAAACTTATCACTCCAAATAAAAGGAACATCCTTTCGGGTCAACTTAGTCAAGGGTACGGCTATGGAACTGAAGTTCTTAATGAACCTTCGGTAATAGCCTGCCAACCCTAAGAAACTATGGATCTCTGTCAGTGTCTTCGGCTGCTCCCATTATAGAATGGATTCTACCTTTTTAGGGTCAACACGAATACCCGAGGCAGATACTACGTGTCCAAGGAAAGAAACTTCTGGTAACCAGAACTCGCACTTGCTAAAATTAGCATATAGCTTGTGTTCTCTTAGCAAAGTTAGAGCCTGTTGAAGATGCTGTTCGTGTTGCTGAACATCTCTACTATAGATCAGGATGTCATCTATAAAGACAACAACACATTGATCGAGAAAAGGTCAGAAGATTCTATTCATGAGTTCCATGAATGCAACTGGTGCATTAGTTAGTCCAAATGACATAACTGTGAACTCATAGTGACCATACCTTGTCCTAAAGGCATACTTGGGTATGTCACTGGCCTTAATGCAGAGTTGGTGATATCCCAACCTTAAGTCTATCATTGAGAAGACAGTTGCACCACACAACTGATCAAAGAGATCATCAATCCTCGGTAGAGGATACTTGTTCTTTATAGTTACTTTATTTAACTGTCTATAATCAATGCACAACCAAATTGACCCATCTTTCTTCTTAACAAAGAGCACCGGAGCACCCCAAGGTGAAGTACTTGGTCAGATGAAACCCTTTTCAAGAAACTCTTGTAGTTGTTTCTTAAGTTCTGCCATTTCAGCAGGCGCCATCCTATATGGTGTTTGTGCTATAGGTTGTGTGTCTGGGATCAAATTGATTTCAAAATCAATTTCCTGAGGCAGTGGCACACCTGGAAGTTCTTCAGGAAATACATCTTCAAATTCCCTGACTACAGGAACTTCAGTAGGGTTAGGACTATCCATGGTAGTATCTACCACATGGGCCAAGAATGCATAACATCCTTACATCATCAGTTTCTCAGCAACCATAGCTGACACAAGACAGGTGGGTAGAATCTTTCTCTCTCCTTGAAAGATCCATGTGTCACTATCATCAGCGAACACAACTTGCTTGAACTCATAATCCAAGACAACCTTATACCTTTCTAAGGTATCCATCCCAAGGATTATATCAAATCCATGCATTTCAAGTGGTATAAGATCTACTTGAATGCGATGTTCAGAAAATAAGAGGATGCAAGGAGAACATACCTCCTGCAACACAACATACCCCCTCAACAGAGTTTCTAGCAACAAATTATCTGCTCTATGACTTATAGTCAAGTTGCAGCCAAGAATCACTCTTCGAGTGATAAAGGAGTGTGTAGCACTCAGATCAATCAAAACAGATACAACACATGATTTAAACATATCAGAATATAACAACTCCATCTGATCTGCTACAACATGAGGGTTGATAACTGCATCAGGTGGATTCATCGTGTAGAATCTTGCTGTCGCTTGTGGTTGATTCGGTGCTTGATGACTAGATGCCGATGACCCAGCTTGGGACGCTTGTCCACGTCCTCTATCTCCTCCCGAAAACTGTCACCTTTGTGGTCCTTGCTGGTTCTTCCTCTGAGGTTGAGTCATACTCACCTCTCTGGCTCTACAGTCCTTCATCAGATGTCCCATTTTCCCACATATGTAACAACTTCTGTTCAGTTGTTGTGGTCTGGGTGGTCCTGTAACCATCATAGAGGCTGAACTGCGAGCTCCTCCTAGTGGTATGCTTCGTCCTCTACCCCTATTTGATGTCCACTACGTCCGAATATTGGATCTAGGTGGTGGCATTGGTGTAGAAAACCAAGGTTTCTTAAAACCTTTGGATGAAGATCCTTGGAACTGGGGATACATTCTCTTATTCTAGGTCTGTCTCTTCTCTGTTATAGACCTTTCTACCCTTCTGACAGACTCCACGAAGGTAGCAAACCTTTCTCTGTTCTCTAGGGCAGACACGGGAGTAGTCAACTCAGCGTTCAACCCTTTCTCAAAACGCCTTATCCTTTCCTCGTCTGTGGTCGCCATGTGCAGACAGAACTGTAAAAGTTCCATGAAATTAGCCTCATACTCGCTAATGTTCATTGGACCTTGTCTTAACCTCTCAAACTGAGAGATTTTCTCGTCCAGAAACATCTTAGGGAAATATCTATTGATAAATTCCCGTCGGAAGTCTTCCTAGGCAGCCTCCACACCAGGCCTCTTCTGCTCTTCCATGGTCCACCAATGACCAGCACTCCCCTTGAGAAGATAGACAACATGTCTAACGTTTTCATCTTCTGGGATGTTCAGGATTCTAAAGGCCTTCTCTAGTTCAGTTAACCACAAATCGACATCTGCGGGATCAACTGTTCCAAAATACTCCGTGGCTCCAACTCGGAAAATTCATTCAAACGTCTTGCCGATTCCTTGTCCTTCAGGCTGGGTAGGTGCCCTAGGTGCAGACATAGGTAACCTATCAGTTATATGCGTCATGGTAGTCATAAACTGCCCAAACATGGTCTGGACGGCTGGGTTCCCCATGTCAGCTGGATCGAACTGGGGTGGTTCAGGCACAGGTTGCTCTATTTCTAGGTTTCTTGCACCTTCTCTGGGTGTAGCAACACTACTTTCTGCGACATATTCCTCGTGGGGTCCAAACATCCTTAGTCTTATCTTCTTCTCCTGAGGAGTAGAAGACACTATTAGACATACTGGAAAACACTAGAACTGACTCAACATCCTAAGTCCTATGTCTCTGTAGACTCAACGAACCTAGAGCTTTGATACAACTAAATTGTGACGATCGAATCATGAAAACAAGATCAACGAATACGGAAGCGATTAGCAGCGGAAATGATCAAAAATCACTAAAAATTTAAAACTTTTGTAAAGAGAATTTCAAACAATAAAAAGTCTTTCATAAACAAACATGATAAGTCATTTACAAAGTAATCCATAGTTACAACTCTGTAACAAACACATCTTGAGCATTACAACATCAACTACCTTGTTAACTGTACAAGGTAAGATACAAAATCACGAGGCATCATGCCAAAATCTCAGATATGCTCCTAGGACCTGAGAGTACAGAGACAACACATGACACACTAACTACACAAATAGACAGTCAGTGTCTCCACCTGAGGATCACTACTATCCCTGAGACTGTTGCTGCTGCTGCTCACCCACTGATAGGTTCCTTCGTCCTCGACGTCTACCTAAAAAGTCGAATCCCACGGGGGTGAGACAATGGAATAATTGTCCTAGCGAGAGTTATAACTCTTCGCCAGAATCTTTATTATTGCAATAATGGAATAACATAAAGCAGAAGAAATATAAATATTCAACACAGGTAACTTTGTATAAACTATGCGAAGCAGCATCCTTATAAGTAATCATTTCAATTATATCATAATTGAATGACAAGACATATAACAATAAGGAATATGAAGAACATGTACACTAGTTACTTAAATAAAGCATTATGAACAATGTATCATCAATCATTGTTTCTCGTAGTTCAACCTAAGCAATATGCTATGCGGCTGATTACATTTTACTATCATATTTATGCCCTGAGGAGACGAGTTACACCTCTCATACTCCAACCGACCATCATTAGATCACAATCGGTACCATACATAGGTCATCAGGAGAGCCAGATTCCTATGACCTCATCACTCCTCAGTCAATATGAGGATTAACATGCAGGACATCTCATGTCTCTGCTATAATAGCTTTCCAGGGTATTCTGGCAACTTTGCTATTTAGAGCTACAGTGGCGTTCTGTACTCTCTTCGCCATCGAGGGATTTCTTGTTTATCTCTCATTGATGCAGCATTATCAACATCATCGGGAGATTAGTGATACATCTTCCCAACATAAACATATAATGAAGGATTGAGAGATTAATGATACATCTTCCATCAAATCCAACATTAGGACGTAAGATTATTCGCGTCCATAACCCCCACATACTCAAAAGTATGTGTTCCAGGAGTTCCCTTAGGAAAACCTATTTCACCATCATTGACAATGATGGATCTATGGTCAGGGCTCTGCTTGATATCATTATACTTGATTAGTTAAGTACATTATTGCATTCCTTAGCATCAGACATGTTTTCAAACATAAACAGATAAAACAGTTGCTATAAATAAAGAGTACTATTTGTATCAGGTTCACATCTCATACTTTAAACATTGGGATATCAATCCCTAACCATTTCATCATTGTGATTCAGGAATGTGGGTATTCAAACCCTTAAATTATCATAATACTTGTTACCAAGTAACATCATATCATCCAGTCATTTCATTAGTATGACCTTTGATTATTGCAATGCATATATTACTCATGGCTCTTTCAGCCTATCAAGCTCATATGTTACCACTTACCAGATAACCTAGCATATCATTGTACTTGAAGCAAATAAAGGGTTTTCAATGCATATGACATCATAATCCTTACCGGGATATGATCACCTCTTTATTAAAACCTGCACGGTCAACATTTACTAATAACATGCACATTGTAACTATAACAGCATAATAGCAGTTCTTTTCAATATATATATATATATATATATATATATATATATATATATATATATATATATATATATATATATATATATATATATATATATATATATATATATATATATATATATATATATGATACCACGACTGGTTTCTAGGGTTAGGATTCCCACTCAATCCAATTAGAGTTATTCAACCTCCTAACTTGACCAGGAATAGTGATTAATTATCTCATACCTTAATCATGGAGTTTCATACTTAAAAGCATAACTCAAAATCAGGGTTTACTTGTTCATATTATCACTTCGCCCTAGATTAGGGTTTACTATTCACATTACATCACATTACTCTAGATTAGGGTTTACTATTCATAAATTCCCTGGATTAGGGTTAAGGGCCAACAACCTTGTTAATTAGGGTTTAGGTTCATGATTAGGGTTTCATGATCTCTTATCTTAAGGATCATACCCTTGTTCACTACATGAATCAAACTCAGATATTAACCCTATAATATCATTCTTCTCTATCTTGATCAGATCACATTAACCCTATTAAATGACATAATGTATCAAGTCATTGTTCTAGTAAGCATTTAGAGTTTCTTCCTTAATTGACATTAGTCATTTAGGTACTATTAGGGTTTTAACCTTTGTACCATCATTATGTATGAATATTACTCTCATTCATGCTTTAATGAGGTTAGGACTCATTAATCATTATAATTAGGGTTTCCATGATCTCATTGTGAAGGATCATACCCTAATTATGTGTATTCATACATGTTGGAAGTATATTACTCGATTCTCGTTCATATTAGGAATCTTCTCTCTCCTATTATCATTTGATGATGTTTACATCTCTTATGATTAGATTAGGTCAAACCATCCTTGACAACATAAGTCATTAAGGTTTGTTTGATCAAGAGGTGTTGACTACTTAAACCCATCAAGGGTACTTTAGTAAAGTCCACCATTGGTCATGATATGTATCAACCAACTAATTACTTGTTCCCTTAATGTCTTTAGGTATCATTAGGGTTTATATTGATCAACCATTGAACCATCTAAGCCTTCAAAGCATTAAGCATTCTTGATCTTAAAAGACCCCAAACGGTTTTACACTTTCAACCTCCAAACGGTTTTGAAACCGCATGAAATGGTTGACCGTTTGGTACCTTTGACTTTCAAGACCGCATGAACAAATACATCATCAAGACCATTTGTCCAAAAGTTTGGTGAAGACTGTTTGGTCACGTTGACCATTTGGCCAAGTTTGACTTTGAAACCGCATGGACAAATCAGCCTCGAAACCGCATGGTCACCAAACGATTTGAAACCGCATGACCACCAAATGGTTTTGAAACCGTTTGGTCTCAAATGGTATTGAGACCATTTGGACTCAAATGGTCTTGATACCGTTTGGTCCAAACCACCTCAAAGCCGCATGGACCAAAAAGGGTGTCAACACTTCAAATTGAGTTAGGGTTTCCATTGTTGAATCCCTCAATTGTTCATGCCATGGTTAACCACTTGTCAATTGAGCCAATTAGGTTAACCCTCTACTGATTTTACCCTCAATTGATCTTCAATTGATCACCAATTAGGGTTTAGATTGATTGGATTAGGGTTGGAATCGATTAACCTTCATCATGCATCAACATGAGCTTAATTGATGTTGAACCCATTGAACCATCACTCAATTGGGTCATGACCTGACACCAAATGGTCTTGGGATCGTTTGGACATCCTCCAAACGGTCTTGAGACCTTTTTCTCAAAGTCACATAAAAAACTAACTCAACCTATTAAGGTTTGAACCATAGATTTGATCATTAGATCACTAATCGATTATATATCAACTTATTACCTTTCAATCTTCAACCACTTATCCATAGTCAACCTTAGACCTCCAAACGGTCTTGGGTGACCAAAATACGGTTTTGAAACCTTTTGGACATCCTCCAAATGGTCTTGAGACCGTTTGCCCATGATGTCATCAAAAACCAAGTCAATTACTTAAGGATTGAACCCTAGGTTTGGTCACCAAATCAGCGCTTAGTTATTCAACAACTTGATATGATTGGACCCTCAATTGGTCAACTCCACTTAACCCTAGACCTCCAAACGGTCTTGGGTGATCACCAAATGGTTTTGAGACCGTTTGGGTGATCCCCAAACGGTTTTGAAACCGTTTGGGTCACTCAACCCAAACTTCAACATGATCGGTCCATTGAAATCAGCAATGAACCCGATTAGGGTTTAGGTGACTAAGGTGCCTTCAATCTCTTAACCATATCCAACCCTTGACCTCCAAACCATCTTGGGTAACCCTCAAACGGTCTTGATACCGTTTGGGTGATCTCCAAACGGTTTTGAAACCGTTTGGGCTAATCCACCCAAAATCTCAAATCAACTCATTGGAATTTCAGCACAAATTTCAATTAGGGTTTGCCCAATTGATTAGCTTTCATCTCATGATTCCTTGGGAATTAATCCATAAAATTTGGTGAGTTATTAACCAACAAGAATAGGAACAGGAATAGAAAATGGTCAACCCTTGGTCAACCCTCTCAAACGGTTTTGAAACCATTTGCCCAAAACGTTAAAATATTCAAGATGAAAATCAGCACTTAATCTAATTAGGTTTGCCTAATTGATTAGCCTTCAACTCATGATTCCTTTGGGATTAACCCATAAAATTTGGTGGGTTATCAACCAAAATAATTAGGAACAGGATTCTCAAACGGTCAACCCTTGGTCAACCCTCTCAAATGGTTTTGCAAACCGTTTGGGCAAGAGGTGGGGGACCGTTTGATAAAGTAAGATAAGGATTAACATTGGTATTAACGCCACCTTCTTCTACCTCAAGAACCTGGTCTGTTCTTCACGGATTTGGTTGCAAGAACACTTAGAAGTAAAGAAGGAAGGAGAACAAGCAACGTTTTCATAAGAAGAAGATGTGTAAACAAAGCTTTAAGGTATAGAGTTATAAAACCCACCTTAGAATCTGATCTAGAGCTCCAAGCTCCGTAGCTTTAATGGTGGCTTGAGCTCCAGGGGTCTTCCAAGGTCCTTTCTTCAAGAATTGGATGGAGAATATGGCTAGAAACAAGAGTTGTGTAAGGAAAACTAGCAAACCAACCTTGTAATGGGATTTCCTCCATGAATCCGAGCTAGAAGATGACCAAAACTTACCTAGATGAACTTGGTGGTCCTCCTCTGACCCTGAGCTCCTCCTAAGTCGGTCCAAGCCAGAAGATGAGAAGAGGAATGAAGGGAAACGATCCCTTGCCATGTAAAAGAGGTGTGCTTATATACTTTGGGTACATTCCCAAGGCAATGCCAATTATCTCTTCTATTTTACATCTATATCCTCCACGCCCCTTTCCACTTCTTTGCCACGTTCCTCCCTTCTCATCACATGCAAATCCTCTCTCTCCACCAAGGTTTAGAGGAAAAGAAGCCAAACACTTTACTAAGTGGCACATATAAAAGGGTCATTTTGTATAAAACTTGGTTATTTGGATATAAAGGTTATCTTTATTATTTGATCCTTCAAATGAGGCACCCTCCTAATTTTCTTTGCTCTACATTTATGTCAAGATTCATGAAAGATACTCTAGAGGGTATATTTTACATGTTGCACCCTATGTTTTTGGGTAAATTGCACTTTATACCAAAACTAGGGTTTTAAAGCACAAGGATTGCTCTACAAGCTATATCTTGGTGCCCAAGCTTGGAGAATCCATATCACCACATAATATTCATTCTTATGACGTCTCAACATTAGAGGAACATCTTAACATGTGAAATTTGCAAGTTAACCCCTCTAATTGGGTAATTTGCACATAGGTCCACTTTTAACAAAACAATATTACAATATTGTTAAAAAATGACAGAAATGGAAGCATGAGTTCCTCAGGAGCTCTATTTACATATCAAAAGATAATCACAAGCATTTAATCACATATATTAAGCAAAACACCTAGGGTTAGTTCATAACCTAGGTCAGGGATGTTACATGGGTGGTTGGGAAATCACCCAGTAAGAGGGAAAGAAAACAAGGTATGTGTCAAATAATGAAAAGAACAATAGATACAGAATAATATGAAAGTAAAGGCTAAGATTTCATCATAAGATGAAGAGAACAGGAGTATGGGGCATAATCAAAATAGATGTTTGCCATAACATTAAAATAGTAAAGGAATTGCATGCATGATTAATATTAACTACATTAACTAAGTAGGGTTGAGGCACCTATCAGATCTCAACCTATAGGTGAGGGGAGTATTAATACATTCCCAGTCACCTACACATGTTTTTATGGGGGAGAATAAGACATTCCCCATGGAGAATTAATACATGCCCCATCTATGGGTGGTTGTACATAAGTACCACTACTATAGCTAAATAGTCCATAAAATCAACATGTTAGAAAAGAAACCATGGCAAGTAAAAGCATCATATCAATTAGAACATGGCAATAGGGTACAAGACCCAAGAAAAAGAATATCATTACCAATTTTGAGGTAGTTTAACAAACGAATCATGAAAAGAGGAAATAGGGTTCATTAAAGCCTAATTAGGGAAATATAGGGGTTGGTCTACAAATATCCCAACTTAGGGTGTAAGAATGCACATAACTATCTTACTGATATCAATTACTAACTTTCACAACTTTAATTGAGTCAAAGTTCCACTTTGCATATATTCAATGTATTAACATGCATTAGAGTACATAGTGCACATTAATGCATAGAAACCCTAATTTTAGACCTTTTTAGTTAAAACATCACCAATAAACTTATTAAGTTCTCCTGATCAAGAAAACATGTTTTTATGTTAATTTTGGAGTTATGATGATTAAGATGTAAGTTTTATGGATTTTATGCATTAAATTCATTTTACAAAAATCACCCTTCGTCAAACCATGAAATTATACCTTTAAAATATTTTTATTAGATAGAGATTAATTTTCCAATTCCAAAACATATTTATTTGTCAGATTTGGATAAGCGGATTAGAAGATATGAATTTTTCAATACTGACCAATAGGAAATTGCCACATCATCAAACTGATCAAGATAATTGAAGAGAGAGGGAGAGGGAGAAAACACCATTTGACCCAAGATCAGGTTTTAAGTTGCATAGGTAACCAAACTAGAGCTTCTAGAGAAGGTAAAATAGCAAGAAACCAAAACCCTAGAAGAACATGGTAAATAGAGATGGAGATCATCGATTTTAAACATAGAAGCATGAGTTTTAAGCATGTAGTAAGAAATATATGAGAAGGGGGTTAACAAAACTCACCTCTAGGAAGGTAAGAAGTTCAAATAGAAAGGATCCCAAGATTAGAAGGTCTGGTTGCTCCAAGCCAAGCTTCTTTCTTGAGCAAAGATCACCTTTTCCACTTTAGAGGTGCAAACCCTAGCAAAAGAGCATGGAGATGAGATGTTTTAGGGTTCTAGGTGGAGTTTTACCATGGAAGGTCATGGTTCCAACCTGGAACAAGGTGAGAGGAAGACAAAAATCGTGAAAACAAGGAAGAAAAGGAGGATAATTACTAGTTTTGGTCGAAATCACCAAGGAGGAACTTAAGAAATCCTAAATAGAGAAATTTGGAACCCTAGGCCTTCTTCACCAAAGTAGGCACCCTCTTTTACCTTGGGACAACAACTTCGTGGACAAACATAGAAGGGACAATGATCTAAGATGGGGTAAAGAGAAGGAGAGGATTGCTTCTTATATTGGGAGGTGGGAAGGGGTAGGCATGGCTTTATAAAGAAGGGGGCAAGCATGAGGTGTCTATGGGACTTTCCATGTGTTGTTAGGCTAGGACTTCATGGCCATGCAAGAGGACAACTCATAGACTCTTCTTGTATATAAAATGTAATGAAAGTCACCAAACCGATAGACAAATCGTTACTAATTAAGCGGAATTTAAAACATTACCAGCGGATTAAAAAAATCACTAAAAATTAAAACCATTTTGCAAAGAGATCCATTTCTAGGAAAACTCTTTAAGGCAGAACCAAAACTTTATATACATCATTGTTCACATTGTACATACACTTTACCATCTCTTCTTGAGGATAACATATAATAGTTGCTTTGTCAAAACATATAATGAAGCAACATAAAACCTCGAGGCTTACAAGACAAAACCTCAGATCGTTCATGAAACCATAACGAACCAACTCCAAGGACCTGATAGTACAGAGACGACACATATGACTTCTATCTACAAGACATGACAAACAGTACACTCAACATGAGCTGTCACTGCTGTCCCTACTACTGTTGTTCTTTTTCTACAGAAAGGTCTTCACCTCCTCGTGCACGTCCACCTAAAAATTTGGATTCCACGGGGGTGAGACAATTGAAAATTGCCCCAGCGAGAGATATAACTCTCCGCCAATAATGTTATTATCTTAAATTAAGCATTTATAAACTGAGCAGAGGTTCTTTTTATATTAATAGGTAGGATAATTCACTATATGAATAGAATGAAGTAATCTCCTTTCTTAAGGAGAACATTACATCTACCCATGGTAGAGTTATAAATCATCTATCTGCTTTGCAAGGAATGTAAAGAAACATAAATAAAATCTATCTACTAAGATGTATAACTGATTTGCACATCAACCAATGTTTCTCGTATTCGATCCTTAAGCAGATATGCTACATGGCTGATTACATTTTACAATCACACTTATGCCGTGAGGAGATGAGGTATACCACTCATACTCCAACCGACCATTGCGAAGTCGAAATCGGTACCATACAAGGTCAATGGAAGAGCCGGACTCCATGACCTCACCCATCTCGGTCAGTGCGAGAAAAGAGCATGACATCTCGTGTCTCTACTAAATAGCTTTCCAGGGTATACTGGCAACTTTGCTATAGAGCTACAGCGACAACTGCACTCCTTCGGCATCAAGAGATTTAATGTTTATCTCACATCGATCCGACATTAATCATCATCGGGAGATTTGTGATACATCCATCCCAGCCTTTATAATGAAGGATTGAGAGATTTAATGTTTATCTCACATCAATTACTACATTAGGGCG
This sequence comes from Alisma plantago-aquatica, assembly GCA_963693085.1. Taxonomy (NCBI): domain Eukaryota; kingdom Viridiplantae; phylum Streptophyta; class Magnoliopsida; order Alismatales; family Alismataceae; genus Alisma; species Alisma plantago-aquatica. The sequence continues at coordinate 92,773,144 of OY856409.1, forward strand.
TACGTATATTTTCGCCCATCACCCCCACATATTCAAAAATATGCGGTCTCCATGAGATCCCGTGGGAAAACCTGTTTCACCATCACCAGCTGCTGACGATGATGGATCTATGGTCAGGGCTCTACATGATAAGATTCCACTTTATTAATTAAGTACATTCCCATATTCTTTTAGCATCAGTCATGTTTTCAAACAAGAATTATTATGACAAATGCTACAAAGAAAGGTATAATACATCTATCAAGTACTTTCAAATCTTTAAAACACATGATACTTGGGATCTCAGTCCCTTATCACATTACTGGGAATTCTCATCCCTTCACATCATCATCATCATGATTACTGGATCTGGGTATTCAAACCCTTAGATCATCACTGAACACTGTTACTACTTATCAGGTAATTAATACCTCTAGGTCCTCAGACCAAGGTATACATGATACTTATTGTACAAGCATCTCATATGGCTCACAAGGCCCATTGCACATCTTGTCACCTCTCACTAGGCAACAACTCATTCACATGGCTCACCAGGCCATTACACGTCTTGTCACCTTTCACTAGGCAACAACTTATTCACATAGCTCACAAGGCCATTACACATCTTGTCACTGGGAAACAACTTATTCACATAGCTCACAAGGCCATTACACATCTTGTCACCTTTCACTAGGCAACAACTTATTCACATAGCTCACAAGGCCATTACACATCTTGTCACCTTTCACTAGGCAACAACTTATTCACATGGCTCACAAGGCCATTAAGCATTATACTTTTTATACAAGTATTTAACATGCCTGACAAGGCTTATGCAATAAAAGAAATACAACCTTCTCGTCATTAGGGTTAGGGTTTTCCTTTCTTATTGATTAGGGTTTCTCTTACATATCATCACCCTTCATTAGGGTTTTCCATAATTAACCATTTAGGTTTTTAAGGTCATATTATCAATGATCAAACCCTAATTCATTGCTCCAACATCTAGGAGTCAAAAATGATATCATAAGTATTCAATCATACTTATTTATTCTCATCATTTATCATTAAATGATTATCAACACAAGGTATGAGTTCCTCTCTCATCCTTACCAGAGTATGATTACATCATATTTTATTAACTTGTCTTAACCCTTTCTCAAGGTATGTTAGCCCAAACTTATCAAAGTGTATTAAACTCATTACATCTCATTATAACAAATGACATAACACACTTCATGTGTTACTCATCCAAGTATATTGGATTTGAGGTGCATCAAGGTATATCATCCTTGAGGTGCTGGATGTGATATCTATCATGTCTTGATGTATCACTTCCCTTATCACTTCTTACTTACTTAAGTTCATAAACTTATCTTGTATTAGGGTATTTCCCATCCTAATACTTTATGCACTAGCTTATCACATTTATCATGTAATATATTGGTCATAAGTCACACATTTGAATTATGCAACCATCATTAATAATATGAACTCATCTCGGGTTAAGGCATTGTTGATACAAGAATTGTTCATTATCATACACTTTAGGTGTTTCACCTATCAAGGTATTAGCCATACCATTACTTGGTGTTTCACTAATCACTCCTAAGAGTGTCTTTCCCTCACCTTTACAAGGTATCTCGGGTTAGAAGTGTGCATGTATTCATCATATCGAGTTGGAGGTATATAAGAACTCACCATATCGACTAGAAGTATATCAACATCAATCATATCGGGTTAAAGGTGTTTGTATGTATTACCCATGTCATGCATGAGGTATTAAGACATCACCATGTCGGACTAGAGATGCATTCAATCACCATATCGGGCGGCTTACCATCTAGGGTTGGTCGTGACGGATTAGGGTTTGCCATATCGGGCTCAACCCAATATACAAATCAATAGGAGTGTAGGGCACTAAACCATATTGGGATACACCATCAAACATTAGGTTGCAACACCCATGTTGGGTTAGGGTTGATTGTGATGGGCACATGGTACATATATGTGTCTCCCATGATGCTTAAGAGGTTTCAACTCATCAACATGCCGGGCTACCATATTGTCTAGGATTGTGTATTGTGCAACCCTATCGTGCAAGGTCATGAATCGTGCAACCATGTCATGAAAGGTCATGTAGGCCTCATTATACTAAGTACCAATGATGTATCATATGATCATATCATGCAATAACTATTGTTACTCTTCACTTATATCGGGTTACCCAATTTAGGGTTTCTTGTCAACTTACAAGTATACAATTGACCTTATATCATGTATGGAGTCTATACTTGACTCCCTATCATGCAAGAGGTGTATACTACATTCCCATATCATTAAATAAGGTTTAAAAACCTATTCATATCATTTTAGTGAAATAGGTGCATCATCATATCGGGTTAGAGGTGCTTGCTTATGTGCATGTACCCGATATCACTTTTATAAGGTGATATCACAATCTTCAAGCTCTAGACCTTTATTCTAACTATTATAGTTCAAGTAAACAGGTCTAAGAAACTACTAGAACTCATAATTTCATCAACTATTTCAGGAAATTTTGGAATTAAAAGTAGATCATTAAATACAACAATTTAGGTGATGAATAATAACATGATTGAATTCAAGTTATATAACCCGCCTTAAGAACCACTTCAAAGCTTCAAGCTCCAAAGATACATGTTCCTAAGGTTGAATATGAACTTCAAAACTCCTCTATATGCAAATAATCACCATGGATAAGCAATTGGTGAAGAAAAAAGAAAAGAAGATCAAAACCCTAAATTCATGCTTCAATCCAATGTTGAAGATGATCATTGCCTCACCTTAGGGTTAAGTTTTGAGTTCCTTAGCTCCTTGGACGACACACCACCACTCTTGGGCGATATGGACTTCCTCTTGGACGAAACAACCTTGCTTGTGGCCGATACTCCCTCACTTGTGGCCAAAATCACTTCAATTGGCCGATATCAACTTGCTATGGACAATATCAACATGGTATGGCCGATACACTTGTTATGGTCGATACCCAAGGCCTATGCACGATACCCTTGTGCCCTTGCACGATATGCCAACCCTCTTGCACGATATGTCACTCACTTTCACGATATGACACTCACTTGCACGATATGGCCCTCAACTTGTCACCCTATTGGCCGATATCACCTTATATGGCCAATTTCACCTACTTGGCCGATATGCTTTTGCTATGGGCAATATCCAAGGGCCTATGCATGATATGCTTGCTCTCCTGCACGATACAAGATCCCCATGCACTATAGCACAAGGTAGGAGGGTGGTAAGGGTCGAAAAATTTCACTTAAGGGTGAAACTAGGGGTATATATACTTGTTGCTCATGAAGAAAGGTAAAAATGAGGTGTCAACATTTTGAGCTAGTAGGTGCCACGTGTCATGCATGGGTGACACGTGTCCATGCATGCACCATCATTTATCTTGTCTTGAAAAATAGTTGAGGATCATTTAGAGATGCAATTTCGTCCATTACTTATCCATTTGGATAAGTTATCTAGGTTTAATCACTATTTCATGTCAAGCCGATACACTTTTTCTAAGGAAACTTGTTGGCCGACACACCTCACCTGCTTGAGGTGATTTGCACGATATGGACTTTGCCAAGAGTTCACAAAACGATATGGGACACCTACTTGGGCTCCATGGCCGATAGGCACTCATATATAAGCTTTTGAACTTGATACAACTCAAGTAAAGCTTCCAAATTCAACCCTTTTTCCTTGGTCATTTCATCACCAAGATTACCATCATTCCCAAATGATTCAAACATGGTGTCTAATTCTTTCTCTCTCCTATACATGATGATATGAGGGAGTAGGGACACTCTAGAGGTGGTAATTTGCATATTAACCCCACATTTTGGGTAAATTACAATTTGTACCAAAATTGGTGCACAGTGCACTAACATTATTCAAATAAGCTACAACTTGGAATTTAGGCTTTCCACAAGCCACCACCTTGCATCATTATCTCTATAATGATGATAAAACACATGAGGCATGTTCAATATGTGACATTTTGCATTATGGCCCCTCAATTTGGGTAAATTGCACTTTGGTCCAAAACAAAGGAAAATTGCTCAAACAACATTCAATCAGGACCAAAATTGAAACATAAATGTGTCACATGATAACAAAGCACCTTAGAGGATTATATTAAAGTTATAATCAACTTTATTAGCCAAAACAAATAGGGTTACCTCATAACCCAGGCCAGGGTCGTTACATAAAAGGTCGGTCCTAAAATCCCCTGGAGACTTCTAGGACATCCCCACCGTCCTTCAAACAAAGAAATAACCCCATTGGTTGATAACTTTTAAAGATAAGCTCATTTATAAAGAGGGTAATCCCTATAATGCCCTTAGAAAGTAACACCTTCAAACCAAGGTGCAACTAGGTTCCCCATGGTTCAAAAACTCGAGAATGGTAAGGGAATATCTAAAGATTATAAAGCATGTAATAATTTACAAAGAAAACCTCCGAATTGGGTATATTGCATAAAAGTCCAAAATGTGCATATAATTGCATAACTTGAACAAAAACATCCAAATTGGACCAAACTTGAAACTTAATCTTGTCTCATGATTTCAAAACACCTCACAAGGTTATATTAAGGTTAAGAGTACCTAATTATGGTATTTAAGCTTGTTTAATACATTAAGGTTTGGGGCCTTACACTTCTAACATGGATTTATTTACCATTGTTCCACTGAAGTGGTGATTTTGCATTTTAGATCCTTAAATATGCTTTCACTGAGGTATTTCTGCATATACCCTTACATTAATATAGTATATAACAAATGTTCACCAAACCACTATAAATTCCACAATTTAAGCATCAAGGCCAAAAAGGATAGAAATGATAGGAAAATATTGGGAAGGGCCAAAAAGAGAATATGTCAAAGTTTTGGTATGTTACAGTAGGAACTAAGAATTGAAATAAGAATAATTAAAGTTGCATGCAATGAAAGTAATATGCATACAAATTGAACATGTTGAACTAAAAATAGGAATATAAAAGTAGATTAGTATAGGTGGAATGGTGTATGTACCACCCGCCTCCACCCCTATTTTAGAAATTCACTTGTACATGAGCAAACACTACCCCAAGATCAAGGGGGGGGGGGAATCCTAGATGCTCATCCAAGAGGCCATGGAAACTCAAAGAAGTTCCAACATAATTGAATATGAACAAAGGTTGGCACCTTGAACACCAAAGCTCCATTGTGCTAAATATGATTAGGTGGTGGTATTATCTCTAACGTAAAGGTACACGTGTATGCTTGAAGTAACTTTGTCTTCACCCCATAATCCATCTAGCATGAACCATAAATAATCCTCCATCAATAGAAGAAGCTTATTAGAAGTGTGTATATCAAGAAGAAGAGGCACAATGTAGGAGTGGTGCCCATCTGGTAGCCTCATGATATGCTCATATGTGAAATACTGGAGGCAGACTACCTTGTTATATGGATAAGGAAGTATGTAAGAGGTGTTGTGCTGAAATAGGAGGAACAGTCTCATCTGTAATATCCTAAAAAATATTTTTGTGTATTTCTCCCCTCAGTCTACCACCCCATCAAAATCAAAAGAAATTAAAAGAGTGGGGTTGTTCACAATGTCAACATGTATCTCTAGATCCTCCATGTGGAACCCAACAGACTCCCCTATGGGATTCACAAGAGATAGAAGTAGAGAGAAGGTATAAAAGTGAGGTGGTGGTGGAATGTATACCTTTTGTTGGGATACTGCCTCCTCATATGAAACAACCAAATATGCAATGGAAGTTGGTTGTTTATTTTTCTAAGTAGATTAAACCAAGTGTGGTTGATCATTAAATGTGAGTTTACAAAAGGAAAAGGAGGTGGACTATCTAGAAACTATAGCCATGTCATGGGGACCCTTGTGCTGGTGCTTTTCACACAAACATTTTAAGGCTCCTAAAATAATGAACAATGGAAGACAAGTGTACATGTTGATCTAATGGCTCTCATTCCTTAAGCTATGGCAATATTTCTAAATCACACCTCATCGTATGTAGGAGGACACAAGTATCATCATCATCATCAATCATGGATTTTGGATGTTCCACCCTCCCTAGGGAATTATTTAATTGACCCTTGTATGACTTGATTAGTTAGAAGAGTTGTGCTTTCAGATGGTCCAGTTGTGCATCTAATATTTTCCCCCATTCTTCTCCATCATCTAGCATTGCTTGTTGGTTATCTAACATTGATTTTTTGTCATATAACATCTTCTATAGGGCATCCATCCTCTCATGTATGTCAGGTGTACTTCCATAATATAGTTGATTATATTACACCTCATCTGGATAATCATCTTTTAGCATGACTCCTCATTGTAATCCCATGAACATTGTTGGTTGTAGTCTACTTCATATTTACTTTTCAAGAGTCTAACAATATACTCGATGCTTCTGAATGGCATATTTGGCTTGTGTAGTCAATTTGGAACAACCCCTATGCTCGATGTTGACCCTAGCATTTTGTGTGGTGACAACCCTACACATCAGTAGTTTAGTTGTTAAAGTATTTTCTTGGCAGCCCCACATGTCATTGTTGAAGGAACCACATTTTCCATAATGCATTATTTGTAGCGTCAACCACTCCATTTAAAATGAATGCTTGGAAAATATAAAAATTGCCTTTCAAGATTAATAGGAAATTTTGTTCAATAAAAATGAAGATACATATTTTTTATTTACAAAAGAATAGAAACAACAAAATGCAAAAATCAAAGACAGATGAGAAAACCCAAGCTTAAAGAAATCATATAACTAAACTAAAAATTATAAAAACAAATTAAAAGTGACAAAAATAAATGGAAGGAGGTAACAAAAATAAATATTACAAAAATAAACTAAGAAATTACAAAAAAAAAACTAAGATTACAAAAAAAAACTAGAAAGAAGAAAAGCTAGTGTTATCTCAATAGAGTAATAATCCAAATGTCATGTTGTCCCCATCAATGGTGCCAAAATATAATGTGGTAGATTATAGCACAAGCAATTCACCTAGGGAGAAGTCACTAAGTTTTTACCTAAAATAACATGAAATAATAACCACACACAAGTGGATGGGTCTTACAACAATATGGATCAAACCCAAAGAATCATGTTTTTAAGAAAAAAAAGTATTTCCAGCCTAATTAAGAAAAAATAATTAACAAGAATAATTTCCATTCGATGGTTTGATTAATTAAATTAGGTAAGCAAGGAAAATAAATTAAACTAGTCAAGAATGATTTCTACACTATGAAAACATTACTAGGACGATTGGGTTCACCTCCACTATGTACATCATTGTACTAAATTCTACATCATTCATTCATATGAATAATGAATTGGGGTGAAGGGATTTCATATCCTTTTGAATTATTGAAACCACATGGACTGATATCCTCAAATGGATCCTTAATCTATCTCCCATGTGAACACCCTTACATGGTCTCATCCTTGGTTAATGATATTGTTTTGTGTTCTAATCCTAGATTTCAAGGTCTTCACGTCTAGGATTATAATAATCATGCAAGATGATCAAGCTATGAAGAAATTATTAAACGATTGATTATGAATGCATATGTTCATACACTTAACATTAATAATGTAGAAATGAATATGTGAAACATAGATAATCCTTATGTCCTAGTAACATATCTACTTTCTAGTGAAGTTTAAAATACAAAAATAGAGAGAGAAGAATATGTTCATGGAGGAGATAGCATTGTGGAGGATAATCTCAATGGTCTCATCACAACTACCAGAATGGTGGCTACAATCTCTAATCACTTCTTCTAGTGGAACATGTCGCCTCGTCAAGCCATCGACTTCCATATCCATCTCTCCTTGGCGCTGACTAGGGGTACAGTTGGCAGTGAAAATTTTATGACTTCTCTCCCTAGACATATGCCATGTGCTCTTTTGTCCATCCAAAAAATATGAGATCCATCCAAATTAATCCAACAATTGTCACCCATTTGATATATATTTCCATCATAAAAATTTCAGGATACTATATTCCATCATGCCCATTTTAAGTAGTTACAAAATATTTTATATACTTAGACAATTGAATTACATTTCCAACCAACCTGAATCACTCAATTCAGATATCGAATGTGGAATTAAGAGCCTTTTTTGTGTGGGGGTATACTTTCTGATTAGACGACCGAATTTGTAGTTGGGTGACCTATTAATAGATAAGGATTCCATCTACAGGTGGTTGGACAACCTACAAAGCCAATCAAATGATTATATTTATTCAAAGTTCTTTTTGGTTACTAACCAATTGAAGATGAATTCTGATCATCTGATTAATAAGACATGTCAGTTGATCCACTTTCTACCCATCATTCTGCCTACAACCCAATTGCATGACCCAAAAATCAACTCAAGGGTGGGTCAGCCAACCATGTTGTATCAAATATATCATGATTAAATCATCCAATTCCACATGCAAAAGTTATGGCCATTTGAATGATCCTATATAGTTTAATGATCCTTAATCCAATTTTTAGAGTTAGGGAGTGAGGACATGTGATATTGAATCATTTTATTTGCTTTTTTGGAAGGAATATTGCTTCTCTCATTTTCTTGCATCAGACTACTAATAAAACACTAAAAATATATTAAATACTATACAAATTTCATTAAGTACTGAAAACATAAAACTAATAAAATTTTGAGTAGAATGCAAACAAAATATGAAAAACTGAATTTAACATGCAATTAAAAGAATGATGAATAGTCATTCATCAGTAGGAATACTCCCCAACCTTGTATAAGTTCTTAAATGGTCCCACATATTGAGGGCTAAGATTAACTTTCACTTTGGACCTCACAACAGATTGATTTGGCATTATCTTCTGAAACACAAATTACCCACCAAGAAAATCACATTCGATCTCTTCTTATTATCATACATCTATTATCGGTCTTGTGAAGACTTTGTCCAATTATTTATCAAATTTATCTTAGCCATCATAATCTGCATGTCAGATTCTTGACCATAGTACATTTTTCTACTTCATACTAGTGTAGTAGAGAACAATAAAAATTGACCATAAGATGCTTCAAAAGGCAGCATATCAATGTTATCTTGATGTCTATTGTTTTTGTGCAAACTTAGCCAATAGGCGATATTTATCCCAAGCACCTCCTCAGTCCATCACACAAGCATGCAACAAATCCTCCAAAATCCACATTGTCCATTCTGACTACGCATCAACCAGTGGGTGGTAGGTTGTGCTAAAAAGTATGCCAGATCCCATCTCATCATGTATTTGCTTCCACAAGCATGATGTAAACTTCATATAATGATTATAAAATATCAAGTTAGGTACTCCATTGAGGAAAAAATCCATTCCGTGTATAATCATTCCATATTAGGAACCTTATATGTGGCCATGAAGGGAAAATAGTGGGCCAACATTGTTAGTGATCAATGACAACCCATACCATGCCAGTCTTTGGTATTAGAAAACATGTCACAAAACCCATAGTAATTTTGTCCTAATACCAATCTAAAATCTCAAGGGGATGGAAAAGTTCACTATCTTTACCTATTAACATGTCATACATTTGAAAGCATATGTGGTGATATTTCTCTTCATGGTTCTCCACTAGAAACCATGTTGCAAGTCCTTGTACATATTTTTCATACTAGAATGAATTGTGTACTTGGACCCATGGGCTTTACTCAAAACTCTCTTTCTCATGTCTTCGACATTAGGTATCCACAACCTATGATGAAAGCATATGACACCATTTTCTCAGAAAAAGAACTCATATGGTGACTTCTTTATCTACAACTTCATCTCTGCAAGGTTATAGGAATGGCCAACTATAAGGAAACAACTTTTGAAATCCATGAGGGTTTGATCGATAGACTAGTAGTATGCACCTCTCAACCTTTATACATCAACATCATATAGAAACTCAAGCCTCTAGCTTGATAAATGCCCAAAGATTATCCACATGAAACAACATATAGAATCACAAACTAGGTCTTTCTTACACCTTAGGGAGTCAATGACTACATGTTCCTTACTAGAATGGTCAGTCATGGTGAATTCATAGTCTCTAAGATAATCCATCCATATCCTCTATTTTATATTCATATCTTTCTATGTCATCAGATATCAAAAGTTTCTATGATTTGAGAAAACTTAAAACTATACCATGTATGGAAAGAGTTGTCAGATCTTTAGATCATGCCATATGGCAACCAACTCCAACTCATCAGTAGGATAATACTCCTCATTTTGCTTCAATTAGTGTGAGTCTTACGAGATCACTCTTCCTTATCTTACAAGGACATTCTTAGTAATCGTGGAGACAACATGCACATACACACATATATATATATAAATAAATATATATATATATATAAATATATAAATATATAAATGTAATATATATATATATATATATATATATATATATATATATATATATATATATATATATATATATATATATGCGCACACACATGCACACATTCCCACAAGCATATCTCATCAACAATTATATATCAAAAAGGAAGGGATGTGAGATATACCTTATCATGGAGTAGATCTGATGACGATGCTCACAAAGAATAAGGAACACATAGAGATGTTGATGATTGTCTCTCAATGTAGTCACAATGGTGTATGTGTCTTTTTTTCGTCCATGCAAATGAATGAGAACTTCATGTCACAATCCTAGAGTTGGTGGGAAGGAGTAGTGTTTCCATTGGCAACACGCTAGTGCTACACTATATCTCCTTATCTCTCTCCTTAAGTAATGATGGCTAGGGTTCATGAGTCAAATGTTTCAAATGAAAACTTGATTGTCATGCCCCTTTATATAGGATGAAGAAGTAGAATTCCTAATAAAACCTAGGAAACAAATGGCATGAGTCACTTTTGAGTAGTTTGTTTGTTGATAGCCAGCCCGATGACTAGTTTGGGCCAAACCAATTTTTAGCTGGCCCATCTAGGATAACCAATTGAGTGACTGGGCTAGGTTAGAATATTTTGGATCCAATAAGTCAATCCAAGTCAGACGATTGGACAACCTAATTGACGAATTGGTTAAGTTCATGTGACTGGACTAGCTAGTCAATTGATTGGGTGGATGTTGGTCAATCAACTAGACCTTCCAGTTGATCTATTGTTCTATCTAGTGGTCTTCTAGTCATTCCATTAATGATTTTATTGATTACCTAAACCTTTTAGAAACTAATTAATAATTTGTTCCTTATTATACTCCTCTTACATGTACCTTCTATGTGGTGTGACCCTATAGTCTCAAAATTACATTAATAGTGATGTCTATAATCATATTATCACTTCATAGATAATGATTGCGTATCTAGCAAGACATCATATCCATGTAAGTAATCGGAGAAGTTGGACAACAACTTCAGACTAATATTGTGATCAATGTTACAATGGTTGTATAATCAATTTGTATTCGATATATAGATTGAATCCAAGGCATGGAAACATCATCCTTTTAATGTTCAATCTATGTTCTTTTATCTAGAGTAGACTATTTGAGATACATATGAGCTCAATATCATATATTGACTCACATCAACATGGCCATGCATTTCATAGTCTTGCCCATCAAATCGATAGTATATCACTCCAATAGGAAGGATAAATTTCATCTACATCACTCACAATACTCCACATGTGGCACAATGCACCCAAGCACTACCTATATGACAATCCTTATTGAAGGTCACATTGAGTAGTGCTAAAGCACACTGAACAACATGTGATTAGTTTAATGACTTTAGATCTGAGGACCAAAATCACCACTATCACATGAGATATGAACAATCACCACTATCAAATGAGATATGATTCTAACTGCTAATAATGACTTACATGTATCATACTCAAGTTGGGCATCTCCCATACACTTATTCATAACAAGTACCTATGTTTTTGATTTGGGATCCAATATCATGACTAATGAGACATATCATCAGTCGGTACACATACTAGTCTTAATGTATAATTATTGTCCTGATTTCTACAATAATATCTGACTAGGTACCTATATAGGAATGGATAATCTTACCATACATACGATCCCATATTCATGTCCTCAACCTGAAATCACATGTCATTGAGTCTTTCATTCTTAAGACATTATTGTATTTATTTATTATCTTGTATGGAAGCAAACATAATAGTTATAATTCCCTTTATTAGTAACCAAATAAATTATAAAGTGTGCCATTACAATCATCATATAACAGGTCCTTCAAACATATATGTATTCCCATTTGATACAATTTGATGTACTAGTTTGACTAGCTAGGTGTGTCATTATGACTTAAATTTATATCACCAACCTTTTTATTATCAAGCTATCTTTCAATACTAATGGTAATGATCAAAATCTAAATTGTAGGAGAAGGTGACTGATTTATAGTTGGTGCATCTGAACTTATTCACTATTCTCAATATTCTAAATGGTGGTATGTGGTGTTCTCTCATCTACTCTTTCTTCCTGTCAACACTAGAAGGATCTCCATGGTGTAGAGCTTGAGCAGTCTTCCTCAACAATCTACTTCTCAACCATTGAAGAAACTAAAGTTGTGTCTTCAATTACCAATGTCATGAATGGTGCAAGGAGGGGATGAAGTTTGTGGTCCTAGTATGAAGATCATTATTTAGGTCATGATGAAGGTGGTGGTGAGTTTTGAATGTGGTGATAGGTTTACTGCATTGTGGAGGAACAAACCAAGTGAGATTGGATGGGTTTTCATCTGTAGATCGGTGTCACCCTAGGTGATAGTAGATTTTTTTTAGATTGCGCACTAGACAGAGGTTGCTTGAGAAGATCACAGGGTCTAAGCATAGATGAAAAAGGTGGGATAGTTTCAGATCATTGATCTTCATTAAGGGTGTGGCAGTTACTGGTAGGATCTCAATTGTAACATGGTCCATTAAGGTTGTAGATCCACATTTTTGTTGTTGGGTGAGAGAATTTTATCGAATGTAGCATGTGGGGATGAAGGAATATGGGGTTTTTGTGTTTCAAGCCATCAAGTTGTTATGAGTTTGTACTTATTTTTAGGGAGGTTTGGGCGACAACGAATGCCTCTTTATGTTATAGGTGGCTGTTCATTGTTGTAGGTATTCATGATGGGTGAGGAAGTGTGTGGATGTAGGCATGTCTTCTCCTTCCTAGGGGTATAAGGTATTATATGGATGGTAGGTCTGAGACTGGCCTTTGAGAAGCATAATAGCTGATTAATCAGGATTCTACTGGTCACAAGGGGTTTAAAAAACTAGTAACAATGATTGTTGCCATTTTTCTAGTTGGGACAAAAAAATCCGTGGAGGCTCCAGTCTAGGGTTTGGCAGGGTAATTCTTGTGATCATTTGGGAAAGGAGGTTTCATGGCAAGGCTAGAGAGGGGTTTTTGGTCCAAGGATGGGGAGAAAGGTGTAAGGAGAGGGAGTTCAAGTTTGTCGAAAATTGTCTATGATGATGTTACATAGGGTAAATATGCAAGTTTTACCTTATTCACCATCCAATTAAGTTCAACAACTAGTATTAATTTCATATTTACTAGTTTCTTACAAATTTTATTAATAATAAATAACACATCTAAATGATTTGAAAATTTTAACAATGTATTCAAGTTCTTATAAGAAGAATTGTAGAATTACTAATTTCCCTATTTAAGCTACTTGACTTGCCCCAATTATTTTCCATATGTTCATTACTCCAAAATTGATATACATTAATTAAATAAATATTATTAAAATAATCCAAAGCCATTGGTTGTAGATTCAAGGAAACTTGACAAATGTTGACTCAAACAAGATTTCTAGGCACAAAAAATTCAAATCTCACTAGTTGATGTCAAAATGAATCATGAAGTTAAATCGATGGACTAATTTGTAATTGTTTCTTGTATGAGGAGAACTCATTTATACACATGAAATCAATTGCATGCTAATTTTTATCAAAGAAATCAACAATTTGATCAAAATAACAATTATAACTTAGAATGAAGGACCAATGCATTATATACCTCATGTTCAGGGGAATTTTTGAGTTTTAGTTCAATGTAGATTTAGTACCCAAATTTTGATATTTACAACACTCCACCCCGTAAAGTGAATTTCATCCTTGAAATCCACACATTCATAGTCTAGTTAACTATTAGTCTCTGCCCATTAAAAGGATTCAACTAAAAATCTAAATGTAGTATCCTTCACTTTCTCTTGACCATTAATCCTACACTAAACCCTCTAGGTTTTTAAGGGTTTCATGTAACTCCCCTCTTGATTCATAACTCCTTCATTTGAATATTAACTACTTGCTTGGAGTCAAAGTACATAAACATGCCCAAAACATGCTACATAGCCTAGAAGGAGCTCAACTAGCCATAGACAAGCATAGTTGGCACCGAACAAAGATCGAAATACATCATTTATATAGGGACATAGGAGTAAAATAAAAGAAAATAGGAAGATGACGATATTAGAGTAGGGAGGAGAGGTTGGCTCTCACTCCTTAGCCTCCTTACATGTTGGATCTCATCCTTTGTGTCTTCCCACTTGATCTGATAGACTCCTTGGCCTCCTTTCTCTTTTATTTCACCCCAAATAGCAGTTGATGTGGGTTGATGGAGGTGGAGGTTGATGCAGGTGAGCGGAAGTTGGAATTGATCGATGGAAGATGGTGTAGGTCATTGAAGGATGGGTGCAACCTAATAGAATGGATGTAGGGTGAGATCATCCATCCTCTCAGGCCTTGAAACTCTATGACGGAGGTCTAGGGGCCAAAAAAATGAAGAACTCTTGACCTGGTGACCAAGGAGGGGTATTTATTGTGATAGGTGAAATATATCTAAATTGGGGATGAAACTAGCTCAAATATTAAACTAGGTCAATCTTGTATGGCAGTGGGAAAGACAAATCTGGGTCAGTGTGGATTAAATCGAGTTAGTTTCATACCATCGGTCTGGTAGAGTTTTGGATCCCATCAGCTTTCACCATTGGGGGACATCATCAGAGCCCACCATTGATGCAGGTCGTTGATGTTGTCCATCGATCATGGCCATCAGAGGGGGACATTGTTGGATCCCGCCATCTAAGCAAGCCATCAGATCTGACCATCGATTGTGACCATCAAAACTGGCAATCAAGACTAACCGTTGTCTACCTTCTGATGAAAAGGTCAGTGGGGAGGGACATGAAGCCATGTCAGTTTCGTCGATACTTGGTCACTTTTGGGTGACATCAGAAAATGAAAGGATATAAATTGAACTCAGTTCGATAAAGTGAGTCAATTTCCTAGCATTGGTTTTCTAAGTGTTGGTTTCCATCAGTTTTGACCATCGAAAGACATTGTTGGAGCCATCCATCAGGGATGGTCATTAGTTTCAACCATCATAATCGACCACCTAGGCGCACCTTCAGCTGTCTTACCATGAAGGTGATGGTGGAATGTTGGTGCATGTAGTTTTGTGTAGGGTCGAACCCGACCTGATTTTCACAAAAATGGGCCAATTTCATGAGGTGAGCTGGTCAGAAAGATAGATTTTTCTGATCTTTGTCTTAGAAATTGAGAAACTTAATATCTCTTTAGTTTGGTGCCTTAAGTCCGACAAATGTCTAGTTGAGCAATTATATCTTCAAAAAGGGATAAGTTTTGAAAAGTTAAGCATCTAGAGTTATTTTGTGTAGGTTAAGGCTATAACAAGCACAAAACTATAGAGAATTACTTAGCATTAATGCCTATATTTGGATGTTATTAGTTGCCTCAATTCCAACATAGATTATATTATCTATTACAAAATGGTACACTATAGAAAAATTCTAATCAAATGTCCATTGCTTCATGATCTCCTATCCTATGACCTACACCATGATATGTCTCATAATCTAACTTTTAAGTATAACCATCCCCTTATATCCCCCTTTACTAATGTTGAAATATGGCTAGCCACCACTAACTTCAATCATGGTAAGTCATCTAGTCCTGATGGATTCTCATGCTTCTTCTACACCACAAACTATACCCTCTTCAAACAAGATTGTTAAAACATTATCAAAGATCTATTATGAATTGAATCCCTTCGAGTCAAACAAACTCAATCGAAACACATCTAATCCTCATAGCAAATATATTCAACCCCACCCCGATTGCTAATTTGAGACCCATTAGTCTCCTGAACTATAAATACAAATCAGTGGCCAAATTGCTTATCAACAGACTTACCCCACACCTGGAAGAGATCATATCCCATAACAAAATGACTTTCATAAGATGTTCTTTAAATTCAATACACCTATCTCTATGGGAATGAAATTATCCACTTCCAACATCACAAAAACTACAACTTGCAATTCTTAAATACATTTATAAAAATCATTTCACCACTTAAAATGACTGCTCATATGGAAATGTTGAAGCTCAATGCTTGCCCACCATATGGATTCTCTGGATAAAATCATGAGTCACCACAACTTCTTTATTGATTCTATTAATGGGTAACCCCATGGTTACTTAACTAACTCAAACTACCTTCTATTACGTGACCCAAGTTCCTCACACGTATGCATTAGTGCAACCTAGACCTATCAAACTGGGTCAAAATCCACAAGCACCCATGGGTCAACCTACTTAAGTCAGGTTTGGGTGATGATATTTTCCACCCATTGGAAATTACTTAAACCCATAACCAATCATTTAGTTAATGGGTTCATGGGCGGCCCATGGCTTCCATGAGAGAACAACTTAACTAAATAAAAGACATATAAATAGCTACTACGATTTAAATTAATATGTTGTTGGCGGTATTTTATGTTAATTATTATCTTTTATTATTTACTTGGGCTTCCTCTACTCAATCCCATTAGAAGTGGTTTAGTTTATGTTATTTTGTTTCTCTGGTACATCATACCATTATACAAGGATATATATGAATCTCTATAACCTTAGTTTACTCATGATAAGATATTCTATCCACATGGTATCAAGAGTTGTTCTTTAACCCTCATGGTTCTTAGAGGACCAACACCCAA